>CM071962.1:23717500-24425000 GCA_036784905.1 Acrossocheilus fasciatus | reverse complement strand
CCGTCTCACTCAGAGTAAGTTTCCATGAACGACAGCACTGTGTCTAAGAATTCATTCAGAAAATTATTTTATGTGAAATAAAACTGAAGTCATTCATTTCATTGGCCACTTCAGTAGTTTGTTTCCTTCTTTTCTTCATTAAGTTTGCTTGTGTCCTGCAGGAGATGCCGGAGGTGAATGTGATGTGGTCCGGAGACGGGCCGCAGCCTCTGGACTCCATCCACATCTCGGTCGCCGTGGCAACGCCCCGCGGCCTCATCACGCCCATCATCAGAGACGCTGCTAACAAAGGGCTGCAGGAGATCGCTGCCACCGCAAAGGTACCTTAACATCATATAACACATCAGCAGAGTTAAAGCAAACGCAGATCTCAGTGCATATGGATGAGTTTCCATCAGACAATGTAACGCTATGTAAGCATGTGAGATCTGAGATGTTGTCACGTCGTGATTGTTGTGGTGCATCATTATCATAGAGCTGCCGTCTGTTCTCACGTGGCTTTGTCTGTTTTAGGCTCTGGCGCAGAAAGCTCGGGACGGGAAACTCTTACCTGAGGAGTATCAGGGAGGATCCTTCAGGTGAATGCCCTTCTGTCATTTGTAGTAAAGGAGTAGTAGAACTGTAGAACTTTCTACCAATAATCTCTAAAACAACTGTAGTGGTAGTGTTTTCATTGAAGTTACAATAGCTTGTTTGCAGTCACGTGATTCTGGTGACGGGTCAAATTCAGATGGAGGGCAGGGAGTGAAAAGCAGAACTGATGAAATAGAGGAAAGTCCGTACTGTACTGGTTTAGACACTATTACAAGAGAAAGCTATAAGAAGATAATCACAACATATGTTGGGCGTGATCCTTATGTTATGAAGAGGAGCGATTTTTCAACTAAATTGAAATACTTACCTGCCACTGAGGCGGTGGATATAGACTAAGAAACTAACCCTGACTGCAAACAAGCTATTTCCAAAGTGAATCCTGCATTTATCTGAGGGATGTACGGAAAGTATTCAGACCCCCTTAAATTTTTCACTCTTTGTTATATTGCAGCCATTTGCTAAAATCATTTAAGTTCTTTTTTTTTTCCTCATTACGTAAAACAGCACATAAAATAAAACTTTTATTCAATTTCTGCATTGATTACAGTCTAGAAAGCAAGCATATAATCAATAAAAAGCTGTCACTTACTTCAATTTGTCGCAATCTCACAATGTTCCGTTATAATCAGTGAATCTCTCTAAACTGCAAATACAGTCATGTGAAAAAGTTAGGACATCCTATTGAATTCCATGGTTTTCCTTATCAGGACATAATAAAAATAATAATAATAATAACTGGTTCTTTCCAGGTCTTAAAATTTGGAAAATAAAACCTCGGCTGAAGAACAACACATGACACATTGCACCGTGTCATTGTTTATTTAACAAAAATAAAGCCAAAATGCAAAAGGCATGGGTGACAAAGTTAGGACACCCTTACTGTTAACATAGGAATTAAGAAGGTAAGTAACGGTCAGGCCTTTGATGAACTGATCATCAGCGAGTGTGAGCACCTCGGTAAAAGCAGAGGTTTTGGTAGTGTGCTGGTCTGGAGCCTTCAGGTGTGTGTTGACACAATGCCAAGGAGGAAAGACATCAGCGATCATCTTAGAGAAGCAACTGTTGCTGCCATCAATCTGGGAAGAGTGACACGGCCATTTCCAAACGATTAGAAGTCCATCATTCTACAGCGAGGAAGATTATTCACAAGTGGAAGACGTTCAAAACAGACCAATCCTCCCAGGAGTGGACGTCTCAGCAAATCCACTCGGATCAGACCGAGTACCGCTCAGAGAAATGGCAGACAGCCCAAGAACTACGCCGCAGACTCTACAGGCCTCAGTGAACATGTGAAATCATGAAGTTCATGACGGTACAGTTAAAAAAATATGGGACCAGTATGGCAAGTTTGGAAGGCTTCTTCTCTCTGCAAACCTAAACTGTGCTTTCATGCTTTTTTAAAGTTGCATCTAAATAAACCATAAGACTTCTAGAACAAAGTCCTTTAAACAGATGGCCATAATGCACAGCAGCACATTTGGTGAAAACCTAAAGAGCATCAGCACAAACACCTCATCCCAAAAGATACACCTGCTGGTGGAGGGCTGGTGATTTTGGGCTTGTTTAGTAGCCTCAGGACCTGGGCATCTCTCAGTCAATGAGTTGACCATGAACTCCGCTGTATCCCAAAGTAATCTAGAGTCCAATGTGAGGACATCCGTTCCACAGCTAAAGCTTGGCCAGGATTGGGAGATGCAACAGCACAGTGATCCCAAGCACACCAGCAAATCTACAACAGAACGGCTGATAAGAAAAGAATCTGCAGTAGTCCAGTCATAGTCCAGACCTCATCTGACTGAAATCATGCGGTGAGAGAGGTGCATAAACAAATGCCCTCAAACCTCAATAAACTGGAGCAGCGTTGTAAAGAAGAGTGGGCCAAAACTCCTCCAGAGCGATGGGAGAGACGGATAAAGTCATACGGAAAATGATTACTTCAAGTTATTGCTGCTGAAAGTGGATCTACAGGCCACTGAATCATGGGGTTTCCCAACTTTGTCACACATGGCTTTTCCATCTTGGCTTTTCCATCTTGGCTCTCAAAACTCTGGAGGAGTTTTGGCCCACTCTTCTTTACAACTTATTTTTGTTCATCAAATAATGACACGGTGTGTTAAGTAATGTGACGTTGTTCATCTGAGGCTTTATTTCCAAATTTTAAGACTTTCTAAGGACCAGATAATTTATTATCTCCTGATACAGAAAACCATGGAATTCAATAGGGTGTGCTAACTTTTTCACATCGTGTCTGTGTTTAGCACTGAGTGAATTCTGACCGTCTCATGCTGAATGTGTAAAATGATGTTTTACTCTGGTATTTTCATTGAATGGATTTACACCTGGAATTAAGATCAGAACAGGATCAGAAGCCTTTGTGATCCGACCACTGAAGCCACGTAAGGAGGTGGTTACAATGTGTGACTTGTTTTTTCCCAAACCGACTCTAGGATTTCATTGGTCGGGTCGATCAGTGTTTATATACTTACCCTGAACCCTCATCTTAACCTCAGTACAGTGCTGATATCACATCCTGTCTTAATCAGATGTGTAATGCTTCTGCAGTGACACACATCATGAGAAGCACAAAGCTCACATCAAATGAAAGTGTTATGTTTTAGGGTTCAGCTCACTCGATAATTAAGCTTTTCATTGGGATGAATGAAGTCTTGTTTCATGTCAGCGTCAAGATTTTTTTGGCAAAGACCACAAAACGTGTCCGACCCGTTATTCTATACACAATACTCTATTAACAATGCTATAGTGGAGGATAATTACATGTAATCATTTAGCAATAGAAGCAAACTTAAACTTTGACAGTACAGTACACGAATTCTGACGTATTAAAAAACACTCTGATCACTGATTCAAAGGAACATTGCCATGTTAATGAGGGATCCATATCTTTAAGTAAAAGTCCAAAAGTTTCCAAAGTCTGAATCGAATTGTGAAAGAATGAACCAAACAAACAAATGATGCTCTGCAAGCATTCACATAGTTGAAAAAACTGTGTACCTTTGTAAAGTAGTATTATTTTTAGTGTAATGATCCTATTATAGTATCTGTCCCGTCACTAGCATGTGTTAGCGGTCGGTCAGAGGCGATGATAGGGTGGACGTTTGCGCATCATCTCTATTACGCAAGGAAAAAGAGGAAGTTGAAAACCGTGAAAGCTGTTGTGAGTTTGAGGAATCGGCAGCATGTTTTTATAGTACGGTGACCTCTTGCTCTTGAATGGATTTCTCAATTCATAACTCCTTTCATGTTCCAAGACTTTACAGGGTGAATTTTTTTTTTGTCAACGTTAGCTGGTGCTGCTGCTGATGTAGTCAAGACAAACAATTACTCAATCACTATGTAATTCTCAATGTATTGTTTTTGCTTTATTGTCATTAAAGCTGCAGTCCGTAAGTTTTGTCGCCATCTCTGTTTGAAAACCTGGAACTGCAGTTACTTCAGGAATTATCAGCTTGCGTGGGCTGTGTTCAGGCTCGGCTCCAGCGCGGATGAATCTAATGTTTTGAGGTGAATGTGTGGCAGTCAGTCACCGCACCGGTGTGCATGTTTACTGTACTTTACAATCACAGATTCTAGCCTACATCTTGGAATATATGACCCAAATATGAATTTTCACCGTATATTGCCATCTGAACAAGTCTGCCACTTTTGTTCTGACCAACTGAGGAAAAAAGCATTACAATAAACCGCGCTACAAACGGTGATTTAATCTAACGATGGATTAGTTCATATCACATCCAACAGTGCAAGGTATTATTATTGGTATACTTTATTCTCAAATTATTAATGTTAACAACATCAGCATTGCGTGACTAGTGTGTATTAGCATGTAGATTTCAATTTCTGTACAGTCTAATCTCTAATTGTCATGCCATTCGAATTTCATATTTAGAAATTATTTTAACCCAAAATGCAAATTATGCTCCCTTCGAACCGGTTTGTACAAATCTTGTGTAACCCCAGGCTATCTGTAAACAGAAGCACATTTAAAACGGGAATATAATTTAATTTCATTCACGTGTTTCATAAACACATAATCCTTTCTGGATTACAATCCGCCATCAAAATGATAAATTTAATTATTCTAGCTGCAGTGAGAAACGGCTATAAACGATGCGCCAGGATCCTCACATGCGAGAGCCTAGCAGCTGGAAAACGTCTGTAATGATGCAGCAGCATGCTTGAATTTCCTGCGGAAACCTACCCGTAACACTCAAATTAGAAAACATTATTATAAGCTAAATGTTGTGAATCGGGCTAAAGTAACACTGGCTGGTTATGTACTTTCTCAAATATTGAATTCGGATCATTTTTAACCAAAAAAAGTTACGGACTGCAGCTTTTAGTTCGATATTTAAAGAGGTCATGAAATGAATTGTTTTATTTTTAACATGTTGCTTCAAGGTTTTCTTTGCACAAAAAGCTAATATGTATGTTATTTTTAACCCTCGTTCTGACCCGTTGTCTGAAATGATGCGTTTTTAAGGGGCGTGTTCTTTAAGGCTTGTCAGTAAATGCCCACTGTTTTGATTGGCTAATGTCATTGCATAGGAAGAAGTATCAACACCCTCTCAGACCATTCCCCAGGAGTACGATCCAAACGAGCTGATTTTAGAGCTTAAGTAAATGTCAGTAGCTTGTGTTGCTGTAATTCAGCACTGGCCTGGAGTCCGCAGAGCTCCACTGCTTTGGTTCAGGTGTGTTTCATTAGGGTCGGAGGACAGTGGCCCTCCAGGAGCAGGATTGGACCCCCTGTATTAGACCTGTTACTCAAACCGTGTGTTTGTTTGTTTGTTTTAGTATCTCTAACCTGGGGATGTTTGGTATCAGTGAGTTCAGTGCGGTCATCAATCCTCCTCAAGCCTGCATCTTAGCCGTGGGCAGCACCAGGGCTGAACTGAGCTTGGCCCCCCAGGACCCAGACGGCCCCGTTCTCCGCACTCAGCAGCTAATGACCGTGACTTTGTCCAGCGACGGCCGCCTGGTGGATGACGAACTCGCCTCACGCTTTCTGGAAAAATTTCGCACAAACCTAGAACAGCCTCAGCGCGCGAGTCTGTCATAGAGAGAGGACGAAGTGCTGGGACTCGATGTTATGGGGCTTCTCTTATATGTGCTATTTATTCATTGAGATGTACATAGATGTGTACATAGACAAGCAACTCAAGGTCAGAGAAACACTTCGAAGACCTAGGTCAATTAATAATATGATCTGCAGCACTTCTGCCATAAAGGGAATGGACTGTTCTGGTTATTTTGCGAGTGAGAAGCGTTCAGTGTACTGCGTGAAAGTAAACCTACTGATAATCACATGTTAAAGCACCTTTATAGTAGACAATATCTGTCAATGTAAGTATCAAACCATTGAACCAAGCCTTTAAATCATGTAAGGACACTGTATTTTGGATTGCCAAATAATCCAATAAACCCATGTCTTCTGCTCCACTGAATCAGAGTGGTGTTTTATTTTTTGCTGTTTCTGTTATTTTATGTGCTGGTTTGTGAACTGATCGCCTGTCTGAAACTGCTCAGTGTGGCATTTAGCCGGGCAAGTTTACTCGGAGTAAACCGGTAAACTCAGTTCTGACACGGATTAGTTTGACACTAATATCAATGTGAAAAGGATGCAGTAATTTGGCACAGAAGATCCTCAATGGGCTGGTCTCCTGTAATATTAAGTAAAATCCAAGCCAAACTTTAGTGAAGTTACAAAGAGCCTTTCCGGTGTTTCTGTATCTGAAAGTTAGGACTGGGAAAGATGTTTACACTTTCCGCACCGCGGCCGTCCACTGACCATCACTGTACTGTTGTGCCATTTCATGAAAGGACAGTGGGCCAGTGGCCTGGAGAATTAAGCAGTCCTCTAAATCAACAAGTAGAAGGTAAGGGTAGTCGTTTGGCAGAACTTCACATATCAAAATTTAGTCTAGTTTTTGTTTTTATGTCTTGGAACTTTGGAAACTTGTATTTAGGATGTCTGATAAATGTTTGTGCATTTAATGTATTTATTATTTTTAAAGATCTAAAAAATCACAGGTTTAAAGATGAAAAATACAGATAAAACAAAGTAAAGATTAAAGTGTGAGTGTGGAAAATACAATTTGCAATTCCATTTGAAGATATTGAAAGTATTCTGGAATATCCTTCTTATATGCTCCGTGTATACATTAATATCGCCGTGCAAGGGTGAGTGGGGTAAGATGGGCCGTTTTTTACTTATGTGGTCCTCAAGATGAGGGAATATGAGGAAGAAGTACAATGAAAATATCTAAAGTAATTTCAGGATGTTTCAGGATGTTTGAATCTTCAGGATGTATGACAAAGGGCTCTAAAACTGTGGCTCATGAAAAAGTGCTCCTGTGGCTCAGTGTGCTCCAGGTTAGGGAGTCAGCGGGCGAGATTCAAACCCATGTGAAATTTTAAAGATCATTTTTCTCTTTTAAAAACTAATAAACATTTTAGTCAAAAGATTGCTGCTGACTGCTTTTTTTTTTCTTGACAATACCGGCATTTTTGTGTTTATGGTTCAGATCGTGCTATATGTGGAAAATAATGCTTTTGTTTTTTAAAGTGCTGTTTATTGGTTTTTGCAAATAAACTCTTCATATATTAGTGCTGTCAATCAATTAAAAAAATAACTAATCACACATTTTTCTGAAATTAATCGTGATTAATCCCCCCTAACATTAAAGTTTTTAATTATACTTTTATATTGCAATAATTTCATAACTTACTGTATGTGCTATTGCCCTACACCTAAACCTACCCCTTACAGGAGGCTCTGTGCATTTCAACTTTCCCCCAAAAAACTCATTCTGAGTGATTTATAAGCGTTTTGAAAAGTGGCGACATGGGTCAATGTCCTGAGATGTCACCTTCACCTTGTAATACCTGTCATACCCTCGTCATTATACACATCTATGTCCTGACGTTTCACAAAAACGCACACGCGCACACACACACACTATAATATGCTGTTATACTCTATATAACTCCATATAAAAGCCAGAAACTAAGCTTTTTTTTTTTTTGCACAGGCCTATCTAAAGGGTTAATGGTGCTACCTGGTGATCATCTGTAAAAATGACAAATTGTACCTCTTCCCAACAGGGAAAACCACCAACAATCAAGAATGCATGATTATATGGTGTCATGGCTTTTGCAATCAAAACATGTCATTATAATGGAAGTCAATGGGGCAAAGACAGCCACGAACAGTAAATGAGGGAGAAAAAAATTAAATCTGATGCTGCACAAAAACTAACAATGCATCAAAGCCAATTTTGTTACTAATCTTTGACATGCCAAAGACTGTGATAAAAGGTAAAAAAATATCCAGTCCACAATCACTTTTTATATTGAAAATAGGTCATTTTGTGTGTTTTTCTCCAAATCAATGACATCATTTATGAACTTAGCAATTAAAGAGTAAAAATCCTGGATTTTTTTTTTTTTATCAGGACTGAGGTTGATTAATAAATTTATGCAAAAAAAAAAAAAAAAAATTGAAAAAAAAAAGGATTTATCTGATACATTTTACAGCAGTTTCATTTAGTGGATGTTTTCATCCCGAACATAACAAAAGGGTAGTGAATTTGCCAACAGTGTATTGTTGAGTTTTTGAAAATTTTCCCAAGTTTTTGAGCATTTTCCCAAAATATGTGTCAAAATAAGATTTGTCACCGAAAATCATTCCATTTGCTGAAACACAGAGAAAGTTGTGGCCAAATTAAGACTCAAACAAAGTCTTTTCTCAAAAGTCTTTTCGCATCTGGTGTGAAATTAAGGCTGAGTAAATGATGAGAGGATTTTCATTTTTGGGTGGACTATCCCTTTAACAAGAAAGATGTGATGCAGAGGCCAGAAACATATTCCAGACAGAAGACAAGAACATGTGTTGAGTTAATGATAAGTGATAGTCTAAGACTGGCGTTTTCTATTCAACGCCCCTGTCTGCAACAAAAATTCATCTTTTAATTGCTTATTTGGGATCTTGTAGGTTTTTCCTCAGCAAATATTATGTAATTATTTGTGATTAATTAATTAATGAAAAATAAATGCCTGAAAAATAACCCGCCCTGTTTATATTTGTCTGTGTTCATTCATTTTGGTCTTCAGGTGTAACCTGAAGGCAGGGAAGTGAATCTAAGCGCAGGAAGAGTTTAATAAGTGTTGTGAATTCTTTACATTATGCATACTATTCTTTATATTTATCTTTTAATACTATTAATACGATTATTAACACTTTTATTCTATATCTGGTAAGAGCTTTTATTATGTAAATATGCACTACGCTACGTGCTTGGCGTAAGTGAGGCGTTGTTGGTTAGGCATACAGAGCTGATAGAATGTGACGCAGTTTCCACCTGTGCAGCATCGCGAAGTGCAGAGCAAAAGTTACTGATGAAGTAAGTTTATTCCATGACTTTATGTTTGTAATACTGGATGTTTATACTGCTAAATCTGTTTCTACATTAAGCCTGTGAAGTTGGTGGTTCGCGATCATTAACATGAAACGCACGTGGAAGTGTCCTTATCTTGCTAATGTTTTAATATCTCGTTTAAATATGTTTCTGATTCCGTACAGTATATTCTACATTTGTTATTGTTATTGAAAACGAGGACAATGAACAGGTACCTGCACCTTCTAGTTCATTAAGCCCTCCACCCTTACTCTCACGGGACACAGTGCTAAATGTTGAGAAACAGGCTGCTGTAAGCACATCAGTGAGACATGAAGAAAGGTCACATAGGACAGATGTGGTTCCTGAAGCAGAGACGGAGAGTCGTAATCGTGGATTTGTTCCAGTCCAACCAAGTCATCCACAAACTACAGGTTTACTGGATTCCCCTATCTCCTCTGGCACAACATCTCCTGTCTCACATCCCTCTCAATCACAACCATATGAGCCTGTTCCCTCTCATTCTCCCAGAATTCTGCAGAGTCAGAAATGAGCTGTAACCCATGATACTGAACGATCATTTCAACCCCTTAAGCCACAGCAGTTGAATTCGCCAGCACTTGCCCATCCGTATCTCATGGCACCGTATGGCTATCAGGCAACACCGTATTTGCAGATACAGCCGGTGAACGCACCCACTTCATTCAGTTACGTCCCTCCACACCAAACAATGTTGCCATCAACATTACCTTCTCAAAATATGATCCCTGGTTTAGTCCCTTCAGTGAGCACTGCAGCAGCCGCACCACAGCTGATGTCAGCCCAGCTTACAGCGCCACCAGGTGGTAGTATACCACAACGGACACTGTATAGTCCCCCTAAACATCAAATTCCTGACTTAACAAGTGACAGTGAAAGAGAATTTGCTAATATGAAGCTGGCATTGGACAATTTGCTTGAGCCTTACCCAGAGCTGACGGAGAAGTACAAATACCATGTATTACTGGAACATTTTAAACTGCCTGAAGCGCAAATGATAGGGCAGTCTTGCCGGCATCATCCATATCCGTATTCAGCAACTATGCAAGCGCTTCAGCTACTGTATGGTCAGCCACATCAACTGGCTCAAAGTGAAATAGCAGCCATCCTTACATCACCAGATGTCAAGCCCAATGATAGCCACAGCTTTCAAAGCTTTGCCTTGCGAGTTCATCTCCTGGTCAGTATGCTGTTGTCACTAGAGGGACCCAGAGGGATGGAGCTTAACTGTTGCTCACACGTGGACCGCCTACTTAGCAAGCTGCCAAAGTATCTTCGAGATGGCTTCATTGAGTTCCTTCAACAGCAGGGGAAGCTCAACTCCATAAGTTTTAACCCCTACAATCTGCAAGACTTTGCTGGATGGCTACAAGTCAAAGCACAGCAGCAGAGACTGTCTATTCGGCTAGTGCAGCGCTATCAACACGAGAGGCTACCAGGTGTCACGAAAGAGAAACCCTCAGCGAAACCAAAGGGGCCTAGTTCTTTACCATGGTGCATCTCCAGCTGAGACTGCACTCTCTACCCGTCCCAAAGAGCCCAAGCAAAAGAAACCACTCAAGGTACTCTGCCTCTTTTGCAACAGTAAAGAGCACTACATCACATACTGTGATAACATCAAAGAGCAGTCAGTTGCAGACCTGCAAAAGTGGATTGGAAAGCGGAAAGCAATACTGGCGATGTGCACGACTACATGAATCAGAGCTGTGTAACCTCAAAAAGCCATGCAGTGACTGTGGTGGAATACATCTACAGGTGCTTCACCGTATAGCACGTGATGATCCAACAAACACAGCAAGTACATCAGAAAGTCGCATCTACCTCACACCCGCTAGTGCGACCAGCAGAGTACTTCTTAAAGTGGTACCAGTGTTGCTACACAACAAATTTAAGTCAGTGGAGACCTACGCTGTACTGGACGATGGAGCGCAGAGAACCATGATCTTACCAATGGCCGTTCAAATGCTTCAGTTGAGAGGTGAACCTGAAACACTGGCTCTACGCACGGTACGATCCGACATCACTCACCTTTCCGGGTCCAAGATTAACTTAGAAATCTCTCCAAAGAGTGAACCAAAGAGGCGCCTCCAGATACTTGGAGCCATCACAGCTTCAGGTCTGGACTTAGTAGAGCAATCGTATCCAGTGCAGAGACTTCAGAGACGGTATGCTCACCTCAGAGGGCTCCCATTACATTCCTTCCACAATGTGCGTCCACTGGTACTGATAGGATCAGACCATGTCCATCTTATCACAGCAGATAAGCCAGTCTGTCAAGGATCCAAAGGTGGTCCCATCGCAGTGCACACAGCCCTTGGTTTGGACCTTCAAGGGACTGAGGAGAGCACCCCAAGTCACAGCTCAGTGCATCAGTGTCTTTTCGTGTCAACTGCCTGTCCCGATGACTTGCTCTACCGTAATGTTGAGAAGTTATGGCAGCTTGACATCCTGCCCTATTGGAATGAAAAACTGGTGGTTCGATCCAGGGAAGATCAAGAAGTGATTAAACTTCTCGAATGCAGGGCACAGAGGATCCAGGTAGACGATGTTCAGAGTTATGCCACCCCCTCCCACGCAAACCTGGTGCTCCGAAACTCACAAGCACAATTCAGTCTGTTATGCCCAGTCTGAGGAGTACAGAGAGGAAACTTCAGAAAGACCCCAAGAAAGCTGCTATCTACTCTGGTGAGATTAATAAACTCATTAAGGCAGGCTATGTTTCTAAGCTTCAACCCGAAGAAGTCACCAAATCAGAGGAGGCCTGGTACATTCCCCACCACCTGGTGTGTCACAACGATAAACCAAGACTGGTCTTCAATTGCTCATTCAGGTATCAAGGTCTGTCTCTGAATGATCAGCTTTTGCCAGAACCTGCACTTGGCCCATCATTGTTGGGCGTTCTCTTCTGTCATTACGCCAACACCACGTGGCTGTAAGTGCGCATATTCGCGGAATGTTCCATCAGGTCCACTTGCTGCCTGAGGACCGACCTCTTCTTCGCTTCATCTGGCGAGATCAGCACTGTGAGAACTGTCCAGATGTGTACGAATGGCAAGTCTTGCCGTTTGGTACAACCAGCAGCCCGTGTTGTGCCATTTTTGCTGTGCAACAGCATGCTCGCAATAACCAAGAGAGTTACCCAGGTGCTTTACAAGTAGTGCAGCAAAGTTTTTATGTGGACAATTATCTGGCAAGCTTTCCAACCACATCTGAGGCCAAGCTAACAGTTGATCAACTGCGCAGTCTGCTAGCTACGGGTGGTTTTGACCTCAGACAATGGGCTAGCAACCAGCCATCGGTGATCTCTCATCTCCCCACAGAAGCAAGGTCTTCAGCTGCAGAACAATGGCTTGAACAGAATAGGACTGATCCAATGGAACCAACTTTGGGTCTCAGGTGGAATTGTGCTGCTGATACACTAGGATACCAATATCGTCCCATTGAACACGCCACACTAACAATGAGAACAGGCTATCAAGTGCTAGCAACGCAGTATGACCCATTGGGGTTCATTGTGCCTTTCACCACATGGGCAAAAGTGCTCATTCAACAACTATGGTCCAAAAGAAGAGATTGGGATGATCCGAATCTGCCACAGGATCTTCATGCTGCCTGGGACACATGGGAAAGTGAGTTAGAGTATCTCAGCGTCATAACAATTCCTCGCTGTTACTCATCGGTTCCCAGTGATGTACAACGGAAATACGACCTCCATGTGTTCTGTGACGCATCAGAACGAGCATATGGGGCTGTGGCTTACTTAGTAGAGTACACACAAAATGCCATTCATACCACTTTCATTATGGCGAGATCACGAGTTGCTCCCAGGAGGCAACAGTCTGTGCCTCGCTTGGAGCTCTGTGCAGCATTAGCAGGAGCCCAGCTAGCGAAGCTTCTGAAAGATGAGGTCACTCTCACAATTCAGCAGACAATTTTGTGGACCGATTCTACAACTGTGCTGGAGTGGCTTCAGTCCGACTCTTCTAGGTTCAAAGTCTTTGTTGGAACAAGAGTGTAAGAAATACAGGAGTTGACAGATCACAGTACTTGGCGGTATGTGGACACACAGCAAAACCCAGCGGATGATATCACCAGAGGTAAACCCCTCTCAAGTTTTACTGTGCCTGGGCGCTGGAGTCAGAGACCATCGTTTCTAAAACTGAGTTCTGAGCACTGGCCAAAGAGACCTGAACCGGCAAGGTCAGAAGAGTTACCCGAACTGAAAGGAGTCACTACCTGCTGTCTAACCACTGTAGAATCAGATCATACCCTTCCAGATGCCAGTCAGTTCAGCACATGGAAAGAGTTAGTGGAAGCAACGCGGCAGGTATGTCAACAAGTGACAGGTGGTTCGGCGAGCACTCAGCTCATTGATCCTCGTGAGTTGATCCTTCTAAGGAAGTGTCAAGCTCAGAGCTTCCCTGGGGAGACAACAGCCCTCAAAACTAATATGTCTAGCTCCAGAGTGGGATCCAGTAACTAATCTAATCAGAGTTGGAGGACGATTACGGAGACTGGAAAGCCCAAATGTTGAACAGATTCACCCTATCGTGCTAGATTCGCGGCATCCAGCAACAAAGCTTCTCATTAGAGACTTTGACGAACGCTTATTGCACCCAGGTACAGAAAGAGTGTATGCAGAACTACGGAGACAATACTGGGTCTTGAGGGGGCGGCAAGCTGTTAAACACCACCAGCTTAATTGTTCATCCTGTCAACGATGGAGAGCTCAGCCTAAGGTACCAGACTTCTCTGTCCACCATTTTATTGTACTGGAGTGGACTGCTTCGGCCCTTATCATGTTAAAATAGGCAGAAGGGTTGAGAAGCGTTGGGGTGTCATTTTCAAATGCCTCACCACAAGAGCTGTTCACATAGAGCTTCTCAACTCCTTGAATGTGGATGCCTTCCTGGTGGCTCTTCGAAGATTCATAGCCAGACGTGGCAGACCAAAGGAGATTCGGTCAGACTGTGGCACAAACTTTCGTGGTGCGGATCGAGAACTGCGTGAAGCTTTTGCTGCTATGGAATCCCAATTAAAGGAGCAGCTGGCCGATTATCAGATCCTCTTCAAGTTCAACCTGCCTAATGCTCCTCATTTTGGTGGTGTTTGGGAGCGAGAGGTCCACTCCATCAAAGCTGCTCTACAGGTGGCAGTTGGAGGTCAGTCTGTCTCAGAAGATGTCCTGTCTACAGTATTAGTAGAAGTAGAGGGCATTTTGAATTCAAAACCCCTGGGATACGTCTCCACCGACGTTGCGGATATAGACCCCATTACACCAAACCTTCTCCTCATGAGGCGGCGAGATGCGTCACTTCCGCAGGTGGCGTATGCTTCAGAAGAAATGGGGCGGCGCAGATGGTGCCATTGTCAAAATCTTGTGGATCAATTCTGGACTCAGTTTACAAGGAAATACTTACCCACACTACAGACACGCCAAAAGTGGCACAAGCCATCAGACTCTCTGACAGTGGGATCAGTGGTTTTGATAATTGATCCACACCTTCCCAGGGCTCAGTGGCCCATTGGCAAAGTTACCAAGACTGTGGTCAGCAATGATGGATGTGTGAGAACAGCAGACGTCAGTGTCCAAGGCAAAGTGTACACCAGGCCAGTAGCCCGCCTCATTCCAATGCCAGCCTTTGAGGACGAAAACAAAGACTCTTAAAGAATTGCCTTAACTTGCACATTTGCTACTCAACTGTGGGGGCGGCTGTTGTGAATTCTTTACATTATGCATACTATTCTTTATATTTATCTTTTAATACTATTAATACGATTATTAACACTTTTATTCTATATCTGGTAAGAGCTTTTATTATGTTACTGATGAAGTAAGTTTATTCCATGACTTTATGTTTGTAATACTGGATGTTTATACTGCTAAATCTGTTTCTACATTAAGCCTGTGAAGTTGGTGGTTCGCGATCTTTATGATCATTAACTCATCACGTGAAACGCACGTGGAAGTGTCCTTATATTGCGGCTTATCTTGCTAATGTTTTAATATCTCGTTTAAATATTGTGACGGATCGGTGGCCCTCCCCCTCATCATCATCACCACCCCGTCCCTTATTCGCCGCCCTTCACCAGGCTCCCGACTGGAGTGGGTGGATGAGAGGAGGGACGTGGGACCAACGTGGGCTGGCGGCGTGTGATGAGGCACAGCTGAACTGAATTAAGCCTCATCACCGCCGTCGTTAAATGCCGAGCGCGCCTCTCCTCGGGAGACCGGTCTCTTCCCCCGTGCATGCACAATGGTGTCCTCGTGGGTCCAGGAAGGGTGCGTCGAGGGACATCGCGCCGCCGAGGATGTGAGCCGCGGAACCTCCAGGGTCATCGTGCAAGCCGCACCCGTATAACGGCCGTCGGGCCAGGATGCCGGACCGTCCATCCCGCCAATGCCCGTAAGAGGCAGAAGAGGAAGAGCCGCCGCTCCGGAGAAGCCGCCGCCCCTCGTGCCCAGGACCGCAGGAGCGTGTGCGGCCACCTGACTCCGCCCCTTGCCTGGACCCTTACCTTCTGGAACACTGCCCTCCTGCACAAGCCCCGAAGCACGATGAGGACACCAGATCCCCCCCCCCTTCTTTGGACACTTCTTTCCCCTGGACACTTTTATTTTATTATTTTTGTTCAATAAAAACCTCTCCGAGGCCTGACGCCACACCCACTGTGTCTGTCGTTGGCTCCTCCCGTCACAATATGTTTCTGATTCCGTACAGTATATTCTACATTTGTTTTGCTTTCATATTGTAATGAGGATGTTATATAATGTATTTTAAGTTGTTTATATGCTCCTTTTACATTCTGTGTACATCCAGTAATTAGGCTATTATTTTACTACTTGGTCATTGAGAGTTATTGTTTAATTTGAAATGTGCTGTTTTATCAGAACAGTATGCAAATATTTATGTTAGACATTGTTATTTACTTCTGTTTATTGTTCATTGCAGAAACTACCTACTATGCATATCAGTGTGTATATGATCAAACCCTGCACATAATAAATGGTGGAAAGACTTTGATGACTCCGACTCCCTGATCAGAGTGCTGAAGTGGTTAACACCTTTAAAGGAACACTCCACTTTTTTTGGAAATAGGCTCATTCTCCAACTCCCCCAGAGTTAATATGTTGAGTTTTACCGTTTTTGAATCCATTCAGCCGACCTCCGGGTCTGGCGATAGCACTTTTAGCATAGCTTAGCATAGATCATTGAATCCTATTAGACCAGTAGCATCGCGTTCAAAAATGATCAAAGAGTTTCGATAGTTTTCCTATTTAAAACTTGACTCTTCTGTAGTTATATCGTGTACTAAGATCGGCGGAAAATGAAAAGTTGCGATTTTCTAGTCCTATTTGGCTAGGAACTATACTCTCATTCCGGCGTAATAATCAAGGAACTTTGCTGCCGTAACATGGCCGCAGCAGGCGCAGTGATATTACGCAGCGCCTGAAAGTAGTCCCCAGCTAGGTAACTAGTTATAATATAGCTGGGGAATACTTTCAGGCGCTGCGTAATATCACTGCGCCTGCTGCAGCCATGTTACGGCAGCAAAGTTCCTTGATTCAAAAACGGTAAAACTCAACATATTAACTCTGGGGGAGTTGGAGAATGAGCCTATTTCCAAAAAAAAGTGGAGTGTTCCTTTAAAGAACTGGCATTAGTGGGGCAATCCCCAACAATAAGCATGCAAGAAAACACGAGGAACAAGCGGTTACAAACAATGACATACAGTTTTGGTGTTTCACTTGTGGTTTGTCTATGTACAAGATTTACAGGATAATGAGGGGGCGTGGCTAATGAATGTTATTAATGAGAGTGACTATGGCCACTAACAAGGGCAAGACACACAGGAATGTGACAGCAGGTTAGGTGAAATAACCTAAAATATCAACGTACAGTAAGCTTTAAAAAAGCTGTTGTGCATAAATAACACTAGATATACCGTTTTATGTCACCGCTTACTCATGTACAAGTGTTTCATTAGCACTTTTTCTTGTGTGTGTGTGTTGCCATGGTGCGGATTGCAACACTGCAACCACTTCCTGTTTTTTTTCCAGATCAGTGTGATTTTGTAAAAACCCAATTCTTTCGATTCTAATAATAATTTTCCTCTTTTCAGCGAAATTCCAGCAGATACCAGACTCTACATAACACGATATAGCTTCAGCTCTTAGACGGCAGACTCGGGTCACAGCTGATCTACTGCCGTCTGCCATCTTTCACACTTCAAAATCAACAGAAAAAATGAGCAGATGAAAAGAAGTTGTACCTATGAATTTCCTGACAAAACTAACATGAGCTGGAGCGTCCAGAAACTGTTGACTTGACTTCATGTGATTTCATACACACCTTTTTTTCCATGATTTGCACCTTGTTTGTCTTAATTGTGAATTTAAATGATAGCTTTGTGTGACAGACAGTTATAAGGCATTATAAAGAGTTACAGTGAAATTAAATTTGACCAGACTGGTCTTGACTGAATCAAGCGTTCAGGAGTGTGTGTGTGTGTGTGTGTGTGTGTGTGTGTGTACATTTGTTTATGTGTATCACCATAGCAAAGACGGAATCATAGCAATATTACAAGCAGCGGCTCTATACAGGAAGTGAGAGGAGTCTCGAAGATCTGCATTTCCAGGAGGTGTCCTGTTTACGCTGTTCATAACAACCTTAATGTTGTCAACACAACAGCAGTCACATAAATAAAGCATTTGTCCTGTTTCTGTCTTTCACGAGAAAACTGAAATGCAGCTAATAATGTCAGTTGGTTGTTGCTTTACAAAGAAACTTTCTGTCGTCAATCTTGATCTGAAAAGGCATTTGGCTTAATTATTTCATGAAGTCACTGATGTGGCTAATGAATGCTGGTGTGGTAGATGTGAGATAAAATACACAAATTCTTAAATGATAATGGTGAAAAAAATACTATAATGCAGTGCTTTTTTTTAAAGCAGTCATGAGCATTTGTGGGGAAATGTGTTGAAAATAATGTCACACTGAAACAAATCTCGATCAAGCTTAAATAGGCTTTATGTATTTTCTTCTTGATTTATGCCTGGATATTTTGTGTGATTCACTGGGTGCAGTCACATGTAGTTCTCGGAAACATTGATATTCAACTTGCCAAAATTATTTTATCATCTTTGCAGCTACTCACACAAAATGACCAACAAATGTTTCAAATATGTAAAAAAAAAAGAAGAAGAAGAATCTGACTGGCAATATACATGCTCACGGTGACGAGAAGCAGTAACAGGGTGATTTGGAGGTGAGGGGGGATTCAGGAATAATGTCAATCTCTACCATCAAACACACTCACAGTGTCAGACACACGCAGACCTGCGAGAGAGAAGGGTGTGGTTATACACGCACCTCCCTCTCCTCTGATCTTTATTAGTCCTGACACTCAAATACACCTCCAATACTCCAAACTTACAGCAGACTCTACTGTACACGTCTGGATTCACGTACAGATTCCTCACCAGCCGTCGGGATGTGGATTATACTGTTGGGTCTCACCTCTGCATTACTGGCCTCCTCGAGATCAGACGATACCATGGGTAAGAGGAACATTATACTTCTGTATCTGTATTTTGACTATGAATTTTACAGTGTATAATGGAGCAGCGCTAAGTGTGTGTCTAAGTACAGATGAACAGCTGCTCACTCATTTATTACAGAGGAAAGGGAGATATGCTTGGCAGTTGCACATTTCAGCATTACAAAAACAAAGCAGTAAAGAGCCAGAGGAGTTTAAGCTGTTTGAAAAGCGAGTGAAAGAAAGATTCTGGTTCCAGAGTTTTCAGAATATTCAGCTTGTGTTGTAGCATCTCTGTGCTTTCATAAGCAGTTACTGTGGTAACATTTTGTTCTGAAGTTTGTCACATGTAGTTCTTGGAAACTTTGAAGCTTGACTTGCCAAATCTGAGCTGGGTGGATAAATCTGATAAATCTCGCTGCTGTGCTGAATTATATCATATCATTGATCTCTTCTTCACATCTTAAATCCTCATCTTAAAGTTCTTCGTGTCTGAACTATTGATGAAAGCAATAGCAATGAATACCTAAATGGAGAACAAAATAAAACTCGCTCAGTCCCACTGTTACCACCCACTTACACACCCCTGTTTTACTTTGACTTTACCCCTTTCACATTGTGTGGGATTTTCAGGCGTTTTGAGGAGAAGCTCAGCATGGAAGATGTCAGAGTGAGATGTGTTTGTTTTGAGGGAACGGTGGGAAACTCTTTGTTGGCTGGAGAGACATGCTACTGGGCAGCTGTAAATTTCAGCATTTCGAAAGAAAACCAGCGAGAGTTTAAACGGTATCAAAACTCAACATCAGACAAAATCAAAAATATCATATTAAACAAAACATTTATTTAGTCTAGGGGTTACAAATAAAGATGATAAATTAATAACAACAAATAAACAAATAATGAACAAAAATGAAATTAAAATAAAGGTAATGGTAAAGGTCCAGTTGTCCAGCAGAGCACAACTTTAGTATAATCTAACAAAAGAACCAGCTCCTCCCCAAACCAGGACAGATCAAAACCACAGCAAAACAAAACTAAATCAACCAGACCCGTAGCATGAGTGAAACAGACCTGTCAGAAAGAAAGAAAACACAGGACAGAGTGCAGAATTTTACAGTCCCTGGAAGGTGGGAATTATGATCAAACAGAGTATTGATTGATGGATCTGCTGAGAATCCTCATTAATCCTGGAAGAGAGAGAGTTCATTCTCATCAGATTGCATTTTAATAGAAAATAAATAGAAATGATGATGATTATAACAAAATAACATGACGTAAACAACATGATCTCACAGAATTCCGTGTAATGTTCACGGACTTAATTAACCTCCGAATCTGTGGTGGCATCACGGAATCGCCGAAAATCCCGTGATGGGCTCACAGAAGGCATCAGCCGTGGTCCATGCACGGATTCACTGGTTCAACGTAAAAAGAGTGATTCCGATGCAGTTATACTTTCACTGGAGTACCTGACAGCCCCTACCCTAAACCTACCCAGTTCTGAACAATAATGACGATAAATTTCCCAGTATCGCGTCGGCATATTGATGCTAAGGGTTTCCGTGCGTGGAGCACGGCTGATGCCTGTCACTGACTTACATTGGTATCACTTCTGTGAGCCCATCACGGAATTTTTTCTGTGAGCCCATCACAGAATTTTCGGCGATTCCGTGATGCCACCACAGATTCAGAGGTTAATTAAGTCCGTGAACATTACACGGAATTCTGTGAGATCAGGTTGGACGTAAATGTCTGAATACGTCAGTATTTCTCCAATGTGCAGACTTTTTCATTAAAAGCTCAAATGGAACTTGTGTATCCATGTCCTGTGATGGGAAAAATGAACTAATAAAATGATTATTTAACTGTTTAAAGTTCCTCAAGATCAAATATGATTCATTCTCCCCATGATACGGTCTAAAGTAGAGTTGTACACGCCCCTGTGGATGGTGGTTTGGTAGATATGTTTAAAGCAAATGAGGACAGTAGAAGCAATCAAAAACAACAAAACAGCAATGATATGACACGTCTCGGTTAGCCTAACGCAGTACATGTAGCTAGTTGTTGTTTTTTTGTTTGTTTTTAGTTATATATATATATATATATATAAAATAAAAATAAAACACATAGATAGAATAGAAAAGACATAGAGAAAGCTAGTGTTAGAGGCCTTTTTTAAAGTAAAACAAGCAATTAGAAAATAAAGAGATTGCAAGAGATCAAGAGAGGGTCAAGTGTTTTTTTTTTTTTTTTTAAATAAAAAAGAAAACAAATAGATAAACTGGAATTAGAATAGAGAGCGCTAGAGTTAGAGGATCAAATAAAGATGGAAGGGATGTGTGTTTACTTAAGTCAGGGCTGAGCTGTTCTCTCCCAGCGTACAGGGATCTTATGTAGGGCGTACTGTAAGTTCCCTTCAAACAAGTCAAGTCACCTTTATTTATATAGCGCTTTTAACAATACAGATTGTGTCAAAGCACTTAACAGTAATGTATAATGATAAGATTAAACACTCAATTTTCAGTTAAAGGCATTTCATTATTGAATTCAGAGATGTCATTGTCTAGCTCAGTTTAGGTTAAATAGTATCTGTGCAATCAAATCGGTGATAATCGCTAGAAATTAAGTGTCCCCAACTGAGCAAGCCAGAGGCGACAGCGGCAAGGAACCAAAACTCCCTCTGTGACAGAATGGAGGAAAAAACCTTGGGAGAAACCAGGCTCAGTCGGGGGCCAGTTTTCCTTCAGCCTCCGTGGGGTTGGAATATGGTGGATGAGAGTTATTGGCCAATTGCAGCCTGCCTTTCTCTTGTTTGCCTCCCTGTTTAGGAGGTTTGGGCTCTGGTTTCGCAGAGATTTAATAGGTTTTTGATTTATAATTAGAACTAAACCTTACTCCCTCTGGGTGAACAGAGAAAGGTAGGGCAGTTTATGTTCCCTCCACTTCAGTTACCCCTGCTCCCCAACTACTGAAAAAGTGAAAGTGAAAGTGAAAGTGAAAGTGACGTGACATACAGCCAAGTATGGTGACCCATACTCAGAATTTGTGCTCTGCATTTAACCCATCCAAAGTGCACACACACAGCAGTGAACACACACACACCGTGAACACACACCCGGAGCAGTGGGCAGCCATTTATGCTGCGGCGCCCGGGGAGCAGTTGGGGGTTCGGTGCCTTGCTCAAGGGCACCTCAGTCGTGGTATTGAGGTGGAGAGAGAGCTGTACTTTCACTCCCCCCACCTTCAATTCCTGCCGGCCCGAGACTCGAACTCGCAACCTTTGGATTACGAGTCCGACTCTCTAACCATTAGGCCACGACTTCCCACCCTCTCACCCAAGGGTGTACTGGCGGGTCCTGAAGTAGGGATATCGCTCCATTTTGGATGGCTTGGATCTGCTCTCCCTCAGATACTTTGGAGTCTTGAAGTAGGGCCTGTGATCCCCTCGGAGGAGTGGCAACAATTAAGGGTGTAGCTTGGAGTGCTAATTACTGAGGTTTCTACCACTTTTCATGCTCCTTTGGTAGTCTGCTCGAGTACTACATTAGGGTAGAGCAGGGTGAATGGAATTATGATGGGCAACTCACGAGAGCCCCTCTGTTTCATTTGCCTCCTTCTCTAACTGTTGTTGGCTCCGCTTTGATAATACACTCCCTTTGGTAGGCTATGGGCTTTGTCAAGGTGAAGCATTTTCCTTTAGGGTTCTGCTCTTGGGGGCTTATTAGACTTACACCTGCCCTGAAATGAAGGAAGGAATGTTGTAAAGGCCAGGACTTCCCTTGCTATAGAGTGTAGAAGCTTGGTTGTCCTTCCTTTACTATTGGAACATACTGGCTTAGGGAGTGGTTCCGCTAAACAGTCTATGACGCGTATTGGGGGGTTGGCGCGTCTTGACTATTCTTTGCCCACTACAGTATCTACAGTTTAGTGAGGAAGGCGCTCCCTCAGCATGGTGAGTGGGCATTGCTTCCTCATAGTGTCATAGATGCCGCGTCAAAGTTCCGCTTTGAAAAGAAACCTCTAAGTTATGACTGCAACCATGGATCCCTAAAAAAAGGGAACGAGAAGCAGTGTCCCACTGCCATGCATTGAGTTTGCCTGCATGTCTCCTTCAGACACATTTTGCTGACGTGTTTTGCAGACACACTTTTATACTTAAAAGGGGGGTTTTAGGGCTGTAACCTACACAGCTGTAACCAGGGGCACCAGAGTATATCAGACGCGGCACAAAGAACGGTTAAAAATTGAAAGAATTATTGAACACATTATACCAGAAATAATACTTTAATGGTATAGTTCACCAAAAAATCAAAAATCTGTCCTTAATTACTCACCCTCATGTTGTTCAAAACCTGTAAGACCTTTTGTTCATCTTGAGAACACAAATTAAGATATTTTTGATGGAATTCGAGAGCTTTATGACCCTCAATATTAGTGATGTGCGGATGGCAGTTATATCCACAGGCGCTGCTGATAATCTGCAGGTCGGGTAATAAAAAAAAACATTCTGTATATTTGCGGGTGGATAAGATAAATCATTAATTATGCAAATATTAACTACATTTTCCAAAAATATGAACGTGTTTTAAATAGGCTACAGAAATTGAACAAACTGTAAATTAATATATTAAAGTTATTCAACAAAACATATAGTCAAGAGCAGTTAGGGATTTTCTCTGTCTTTTGTTGTTTGATTAATATTAATGACAGACGGTACAGCTTTATTAGGTTGCTGTCACAAGACCCATTTCACGGATCCAATACTGACACTCATGCAGTTTCTTTTTCAACTGTTTACATTAACTTAAGACAAAACCGACAGTGCTTACAGTGGGGCAAAAAAGTATTTAGTCAGCCACCAATTGTTCAAGTTCTCCCACTTAAAAAGATGAGAGAGGCCTGTAATTTTCATCATAGGTATACCTCAACTATGAGAGACAAAATGAGAAAAAAAAAATCCAGAAAATCACATTGTAGGATTTTTAAAGAATTTATTTGCAAATTATGGTGGAAAATAAGTATTTGGTCAATAACAAAATTTCATCTCAATACTTTGTTATATACCCTTTGTTGGCAATGGCAGAGGTCAAACGTTTTCTGTAAGTCTTCACAAGGTTTTCACACACTGTTGCTGGTATTTTGGCCCATTCCTCCATGCAGATCTCCTCTAGAGCAGTAATGTTTTGGGGCTGTCGCTGGGCAACAAGGACTTTCAACTCCCTCCAAAGATTTTCGATAGGGTTGCGATCTGGAGACTGGCTAGGCCACTCCAGGACCTTGAAATGCTTCTTACGAAGCCACTCCTTCGTTGCCCGGGCGGTGTGTTTGGGATCATTGTCATGCTGAAAGACCCAGCCACGTTTCATCTTCAATGCCCTTGCTGATGGAAGGAGGTTTTCACTCAAAATCCCACGATACATGGCCCCATTCATTCTTTCGTTTACACGGATCAGTCGTCCTGGTCCCTTTGCAGAAAAACAGCCCCAAAGCATGATGTTTCCACCCCCATGCTTCACAGTAGGTATGGTGTTCTTTGGATGCAACTCAGCATTCTTTCTCCTCCAAACACGACAAGTTGAGTTTTTACCAAAAAGTCCATATGACCATATGACATTCTCCCAATCCTTTTCTGGATCATCCAAATGCTCTCTAGCAAACTTCAGACGGGCCGGACATGTACTGGCTTAAGCAGGGGGACACGTCTGGCACTGCAGGATTCGAGTCCCTGGCGGCGCAGTGTGTTACTGATGGTAGCCTTTGTTACTTTGGTCCCAGCTCTCTGCAGGTCATTCACTAGGTCCCCCGTGTGGTTCTGGGATTTTTGCTCACAGTTCTTGTGATCATTTTGTCCCCACGGGGTGAGATCTTGCGTGGAGCCCCAGATCGAGGGAGATTATCAGTGGTCTTGTATGTCTTCCATTTTCTAATAATTGCTCCCACAGTTGATTTCTTCACACCAAGCTGCTTACCTATTGCAGATTCAGTCTTCCCAGGCTGGTGCAGTTTTGTTTCTGGTGTCCTTTGACAGCTCTTTGGTCTTGGCCATGGTGGAGTTTGGAGTTGGAGGTTGTGGACAGGTGTCTTTTATACTGATAACGAGTTCAAACAGATGCCATTAATACAGGTAACGAGTGGAGGACAGAGGAGCCTCTTAAAGAAGAAGTTACAGGTCTGTGAGAGCCAGAAATCTTGCTTGTTTGTAGGTGACCAAATACTTATTTTACAGAGGAATTTACCAATTAATTCTTTAAAAATCCTCTAATGTGATTTTCTGAATTTTATTTTCTCATTTAGTCTCTCATAGTTGAGGTATACCTATGATGAAAATTACAGGCCTCTCTCATCTTTTTAAGTGGGAGAACTTGCACAATTGGTGGCTGACTAAATACTTTTTTGCCCCACTGTATGAGGATTCTAGCCAGGACGGACGACTATTTTGACATCATTTTGTGTGTGTTTGGAAACTTAAGCTCAACAAGTTTTGCTTGTTACCAAACTCAATTTGGTACTCGCAGCGCAGGCTCTCGGTTTATTTATTTTTCCAAAACTTTCCAGGCCTTGAAATATATGCCTATGACTTTTCCAGGTTTTTCATGCCCGTACGAACCCTGACTGTGACGATCGGGTCAGGTGCGGTTATCTAAATCAGACAAAAATATAGTTGCGGGCGGTAGGGCTGGGCGATATATCGAGTTTGTACGATATATCGATATATCCTTTATAAGTAATACGATACAAAGCAATACCGTTTATATCGATATAACGTTACAGTTTGAAACGAGCGCATCTGAAAAATATAGCAGAGGACACAAACTGAGCTGCTGCGGATGAAGTGCATAATACAGTTTGTTCTAAAGTGTGACAAACTTTATATGAAGGGCTTTAAAAAAACTCGTAAGATATAGAAGCCTATAGTTTAGTTTCAGTTTAAAACGGCTCTGACAGAAGTGTGCCGCTGACAGAGACTCGCACGGTTTAATGTGTTTGAGATGTGCTGTTTTCCTAAAAGCATAACTTACATATCACAGGTTGTCCACCTGTAAATGTTAGAAAGTCATGGAAATATTTCCATTTAGCTGTCAGAAGTGCATGAGCTTCTGCTTTGAGATTCTCCGCTGAACTTCACAGACTTCATTGAACGAGCGCCGCCGCGCGCATGCGCGCCAAACAGACTAAATAACAGCCAAATAACTCTGACTAAAATATACATTTTGCTGAAATATTTGTAGTTAATAAACATTAAATGTGACATATGTAGAATTTTAAACCTACAAGTAAGTGTATTTGTATGATAGCACTAACTGTAAAGTGACCAAATGGGGTGTAATGGGGTAATCAAAACAGCCTTTTTAGATTGCAATGTTAGAATGTAATGTGATTTTAACCCTTTTTTAACATAATATATGCCTATTGTTACATTTACGTTACATGGTTACAAAAGCGTAAAAAATACCGAGATATATACCGTATACCGCAAATCAGCCAAAAAATACCGAGATATGAATTTTTGCTCATATTGCCCAGCTCTAGCTGTCGGGTGGATAATTTATTTGAAGCTACGGATTCGGGTAACGTTTTAGCTCTCCATAGACAGCGAGGTGTTCCTGGTATGCAGTGGTTAGGACCTACTAAAAGTGGTGCAAGTGTTCTTCTAACAAATGTATAAAGTAGTTTGAAGAAAAAGTCATTTTATTATTTTGTGTAAACTGAAAAAGAATACACTTTAATTGTTTAATTGTTTTGTATATAGAAACAGTCACTAATGTGGCATCTATGTCATACAATATCTATGCGTTCCCCCTTAGTTTCAGTTGTCATTTGCCAACTCCAAAAACAGCATTACCAGCTTCACTTATTATAAACAAGTGTGATCAGATGATGTTGGCTACTTGGTAATGTTAAATATATTATCATCATTTAGTGTCTCGATTGCTCCCAGGTGGCTGGTCCCAGCATAGGTCATAAACCCCACCCTCTCCATGTAATATAATGAGACATGAGACAAAGTAAATAATTAACTTTCACTTCAATTATTTTGTTTTCAAGCAGGGTTTTTGTCATTTGATGTAGATTTTATCATACTGATATAAGTTCAAGTGTTCGTTTTTTAAATAAGCTTGGTTTTAGTTAGTAATGTGATGCAATAAAAACAGGAGTGTGACGTCATGACTGACAGCTCAGACCGACAGCTTCTGAGGCTTATTTCAATAGAAGCCTCTTATACAGCAATCAGCAGACAAAAATTGGAGCAGTCAGGCTCTCCGGGCCACTACTGCGCAGACTCGAGTCCCAAATAAGCACAATATGGCCGCACCCTATTGGGACGATGGCGGCTTCACTTTTCTTCAATGGAAGTGAGTGAAGGTGCATCGTCCATCTTTTTTTACAGTCTTTGGTTTCAACAGCGTAAGATCCAACAGTGTTTTAATCAGGTAATCTGTATTTCTAGCTTTAATTTTTAAAACACATTGTTCATTGGACGAGACTTTTAATCAGATCATTTCAGGAATTTAAAAGAAAAAAACATATTTGTCACAGAAACATGAAGAATCTGTGAATGAATCTCAACAATGTTGCAATGCTGCAGTGCATTCTGGGAGCCAATGATGAGTTTTGTATGATGCTTTTCTTTTAAATTCCTGAAATTATCTCATTAAAATTCTGCTTGAGCTCAGTCTGTAGAACCATTGAGTTGCTATAATAAATAATGTACAACTAACACCATAGATTAGACTAGATGAACTTAGATAATCAAACCTCTATGAGAGGATATCTCAATCATCAGCAATCAACCAGCATCATCTTATCACATTCACTTGCTGTTTTTGTCATAACAAACATAGCTACAGCAGCAAAAGAAAAACATTGAAAAGCAAGAGTCAAACTGCCCAACTGAAGCAAACACTGATCACCACAATGGTGACATTAAACCAAACTATTACTTTCAAACAGACATCAACATCTAAACCTCTGTTAATCTCAATAAGACCGTTTGTACATGTATGACAGAAATAAAGTCAATTTGGTTTATGATAAGTGAAGCTGGACATACTGTTTTTGGAGTTATTTAATGAAGTTGGAGCTTTATCAAAGAAAGGTTGGGTTTTTACTTTCGACCAAATTTTGACATCTGAGCAACATTTGAGTCCACATTCAATGTCCAATGGGAAGCTTCCCGCTTAAATCTTTATTAGAAAGTTAGGGGATAATGTTCTAAGAATGTTATCAATAAACATTTTTAGAATGTTTTTAGAGAATGTTATCCAACCTTTTAGGAGAATATTCTGGGAACTAAAATAAAACTTGCCGCTTAAAACACTACCAGAACATTATATAATGTTCTCGGAACATTCTTAAAACAATAACATTCCTGGCTGGGATGCCTCACCTACTGCATCCACCCCAACAGCGTAACACCTGAATGTGCCAGACTGATGTGAAGTGTTATTAATTGCTCTTGATCTTTATGTGTTATCAGCTTCTTTCCCTCTTTATGATTCAAGCTCAAATCTGCACTAAACCTTTAGTCTCTATTATTGTTTCCTTTCTCACACTTCTTCTACTATGTTTCAGAAAAGCTTGCTTCTAGAGTGGCACTGTATGAATAATATTGACTCATTACTGTAGTTAATGCCCTGTTTCTCCTGTAGCAGTGCGCTCACGGAGCTGCAGCTTTGCTGGAGTGTTTCACGTGGAGGGGAAACAACGCTATAGTCTGAAGTTTGATGCGGCCGAGACGTTGTGTGGGTTTTTAGCCTCTTCATTAGCCAGTCTGGAGCAGGTGGAAAAAGCCTACAATAAAGGACTACAGACATGCAGGTTCTTACATTCATCTGAACATAACCAAATGACAATTAGCCTAAACGGTAACACTTTAGAATACTGTTCCATCATTAATGAATAAATACACAAGAACACATGAGTAATGCACTCTACCACTCTAGTAACTACTAGTAACTAACAAGCAACTCTGATTAATGAATTAGTAAGTAATAGTGCTTAGTGGAATATGGTAGTTCACTATTAGCTAATCAGTAACTATTATTTTTTTCATACCTCCCCAAGAACTACTAAGAACTACTGTATACAGGTTGATAATTAATATGAATAATGCATAATGTATAGTTCATTCTAAAGTAAAGGTCATGGTAACCCACTAGTAATGACTCAAGCATTACCAAATTCTTCAGAAGGAATTACTGATTATTTGGATCAGTATTCTAAAGTGAAGGTCGAGATATTTATCTAGTAATTATTGAAGTCATTGTAAATTTTTGAGGTTTTTGTAAGGTCCTAGTTAGTAATTCATTTAGCTAGATTTGGTAACACTTAAATCATTACTAGTGAGTTACCGTGATCTTCACTAGAATACTGATCCAAATAATTAGTAGTTTCTTCAGAAGGACGTAGTAACACTCGAGTCATTATTGTCCAAAACCTTACATATCTCAAAAGCTCACAATGACGTCAGTCAATATTAGGAAGTTATGATGATTTTCTCTTTAGAATACTGATCCAAGTAATTAGTAGTTCATTTAGAAGGATTTGGTAATTCTTGAGTCATTACTAGTGGATCACCATGATCTTCATTTTAGGATTAATTAATCATTATGCATAATTCACATTAATTATGAACCTGTATAAAGTAGTTCTTAGGATTCTCAGGATATATGAAAAAAAATAGTAGTTATTTGTTAGCTAATAGTAAACTACCAGTTTCAACTTAGCGCTATTACTTACTAAAACGTTAATCAGAGTTTCTTGTTAGGTAATAGTAGTTACTACAATGTCAATAGTGCATTAGTCACTTGTTCCTGTGTAGTTATTCATTAACGACAGAACGGTATTCTAAAGTGTTACCGCCTAAACATACAGGATCATTATAACCATGAGCTCCATCTAAATATAAACGTCCATTTTGTCTGCAGGTATGGATGGATAAACAGCTCAGAGGTGGTGATACTCCGTCAGAGGCCAAATAAAATCTGTGCTGGCAACCAAATCGGCATCATCAAGAAAACTGAGGAAAAGAAAAAAAAATTTGACGCCTTCTGTTATGATGCTGAAGGTTTGATTTGTACAATATGCTGCAAGTTTTAGTGAACACATTATCAGTCATCTTTTTAACTAAACATTGCATTTTAATCAGATACGTCAAATAAGAACTGCGCCGCTCTGATTGACCCTGACAGTTTAAACAAAACAGATGGCGACTCCGTCTCAGCATCTACAGGTATGACAGTTACCAAGGAATAACATTTTGAATGTATGCATTTGGAAGGCATGTTTAAATTTAATGTACACTTATATATCTAATGTTTGTTTGTTTTTTAGCACACATTATTTTTACACTGGTCAACAGCCAAAATGCTTCAGAAATAAATGTAGTCAAACTTTACAAATTCTTTAACTTTACTAATAACTTTACTAATGATGCTTAAAATGGTTGATTAGCTCTTTTTGTAGATAAGCTACAGTGCCTTTTACATTGGCACTGCAAATTTAATCTACATGTTCCCCCCCCCGCTGAACAGTGAGTGATGAGCACAACGAATGATTTCACATCGAAAAACAATGGAGAAATGCCATCAGTGCTATTGCTGAACAGATGAATGCAAAAAGTGCAGAGCAAACACCGAATAGCACTAAACTATATACATAATAGGCTTTTGCCTTTTATTAGAAATATTATACATTTTAATAATATATAACACTTTCTGCTGATTTTTCAAGTGTTAAGGCTGACTACTTGACTTTTAAAATCTGAGCAGATTTTAAAACACTGGGCTTTATACACTTACCGACTTTGTAAATTGTCACAGAAGAAAAACTGGCCATCGCACACTAAACGACTGAGGATCACACACTACTCACGCAGTAACGGGCACCTTGTTGCTAGGATATGTGAAAACAATATATCGGCTCAAAATATCAAACATGTTTGATCTCCTCTGAATGGATGGAATGCTGGTTGTCTAATAAATTCATGTAAATATCTATAAGACAGCAAGTTGAAGTTCTGCATAACTGTCATTTGACAGAAGTCACAACACTCCAAACAAATGCTGGAGTGGAAGAGTCTGAAAACTCAACATCTGAAGACACATCTGTGTCTGAGTCCTCTACTCCAGTTCACTGGACGCCGAGCAGACCCACACAGAGCCCTGCGGAACAGAACCACACCGATCCAGCAGACGATCAGACAAACCCTGACACACATGATGCGGAGTTCACAACTTCCTCAGGGCTGAGTGAGACAGCGTCTACCAGTGTAACAGCAGGTGACATTTTCTGTTTAAAGTCATCATGGGAATTTTAGCCATATCTATTTTATCATCAGTTCATTTTTTACAAATTATAATACACTGTTCAGTTTATTAATGTATGTAATTGTTACTGAAAATGACTCTTCTTTAATCTGTTCAGTTACAGTTCCCCTTGTTCCTTCAGAACATGGCATCCAAAACAACAGCTCTATAGGTATGGCCAGATTAATATAAATCCTTTATCAAAAGTCATGCCCAAATCAGTTGTATTTATTCTGAGACTGCTATTTGCTTTAACAAGCCTAGATTGACAACATGTCACCAGGGTGTGGATTATAAGGCAGTCTTCCCTGTTGGAAAAAAACAAACAGCATATGCTCGTTAAGTATGTTTTGAAGCATGACTGCTGGTCATGTGCTGGTCCTAAGCTGGTCATGTGTTGGTCCTAAGCTGGTCATGTGTTGGTCCTAAGCTGGTCCTGAGCAAGAGCTAGTTGCACCTATGCTTCAAAACATACCTAACGAGCATATGCTGTTTTGTTTTTTTCCAACAGGGTTAGGTCAGGGATCTTCAACAACTCCAGTCCTGGAGGACCGGTGTCCTGCAGACTTCAGTACCAATCCTAGTTTAACCCATCTATCTAATTCGCAAGAAATTCTGCACACCTTGCTTCGGGCAGGTTTCCAGTCCTGCTCCTGCAGAGTTCAGCTCCAACCCCACTTAAACACACCTGAACCAAAGCAGTCAACTCTTACTAGGCATGAAACGTCCAGGCAGGTGTGCTGAGGCAAGCTGGAGCTCAACTCTGCAGGACAGCGGCCCTCCGGGACCGAGGGTGAGTGTTAAACTCAGCAGGACACTGACCCTTCAGGACTGGAGTTAAAAAGACTTGTTTTTGGGGGTCTGGGGGCATATTATAGAAATTTCCTAACTTTAAAATCTCATCTTACCTGTTTGGTAACCATGGTAATTTCAGTTAGGACCACATTTAGGACAAAAGCTATTACAGAACAGCATTTCCTAAGTGTGTTATCCTACAGATAGGAAGAGGGTATTACAGAAACCTCCTAACTTGACAAAAACCTCTAAAAACTGTCTTAACTTTAGGGCATCCCCACAGCTGTCCTAACTTCAAAATGATTTCAAAGCTAACGGGAACACTGCTTACAGTTGCGCTGTCCAACAATGGTATTACATTTATTAATAATTGAAAATGAAAAACGGAGAAGTTTAATGGTAGAAAGACTCTTGAAGGACCCTGAACGTGTTACATTTTGATGACAAAACACTTAAGTAATTACAGGCTGCCACTAGGACTGGGCGATATGGGCAAAAATTCATATCTCTGTATTTTTTGGCTGAATTACAATATATATATATATCTCAGTATTTTCGTTTTTGTATTTAAAAAAAAAAAATCTGAAAACAAAGTGAATGTTACCATGTAAGCCTATATATATTATGTGCAAAAAAGGGTTAAAATCACATTTCATTCTAACATTGTAACATTGCAATCTAAAAACAAAAATAATGCTCTTTAAAGCAGAAGTTCAAATCAATAAACTAAAAATGAAAATAAATAAGCACAAAAGCACAGGTTTGTTTTAGGCTGTTTTGATTACCCCATTACAATCACTTTACAGTTAGTGGTGCTATCATAAAAATGCATTTACTTCTAGGTTTAATATTCTACATGTCACATTTATTGTCCAACTACAAATATTTCAGCAAAATGTATATTTTAGTCAGAATTATTGCGCTCCTATTTAATTGAGCTCCGTCTGTTTGGCAGAGCTCGTTCTGAATGAAGTTTGCCTTACGTTTTTTTGCAAAAGGCGATTTTCAAAGTAAAGTAGCTTTTTGTTTATGGCATTATTTTGATGAGAAATGCGAGCGGAGAGATTTGCAGCTTGTGCAGTGTTGGTTGCTTGGTAACAGACCTGAGAGTGGATTGTCGAACTTGAAGATGAAATTTAAGATTTCTTAACTAGAGATAAGATACGATTTTGCAAGATAGGATAAGAATCCCAAATCAAGATTTGTTTCTGTAATATGAATTTACGAAAAATCCTAATTTAGCATATCATATCTTAAATTAAGACCTAAGATAAGCAACTTTCTGTAATATGCCCTCGATGGATGGGGAAAATGAAGGGCTGTGGCATTTCCAAAGTACATGCACAGTCGTAATACTACTCAGCTTTGTCTGAATTAAACTTGTAATATCATTTGACCACCCCAAAACACAATCTGTTATCGACATGAGCAAGTTTAGCAACCGCATGCAAAACCAAAGGCACTGACAGAAAACAGAACAACGGGTCTCATAACTGTGGAAGTAGAATTTTTAATCCCATGAATACATTTGCAGTACAAATACAAATGCAAAACAAAGATGACCCTGAGTGTTGTTGAACTGAATATATGAAATAAATCTGTTAAAATAGCCTTTATTTAAAGCAGCATAGTTTTAAGTTAACCCACAAGTTTGTCAGACGCTTGTGCCAGCTTTTAGGTTGTCTAAAAATAGCAAATGTCTATTTGATTATTTGCTGATAGCAGACAAACCAGCAGATGTCCTGACATACTGTGAGAACATGAAAAAACCCCAAAAAACTCTTTTTAATTTGTACTCTAACTTGCACGACTGCATTGCTTTTTCTTTATTACTTGGTTTGAAATAACATGTCATTTGTTCTAATCCTATTACAGACTGGCTGATCATTTTACTCACCATTTTGGCAGTTCTTCTCATTCTGCTTGTCTGTATTATTGTAGCAAACAGAAAAAGGTATGTTGTACGTACAAAAATACCACCGCCTGTCACAATACCCACACTTGTCTACTTGGGTTTATGTCCTGCCGGTAATTCTGGCGACAGTGCGAGTGTGATCTTGAAAGAACATTTGATTGACAGCTATCATAAAAGCTAATTTGCTAAGACAGTTGCTATTAAGTCTTGCCAACTGGTTTTAGAAAGCTGTAGCTGTGTAGGCGAACATATGCTTCTATGCTCAAGGAGGAAGGCTTGTGGTTTCCTAAATGTAGCGCTTCAAAGGTGCTAGGGTTATGGTGTGTTTCAGCCCTTGCATCATCTTGCTTGTACTTCCTCTCTATGCATGCACCCTGAAGTGTGGGTATTGAACAGGCCCTAAATGTCTTTAAATGAAGTGCACTTAAACATCTGTGCTCCATAAGAATAAACAGATAGTAGTGTCAACAGCTAGATTTACAAAAAAACACAGAAAAATAGGTAGCACTTACTAATATGATAACAATTAATAAACAATAGGTTTGGTTTACACTTTCCAACGTTAAAACTATTGGATTTATAAAATAGCTTCCAGTAATTTATTATTTAAGTTAACAGCGTTATTGGGTTTTAGTGAATGTGCACGTTTTGTTTTTCCACAGATGGTGTGGCAAGAAACAGACTCTGATTATTACAAAAGAGAGCAGCAGTGAAAATGGTGCAGCAGCTTCCTTTACTAAGCAGCAGGAGATGGTCAAACTCATGAACACTGAAAAGATCTCGGGGAGCAACAACTCAGATCTTATCGACGTCAGTCTTGATAAGTGAACGGAGAAAACCCAGAAGAATGAGAACACCAGCAGTTTTACGCTAACGTCCCACAATACGGATGCACTAATATAGCTTCATTCATGCTGAACTAATGCACAGATAGTCTTGAGATAATGTATGATTTCTAAAGAACTAAGCCACTCATTAACAATTACATCAGCATCTAATAAAATGTTTGACTAATAGATTAAGACCCGGTTTCACAGACAGGCCTTAGACTAAACCAGGATTAGGCCATAGTTCAGGACATTAATAATTAAGCAATTTTTATTAACACGCCTTAGAAAAAAACATTACTGGTCTGCATCCTGAGACAAAGCAAAGGCACTGATATGTTTTAAGATCAGTCAGTGCAAGATTCTTTCAGTTGAAACAAAATTACATTTTAGTCTGGGACTAGGCTTAAGCCTTGTCTGTGTAACCGGGGTAAGACGTATGAATTGATGAGAATTAAATGCGGCATCATGGATTAATTCCCTATCAATGTCTAGCTTTCACTTCCAGCTGTCTGGTTTAAAAAAAAATCACCTGACTGTTAACACATTATATTAAGTAATATGCTCCCATGGTTATGATTTTGATCCATTTACCTATCCTTCAAACACTTTTTTTTGCCATTTCATTCACAGCAAAACCGCAGATCTCAGTGTGTGTGTATGTGTGTGTGTGTGTGTGTGTGTTTTCCTGTGCAACTTTGTATTGTAATATATATATATATATATATAAATTTAATTAGATGAGAAATGCAATTAGAAAAAAAAATCACAATGCTTGAAAAAAAAAAATACATTTAATAATTTCAAACATTATTAAACATAAGTGAACAGTCAGTAATTAAGAACAATTAAATTACAAGCAATAGAGAAAATACTAACAAAATAAGAAATTGAATAAAATAATCCAAATGTAAAATAAAACTGCATATTCTTAACTGAATAAATTAAATATAGATGAAGTCTTGTGAAAGCTACAAAGGTCAAGGGCAATGAGTGATTTTCTCTTATTGTTTGATTAACGTTAATGACAGACAGCAGTAAGTCTGTCCCGTCACCCAATCACAACGCTCGCCGTCACCAACACCTGTCATCAATCATCTCATCATCACACAGATAAAAAAGCACACATCTCAGAGACCCACTTTGTCTGGTCTCGTTTGAGAAAGAGCTCCATACCTGTTCCCTCACATGTCTTCTGAATATCTTTGTCATCATCATCTAGACGAGGTGTGTGCTGCTCCAGTCCTCCGTCACCTTCCACAATCTCCAACATCACCTGCAACACAGTAACAAACTATACTATCCTCCAGACAGACATTCATTCCAGCTTTCTGTGATTCTGTTTACTTCCCTGTGTTTCATATTCCACACTGCAATAAACCTGTGTTATTTCCACGGTCCATATGCCGCCACGTCTGGTGATTTCGTAACACTGTCACTTTAAGACCTAGTGCACAGATTCAATATGATGAAAACTTCTAATTTCTCTCACCCTTTATGTTCACATGCTCAGTAAGCAAAATCATAACATTATTTTTGCCAATTATGATGTAATGATTTATTAATTCAGACAGCTGGAAGTTGAAATGGCTTTGAAACATGTTGGTAATTCATTTACACTGTTAGTAGCCTACTAGATGCTGATAGGGAATTAATCCATGATGACACATTTAGTTAACAACAAATCATATATGAATTAATTTATTAATCAGATAAACTCTTTATTTTGTTTCTGATTGGGCAATAGTTAATGAATGGCTTAGTTAGTTGTGCATTAGCTCATCATGAATTAATGTATGTAAGTGCACAGACTGTAAAGTGTTATCAGTTTTACATTATAAAACATGACCAGAGAAAGTGATCTTAGTACAAAAACAGAAGAAAGGAGAACCTTAGAGACGGAGATGGACATAGGTCTGAAACTAAATGAAAGCAGGTAATGGTTGTAAAGGGCTATTCTGAATTCTTAAAAGCAACCTACTGTGTGTGTGTGGCATATTGTACTGTATGATGTTTCATCTCTTTCTCTCTATGATTGATTATTTCTTAATATTAATTTTATATTAAATGACTAGTTGCTTTTAATTTTATACTAGTGTAAAAGCAGTGCCTTTGCTTGGTATAACACCAGTTAAATCGATGCTGGTCAGATACTGATCACTGAGCAAGAAGCAAATTAGATTATTCAATAAAGTTGTTTCTATTACTTGGTCTCCTGCTGTCTGCTCCTCCTTTCAGTTCTCTTCCATTCTGCAAGAGTAAAGTTAAGATGATAATGTGCACACTGCTTTGAATGCCAGATCGGAACAGAAAATTTGTTCTCGGGTAAAAGTACTGTTACATTGCTGAAATGATACTCAATTACAAGTAAAAGTACTGATGTTAAAAAGTACTTAGGTAAAAGTACAAATTACTCTTCACAAAAAAATCAGACTTCTAGTTACATTTCAGCTGGTGATATTCAATGAATTATCATCAGTAACTACTGAATCAGACAAGAGCCAGACAACAAAACACATTTAAAGAATACTAAAAATAATTTTTAAACTTTGTAAACATTATGAACTTTACCCAGTGCCCTGAAAACAAACAGCTGGGCAAGGGCCTTTTACTTGGACATACTAACACATAATACAGTAATACGCTTCTAATATTCAAATCCGTTAAAGGATTGTTAGGCTGCATTAATTAGATCAACGGGAACCGGGAACACTTCCCATAACACACGATGTACTCGTTACATCGTAAGAAGAATGGCATCTACGATAATATTTGTCTGTTACTTTTACTCTTTGGCCCCTGGACTTTCCACCTCTGACAATTCCTTTATATAAGTAGGTACTCTCTAGAAACAGTGGAACTGACTTCTGTTTTTAATTCTGTACGTTTGGACATTGTGAATGATGTAGCTACACTTAGACCTAAAAGGTCTAAACCTCAGTTTCAGCCATGGTTTAATGATGAAACACATGCTCTTAGATGGGCTTGTATGAAAACTGAACGCAGATGAAGGAAAGATAGATTAAGGATTTCTTATGAAATGCTAAAAGATACTCTTAACCCCTACCAGTATGCAGTCGAAGCGACATGAACAAAATATTTTTCAGATTTAATTAATAGAACTGCTCACTGTCCGAAAGCTTTGTTTGGTACTCTGTGCTAAACCCAGCTATAGCAACTCCTTCAGATTGCACTTCCCTTACTTGTGAGGGTTTCTTGAACTTCTTTGTGAGCTCTTGTACATTTGCCTGTTTTGATCATGTCTCCCTGCTGGTTTGAACGGACTTAGTTAAGCACATGAAATCTTCCACTCCATTCCAATCCATTTCCCTATCCAAGGGTTGTGTCCCATCTTGTTTTAAACATGCAGTGGTTTCTCCTTTAATTAATTAAAAAAAAAAAAAAGCCTTGAGATTACAGAGTTGAACAATTTCCACCCCATTTCTAATCTACTGTTTTTATATTAGGTTTTAAAGAAGGTAGTTCTGACTCAAATTACCCCTTTTTTGTGGGAGAATGATCTCCTGGACAAATTCCAATCTGGTTTTAGAGTTGTTCATAGTACAGAGACCGCTCTGGTAAAAGTTTTAAATGAATTATTATTAGGGGCTGATTGTGGGATGTTTGTGAGCAGCAACAATTTCCCCTCCTCATTCCAGGCATTCAATAATCACTCTGCCCCAACTCCGCTCCAGGTTCACTATTTCCCGCTCCTCGCTCAACTGATCAGAAACACTGCTCCGCCTTCACTTCATGGCGAAATTTGTGGCTAAAGTATTTCAGAATGTTTTGAAATATCACAAAGTTCTGTTCAGAACTTATATTAAATTAAAACTTAATTCACAATACCAAAAGAATAGTTTTAACTTGTTTTATTGGATCACTATCATTAGCCCATGTCTATATTAAATGACTGTTTAACTCGTCTGAGGGTTGTAGTTCCTTCAGAAACAGAAAGAATAAGATGTAACTACCATTTTTAAGGTGATAAATCACATGACAGCAATGACAACAATTTTTTTGTTGGGAGTCACGAGTCTGTCCAATCAACACAGAAGGCTGAAGACACTGAATATTTTGCACTCCCACACCGAAAGCTCTTGCTAACTGGAGCTGCTTCAGTGACAAAGGTCAAGCCATTTTTGTCGTTTTTATGATTTCGAGAGAGTGATGCACGCATTTGTTTCTTCACGTCTGGACTATTGCAATTCCGTGTATGTGGGGATTAATCAGTCAACTCTGTCTCGATTACAAATTGTCCAGAATGTGTGATGGCACGAGGAGAACAGAGGACTCAAAGGCAGAGGAGAGATTCAAGCACAAGGTTTATTTACCAAAGGTGAACAAAACAAATAAAACTGTAACAAAACTCAGCGAGCAAGTCTCTTGGGTAATCCAGCTACGGTCAGCAGTGAGTGTGGACCTTGGACTCCACCCCCCAGGTGACCGCTGCCACCACCTGTTCGGGAGGCAGAATAGGCACAGGGAGGGTGGGAGTAGCCTCAGTCTCACAGATCCGCAACAACACATCGGGTTTACCATTCTTGGACCCCGGGCGGTAAGAGATGGTAAACCTAAACTGCTCGAAAAACAATGCCCAGCGAGCCTGCCGAGAATTTATTCTCTTGGCGGTGCGGATGTAGTCGAGGTTCTTGTGGTCAGTCCAAATGATAAAAGGAACCCCCGTGCCCTCTGTGACGCCACTCCTCCAGGGCTAGCTTGACAGCAAGTAACTCCCTATTCCCAATGTCGTAATTCCGTTCCGGGGGGGTTAAACGATGAGAAAAAAAGGCGCAGGGATGTATTCTCTCTTCCGAGGGTGATCTTTGGGATAAAATATCCCCAACCCCCACCTCTGAGGCATCCACCTCCACAATGAATTGAAGAGACGGGTCTGGTGTGGTTAAAATTGGAGCCGAAATAAAGCGACTCTTAAGACTTTCGAATGCAGTCTGAGCCTGCGATGACCAACTGTAACGTGTCCTAGTGGAGGTGAGATTCGTCAGAGGAAGACCGACCTGACTAAAATTCCGAATGAAGCGCCTGTAAAAATTGGCAAACCCCAGAAATCACTGGACCGCCCTGCGACTATCTGGGGTGGGCCAATCAGCAACTGCTTTCACTTTGGCAGGATCCATACGGATACCCTCGGGAGAGAGGATAAATCCCAGGAACGGAACCGACTGTGCGTGAAACTCACACTTCTCCACCTTGGCAAATAAACGATTCTCAAGCAGCCGCTGGAGCACTCGCCTGACATGCTGGACATGATCGTGCTTGTTCTGGGAGAAGATCAGGATATCGTCGAGGTAAACAAAAACAAACCATGTCTCTGAGCACAACATTGACGAGTGCCTGGAAGACCGCCGGGGAGTTAGAAAGCTCAAATGGCATGACCAAATACTCAAAGTGCCCCGTAGGGGTGTTAAAGGCGGTCTTCTATTCGTCCCCCTTTCTAATCCGAACTAAGTGATAAGCGTTGCGGAGGTCCAACTTCGTAAAGATGGTTGCCCCCTGCAAGAGCTCGAAGGCGGATGACATCAACAGCAAAGGATAACGATTCTTCACCGTGATGTCATTCAACCCCCAATAGTCTATGCAGGGGCGCAGCGAAATCTATTCTTAAGTGTTATTACCCAGCTGAGTGTTCAGAACCATGGGAAAACCATATTGAATTCCCCCACTGAGCATTCTCATCATCATTAACTGAATGAGCTTCTTGTATATAACAAAAATCAGACCTGTATTGTTTAGCAATAGTGCTTTTCTTTTAATATTATTATGCAGCCCCCTAGCATTAAAAGAGAAAATAAATAAATTTAACAGATTAACAGAACAAATGGAAAAATATGTAATATGAAGTAAACCTTTGGATAAATATAAGAAACTTAAAAACTCAGATTGAGCCGAGATCAGCACCTTTAAAAATAATTACAACAAGGACAACTGATCAATAGCCTTTCAATTGGCAGTTATCCCCTTGAAAGAATAACCAGAAAGCAACAACAAGAGGACAATTTCTGTTGGCCACTTTCACTAACATGGAATAACAAACCTCTTTGCACTTTCATGTTCCATCTCCTGCTGTAACGCTCCATGTCTGCCACACGATTCATGCAGGTCAGAGTAGATTGTTCAAGCTGTATCCCATCTGTTGCAAAAAGTCAGTGACTTCTCTCATAAAATGGCATTTTTTTCAGTGTAAACTCTAAACAGTACTTTTGGATTTTTACTATTTTTAGAGTAAAACATGTTGAAGATTAGCAGATAGGCTGTCGATTCATTAAATAAGCTGTTTCCTCTAAAAAGCTGTTTATTCAGCGTAGTGAAGCCTCTCCATTGACATCCTCTGGTCTCCTTTCCGTTAACATTAGCCGTTACGTTTTTTTGGCTAAAGGTTGCAGGCTTGCCTTCTAATGGCTTTGCTATTGGTTCTGATGTTCAATGTGTCTTGTTCTGATTGGTTGCTTTAGTCATGTGCTTTGTTTGCTCATTGGTTGGTTTCTGTCATGTGACTTGTATTATTTAGTATTTATTGCCCTCATGTTGCCCTTGTTTGGTGTCGAGCATTGTTTGTGTAAACTGCTGTGTTCGTGTGTTTATTCATGTCTGGATTCTTGTTTAGTTTAGTCAGGTCAAGCTTCGCCATGCCATGTGTTTGTCTTTTGTACCTGCTCATTTTTGGGACTAAATAAATGCTGCACTTGGGTTCTTCAACTCCCCTTTTTAGTAGACTCATTACAGTCAAGTCACTATTATTTGTATAGCGCTTTTAACAATGCAAATTGTCATTTTTTTAAATTGTAAAATAGCACTCAAATATCAAATATATCATCTATCTAAAGACCAAAAGAAGCAAACAAGTGGCTGTGTCATGTTAACTAGTTTTCACAACATTAAACATTAGTTTATCCTGTGTAAGTTTTTTTGTTGCTCAGTGAACGGCAGCACATCCTCTCCTCTCACAGTCTCAGCATGCACCGCCTCTGCCCTCTTTCTGATTGGCTCACCAGAGTCTGAGTAACTACAAATTTGAAATAAACCAAATAACCATTATGCAAATAAAGAAATGAAATATTAAGGGACTACACTGCTTCTCTGTTTTTGTTTTTTCTGGTACCATGTCTCTCGGTTGCGTACTTTATGACCAACAACACTACATATCGATTTGACGGTCCGAATCCTTTCTAGCAGGGGCTTTCAAGCTGAGCCCAAGTTATGACAGGGCAGAGAAGGTTAAGCTCCTGGTCCTCTGCCGAAGGAGGAAGCGCAGAGGTAACCTACCTTTTAATTTAGGGTCCCATGAAATCTACCCCCCCCCCCAATATATCAATAAAAAATAATGTCTAACGATATGAAGTAATAAAAATGTATCAATTTAATCGGTCACACTTTATATTAGGTGGCCGTAACTACTATGTACTTACATCAAAAATAAGTACAATGTACTTATTGTGTTCATATTGTATTGCAAAACACTTATGCTGCTATTGAGGGGGGATACAGGTAAGGTTAGGGACAGGTTTGGTGGTCTGGGTAGGTTTAAGGCTGGGTTAAGGTGTAAGTGATGAGTCAACAGTGTAATTATCAGTGTAATTACAGAAATTAATTACAGATGTAATTACATATACATATTTTTAAAAATATAAATACAATGTAAAAACATGTATGTACACAATAAGTGCATTGTACCAAATTATTAATTTAAATGTAAGTACATATTAGTTAAGGCCACCTAATATAAAGTGGGACCATTTAATCAATCATATTTATAGTCAAATGAAAAAGTAATACATTATTTATATCAAAACATTGCATTTTCTTAAAACAAAATTTTATTCTGGTGGTTTGTAGTGAAGATCTTTGAGTTTCAATGTGTATTTAATGGTAGTTTTTCTCAGTGTAAAGCTGCTGAACTGGCAGATCATTACACATGGCATTATCCATTCATTTTGCGGACATTTATGTTAACTAAAACTGTCACGAATCTGGTCTGCACTTCCATTCATCACCAGAGGTCACTCGCTCATCATTGACTTTCACACCACACATCACATGGACTGCATTTCCCATCAGCCATCTCACCAATCACACGCACACAGCTGTCACCAATCACTCGTTGCACTAATCACACGCACACCTGATCACACAGCATCACTATCACACAGCATCACTATCACACAGCATCACTATCACACAGCATCACTATCACACAGCATCACTATCACACAGCATCACTATCACACACACTATTTCAACCCTGGACATTCTCTCCCTCGGGGCCGAGTATTGTACGCATTATTGCTGCCCTACAGAGCCCTATTAGTTTTCCTAGCCTTGCCTTGCCTTGCCTTTGTCGGATTGTGTTTTCCCCTGCCTGGACTATCGCTGACGTTTTGGTTTACCTCTCCTGTCTTGCCCCTTTGGATACTGTTCGCCGATCGCCGACCCACGCTTGCCTCTGTTTACTCTTTGTCTCGCCCACGTTATACCTGTTTGCCCCTGTTTGACCCTGCCTGTTATGACCATGTCTTTCTCTAATAAAAGTCTGCAAATGGATCCGCACGACTCTCGTCTCGTCAGCCCCGTAACAAAAACACAATTCAATGAAGTGTAAAATTCGAATTACTGGTAAAACACCTGTAAAAAATAAATACGAAATAATTCATTCAAATTATGCAGTGTATTGTATAATTTTGTCTGATTTTTATTTTATACAAGAAGCTCATTCAGTTAATGATGATGAGAATGCTCAGTGGGGGAATTCAATATGGTTTTCCAATGGTTCTGAACATTCAGCTGGGTAATAACACTTAAGAATAGATTTCATGGTGAAGTTGTGCAATCTGTAAGTGATCCTGAAGGTCATTTTGTTTGTATGTTACTCAATTGTAATGACATATTTATTATTACAGCTAATGTTTATGGGTATAATAGGAAATTGGAAAATGATAGTCTTTTGGGGACTGTCGAGAACACCTTTAAAGGTTGGTTGGACAAATATCCAAATGCTTATATAATAATGGGAGGGGACGTTAACATTATTCTGTTAAGGTGAATTTCAAAACAAGGGGCAATAGAGCCTTTGAAGTGGCTGGCCCCGCATTGTGGAATAACCTCCCAGCTCAAGTTAAAATGGCTTCCACTTTACCTGAGTTTAAATCCAGTCTCAAAACTCATTTGTTTTTCTCGGCTTTTAACATGTAATTATTATCCAGTTTTATTGTTTCTAATTTATTGTTGATTTTTTCTTCTGTGTACTTGTAATTATTGTGATCCTATAATCTGTGTTTTGTAATTATTGTACAACACTTTGGTCAGCCTGTGGCCGTGAGTACATGTGATTTAGAAATAAACTGAACTTGAAGTTGAACTTAAGGTGAATTTACATAACAGGTGCCATCTAACACTCCCACAGCTTCAGGGGCAGCCTGAAAACTCTCTCCCTATAGCTTTGGTTTCTCGATGTGTTCCTCAGAGTTCTGTTCTCGGTCCACTGCTCTTTATTTCCTATGGTGCAAACACGTGCTTAGTCACATTCTTCACTGGCATAGACTCACTTTAAGTGCTTTCACACTCGACTATATTAGTTCCAAACCCCCTTCCCCACTAGATCCTCATATACCTGTATTAAACACCCTATCACATCAATAAAAAAGACTTTAATTAGTTATGAATCAACATTTATTAGTTATAATAACTGTATGTACACCAATGGTACAACACATATTGATATGCATGAATTCACTTTTATTTCACAGCTAAGACACAGGAAATCATTTATTTTACCACTTTCCTTTTGACTATAGTTTCTTCTCCCTTTACATAAAAAAAAAAACACATCACAAAAATGGTGAGAGAAAAGAACAGATGGGTTTACGTATAAGACCAATATAAGAAATGCAAACCATCTACTAATGATGGTTTCAGATGTACTCAATTAAGTCAAAATAATAAACCTGGGTTATTCTAGAAAACAAAACAAAACAAAACAAAAAAAACAAAACAAAAAAAAAAATCACAATTGCCTGTAAATTTTTGTGTGTCTGTGTGCGTGTATAAAATACATAAGAAAAACTGAAAAGAAACATTGGAAAGTCAAGTGCAAGACAGACAGCATGAAACTGAGAAATGTTTTACAGAGGCTGTGGATGTGGCTCAACACAGACTTAATACAGTGTGCTTTATATCATCAAGTATATTCAAATTCAGCATATCTTATCATAACTTTAGGATGTTACAAATTTTTGATGTACATATAACACAAGCATATATAAGACGACATGTTCTCATGATCACATTAAGACAACATGTTTATTGTATAACATCTTCAAAAATATAGCTTCAATATTTTGAGATGCTATATATAATATACAAATATCTTCTTTTTTGAGTCTGATGTTAGAATACATAGAAATGTAGAAACACAAATTTATGAAGGGAAAAACATTCCAAACATAGATCAGATAGAATAATTGATATGAAATTGCTGAGAGAGCTAGTCTGAATTAAACTCAAGCAAAGTACTACCTTTCTATTTCAGTATAGAATTTAACCTTATGCAGCACAGAGAGGGTATAATTTCTATAGGATTACAAAACACTTTATTAAAAATGTCACATCAATTAAACACTATCTCAACTAACCTACAATCAGTGGCTTCGCTAGGTTTTCTGGGCCCCCTGTAAAGCACATTTCATTGGGTCAATATCCCTCGACAGGACTCGTGGACTGTGGTCCCTTCAGTGGGGGGTGGATGGGGGGGTGGGGGGTGAGAGGACCCTGAGGGGCCCCACAATAGCTCAGGGCCGCTCTTCCCCCACTAGCGATGCCCCTGCCTTCAATATATACACAAAGTGCAAGGAGGCACTTCAAATTCATGCTTTTTAAGAAACTGGTGCAAAAACACTAAATATCCATGCTTCTAACAGTGAGATAAAACACAAGTGTGGCTCAACGCTCAGCGACCAAACAATCTCAGCAGTCTCAAACGTCTGCCTTTTGATGGGTAACACTCACAACATCTAAAATTCACATTACGATTCCACACACTATATAATGTGGCAACATGAACTTGTGCTCATATGGCAATTATTCTCTTGGCAAGGGTTAGAACACTGGAACATCAAAGAGCTGTTTAGTATGCAAAGCATCATAGCAAGATGTCTTTAATTAGACATACTAGGGGTAGAGTTGGTATCTTTGTTTAGCTTTGTCAGACACAGGGTAGTGTTTAAAAGAATTCTCAAACAAATACACAAATTAAAAAAAAAAAGAAAGAATTTTTTAGAATCTTGTGATCAAAGATCATGCACAGGGAAGAAGTGTTTTCATCTGGATTTATCACTCGTTTGAAAGAAAACGTATTTTTGTCTGAATCTCTGATTGGCATAGTGAGGTATGTGGAATGTGCGTACTGATTGGTCAGCCTGACAGGAAGTGATGGAGAGTTGGGCCTATGAGTGTTTTGCAGCATTACGGGGCTAAGAAACAGTCATTTGCAATATGAGGGATAGATGCTGTCAGAGATGAATAAGAGGATAGTACATCCAGAGGTAGCGTTTTGGCTCAGCTCAGTTACAAAATCCTCCTCTTTATGATGATTTAACTCTTTCATTGTAATACTACTTGGCTTTGTAGTTAGTTTAGATGTGATTTCCAAAGCTCAAAAGAAAAACTGCTTAAAAATAGTTACAATAGCCTTGGCGATGTCTCTCTGAGGTAAGAACTTCAGCTCATTTAAAATAGAAGTAAAAAAAAAAAAAAGATGTCAGCAGTGAAAGAAATGAAGGCATTAGGCATTTAAACCTACTTGGATTATAAAAACAGGTAAACAGTTCTCTCCAGCAGGCTAACTGGGCCTTAGCATTAGCAATGTTTTTGTTTTCCCTGACAAAATTTTTGAAAAAAAAAAAAAAGAGAATATATTTTATATGCCTGAGTATTATCTCTATATCTCACCAGTGGAAGGAAAAACTTTAGAGCAACTGTAGAATACAAATTGAATATATACTGTGTGTGGGCAAAGGCATTGATCTACTTTAGATGGGTTGAGCACTCTCGGCATACTGGACATATTAGCACTCAAAATGGAGTTGTTAATAATGCCAGTCCCGGTTATAGTGCACACCACACCAAATCATTTAAAAACAGGCATGCTATTTGAAAAGATGCACTTCTGGAATCTCAAAGGTTGATGATTTTTAACACTGAAGCCATCAGCTGTATTTTAACTGTATGTTTTGGTTGAAAAACATAAATAGACAATTTGTGCTTTATTGTGAACTAAATGTAAGGCATGCATTGCATATTTCAGTACATCTGGATGACGCAAAGGGCTCTTGTAAGACCTGAAATGGTAAATATAATGGCCTGAAAGGTTTTTGTGCTATTGTGCCACTGATTCACCAACATACATACGAGAAACACCCTACCATCCGCTCCTTGACAGAAAACCCCCCACTCCTGTGAGCGGCGTGATAAAAGCAGCTCCAGGGGAGGAGGCTCTCCAAATAAACGCAGCTTGTGCGTTCCCTTCCATCTCTGTGCGGTCGCCTCCGTCCCTACTTTTGTATCCTAGCAACACCATATTAGCCTTTTGAGAAGTGGCTGTAAGATTTGTTCGGACCGAGAGGTGCTACAGTGTCGTGCAAGGTAGCTCAGCGTGAGGCCAAAAGAACTAGAGGCAGACGAGCAGGTGTCCGTCATATAAACAACAGTGGGCGATGGCTCTGCAAGAAGCTTTGTTATCTGTCTGAACAATTCACATTTTTCACCCCTTTTCAAAATACGTACGTTTGGAAGTTTATGTATATATATTTATTAGCATCGCAAATAATTTATGTAACCGCCTTAATAACATTATGTCAGCTGCATGTGTGAGCTTTTGGCCTCACATTGTTGTGTTACATGAGACAATATAATATTGTTAAACATGTTAGAAAAGAATAGAAACCATACAAATAAACTACAAAACCCATTTGTTCTATGTGCATGAATACAGGTTGTTTTTTCTCTCTCTTTTGGGGTGCCGGGGTCTGTGTGCTTGCATTAATCGTTTTTCCAAGGTTCTTCCTCAACGAGCGTGTACTCCGCGGTTGAGCCGTTTGTGGCTGCCAAGGTTACCTGAAAGAGTTATCAACAGATTTGAATGCATATCCATGTGAATGTTCAACAGTGAATGTAAGATCTCTCCGGAGCTTTGGAGCAAAGAATTCTGAGACTTTTAGCAAAAGTACGATCCTTTCAGCAAACAAATGCAACCAAAAAGATATTTTGAATGTAAAATGTCGGACAGATGGCTGTTTTTACCTTTTGGTTCTGAAAGTGATCCGGATAACGGAACAATATTGCATTGCTCCTTTGTGTTGTTACCATCGTACTGACCGATAGTAATGTTTCTGGGTCAAAGCTTGAATACATCACAACAGCCGTTTATGAGCACAATTCATTGACAGCACACCTTAAGCTGAGCTTTTAAAAACTCACGGTGTAAACTACAGGCTCTGGTTGCGTCATAATACTCTCAATTGTCAAATAAAGTTGTTATTTGTGTTTTCTTTGCACACAAAAAGTATGCTCGTAGCTTCGTAATATTACAGTCGAACAACTGATGGACTATTTTAACGATGCCCTTACTACGTTTCTATGCCTTGATCGTGGTAGTACCCTTGCATTTTTGGGTAAACTCTCACTTTAACACTGTGTGCTGTTTGCTTTTGTGATCTGAAGGAGAGTTTGGATCTAGCAAAGACGTATGACTTCAGGCTTAACAGCCAGATCTTAGAGTTGTTACGGTTATAGGTATCATTACAGGTATTATTCTTGATGTGCTTGTTTAAAATTTACACTAATTATATTCACAATCTGTGCTGGTGTCATAATGAATGCTACTTCAGCTAAAGTTGCCAGCCAGGTCTCCTCTCCGAGCCACACTCCTCTGACACTTCTGCTTTTGGCCTCTTTTTTAGATTAACATTAACTCTATTTTATTCAGGAAATATATATGCAGTTGTTTAATTTTTACTATAAAACATTGCATAGCGATGAATACTTTTGTTTCTGTCATTTAGAATTCTGTGCTCCAAGATACATACCGTACACCTTGACACTAAAGCCATTTGACCATTCACCTGTATGTGTATATATATATATATATATATATGTAGAATATTGAATGACAAATACACAAACTGCTCTATGACATTCAACAAAACTTTTTCATTTTTTCATTAAAAAATAAATATAAATAACAAGGTACAATAATAGTACAAGCATTTATGAGTGGTTACTTCGCAAAGCTTCTACAATGGATTGCATTTTTGATAAACTGGGTTAGTTTTTGTTAAGTTATTGTTTGCTTCCAGAGCATGCAAGCAGAACAGCAGAAAACAGGAGCAGGCATTCTGTCTATTATACACCAAAAAAAAAAACATGAAGATGAAGATGTGTCTACTCTTTCACTCTTAATTCCCCTAAAAGTTTGTTTAGTCTCAGGCAATGCTTAATTGCTGATGTTCTCAAACTTGATTATCAGCAAATGTATGTCAACTTTAGGCTTAACTTAATAATCACTTAAACTCAATAAAGCCTCCGTCTCATAAATACATCAGAGCTGAATAAAGCCTGTTTTCCACCATCAGGCTGAAGGGTTATTGTTGCCAAACCATGCGACAAGATGCTTGCCAGTTGGAACGGTTATAGTTTCTTTTTAAGATTAGGATGCATGCTACCTTGGTCACGCAAGAGTCTGTGATGCATGATCCTGTGAATAAACCCTAGAGTGTTTGTGTTGTATGGGATGCTCACATCATGCAGAAAGGGGAAGGTTCCCAATCTAGCTACGAAGGACACAATATTATATGAGTACTACATTGATATATGAGTTTTAATGTGCTAGATAGTTGATGAAAAAGCCTTGTAGAATAATAATATACTGGGTAACGCTTAAGATTATAACCCGCAACGTACTCCGTAAGTAAACAGAATTTACAGTGTAACTTTTTTGTACATATAGTGTACCTATTCAGTACTTCTGTGTCGGTATAAGGGAATAATACGTGAATAAAAGGGGTAATAACCTGTAAAATTACAAATTATTTCTACTGTAAGTATTTTGAAACTAAGGGGTACCTTTTCTAATATTACGTGGTATGTAGGCTATGACCTAACAAGCAAAAACATACACTGTGTACTTTTTCTATAGCCTACACATATAAAACACGCTGGGTTATTGTTTCAATCCAAACGCTCAGTTGAGACTGTTGGGTTAGGAAGCTGACTTGATTTGACCCAATCTGGGTTGATATCAGTAATAAGTAACCCGACGGTCCTGGGTTAGGAACAGTGTTGGCAAGTCTGCGGTTTCCCGGGAACCCCTCTCGAAACGCGATTGGGCTAGTTTTGAGTAGCAATTGGGCGGGTTTTGTTGTGAAAACCTGGAAACCCTGGTTAGGAATGAGGAGGTTCAAATGCGAACGGTTCTGTGTGCGATGAAATCCGTGTCTGCGGTGCTGGAGATGGAAACATCTTCACCATGCCCTGAATATTCGGCCTGCTGGTGGAAAGGAGCTTTGACGGGTATAGCTTGTAGCTGATTATCTCAACTGAATTGAGCTAAACTGCACATAACATTCAAATAACTGATGTAGGAAAAACGCTGCTAACTGCAGAGTTCATAATAGTAATGAAAATTATATTTTTTAATGAAAATAGTAATAAATTATTTGATTTGATATAGATTTTGATGCACTGATGTTAAAAAAAAACAAAAAAAACCACAATATTATGTTGTAATATGCTCAAAATATACTCTGAGAAAAGAAGCAAAGAAATATGAGCACATATGCAATTATACTGTAGCTACCATGTATGTACATACACACATACATGTTTGTGCATATGCAGACATGCAAAAGAGACATGTAGAGCATGCAGGGATGTGTTATGTAGATGTCTCTACGTCCGTAAGCGTGACTTGTACCTTGCAATCATCTAATAAGACTGAATTTTGAGCAGCATAGACGCACTGGTTGGAGTTGTTTTCATGATGGTTTTTGAGGTCATCATAGTAGGACTGGGTCTTGGTCATCATCTCTATGTCATCAGACTTCCCATGTTGGGCGTCTAGAGCATCCAGCTCTGCCTTGGACAGATGGTAGACGATGCCAGCCCCATATGAGTCTCCAACCACATTAACTGAGGTACGGAAACGATCCCTGAGGAGAAAAAAAAACAAAAAAAGATTGAAGATGGCTCTGTTCTGCAGTCACATACATTTCCTGAACAAGAGTAGGATCATCTTAAATATGACAGTATGAAGGGAATGCTGTCATTGAACATTTAAAAGTCCCAATCTGCATCAAACAGGTCTAGGATCAGAATACTCACAGAAGCCAGTCAACGGCCACCAGCAGACTGATATCTTGAGTAGGAAGTCCAACAGCTGTCAGAATGAGTAACATGGTGACCAGTCCGGCACTGGGGATACTCGCTGCCCCAACGCTGGCAAGAGTTGCTGTAAGACTAAATCATGGGAATGCAAGCACTTTAGTTTCATTCAGATTTACACAAAGCATTTAGTAGAAAATCTTGTCCAAAACAACTTAAAGTGAAAATAATAGCCTACTGCATAAAAAGGACAAAGATGTTCTGAATTTTGCCTAAAAAGTTACTGAACACCTAGGCCTCATTTCTCCAGTACACCTTAAAATGTAGTATAAGAGGCTTGCCTTGTTAAAATACAAGATATGTGGTACATCCATTTTGGAAGAACAGTAGTAAAATTAAACTGAAACTGAAACAGACCATCAAACTGTATTTTGCATTGTTGCATTCAAAATATACATTATGTCATTATGGAAATGATTACTTGATTATGATTGTTTAAGTATGTTTTATTTATTTTTATTTTTAGATATAAGCAAACAGCAAAAAGCACAGATCATTATGGCACGGTCACAAGAGTTTATTGACAGATGCTGCTTTAAGCTCCTCTCCACAGCCCAGAGCCATTTTATTAAGTAGAAACAGCCTGGGTTATCACAAGGCAGGGCAACTCTTGTAACTTATAAGACACTGGATCACCGAAACTAGCCAGAGACGCTCTTAACTTAGAGATAGTCAGACCATTGACACGGCCCATTTAGGAGCCACAAGTCCAACCTCCACTTCTCCAGGAGAAGGTACCAGATTGTCCCTTAACCTTCAAGAGAAGTGGGATTTCCCAAATTTACCACATTTCCCAAATCCATATTGTGCTGTTTGCACCAAGAAGAAAGGAGTCTCCGCTCATACTGTATACAACAACAATCTCAGACGAAATACCACATTTAATCACAGTGCTTAGTTTAGAGGCCCAGAGTTTCCACATCTTCAGACAGGGGTGCCACACGCTGCCCTGAACCTGAGACAGCAGATCTCCGATCCGAATCTCCCAAAGAGCCTCCTCCAGGAGAGACAGAAGACCCAAGAACATTATTCAGAACCACCAACAGAAGATGCAGTGCACACTCTCATCAACACTGTCAGAAGCAGGTGTATCAGCAGGGAAACATACCGACTGTTGTGCAAGAGCATCTATCCACAAAGATGTTGATGGAGACGAACCAAAGGGGGCAACAGAAAGCAAACACATCCACTTCTGCCCTGTCAAACATTTGACCAAATCAGATTCACTGTCTGACGGTGCAAACTCCATTCTCCATGCCTCAATCTGTCTCTCGAGAGAAGGCCCGGGATGTGTACTGCCCTCAGACCTGGCTTTCATTTTAGTATCCTGCTGGCTCGTAATGGCATCTAGAGACTATAAAACAAAGCAGCGGCCAAAAGAGCACTCCGGCCCGGGTGAGACATGGGAGGAAGAAAGTCCAGAACCATGCAAGACTAGGCCTAGCAGCATCCCGCGTCAGACTCTAAGTTTTATAGTTGCAAGCAGAAACATGAGTCTGCTGGCGAAAGTAACCAGTGCACGCTCACAGAGACGTGGGAGGAAGGAAGCCCTTGCAAAAGTAAGTGCCAGAAAAAAAATTGTTGCTTTTGTTTGTACAACAAGGAGTCTGCAGGCATGTTCACCTCAGTGACAGAAACTTGCATCTCACAAGAGGCAAGAGCGTATTCCCCCTTTTGCCAATTAATTGTGAGACTACAAACATGTTGTCCATTTTCACGATCTCATGGTAGTCCCAGATGGAAATGGGTTAACATCATCTCCAGGCAATTTATGTGGCCCGTGATATGATCGCCCCTCCAGACTCCACAGGAGTCCCAGGCACCCTTTGCAAACCTGTCCCAACACAATAATGTCTGTCATCATCATTTTGTGGTGACTTTTTCTGCCTCTTTAAGTCAAAAACTGGGGATGCTTGCACAATATAAGTCAAACTTATATCGTATTATTATTTTATAATAATAGTATTTTATTATTATTTTTTTGTATTTTAATATGAAGTAAATTGGTATTGACATTTTATTGTAACAGCAAAATAATTCAGTGTCCCCTAATGACAAATGTCTTGGACCTGTAACAATGCTGAACAGTCAATAAATCAATAAACAGTCAAATAACATATGCACATAACTCTGAGTGTGCAGTGTGTATGCCAATAGGAACGGACGGCCATTAAACCAGCCTCACATGGATTAGATTCACCTGTAAAACTGCTGCCGTAAAACCCAACAGTGCATGACACAGACCTATAAAATCTTTAGTCAACATTTCTCAATTACACATCTTGAGTGTGAAGTCCAGCAGATGCAAGTGCAGGATTGGCCCCAATCAGTCATCGTTTTTCAGCACAAGAAAATACAGACTGTAAATTAAGGGATTGTTTCTCCAACAAAGAATGAGTATCTGCCTCAACACAGGAACTTACAAAGCAGAATCAATCATGGAGCGACGGTCTGGGAAGAGCGAGAGACTGACTCTTCATAGCCTTGAGCTCAGCATCGGATCACCAAAACTCTAGCTAATGCAGGGCCTCAATAATCGCTTAACTGGAGTGATAGAGGATAGCCAACTGCACTTCTTTCCTCAGGAAAAAAAGAGCCTCAGTGAAGCACTTTCATTTTTAAATAATATCCCAGATAGCAAGGTGGCACTGATACAATGTTGAGGTTTCATCCAAAACATCATCTTGGTTGAGACTGATATTAAAATTTTGGTCCCACTTTACATTAGGTGGCCTTAACTACTATGCACTTACATTTGAATTAATAATTTGGTACAATGCACTTATTGTGTACATACATGTTTTTACATTGTACTTATATTTTTAAAAATACCTATATGTACTTACATCTGTAATTAATTTCTGTAATTACATTTATAATTACACTGTTGACCCATCCCTTACACCTTAACCCAGCCTTAAACCGACCCAGACCACCAAACCTGCCCCTAACCTTACCTGTATCCCCTCTCAATAGCAGCAGAAGTGTTTTGCAATACAATATGAACACAATAAGTACATTGTACTTATTTTTGATGTAAGTACATAGTAGTTAAGGCCACCTAATATAAAGTGTAACCAAAATTTTGATGAAATAAGTCTTGTTTGATTAATAATGTGACGTATTTCACACACCTTCTGGTATAATTTTAAACAATCTACTTTATTATTTGACAAGTGACATGAACTTGAGCAAGAATGTCACACTTTATACGCAGCCAATGTCTTGCTCAATGCTTCCTTCCGTTCTTTCCTTTAGTAGAAGAAACAGTAGATGAGGACGGACAATTAAACAAATGAGAAGCACCCTCCTAAAAATGGTGACACTAATTATACATTGAGTTGCAGTTGACAATATAATCACCTGACCTGGGATTTGATGCTATCCTGTGCCTGATGTCCTGCTCTCAGATTACCGCTTTGCCAGGTAATCATTCAATTTCCTCAACTGAATGCAACTGGCCTCCATTTATTTTATTCTGCTCTCACTTAAACACAATCACAAAAAAAAAAAAAAAACCTTTTATTTATTTATTTTTTTATCATTTTGCCTGTGTTATTGGCAGCTGCATACATTTTGGCACAGGTGTGTATTTTTATAGGAATTTTACTATTTCAGCCCCATTTCCTTTAATAAATCTGTTTTGCACTAGGTACAAAAAATAGTTCCTCTCAGGACCTTTTGGACAAAAATGTCCCCATTGAAACCCATTAAAACTGCAATTTTTAATCGCAGTGCCGTTTAACTGTAAAATTATGCAATTTTTGTTCACAGGCTTTCATTCTGTTGGCAAGGCTCCAAAATTAAATTTTTTACTATTTTTTACAAGATGGTGCCATTTTTTCCGGTTTGATCTATAAATCAAATACTTGCTTTATTCCTGTTTTCTGCTTCTGCATATTATAGAGCCAAATGGAAAAATAATGCAGCTATAATTGTGTGGGTGTGTTGGTATGGATGTCAGAGTGTGGTTTGTATGTGTGTCATAAATAAAATGATGTGTTCTTGTAATATTTCAGAGAGAAAAACTCTACTGCAAATCACAAATCCAACCACTGTGAGCACCAGTGGAGTTTTGCTGGCATCTAATGGGGAAAATATGGTAGTGCACCCAAACAAAACTTTACTGAGATATCAACCTCAAATTTGTTTAGATTTATTGCTTTGATTGGTCCCACTTTATATTAGGTGGCCTTAACTACTATGTACATACATTTAAATTAAATATTTGATACAATGCACTTATTGTGTACATACATGTTTTTACATTGTACTTATATTGTAAAAAATACCTATATGTACTTACATCTGTAATTAATTTCTGTAATTACATTTATAATTACACTGTTGACCCATCCCTTACACCTTAACCCACCCTTAAACCGACCCATTCCACCAAACCTGCCCCTAACCTTACCCGTATCCCCCCTCAGTAGCAGCAAAAGTGTTTTGCAATACAATATGAACACAATAAGTACATTGTACTTATTTATTTGATGTAAGTACATAGTAGTTAAGACCACCTAATATAAAGTGTAACCCTTTGATTTTCTAGCAGGTTTAGAGTTCAACATGTTTCATAAAATATATATTTTATATAAAATATTGTTCATTAATCATTTTCATAGACCTGTATAACGTTTTTTTTTTTTTTTTTTTGGTTTCACTTTTTAAACTTTTTTTACTTCAGAAATAATCTTCTTTAAAATGAGACCGAACATAACTTTTTTGACATGGACTTTTTTGTCCACTATGGACCTATGTGTAACTTTTTTTATTGATGCACAAAGTGTACATAAGTTGAATCTGCAGCTTATTATTTTATTTATATCCTAATGTTCTCATCCCAGACTTTTTTTCCTGAGAGTAATGGCCATAACTCAGAGATGGCCACCTTCATGCAGAGTTTAGTTCACATTTCCAACACACCTGCCTAGAAATGAACTCAGATGAAAAGATTGGACACTTCTATTTACAAAGGTTAATTGTAGAAAACATATTGATATTGAAGTATTAAATAGATTAAATGAACAGATTGTAAAGATACTAAAATCATAGTTAGAATGTTTTGTGTTGAGCAGTTTAAAAGTGAATCATACTGTGTTTAACATATTAACATTTCTGAATGTGACTGTATGTATGACCACTGAATTTACTTGCTCTTACGTGACTTCATGATTTCTTTTTCAGATTTCAGAGAACATAAAGGACAAGAGGCAACAGTCTGATGTAAGCTAGCTTTTTAAAACTTGAACCACTGAACTACTTGTAGTCTGACAACAGACTCCTGAAACAAATCATTTTAAAAGTTGTAGTGCTTTTGTCATTTTGTCTTGTTTTGTCCCACTTTTATTTTTTAAAGATCTTTTGTATTTTTGTCATTAATTGTGTTAAACAGTACATAAATAAATAAGGTAAATTCAATATTAATATTGTTCAAGTCAATATTATTACATTTCAATATTGATTCAACTACAGTGATTTAGAATCACAGTGTAAGATTGATTCCTTGCTTTTTTTAGGAAATTAAATATTGCATTCATTGCAGGTGCAAAAGTGATATTGAACCAATATCACTTTGCAACATTAATTCAATGCAGTTAGCGTTGACGTATCAACATTCTGCTGGAAGAGGTGTTAGCGAGGCCAGCAGGGGGTGCTCACCCTGGTCTGTGTGGGTCCTAATGCCCCAGGATAGTGACAGAGACACTACACTGTAAAAAAAAAAAAAAAAATACACTCTTTCGGATGAGATGTTAAACTGAGGTCCCAAAAAAAATAATAAAAAAATCCCATGGCATTTATCATAAAGAGTAGGGGTGTATCCCCGGTGTCCTGGCCAGATTCCCTCCACTGGCCCTTGTCAATCATGGGCTCCTAATAATCCCCATCCACTTGATTGATTATAATTATAGCAAATGAATAAATCATATAAATGAAAAACTTCAAATAATGAATAAAACACAAATATAACAAATACATTAAATTATAAATTAAAATGCTCCATCGGGACACGACCACAGGAATCAGAAAAGCCCTTTACACAATCTGACACGGCTGCGGTTGGAACTGAACTGCAGGTTCGTCTGGTCAGAGGAGAACTGACCCCCGACTGAGCCTGGTTTCTCCCAAGGTTTTTTCTCCATTCTGTCTCAGAGGGAGTTTTGGTTCCTTGCCGCTGTCCCCTCTGGCTTGCTCAGTTGGGGACACTTAATTTCTAGCGATTATCGTCAATTTGGTTGCACAGATACTATTTAAACTAAACTGAGCTAGACAATGACATCTCTGAATTCAATAATGAAATGCCTTTGACTGAAAATTAAGAAAATTGAGTGTTTAATCTTATCATTATATATTACTGACACTCTATCCTCCAATTTGATACTGTTAAGTGCTTTGACACAATCTGTATTGTTAAAAGTGCTATATAAATAAAGGTGACTTGACTTGACTTAATTGGCTCTATCACTCTGTCTCTGGTGTGTGGTGAGCTCTGTGGCTGCCGGTGGATGCTGCACACTGGTGCTGGTTGAGGAGAGATCCCCCCACATGATTGTAAAGCGCTTTGGGTGTACAGCAATGCACAATAAAACACTACATTGACTTAACATTGTTTCAACGGTTATTTGCTATCTGGGATAAGCACAGCATTATAGAGTTGTGATGGTACGAGCATGTCCTTTTGAGGCATCAGTGACACTACACCTCAGCGGGCGGTGTTAGCGTCAACAGCCAAAGGACTGACATGCTATTCTATAGAGGCTTCAGACAATCATCACACCTGGAGGGAGATCCCATAGCTTCAGACTCTACGAAGGGAAAATTTAGGCATCCCACATAAAGCTTCTGATAAGGCATTTCCAGCTTATGAAAAAATAATTACAAAAAACTCTGGTAGCATCATTGATGTGAACACCCCTGCTGTAGAAGAAATGTTGACAGCATGTAGATAAGTTATACACCAATTTAATGTGTCAAAATGTGTACTGTTTTCATAGTGGGCTAGATCTGATTAACTTATTTATTGCTTTATTAAAAAAAAAAAAAAAAGAAGCAGCAATAATAATATTGTTATAAGGAAATCAAATTGTTGATTATAATTACCAACAAATACCCAGGAAAATATGCTTAATATATGATTTATGCTCAGCTCCACCAATCTGTAACATTTAGTTGTTGCACAGTACATTAATTAATTAGGTGGATGTTAGAATATTATATATTTTTGAAAAGTAGCCTCTTCTGTCTTACCTGACAGTGATAATTTGACCAGGATCTAAATCAATTCCATTCATCTGGGCAATAAAAATGGCAGCCACAGCCTCATAGAGGGCTGTTCCGTCCATGTTAATTGTTGCTCCAACAGGAAGCACAAAACGTGTAACTCTCTTGTCAATACCAAGGTTTTCCTCAAGACACCGGAACGTTACGGGCAGAGTGCCAGCGCTAGAAGAAGAAGAAGAAGAAGAAGAAGAGGAAAACAATTCTTACTCAGATAATATATTATGCTTGTGGTTATGTTGCGATAACTGGCAATTTGTGACATTTTGGAGGTAGCCTGAGAGCCGAGTTTTGTCATTTTTTTGTAAATACACTCATTCATAATAGTAATTTATAAACTTTAAATGGGTCATGAACTGAGAAATCAAAATTCCCTTGATCTTTTGACATATACGAGGTCAAAGAACCATTAAAAAAAAAAAAAACATCCTGTTAGTTTCAGAACTCAAAACTTTCTCATTAATCTAAAAACAGCTTATATTGAAGGCAGTCTGCCAAAATGACAGCTTGTGGAATGTTCTAATCTGTGATGTAATAGTGTGGATAAACACCGCCTCCACAGAAGAAGATCAACGCCTGCTTCTACATCACTGACTGTTTAGACCCGCCCACCAATTCTGCATTGCAACCTGTTTAGCCCCGCCCACCGATTCTACAGCACTGTCTGTTTAGCCCTGCCCACCGATTTGCGCATGTATTGTTTATGAGAGAGGCAAACGCGCAGGTCTACACAGAAACCAATAATAAAGATGATAAAGATGATCTGAAGACAACAAGACACTGTGCAGTGTCAAGCCGTGGAAAGACCGTCTATGCATTGCCTTCCTTCTGGTTAGGAAAGAGTGGATGAACTTTATTTTTAATGAAGATCCAGACTGCGTCAGTAAGACCTATTCACTTCATTTTACAGCAGATTCGTTTACAAACAAGGAACAATTCGACGCGGGATTTTCAGAAGGATTGAAACTAAAATACGATGCTGTGTGACTATATTGAATCCAACAATAATGTCATAACACAAGTGTGAGTAACTGTTTTCATTACGTGATCACTATTGCTTTGTCTGTTATTACAAATTGTTTGATATGTATTGAGTTATTTATGTGTTTTTGACCTAAATCACAGCAGCTGTGAAGTATGCACGCTGTCAAACATACAGAAGTGTTTGCCAATCATAGGCGTTTACTTCTGAGTCTGCAATCCTCCACACCTATTCAAACAGAGCGTTCTGATGAGGGGGTCAAAAACAGGACAGAAAATAACCTAGTACTTCTCAATTATGTTTTCGAAGTAAAAATCTTGATAACATTATAAGTGGATCTCAGAGAACAGTACAAAATAATAAAAAAGGCAGTTCATGACCCCTTTAACATTTGTGTGCTCATAAACCATGTATTCAAGCACGCACAGACACGCAGTGATAAATAGTGCTAGATGATATTTGCCAATACAATTACCAAAGAAAAAAAAAGATATGTAAGGAATGTTTCAGCTGTTTTTGTCGATACAATGAAAGTCAAAGGGATTCAAAAGTTTTAGGTTCCATAAAGGAAATGAAAGTGACATAAAATAAATCCAAATCTTCTGAAGCAATCTCAGAAAGAAATTTCACTCCTTATCCAGTCTTAATCAAATATGGTGACAGGTCAGTAACATCAAACCAGACTGTTTCTTATGTGTCTTGATATCATGACACAAGAACCAATGAGATGTGATGTTACTGATGCATCGCTATATTTAATTTGGGCTGGAGCTGTGTGAACTAGTTTTATGCTACCTAAAGATACCTAAATATAAACTATATAGCAATTACTTCATTGCTTATATTGACACTATATGTGAACTATCCTATTGCCCAGCAATAAACTGCTAATTGTGGACAGTTAGTATTCCAAACATTAACATCAACAATTTCTGTAAAGTTGCTTTGAATGTGTATTGTGAGAAGCCTTAGAACAATTACAAATGCCTTGTAATATTACATTTTAATAACATTTACAAATGTATGGCTACATAGAATGAATATATCATTCATGCAAAGATCATGAGGTGTAATTTCACACCTAGAGGCTGTGCCCAGAGCCGTGATCCAGGCCTGGAAGATGCCCATGAAGAACGAGAAGGGGTTCTTCCGTACAATTGCAAAGTAGATGCATGGCAGGAATATGGCACCATGGATGATCAGACCAATAATAACCGTCACCATGTACATCCCCAGCTGCCTGGCCACCACCTCCAGATCTTTGATAGAGATGATCTTTCCACAGATCAAGCAGGCGATGCCAAAGGGAGAGTACCTATAGAGTCAGTCCATAATGTGAGTTCATCGGTATAAAACATATCATTACTGGACTTCGTAATCCACTAGAGGACATATAAAGTGCAACTGACCACATGATCATGATAACCAGCTTCATCACAATCTCGTTGAGTATGCTGAAGAAGTCAATCATGAGCCTAGCTTTCTCTCCCATCTTGCCCATACAAATACCAAAGGCAATGAAGAATCCAATTAGACCTGGAACATAATGAAAGACAAAGATATCAATCAATAAATCAAAGAAAAGTCAAGGCATTATCTATAGATCTCTGTCAGTATGGTCGCCCTACCCAGCACGTTCATTCCGCTCTTGAACTGGAGAGATTTCTTGTCTTTGAAAATCGGGGGTGGTTTGGTGGCATTGGACAGATAGTCAGTGCTGTTGGTGTCTTCGAAATCAGGCTGAACTTCTACCTTCTTCACGACGGTCTGGATCTGTGCATTTCAACATCACCTCAATCAATTACACCAATTTATTCTTCCACTCCCATTTTGTATCAGATGTCTTTAGCTGCAATGCACGTTATTGAATTAAACATTTAATACATCTATAATTACATACAGGTACTTTAAATGTAAATACAACTAAAGTATTGTTGATCGATTAAGAATAATTCATAAATTGCACAGAATTCTGTAATTAATTCCGCTATTAATGACAACCTAACCTAAATTGTATCATAAATATAATTTCACACTGAATTACCAAAAGAATGTGGAAACAACATGACGATAATATTTTGAATACTTCATGTTAAATAATTGTGTAATTCCATAAAATGAGCAATTACATACTATAGCCATAACAGTATAATTGTAAGCCAGGCCTAAATGGATTGATTGATTGATTGATTGATTTTACACTAAAAAATATTACAACAAATTTTAATTTGAGTGAATTTAAAATTATATCCACATAAACTCATTATAATGTCACATTTAGCTGTGTATCTTTTTGTTTGGTGATGCTAAATTTCTCCAAATCTGTCCTGATGAAGAAACAAACTCATCTACATCTTTAAAGGCCTGAGGGTGAGCACATTTTCACCAAATCCACGTTTTGAGTGAACTATTCCTTTAATGAGCATACACTATAATGTGGAAATAGGAAAGAACATTAGCACAGCTATCATGATTATTTGTAACATGTTAAACAGCAAAAAAATGTGTTCATATTAAAAACAACAGAAATTGTATTTATCAAATTTGCAGTGAAATGATCTCTCCTGATGTAGAGTGAGTCTGAATGTTCCCTGTGGAAGCACGCAGCACGTCCGGTCTTACCTGCTGGAAGCAAGCCTGAACCAAGTTCTCAGGGAAGAGGTTTCTGATAAGGTCAAAAAAGGCATCGAGACTGGAAACCTCATCATTCTCGGCTCCTTCTCCTAGATTCTCCTTGAGTTTTGGGTTTCCGGGGTGGATGAGGAGCACCAGGATAACCCCCAGTACAGCAGCAATGATAGTAGTGGTCATGTAATAAATCATGGCTCTGGAACCCAGACGACCACTTGACTTTGCATCCAGACCAGCGAGACCTTAGTTAGGGAGATGTGGCATATTATTTTACACAGTCATATTCACAACTCAAACATTTTTTCCAGTGCCATTATGTATTTTAATATATATTTGTTTTTACCACTCGAGCTCAGTCAGATACATGCATATTTGGACACTGGCACAACTTTCCTGATTTCAACTCTGTATGCCACCAGAACAAAATTAATAATAAAACAATCAAGATGAACTAGAAGTGCAGACTTTAAGCTTTAATTCAATGGGTTGAACAAAAATATAACATAAAATGCTTAGAAATTACAACCATTTGTATACACAGTCCCCCCATTTTCAGGGGCTCAAATGCAATTGGACAAATAAATGTATAAATAATAAATAAATTATAAATTATAAATAAAATGTAAATTATAAATTATAAATAAAATGTAAATTTTTAATATTTTGTTGAGAATCCTTAGCAGGCAATGACTGCCTTAAGTCTGAACTTATGGGCATCAGCAGAGCCTGGGTTTCTCCTTTGTGAAGCTTTGCAGGTCTTTACTGCAGCTGTCTTCAGCTGTTGTGTGTTTGTGGCTCTTTCTGTCTGTAGTTTTGTCTTCAGCGAGTGAAATGCTGCTCGATCGGGTTGAGATCAGGAGATTGACTCGGACATTGCAGATTATTCCATTTTTTACCTTCAGAAACTCCTGGGTCGCTTTTGCTGTATGTTTTGGGTCATCATCCATTTGTACTCTGAAGCGCTGCTCAATCAACATTGCTGCATTTGTCTGAATCTGAGCAGAGAGTATATCTCTACACACTTCAGAACGGATCCGGCTGCTTCTGTCTTCGGTCTCATCATCACTGAACAGCAGTAACACAGAGCCGCTGAAGCCACGCAGCTCATGATCACTGCTCCGTGATTCACAGATGATGCTGTGCTTTCATCAGCTGCTCCAAGCCTTCTCCACACTTTCTTCTTCCTCTCAGTCTGCTGCAGGTTGGTCTTAATTTCAGCGTCCAAAGAATGCTTTTCCAGAAGTGCTCTGATTTTTCAGATGTTTTTGTCAAAGTCTACTCTGGGCTTGTTTGCAGCTTGCGCTGAAGCCTCTGTATTTGCTCTGGTGAAGTCTTCTCTTGATTGTAGACACGTCTGTCTCCTGGAGAGTGATCTTCTCTTGGCTGGATGTTGTGAAGGGTTTTTCTTCACCATGGAGAGGATTTTCAGATCATCATCACTGTTGTTCTCTGTGGACATCCAGACCTTTTTATGTTTCTGAGCTCACCAGTGCGTTCTTTTTTTCTTTTTTTTTCTCAAAATGTACCAAACTGTTGATTTGTCCGCTCCTAATGTTCCTGCTCTCTCTCTCTCTCTGATGTATTTTTCTTTTTGAAGCCTAATAATCATCTGTTTCACTTGTATGGAGAGATCCTTTGACCTCATGATGTGGTTCACAGCAACAGCTTCCAAATGCATACGACACACTTAGAATCAACTCCAGACCTTTTACCTGCTTAATTGATGTAGAAATAATGAAAGAATAGCCCACATCTCTCCATGAAACAGCTTTTGAGTCAACTGTTCAATTACTTATGATCCCTTGAAAAAGGGGGGTGGTACATATTAAAGAGCTGTAATTCCTTTCCTCCGATTCTGATGAGAATACCCTCAAAATAAAGCTCAGAGTGTGTACTTTAAGCCCATATTCTTTATATGACTGTAACTTGAATGTGTTTTAGTCAGCAAATAATAAAAATTGTGCCTGCGTCCAAATATATATGGACCTGACCGTATATAAAGATATGACACACAAGAAAAAAACAAGTTCTTCTATATGTCTTTTGTCTGAATATCAAATATTATTGTTTTAAATCACACAGTCAGCATCACAGATGTGTCTATTTTCTGCTGGATATCTATTTAATTCTCACTTTTTAATTGTATTTACTTGTTCTCCCAATTTTCATTTCCTAAATAGCTTAGTAAAGGCATAGTAAAACATTTTTTTGCAATGCCCTATATTTTGAGCATGAATGGAGGAAAGCCCCAAATCATTATAATTTTACATAATTTTATAATTAATATTAATTAATTAGGGCAAACCCTCAGAAAAACACAGGGTGAGCTATTTTGTGCATGAAAGACAATCCTCAATAGACTAGAAACAGAAGATGATTAGCAAATCAGCTCTTGTGGGTGCCTTCAAGTTTGCCCGTGTTTTATACACAAAACTTTAGTAAATCTGGGCTTTTGTGCATTTATTCATTTATCGGGGCAGTCGTGGCCTAATATTTAGATAGCTGGACTTGTAACCCGAAGGTTGCGGGTTGGAGTCTCAGGTCCGGCAGGAATTGTCGGTGGGGAGTGAATACATTCACACACATTCTGAGTATGGGTCACCATACTTGGCCACATGCCACTTCACTTCACTTCTTATACAGATGTCAACTATATCCTGAATATGTCCACAATAAATGTAATCATTGAAATACGTGTCCACTTTAGGGACCATTCTCACTATTACCTAGTTGCTTATAAGCATGCATATTACTAACATATCGGCTGTTAATTAGTACTCATAAAGCACATATGCATGTCTTATTCTGCACGATCATATTTTAGATCCCTTAATCCGACCTGATACCTAAACAACATTACTAACTATTAATAGTCAGCAAATTTGGAGGTTAGTGATGCAGAAGTTGTAGTTCATAGTTAGTTAATAGTGAGAATTCGTCCCTTAACTAAAGTGTGTCCTTCAGTTTATAAGCAGATACGTTTTTTTAATTTTTAGTGAAGTTATTATCGAAGTCTAGACTACTGTAGACAACAACTGGCACTACTAACATCACTCAACTTACTTAAACAGGATTTTTACAATATAATACAGCAGACATCTGTGATTGCATATGATATTCTAACCATATGAAAATAAATATTTTTCACTCATCAACACCCTCCCACCCCCCTTAAATCCCCAAAAATAAGGACCGTGGTTCACACACGCTCAAGATACTTTCACTTTTTATTCAACATCACAAAACACACCAGTTACACCCCTCTCGTGAATTTTTTAAACCTTTACGTTTTTTAAAAAAGACGGTTGCTAACAAGTTGCTAAATGGGACTACAGGCGCTGTCGGAGACATTAAACATCATCACGCCGAACAGTTGATCAATTTACAGTATTTTACAATTGTAGTATAATTTATAGTACAATTAATGCATTTTATATTGTTTTTCGACAATGTTTTTTTGTTGTTGTTTTTTTGCCCCGAAATGCAACAAGTCTTCGGATGGAAGATCGCTTTCCTACTGATACGGAGACTCTGGGATCGTACCATAAGGTACACTCACATTACAACTATTCCATGTAAACCCCACATTTACCGGCTTAATCACGGTGAAAGAGAAACTTTCTCCTGGTTTCACAAACGAGGCTTAAGCCTAGTCTGAGATTAAAATGTAAATCTGAACGGTAACACTTTATTTTAGGGTCTCTTTATTAGTTGTTTATTAGCATGCATATTACTAGAATATTAGCCATTTATAAGCACATATTAATGCCTTATTCTACATCCCTAATCCTATCCAATATCTAAACTTGACAACTACCTTACTAACTATTCATAAGAATTAATTGAGGGGAAAGTCGTAGTTAATAGTGAATAAGTGTTCCCTATTCTAAAGTGTTACTGTCAAGTTTCAACTGAAAGAAACTTGCACTGACTGATCTTGAAAATATAATATTTGGAGGGCCTTTTGTCTTTAAATACACACCAGTAATGTTTTTTTTTTCTAAGGCACGTTTATAAAAATGACTTAAATGTCCTAATTGAACAATGGCCTAATCCTGTTTTAGTCTAAGCCCTGTCTGTGAGACCGGGTCTTTAACGAGGCATAGTGCTTAAAGCCACGTTAAAATGAAATGTTTACAGCCAAATGGAGCTGTTATAGATTGAGGATTTTCTAGAAGCAAGGATAAAATACCATTTTGTGTACCCTCCCTAAAAACTCGCTCACTCAGATTAAATGCACTAGAATTTTATTGAATAGTATGTGGAGATACATTTTAAATTAAAATATTTATATTAATCAAGGATTTATTGACTTTTAATTCGCAAACACGTTACAAAACGTGTAAATTTCATGAACTATGACTGAACACAGAGCTTATTTTTTGCAATAATCCAAAAGCCTATGGAAAAATCCTATTGTCTTTTTGTCGAGGGAACCGTGTGATGCTACCAGCCGATCCACATACAGAGTGACGTCACAGTTCCCCCGCTCTACAGCGTCCTCCTTCAGACCTTTAACATCCCCTCTATTTCTACCTCTACCTCTATTTATTTCTGCAGACTTCGGCTCCTTGAATTTGTGACGGTCTAATTCGTGTTTTCAATTCGTGTTTTCAAACGGACACAAGTCCAATATAGGACACAACCAATGACACAAAATCTAATCACTCATCACTTCTCTAAGTATTAAATTAAATGAATGCACAGAAATTAAGGAACAGTTTGACAGTTTTTGAAACCAAAATCACGACATCTTAAATAGAGTAAAGACCTATAAAGCAGAAGCAACAGCAAACAGAATCTGTGAGAAGATAATCTTAAAAAGATGGAACACAGTTCTTCTCACATCAGTAGATTTGGGCTTAATTAAATAAACGACATGAGCAGGTTTTGAAAAGGCCTAAGGTTTAAGGATGACCTCTGTTTGTTAGTGTAATATAACACACACAGGCATGACTTATCAGCACAATTAGTCGTTCGTGGTTTCACCAATGTATTTAACATTTCCAATCTTATTGTTGACAGCTTATTAAAAGAAGTTTGTGTTACCTGTGATTAAGCTGGAGATGATTAAGGGAAGGATGAGCATTTTTAGCATCCTCATTAGAATATCTCCAGGGAAGGCAATTACCATGACGATGTTGTCATCGATTGGAGAAGCCACACGCAGCAGCATACCAGACACAGCTCCCAAAATCACACCTATGATGGAGAAAAATATTCCTGAGCATACTTTATATATAAATATGTGGCCAAATGCGATTCCAAACAAATAAATCATACCACCCATTTGAGGTTGTCTGGGTCATGGGTAGGAAAACCCCAAAATTGTCTTATTGGTCAAGACAGTCATACGGGACGTTTTCAGATATTGTGTCGAGTGAAGAGCACTCTTCTGCCACCACCTACTGTACCTAACCATCTCTACAGCACTGACGCACCCCTGCTGAGGCACTGCACTTTCTGCCTTCATAATCCTAAAAAGAAGCTTGTTTTTTATATCCCGGAAGACACATAACCACACATGCATCACACTCGCCCACTCAGCATCTCTTCACGGAGATATTATCTGCTATCCACATCTTCCAAAGCCTCCAGAGGAATATATTCACCTATTCAATTACTGCAACAATGCAAATAACTTCCTCTGTGTTCGCTCTGTATCCAACAGAGCTTCAGAAATATTAATTTCCCACAATTTATCATGCTTTATTTGAAGTTAAAATAGTACTGAATAAAAATACTAAAATGTACTGTCACCTGCTCTCTTCTGAGCCTTTACTGTCCAGATACCTCTGCTTTTCGGCATCAGAGCATGCTATGTGTGCTGTCTTCTTTTCTCTGCCTGCTGTTCCCTTTCCTCACTGTGGATTGTTGAAGAACACTCACCCATCACAGTCAGCGTGAGCAGCAGGTTCTTGCGCATCTTCTGGCATATTGTTCCACATTTGGAGCTTGGCCTCGCCTCGATGGGCTCCAGGTGGCTTTCGTGCATCCTTACCTCCACGTGCTTCGGCATGTTTCCAGAACTGTGGAGAGAAACAGCCAGAAGAGTAAATAAGTTGATTCAGGCTGAGAAAACTGTGCACTGAAGACAGAAAAAGCTGAAACAATGGCACCATGTGTTCGCTCAGAAGGAGACTACGACAAAAGCAAGTCAAGCAATGTACAACATCAAAGGATACTTTTTAGTAACAAGGTACAGGTAAGAAGACAGCGTCAAAAGATAATCAACAATCAGGCCTAAATATGGCAAAAGGGTTCAAAGGGGTTCTCAAATCAAAAATCAAGTGAGTTTTTGTCAGATATCAGCAGAGTTTCAAATGAGCTCCACATATCTCCTAAAAACCTGTGTAATCCACATATTGACATCTAAGCAAATACACTTTGAAACAAACAAACAAACAAACAAACAAACAAACAAACAAACAAACAAACAAACAGACAAAGTCATATTTGCACAGGTACCAAAACTGGTAAGGTCTACAAACATGACAAATGAAGACATAGACCTTGCAAATGCATTAGCACTGCTTCTTCTTACAGACACGACACTCTGGTGTTCATGTTGGCTGATCATGTGCAATCTTATGTAATTACACATTTTTAATTGGATGCGTATTTAAAGGAGCTGGCAGCATGGGCACATGTGCTCGTCTTAATGAGACAATTCTGGTTTCCCTATGGGAAAATCTCCTCATCAGCTTCAAGCAACACAGATGGAGATCACAAAGTTTTATTTTTGATGTCTAAGTGAACATTTGTCATCCAAATATCACATTAACACCACTTTTACCAAGTTCAGTGTTCATGGCCCTTTTCTATTACAGGGTCAATATATATATAATAAAAAATAAAAACTGAAATGCTTATTTAACAGAATGTAAAGAATGTATTACATTTATTACAAATATAAGCATGGCAAGTAATGATACTTCTATTAGACCTGTGTGGCTTATTCTTCAAGACTAATTCTACACGCCAGGCACACGAGGACCGTCCTCACTCTGATGCACTCCTATTCTTTGTGAAGCTGAGGAGAAAGAGCACACAAATTGCTTGAGCATATAATACTAGCGAAGTTCATGTGTAGGACGAGAATGTTATTCTTCCCAGCTATATCTTACATTTTCTTTCATACATAGTAGCCCAGGTGAGTTTAGATCACTGCATGAATCTTTTTTTCTTCTTCAGACAGAGTCGTGTGTTAACGGCTGCAAAGCCATCGGTTGACCACAACATGACCAGTCAGATCCACATCACAGCCCTCCTCTGGAGGAATGAGCCGCCAACCTCCACCCAAATGTCTGAGACCATCGCAGCTTTCTAGAGGCAGGTGTCTCTGCTGACAACACTTAAAGGGATAGTCACCCAAAAATGAAAGCCATCCTAGATGTGTATGACTTTCTTCTTTCAGACAACTACAGTCAGATACTTTTTTGGTGAACGATCCTATTAACAACTTGTGCACGTAAACACATAAATAAAATCCTTCTATTTATCCCCTGCATTACTCTTCTGCTCTGGGACCTAGCACCAAAGTAGTCCAGATGACGATGTGTTGCATTCAGAGTGCTCATTGACGGGTTCCAGAATACAGCTGCAGTTGTTAATCGCTAAATCTTGACCCACTCTATGAAGGTGCACATATCTCATTCAAAAGCACCCAAAACACAGCATGTCCCAATCTGTGATGACTTACTCGGCATTTAATAGCACTGATGTAACACTTACACTTGTTTAAATTGTAATTATGTCAGATCAAAGCCCAGAACATCACATGCCCAAGTTAACAGAGGACACAAACACAAGCATCCACAAGATCCATGTAAGAAGAAAACAGACTCCACAGACCAGACACAAGGTGCTCCAAGGTCTAGTTCCTCTGCACCTATACTCATACGCCATTGATCGGTTACACTGACTGTGTGGATGGACTGCGTGAGTTTGATTTAGTGTCAAAGAGTTTCAAACTCTCATATACTAAATGAGTACTTTGCTGCACACAAACATTTCAAAAGTGATGCTCATTATTAAAACTGATTCATGTTTAGCACACAGATGGTTCTGCACTTGCTTGTATCCGATGCAAATTAACATTTTATTTTTTATCCAGCACATTAAGTTATTTCAGCTCACTAAATTTGTTTTACACATTACTAGCCTACATTACTACATTGCATATTCAGTTCTACCAATGCACTACTAATGCATTATCTTGACTCGCTGCATCAATGCCAGGAATGTGAGCTGCTTCATTCATGACAAAATATTGCAGGAGGTGATGCAGTCAGCCCAAGGTGTGAGCTACAAAACATGATTTTAAAGAAGTTTTAAGAAACGAGTGTCCATTGTGAAGGATTTGTCTCTTGCTTTCTGACAGATGGTCAGCCAGGGGTTAGCCAGCTTTCACACTATGACAGGTGTCTCAGCCAAAGATGGGCATGCGCTGTGCTTTAACTATATAATGTTTATGTTTCAGACGTGGTAGCAAATGACAATTATAGTTTGTAAAAATACACAGTTGTAACCACTGAGAGAATAGACTTTCAAACATAATTTGACATGTTTTACTTTATCTTTGACTATGTGTTTAACCTTAATAATTCTCCCAGTTCTACAAGCCACTTACTTTCATGTCATTTGAGAGAAGTGGAAGAATTTATGCATTGTGAATGAGAGAAGTCTCACTCCCTGACTGTGCTCATTATAATTCAGAGATGATATAATATGACCAATGTGCATTTACTTAGATACATTTAGAATCAGAAATCTAGTTAAAATCTAGTTAAAATCAATCCATGAAATAACAGCAGAATGATATGTAAATATCTGTTACCATATATAAATAGCATGTTGCATATGTAAAACTCATCATGCAAATGAAATATTCAAAATCTCTATGTATAATAATTTACCATTTGTGACCCTGGACCACAAAATCAGTCTTAAGTGTCAATTTTTCAAAATTGAGATTTATACAACATATGAAAGCTGAATAAATAAGCTTTCCATTGATGTACGTGTCACAACTCAAGGGAGAACGGGAACCAGGAACAAGGAGACAAGGAATACACGTAATGAGTCTTTTAATGATCCAACGGGAAACACAGAGAACAGGCAGGGTAGACACTCAAAGACCGACAAACACTAACTGAAAGGACTGGGGCTTATAAAGACAGGACAATCACGGAACTAAGGAGACACACCTGGAATCAAATCAGACAATCAAAGGGAGACAGAAACTAGGTCACAGGGCACACATGGGGAGAAAAACACACAAGACAGTCCAGGGGCGTGACATTACTCGCCCCTCCCGGAAGGTGCGTCCTCGCACCATGGAACAACAGAGGGGGGGAGGACGGGTGGGAACCATGGCGGAGGCTCAGGAGGAGGATGGACAACCGGGAGGGGGCTGGCACACAGAGACCAGGGAGCCGACGGAGGGAGGAGCCATGGAGGAGGGATGGCCGCTGACTCCAGGGGGCCAACCAACGGCGGCGGAGCAGGTGGTGGAGGAGCCCGAGGTGGAGACGAAGAGCCGACGAGCCAGGGGGATGCCGAGGATCCGGGGGGCCAGGGTGGAGCCGAGTGCTCTGGCGATCGTGGCCAAGGCGGAGCTCCGGATATCCGCGAAGAAGCCGGAGCGACTGAGGACCAAGGTGGAGCTGGCGGGAGGAAGGAGCCCAACTGAGCCGGTGGGACAGAGCGGCGAGGTACAGCCGGAGGAGCGGAGTCCTGAGGCGATGGCGGGTCGACGCCCGACCAAGGCGGAGCCAGAGGGACGAGGGAGCCTGGTGGAGCTGGAAGATCGATGGGTGACGGTGGAGGCGAGGGAGCTAGGAGCTGAGGTGGAGCCACTGGGTCAACGGACCGAGGCGGAGTCCAGGCCGAGGAGGCTCGAGGCGGAGGTGAGGGATTCTCCAGCCCCGGCGACGCTGGAGGATGGCAGTCCCGTGGGGCTTGCACCGCATTGATGGTGGGCTGAGGGCGAGCAGAGGGGCTGCCAGATGACAGTGATGGAGGAGGCAGGAGCGGGTGGGAGGGTGGGCATTTTTGAGCCTCCGTGCTTTCAGAGCTAATCCTTGTAGGGTACTTTCGAGGAGCCGGCACTGGGGGGCGCTTTGGCAGTGCGGACTCTTGGGGGGAGCTCTGGCAGCGCGGAGCTGGACGGAACCAGTGAAGACACAGACGAGCTGGACGGGACAAGCTGAGGCACAGGAGAGCTGGACGGGACAAGCTGAGGCACAGGAGAGCTGGATGGGACCAGCCAGGGTGAGGGAGAGAGGAGAGGTCAATGAGATCCCCTTCCAGGTCCAGCAGCCCCAGATGAACAATCCACTCACCCTCAGCCGTGATGCAGGGGGCGGAGCTCCACTCCGCGCTCACACCGTCCACGGCTGGCTCCCTCACGATGGGCACTGTCGCCGGCTCTCGCACATGATCTGACGTGTTGGGCTCAACTTCCGGGGCGATCTTCCGCTCAGTCGCTCGGCTTCGCGCTGGCTCGCAGATCGCGGCGGGGAATGGCTCTCCACCATCGGTGGGCTCGGGCTGATGCTCCGCACCACTGGGAGTTGGTGGGCTGGGCTCTGGGTCAGGAGTGGGGCTGGTGTCATCCTCCTCGAAGCCCACGGTCAGTGGGGATCCACAGGACACCAGCACCCACTCCACAAAGGTGGCAAAATCTCCCCGAGGACCATCTCCGGACAACCGCGCTCTGCACTCGTCGTTCAGGCTCGTTTGGTAGAATGTGCAGAGGCAGTAGTCCGGGTAGTGGGTATAGTTGGATATTTCCACAAACAGTTTTGTATGGTCCTCAAGGGAAAAGCTCCTCTGCTCCAGCATGAGGAGGAGGCAGGCAGGGTCATTCATGACGAAACAGAAAATAAAAACTGACAAAAACGAAAAACAAAATGGAGGGTATCAACACGGAGGTTACTGTTTTAGGTCAGTCTTTCTGTCACAACTCAAGGGAGAAAGGGTACCAGGAACGAGGAGACGAGGAATACACGTAATGAGTCTTTTAATGATCCAACAGGAAACACAGAGAACAGGCAGGGTAGACACTCAAAGACCGACAAACACTAACTGAAAGGACTGGGGCTTATAAAGACAGGACAATCACAGAACTAAGGAGACACACCTGGAATCAAATCAGACAATCAAAGGGAGACAGAAACTAGGTCACAGGGCACACATGGGGAGAAAAACCCTGGAATCTGAGGGTGCAGTTTTGATAAATTTATGGTAGGAAATTTACAAAATATCTTCATGGAACATGATCTTTAATTAATATCCTAATGATTTTTGGCATAAAAGAAAAATCGATAATTTTGACCCATACAATGTTTTTTTGGCTATTGCTACAAATATACCCCAGCGACTTAAGACTGCTTTTGTGGTCCAGGGTCACGTTTATGAATAACGGCAATTATACCAATCAGATCTGAATATTCTTGGTATTGCACATGAGGTTATGTGCGTTTTTGACAGTTTCACTGTCTTCAGAAACGGCCAGGAGGACGGTGTGTTCTGTAAAACGACAAGAACAGAAGGCAAGCTGGCAGAGTTTCAGGATGAGTACTGTACATCTGGTTGTGAGGGACTGACAGACAACAACTCAAACAACAATAAAGAGAGAGAGAGAGAGAGAGAGAGAGAGAGATGATCACCCTGTTTCTTTCAAATTCTTTATCATCCACTGTGAAATTTTGGGCTGCTGAAAAGTGTAGAGCCATTTATTTTAATTTGAAATTATTTTAGAGCATGGCAAAAATGAAATAAACCTGTCAAAGTTCACTCTGAATGTGTTGTTTAGATAATTTGTTACGCATGGTGTGTGTGTGTGTGTGTGTGTGTGTGTGTGCATGAGAGTCTGGTGCTCAGACATACAAAACTACAGTCAAATACATGATTACACGAGTAAGTTCACCACTGTGAAAATACTTCTAAAGTTTTAATTGGCCACTGGAATTATGTAACTTTTGTGATTTCTTGATTCCTTCCAAGCCCAAGCTTTCAGAAACAGACATTCCAATGACAGTAATTACTGCCGCATGCACAGTGTTAATGTGGACGCTTACATATATGCGGTCGGATATGATAAAAAATAAAGTCAAAATAAGAAATACTCCAAACTTACAGAGTGTGAGACCATATCATTTTAACAATGCGCAGTGGTAAACATCCACCCGCTGGACAAAAGGTGAAAACAACACCAGGCTCAGATCTGCCATGTTTAGTCACTGTGAACTTGAGCTAAACTCTAGCGAATGCACCTTTAGGGCTGACCTCACATACATAAAACTACAAACAAACAACGTCACAGAAGTCACCAAAAATACACATGAAACTAACATTCATTAAGAAATGTAATGCTGGGTCACAGTAGAGACTGCACATTGGATTTCTTTGTCAGAAGTTAATCTTGCCCACTGAAATATATTGCTGCATCATTTTACTTAAAGTAATATATTCTGGTTTATGATCAATAGCATCAATGTATATCATCATTTCACTCAGCTCTAGAACTGCCTGACTGAATCATATTCTATCCCAGCCTCTGAAGAGTGAGATTATTCTGACACAGGATACACTTCAGGACACTGACCGTCTGACAGACTTTAGTGTAACTACAGTGAATTGTTGTATGCTGAGCCGCTCTCTTGATTGCTCGAGACAAATTTCTCCTGAGGGAGACATTAAGGATAAACTAAACCAAACTAATAGGCCTTACAATTAGCATTTGTCTGCATACTTCTACTCAAAGCACTTCACAGATAACAGGGGAAATTCCCTCAGCCATACTGTATGTGCAATTAACAATTTTGCTCAAGCATTATGTGGTATTTTAAGTTAGATCAAAGTGCACTGTATTTTTTTTGTTCTGCTTAATTTAATGTGCGCATTATGTCAAGTCCCTCCAGTCCTGGAGGAATGAGCTGCAATCACATTAAAACACACCAGCTTCTGCATTAAGTTCCCAAGCCAGACATCAGATGATCATGATTTCTTGACAATTTCACTTCTTCCACTGGATTTCACTCATTCTGGAGGGATGACAGACTCCCTGGAGTTTAAATTCCTCACCAGGCATCGTTTGGAATCCGACACAGGTGGAATGTAGTGTGTGTGTGTGTGTGTGTGTGTGTGTGTGTGTGTGTGTGTGTGTGTGTGTGTGTGTGTGTGTGTTTGTGTCTGATGTGACTCAATGCCATGCCAAAAGAGGCCAGTGAAAGGTATTCACTCTTTTCTCTCTCTCTCTCTCTCTCTTGGCCAGGACCATGTGAAGTTTCCCGGCTACCCATCTGAGGGCTTTTGTCCTTCCCCAAAAAAGTGGCAGTGCCCCCCTCTCACTCCCCCGGGCAAAGACTTGGCTTTAATCTGGCATGGAGAGGATGCCAGCCCCATTCAGCCCGCTGATGTCATGCATATGCCCACCGTGGGAGAGCAGCGGATGGACCCGCAGGGGGGCGAAGAGCCATTCTCCTCTCACTCAATCCACTCTCTATTGGGATGAATCACTCTTTCAGGAATGGCAGCCCACTGTGAGGCACAATTGATGGCGATTATCCCAATTTTATGCTACCTTCCAGAGTGAGAAGATTCTCTCTCTGACTCTCTTTCTTCCTGTGTCTCTCTCTCTGACAGCTATTACAACCTTTTGGCCCTTCTTGAACCAAACACACACACACACACACACACACACACACACACACACACACACACACACACACACACACACACACACACACACACACACACACACACACACACACACACACACACACACACACACACACACACACACACACTCTCTCCTTAACAGCTTAATAAATGGATAAAACTGGAATGAAATATAAAATTCACACCTTCAAGAAAAAGCCGAACATCCGTCACCACAAAACATGTTTACATCAGTAATCTAATGATTTGTACAACGTACATGAGTGTATTAGACTTCTCCTATGCAGATGTCTATGCAGTAAGCTGATCTAGTATATCATGCTCAGATTGCTACATTTACAGGAAACTTCACATGTTATTACTGTAGGTTCTGTTCCAGAATCTGCATGAAAAAAAGTGTGATCTTACTGTGAATCGCTCTTTCACATGCTATTTCATGAAGAAAGTTACTGGCACATTCAAGATATTTTAAGAAGCAATTACTTATGTGCAATTATCAAGATGTCTGAGAAGGCAGAGAGCTTAAAGCTCAAATCATTGACCATAGCTGACCATTTAGCCAATCTTTTTTTTTATTAGGTAATTATTTTAAAAATTATCCACCGAATATCACCTTCTTTTCTGGAAATTTTACATAGAAATCTGAAATATCATAAATATTGCAGCTGAATTGATCATACAAAATGAATCACAATCCATATTTTCTTTTCATAATACATTGTGGTTAAGTTAGCAGAAAATAGCACAAACATCGACTGCGGTGACATAAGCTCATAGCACACACGCACACACACACACACACACACACACACACACACACACACACACACACACACACACACACACACACACACACACACACACACACACACACACACACACACACACAGTCCAGGGTCAAGACTCGGGGCAACAGTGAATGTCTAGACAGAGGTCAAATCCTTGCTGGAAGACACACACAAGGACACACGTACATTCCCATCAGGTCAAAACTAATTGCAAGGGCAATAAAGCATTTACATTTTAAGGACTGAATCACACTAACAATGCAATTGAATTCAAAGCATATTGTCTAATAAAGTAGGAAACATAGGGGGGAAAGTAAGCATGACTGAGCATATTCCTGATTATTACACGGCTCTCTCTCGATTACGACTGGTCTGTGTTCATATTTCAACTTAGTTTACTTATGTAGCAATCAGCCGTGTAATAAATTAGACAATGTACATCCAGCCGGTTGTTATTGCAGAATAAATCCCTTCACAGTATCCCTTACTTTTTGCCTTAGCCTACTCGTCGTCTTAAGGTTGCATACACTAATACAGCAGAACTGATAACACTTCAGAATATGTAAGTAATTTTAAGTATTTCAATTTGAATTATTACTGCATGCAAATTAAACTGTAAAAAAATTAAAAAAATAAATAAAATAAGAAAAATAGTATAGTACTGCTGTGCTCTGTCTTATCTGACACAGTTCAGTTCATGAATCTCAGTCAAGTCACCTTTATTTATTTAGCATTTTATACAATACAGATCGTGTCAAAGCAGCTTTACAGTATTACAGTTTTATTCAACTGCTTACACACAAAATCTTTACTTGTCACACAATTTCTGAAACCTGACACTGAAACACCATGACCACACACCAAATCTGCAAAACAATACGCAAATTCTTGGCCTTTGACTCAGCATTCAATTGTTTATGTAACACACACAAATCTAACGGGAATTAATATTATGGCATAGGTGTTTGCAAATGTTTGCTTTTGAGACGTGTTTGTGATCTTTTGAATGCAGTGCTTCATTTTGCAAGAGATGTGAGGCATTTTGCATTTTGTGTGTAAAGTTTAAAAAAAAAAAGAGGCAAAGTTTTAAAAACGTGTGTAAGCAGTTGAAAAAAATGCAAACAAAATTCAATTCTGTTGTATGGCAGCTTATAAAAGAGAACAATAGTAAATAGTCAATATTTCAGTTAAAGTCAGTTCATTTAAATTGATATTTACATTTAATCAATTAGTAGACATTTTTCAAAAGCGACTTACAAATGAGGACAATAGAAGCAATCAAAACCTACAAAAGAGCAACAATATATGGTGTGAGAAGTCCCGGTTCATCCAACACATTACACGTAGCACGGTGGGTTTTTTTAATAAGCTAAAAAAATAAAAACTAGATAGAAGAAGAGACAGAATAGATAGAGCTAGCCTTAGAGATTCATGTTTTTTTTTTTTTTTTTTTTTTTTAATATTACCGTAACTAAAATGTGCCGTTCAATTGCAGAACGCAAGCTTCTAGAGGCACATAAGTCTGAGAGTGAGCAGAGTGAATTTTGGTAAAGAGATGCAGAGCCAGTGGTGCTTTTGTAGGCAAACATTAATGCCTTGAATTTTCTGCGAGTGGCTATTGGTAGCCAGTGTAAATTGATGAACAGAGGTGTGACATGTACTCTTTTCAGCTCATTTGGTTTAGTTCATCATTGATTTAGTGATGTCATCATCCAGCTCAGTTCAGTTCTCTTCAGTGTCTGTGCAATCAAGCCGACAACACTGCCAGAAATGAAGGGTCCCTAACTAAGCAAGCCAGAGGAACCAAAACTCCATCGGTAACAGAAACGGAGAAAAAACCTCGGGAGAAACCAGGCTCGGTCGGGCGACAGTTCTCCTCTGACCAGACAAAACCAGCAGTTTAATTCCAGGCTGCAACACAGGTCAGACTGTGGAACATCACTCAGAACGTCCATCCAGCTCCTTCCAGTTCCTAATGAGCCGATGATCTGAATCAGGAGCGTTAAACAATGATGACACACAAAATGTGCAGAGTTGAGAGCCCCTGGCTCCTTAACTTCTGAGAAATGCTCCAAGTCACCTACCAATGTATACTGTTCTCCATATACGATAAATAAATATCCGATTTATTGTCATTTCTGTACTGCTATTCAGAAGCAGCCATCTGCATCAAATTGCAGGTTTTGTGGGAGCTGTGAGGTAAAATGTAAACCCATGAGCGACCCATATGTGCGCTCGATCAGTGTGCATGGGCGCACTCTCATTGTGCAGGGAAGCTCATTCTGGCTGTAATGAGCGAGTGATTAGGGAATTCTGGGTTGTGCACAGGTTTCCGATGTGAGCTGTAATGATGTGTTCACAGATCATTCTGGTTGAGGGGTCACCAGGCTCCCATTCATCTACAGTGAGCGCACAGAGAGGCACTGCAGGGGCCAAGGGCCAAGGGCCATTCCAGTCCTCCCTCGCTTTCTCTTATTCACATGCTTTGTCTTTCTCTTCCTCACTTACTTTCTTTGACTCTTTGAATGCTTTATTTATGTCTTAATTTTCTTCTCTTGTAATTCTAGTACATTTGTTTGTGGGTTTTGTCAGATTCCACAAAGCTTTTCATATTCCAGGATATTTTCAATATAATGTTTATGAGATGACTGGAGTGCTAGCAAAGACAATTCCCTCATTTGTGTGCATTTAGAAACATCTGTACAGTAAATATCGAAAGTAAATAACGAAAGTCTAGTGCACACAAGTAAATGTTTCAAACAGGGCTCCGAACCGAGGCTCAAGGAACAAAAACGAAAACCAGAAACTAATTAAATTTTGATAAGCCTAGCCTATTACATAATAATATTTTAGCATCCAGATAGGCTACGTCGCGAACATGGAAACATTTGGATTCGTGCCGAATGAGAGAGGTAGGCATCAGTTTCACCTTAAATTAATTTGTTTTTGGATTTACATTTTTATAGACTTTAGAGGATTTGTTGTGGAGAGAAGGAACTAATAACTGTGTTTAGATATGTACACATATGTATATCTATGGTGTGTATAATGTTTGTAAACATTCTGCTTTACCGTCATTTTAGCACATTATTTCTGAATGTAATAAAATGCGACGTGAGCCTACACGACTTTATAGGAGTAGCATTTTTTAACAATGCAGCACACATTTTTAAATATCTTAAAAAATACTTTAATGTCTTTAAAGCGTTAACAGTTTTTTTTTTCTTTGTTTAGTAGCCTACATTTGGCCAAAATCTAGAAAAGATGATGCTGTGTGTCTGTGACTAAGCGCAGCAAGTTAAGGTTACCTTTTTTGAGTAAAGAATGCTGTACTTTATTATTATTATTATTATTATTAAGAAAAAATTAAAAATAACGTTATTAACCAGTATTTTTTCTAGGCAAACCGGTTTTGGAACGATAATAATACAGAGGAACACAGGAACAGAAACATTAAAATATCGATTCTGCTTGGAGTGAACCGATTTTTTTTTTTTTTTCGTTTTCAAGCCCTGGTTTCAAATATGCATCTACAGTATGACAGTAACATGCAGGTTAGCATGCAAATGCTTTGATAGTATCAATTACCAACCCTGTCTGGGTAATTTTATCTTATTTCACCCAGTATTGCATAACCAGACAAGTATTGAAAATAGTGCCAACTACTTCACTCATCGATATTTTTTTTAACAGATGAATGCATGAAGTGTTTTAATATGAATACTACATTCAAATATTCGTGAAATGAGACTTTAGCCATTGATAAGGTAAATTCTGTGATGTTATCCTCTCAGCACAAAAAAAAACTGCCTTTAATAAGTGGCCACACTGACATGTTCCCTCATAATGTGATTGAGGCAATACTGTAGCTCGTGTGTGTTAAATTACACTCATAATCAGAGCCACCATAAGCAGAGTATGATACGTGGAATACTGCTATTTTAATACAGGTACAGTTACACGTTAATCACATTTCTTCTCCTCTGGCTAAAGTGCGGGTCTAGAAGATGACAGGATCTTTGCATCACATAAACATGAGTAAAGATCATGTACAATCAGTCAATCATTCTCATAAAGGTCTAGCATCACCTTGAAGGAGTTTATTTTGAGATAATATCCAACTGACTGCACATTATGCATTACATGCCTATACTCACCAAATAAATACATACATGAACATGAAATACTGATTTGAGTAGGCTTATCATGATAAAAACCTTTTGTTGTGCGATATAGTGCCCGAGGAATAATTGCGATAAGTGATATTATTGTAATTTTAAGACCAACTTTTCATTCTTAGATAATGGAAATTAAGTATCAAAATATTAGATACTTTAAATAAAACTTGAATAAATAGTAAAGTAGAAAAAAGAAAATGCACAAAGACCTTCTTTTCTCTGTAAATTAAGGGTGCACGCTATTGCTGAAAAACACAATCAATACTAAGCAGTCAGATCTCTGTATGCACAAAATGCACAGCATCCTAAACAAGGCCATATCTGCAGAGGAAACTTTTTACATTTGAACTAGCACCTCATGACTATACCACATTATGTATGAGAAGCTGCAAAAGACACAGGTCCAAGAGGAATGCAAAAAACATGGTAACAGTAAATGTAATGGTCAATATATTGTATCATCAAAAATGATTGAGGTCATGTACATATACTGTGCGTTAAGTCGACTATTGCGACAGGACTAGATTTGAGCTTCGATTATTTTTCAAAATCACGATATATCCAGGCTTGGGGAGTAAGGGAATACATGTAACGGCGTTACGTAATCAGGATACAAAAATCTAGTAACTGTAATCCGTTACATCAAAAAACAAAGTATTCAGATTACAGTTGCATTTTGTAAAAAGTGGGAATACTATCAGGATTACATTTGTTTCATTTTAAATTAAATAAATTAGTTTTTTGACATCATAATGCTATTATTCATCATACAGTTCCTGGTTTTGTTGACACATGCTGACTCACGTGAGCCACCTGCTGATGCGCGCGCAAATAACACCCGTCTACAATCATTCTCCTCAAAAGCGGATGAGTCGCCACTACAGTAAATTAATTACCATGCTTCCTGCTGGGAAAAATGTTTTCATGTCTGGAAATTTCAGTTATTTTGCCTTCAAAAAGGATAAAGGAAATAACATGGTTGTATAGTGTAAGCTATCCATGAAGACTCTTGCTTTAACAAAGGCTACTCAACCAACATTTGCAGGTGCGACTAGCACAGAAATGAATCATGTTAGCAAAAATTGTTTGTGTTTGTTACTGGTTTAAAATACCATGATGTGCATGACTGCAGTTGTGTGTAAGCTTTCTAGCAGAAAATGAGCTGGAAAATGTAGAAATTAACACCCATGTAACCCACCTGGGTTCACACCGCCACACCTCGTCTTTGTTCTGAGTGGGTCTCGAACCCTGATCTCCGGCACGGGAGGAGGGCGCTCTAACAAGGAGGCTAAAGGCCACAGCCGAGCGCCTCATTTTGAGATCAGGGGAGTTAGGTTTACACGCAACAGCTCTGGCTTACGTCAGTTACACCCACACCCCAGAATAGTCAATGCAATAAATAACATTTCACATACATTTCAACATGTAGGCTTATTTTAAAATAAACTAATATGTATATGGTGTAATTTTTTTAATGTTGTGTATAAACTATATTTATTTTTACGTGTACATGTTAAAAGAAATAATAATAAAAAACAACAATAATAATAAAAAAATATATAGGGGCTGTAATATCTAGATGGTGAGACAAGACACGATTTTTAATAGTTTCAAATAGTTTTTATTAGTTTTAATTTTAAAGTAATAATTAAATAAAAGTACTTAGATATTGTTTTTTTACTTTATTTACATATGTAACTTGAAGTAATCCAAAAGTAATCAGATTACATTACTTTTATATTGTGGTACTTGGATTACGTTACTGAATACTGAAAATTAATGTTTTTAATGAAGTAATTTGTAACTTTAACGGAATACATTTTAAAAGTCACCCATCCAACCCTGAATATATCAAAGCTTCCACTACGAAAAACATGCTTCTAAGGGTTCGATTGCCTGGTCCGAACCCGAGTTCGATTGATCCCTGCTCCTCATGCCCCTGCTGGACTGCGTTCATATTATTTTATTTGGGTCCGAACCGCGGTTTGTTTGCGTCATCAAGCCAGCAGCGGTTTACCCCGTTGCTAAGTAACGATGGCGCAGGAGAATGCATAACATTGCACTTTTATATATTGACGTTTTGAACCGTTCGTTTGGTTTACAAAGCTTCAGTGCATAACGGCACTTGCGTCTGTCCTACGAATGTACTGCAAATGCTCCAAAGAACGCTGAAGGTGAACAGAAATGAGACATACAGCTCTCTGCTTGCAGCGGGTCAGGAAAGTGAGTGAAACACACACAAAAAGACATTTTTATCAAATAATACGGCATTAATAGCGGTTCACTTCCGCGATTTGGTACAATTGCATTCACATCAGCAGCGAACTGTACCGGAGTTCACATGAACCGTACCCCTAACACCCTTTTAAAGAGGACTCGGGTACGGTTCGTGGGTGCGCACCCGAGGCCGGAAGACAGCGTTCACATCATCCAAACGAACCGAACTCTGACGTCAATCGAACCCGGGTGCGCACCAAAAGTGCTAGTGTCAAAGCACCCTAAAAGGAATGCTAGGGTTAGGGGATTAAAACTCATGGTGCATAGCAACTTCAGAGACTGAATTACTGTAGGATATGTATCATTGTTGTATCACACCACAGAGTATCATCCCACGCCACACAGAGCCTTTCCCAACACCTGCCTTTGGGATAACTGGGCAAAGCTGACCTGCTTCTTCCCCATTATAGTTTTATCACTTAATCAATCATAGTATTAAATGAGAACTGCACATAAACAACTGCATGCCACGTAAACATCATAACTGGATGCAGTCCATGATTCTTAGCAGTACTGTCATTATCGGTGTGCATGTAGAGGTAGCCAGTGAGTTAACGCTGAGCTCAGCTAGCATGAAGCGCTGTGCATCTGTTATCTGACTGTAGTGAAGAGCAGCATTTGATCATCTCAGCCTGAACCTCAGAGGAGCTCATTAAATCAAGCACCATCCCCCACACTTCCACACAGAGAACCCGAGAAGACAAACCGCACAGACGGCAGAAACAGTGAATATTGACAAACCTCCACTTCAGCTTGAAACACACACTTGCCCTCACACGTAACACATAGCATCACGACCACCAGAATTCAGCAAAGAGATTCTGAAAGAAATAATAGGACAGAAGATAGATGGTCCTTCACCAAACTTTAGCTAATTTCTCACAGCCTTTGCCCTCCACTGCCTAATTAAAACCACTTTCCTTTCAAGCAGAGTCAGTCGCTTGGCAGCCATTTTGGAAACTCACTTGGACAGCTATTTCCAGTCATGCAAGTACACTTCCTGTAAACCGAATGAGGCAACACTGAAATCCCAAAAAACTACTTGCCAAGCTCACATTTCAATAACATATTTCAACAGCAGGTAATTCTATATGAATAGCACCATAAACGTACTGTAACATCCATCCATTTTCCAAACCAGAGCTGCTGGAACCTGTCCCATTTTCTTGGAGCCAGAGGCACAAACGTAACCTTTAGTTGATAAGCTGTACCAATTTGGCCCTATTATCAAATAAACCTAAAACTCAAATGATTTGTTCTGAGTGAATATTGCAGTTGCTTACATGCATTTCTCAGAACACTTTTTCCAGTCTTCATAAAGGTAAATATCTTTATAAAAACCACTAAAACATTTAAATTCATTATTCGATTCATGACTGCGTCTCAACCTTATTTCTGATGTCAAGCAGGGAATGCTGTTATGGCTGCTGTAGTTGCAGATGCTGGTGGGTTGGTTGTAGCACTACAATACACAGATATCACCTGAAAGCCCATTTATTTGTAATTGTAGTGCTTAGACTGAAATGAGGTGGAGCTGGGAGAAGAATACCTGTCATGTATCACTGTCTGTGTCTGTGTTCAAGGACTTTTAGTTTGTAGTTTTGTTTCCCTATTGTTGCGATGTTACAGAGACAAGATGAGGCAAACTGAGATGAGAATATATGTGCAGGAGTTTAATAAATCCAGGAAGCAGCAAGTAATCCAACATGGGTACGGCCAGGAACTCAGACAAGGGCAGAGAGCAACCATCACACACATTCAACAACTCACAAAGCACAAGGGAAACACAAGGACTATTTATACAGAGAGCTGAAGCAATGAACTAATCAGTAACCAGGGCAACTAACATAGAAATGGGTGCGGTTCAATGAGTGTCCATGACAACAAACCTGGGAGCAGAGCAGTAAGGAAACAGGAGGGGAACAAGGCAACAACAGGGACACAAAACCACAAACTAAAAGTCCTTGAACACAGACACAGGAAACACAGACTGAGACTGTGACACATGGCATGCATTCTTCTCCCAGCTCCACCTCATTTTAGTCTAAGCATTACAATTAAACAAGACTTTTATAATTAAACAACATTTTACTCTAAAACATCCAAAAAGTTGGAAAATTATCAAACATACTTAAAAAAAAAAAAAAAATATATATATATATATATAGTGGGCCTCTTTTATGAAACTTTAGTACAACCTGAATTCCAGAAATGTTGGGACGATTTTTTAAATTTGAATAAAATGAAAACTAAAAGAATTTCAAATCCCATGAGCCAATATTTTATTCACAATAGAACATAGATGACATAACTAATGTTTAATCTGATAAACACAAAATGAGCTCATTTCAAATTAGGTGCCTGCTACAGGTCTCAAAATAGTTGGGACGGGGGCCTGTTTACCATGGTGTAGCATCTCCTCTTCTTTTCAAAACAGATTGAAGACGTGTGGGCATCGAGGTTATGAGTTTCTGGAGGTTTGAAATATGCCTGATATAGGTTTTCAGCTGCTGAAGAGTTTGTGGTCATGTTTGGCGTATTTTTTGTTTAATGATGCTCCAAATGTTGTCTATAGATGAAAGATCTTGACTGCAGGCAGGCCAATTCAGCACCCAGACTCTTCTACTACGAAGCCATGCTGTTGTAATAGCTGCAGTATGTGGTTTTGCGTTGTCCTGCTGAAATACACGACATCTGGGGGGGAGCATATGTCGCTCTAAAACCTTTATATACCTTTCAGCATTCATAGTGCCTTCCAAAACATGCAAGCTGCCCGTACCGTATGCACTTATGCACCTCCATACCATCAGAGATGCTGGCATTTGAACTGATAACATGAACTGATAACACGCTGGAAGGTCTCCCTCCTCTTTAGCCCGGAGGACACGGCGTCCGTGATTTATGTCCAACAGCTTTATTATAGGATTATAACATATTTTCACAATCCTCTCCTCTCCCCTAATGTTAGCAGAAAAAGCAAAATAGCAACTATTTTACAAGAGTAGAATTTTGCTTTAGTATGCCTTAATTTTTTTTTTTTTGCAAGCCCACCATGTAAAAAATGAAACCTCAGTAAATGTAATACTGTCAAACAAAATTATATCTATAATGATAGATCATGATATATATTCTCTGTTTTATTCTTAAATATTTTATGAAATTAAAGATTTTTCGAGGCACTTTTATTCGTATGACATTTTGCTATTAAACATTTATGGTAAAAAAATTTCAATACTGAGCTTGCAACGTATTGGCTTATTCATTATTTTATACTGTCCACTAATTATTGTGTTGTCAGTGTGTATCTTTCATTTGTATTAATGATAATAGTGGTAGTGTTTCAAATCAAGACGTCACGGACCGCCCACGTTACATGTGCTAGCTGTCTGACGCACACGGCGCGCTGAACTGGAAACACGTTTATTGATATGTTCACTTCTACACTATTTCTGGGAGCCTCTTTAATAGTCTGCCAGGAAACAAAGCTGAGCTCATAAAGACTGTGACAATGAACGCTGTACATGAACAACTAAATGCTGGATTTCAAAAGTTTGTGAAGTTAAATTTCCCCAGCTTTTCCAAATCCAGCATTTAGTTGAATGTGAAACAGATTACAAGAGTTAGCAACGTTAAACCATTTGTTGGAGGCTTAGTTGAATGTACAAGATATGTTTTGCCATGTTTACCTGTGGGAACGTTTGACCAACCCTTTGCTAATACATGAAAGGAATCCTGAGGCATCGCATTTTATTAAGCAGTATCTCCTCTCATATACATAATGGTCTGTATATAAAGTTTCTCACTGAAAGGGGAAGATCTGCTGGTAAATATGAGCGTTGACATCGCAGCCGGTTGATGTAGTGTTGTATTTGGAGAGTTCAGTGTGTGCATTGCTCCAAACACATGCTCCAGTCCCGGGAGCGTCTCATTGGAATAGTCAGTGCTTATGCATTTTAGATGGACTACAGTTCTGAGAAAACAAATTTATATGCTTGACATTTTTTGACACTTTACAAACTTAGATTATAATTAATTTATTTAATTTATTTTTTTTTTAAAATAAGGGATAATGTACATCCAGTCGGTTGTTATCACAGAATAAGTCCCAACAGGGTGATTAGGAAGTGGTTTATCTTGTGATAACAACTGGCTTGATGTATATTATCCCATGTATTACATTGTAATTACTCACAGTATTTACTTATTACTTGATTTGTGATTTGAGTTGAAATATTTTATTACCTCTTTAAAATAAAATCTTCTGCAAAGAAAAACTGTGCCTAACTGTTCCTAACCAAATGGCTTTGAGTCTAGATGAATGAACAAGTTCACACAAGACCGAGATTTAAGGCCTAATGTACAGTTTTATCACTAATTACATAGCTTTTCACTACATAAATAAAGTAAAATGATAAGGGCTTGGCTAACCAATTATTGACAATTAACGATCACTCCTCGTTTGACGTTAAAATAGAACCTACTATGTTTCGAAAGCACCCATCACTTAAATAATGGTCCAATAGCTGATACTGATTTAGTGTCATTCTTATTTCTGATGTTCACTGCTGGGATGGTAAGATTTTAAGCTAGCTTTGCTAGGTTTACTAAGTTCACCGATGAAAAGCACACAGCATGTCTACAGAAGTGCAACAGAGCTCTGTTGCTCGTGTATACTGCCCCTCTCTTCACAATCACTATACTGCAAATACTCAATGCCATTCATGACTGCTGGCTTGAGCTGAAAGCGCTAAACTGCGTTTAAGAAGGCAGGATGCGCAGGAGACGTGATCGAACATTGTTGAATTATAATCTAATTTTGACATTTTGCGGCACTCAGTTGAAGTGCAGGTTGCTGTAGTCTATAGGGTGGTGTTCATAAGGACTACATCAACCATGAGGTCTAAAATAGTGGTAATATAGTTGAAATTTCAATTTTGCTCCATCTAATTTTTTGTTTTACTTTTTGCTAGCTAAATTGTGTATCATGTCGAGCTTTTTAAATACAGATTTCAACAGTAGGTAAAACGAATATGCACATTTATATGTATACAGTATGTTTATTTTTGGCACATTTACAGCTGGGCCCTAACCCTAATGTTGCGTACGCACAAAAGGATTTGAAACTCTGTTTTTCTTTTGAACTTGACTGCATGATAATTCCTCTTTACATCGTGTTCTACATCGCTGAATTCATGCTCTGACAAAATATTTCTGCATTTCAATGATCAATGATGCACACTTAGCTCGGACAATGTGTATGGCTTAGCACCACAGACAGAATGGAATATGCATTAAAGATGAGGTTCTGCATAGTGAAACTAGGAAGTTTTATACACGAAGCCCCTGGTCTTTTTGTGATTGAATAGCTATCCAATCAAAGAAAACGTGAGACGTGGCTAAGTGTAAACAGGCCATGGATATTTATGGAATATGCATGTATATCTGAAAGATTTTGATGACTGAATGGATCAACTTCTGATGGTTCACAATGACTCACACAAAGCCCATCAGTTTTGATCAGCATTTAGTTATTACTCAAACTGAGACAGTTGCACTTGCTCTTTTGCACACGTATGCTTTTTTTAGAAATCTGAATATATTCTGAAAAAAACAATTAAAGTAAATCTGTAATGGTTTTGGATGATGACTTCACACATTTCGATGATAATCAAGTGCAGGTGATCTACTACTAACAACACAGGTGCTTAATGAAAAGTTTTAAATGTAGGTTTGGGAGGATCAAAATCATCATTACAAGCCTATATAAACAGCAGTCATCGTGAGCCTCGGGTTCGAGCCGCCATCGAGGACAGCAAGCCAAGTTCATTTACCATTATCCATCGGGAATGGACGGCCAGATGGATTTGTGAATTAGGGCGTTAAAGGGATAGTTCACCCAAAAATGAAATTCTGTCGTCACCTTCATGTCATTCTAAACCTGCAAGACCTTCGTTGATCTTCAGAACGAGAATACTTTTTGTGCACAAATAAAACAAAAATAATAAACATATCCCGCTGCAGACGGGATGAGGAGAAGAATTGTTGAATAAAGTCATTCTTTTTGTATTCTTTGTGCACAAATAGTATTTTCGTAGCTTCGTAAAATTACGGTTGAACCACTGATGTCACATAATCAGTGACATAATGACTATTTTACAGATGTCCTTGCTGTTTCTGGGTCTGGGAGCATTTCAGTTGTGTTGCTGTCTATGGAGGTTAAGATATCATCCGATATCTTAATTTGTGTTCTGAAGATGACAAAGGGTTTGGAAAACAAGAGGGTGAGAATTAATGACAGAAATTTCATTTTTTGGTGAACCATCCTTTTAAATAATGGCACAAAGACCAGTATATTGACTAGTGCAAACCTTAGTAAATTATGTTGCATGATTCATTTAAATACTCTACTCTCACAATTTTTGGGTCTGAAAAGGAGACTTCTACAAGTGCATATGCAGCAAAAATAACTTTCCAGGCCTTTTCAGTGCTAATTTTACACTGCGTGTCTTTAATAAATCCTGACAGTCGTTTTTTAACGCCAAAAGAGGGTTTGTGAATGTCTAAAGTGGACTATCGAAATAAAGTGTAACCGTGTAACAGCTGGGTGAACCATTTTGTGATATTATTTTATCACTGATACACAAATGTTAAAAAAAAAAAAAATATATATATATATATATATATAAAATGTCTTATCTCACTTAGGAAAAGCTTATGTTTTCACTTTTTTAAACTATTATGATTGAAAATGATAATTTATCTGTATAAAAGATAAATTTAGGGATTGTTCAATTCAATTCATTATATATTCATTATATATATATATATATATATATAATGTAATGTGTAAGTCATAAAAAACAGTAAGTCAAACCAGCCTTGTGTGGTACATTTAACACTATTTTGCCATTACACTATTACTTTTATAATGATGAAACGTGGCCATCAGTTGACCTGATCGGATAGATAGATAGATAGATAGATAGATAGATAGAAAAATCTTAATTAAGCAGTGCATGCGTGCTGAGCCAAGTTTCCGTACAAAAGGCCTCTGTGTGGAGTCGTCCATTCAAACACAAGCAGCTCTAGCATCATGCCAAGTACTGAGAAATAATGGAGCAGTTTAGAGGCTCCGTCCCTGTTCACAGGCTCCCTGAGCTGGGAAAATGTTAGTGCAGCGTTCAGGAGGGGCTTTTAATTGTTTTCTCATCTCTCTTTTTCGTTGGCTTTCAAAAGACTCGGGGCTGACAAACAGGCAATGAACGGGATTGTTTTGTGTTCCGTTGGCCACAGCCGGAGGTAAACACAACGCGCCCCTGTGTTCCCCCAGCGGCCATGGGAAGGGGGAGAGACAGACAGAGATGGAGGCCCTCCGGAAGCCGACGGAGATGGGCATAGGGTGCCATTATGAGAGCTGGCATTGTGTGCGCTGCTGAGATTCTCATGCGTGTCCGTGAAGAGAAGGCGAGGGTGATAAAGCTCTCTCGGATGAAGTGAGTAACAGCTCTGCGCTCCCACACATTTGCTTATTTACATGCTCAAGAGTGAAATTAATGCCCCACGATCTCCGACAGCGCACACAAAGATGCTCACAAAGCTACCTTAAAGGCCTATTAGAGTCTGTAGTGGAAATGGTGGCTTTGAGGCGAGGAGAGGGTTCATGCCTCTGGGGTTGGGATGGGGCTGGATAGGGCTGCCAACAAGTGATGAGGAGAGAGGAGAGCCCTCTTTCTTCCAGTGTGTGATTTATGGATCCGAATGTTCATCTTTCCACTAACGGCTGCACAATGCACAAACCGTAGCGTGGACACACTGATTCACATCGGTCGATTCTGGGAGCGTGTGTTGAAGAACCAACTTTACAGAACACAACACTGGACACCTCTGCGTTCATTCAGAGAATTCACAGCTAAGCCAGACAAGTCAACAGTCCTCACGCAGACCTGGAATTCACTCACAATCACATTTATTAAGCGATGATGCAGCCGGGGAGAGAAGAAGAGAGCTGTTTGTTATTTTCACAAAAACGCAGCATTTATCCCACTTTAAAATAGAGTTTATGCCACAGCAATGATTTTCCTAGTCCCTATTTGTTCATCCTGAGACCATACATATGTTTGCAGAATGTGTGGATATTTGATCATGCACCAGCATGCTTAAATGGCTGATTTTGTGCATTTATTACTTGTTACATTATCACTGAATCGCTAAAGGAAATACTGTAACACTGAATATCAAAGACCTGAATTAGAGTAGCATTCAATTTGGAATTGTACACGTTTTTACAATAAAAACAAGACTGCATATGAATGAATCAATTCATTGCTAAAAGCGTGCAGCGATTCAGTTAAACACTGCGGAATACCACACAGACAGATATCTGGTGTCTAGGAGTCCAGCTCTGAGGCGCTCGTCTTGCGATGGGAAATCCTGTGTCAGTGTGCCACACGGGAATGATTTCAGCACTTCAGAAGACCAGAGATCTGACAGCTAAAAGAGCAAGACACCATCTTTACCCATTGTCATGACCAAATTTATTTGAAGCCTACCTAGGCTATGGAGATGGGAGAGGAAGAAAGGAGTGATGAAGAGCACAGAGAGAAAGGAGTTGGATGGCACTTTGGCAGCACAGGCGTGTTCCCAGGAGGATTACTCAAGCCTAAAAACACACACATGCTCACACACACATTTGTTTGTCTCTCGGCCTTTCTTTCCTTCATCTTTTCACTTCTAACACCCCTTAAGCTGTTTTAAATTTCTCTCTCACACCATCTATCCACTATTTTTCAGCATCCCGCTTTTCACTTTAATTAGTCTCATTTCTTCCTCCTCAGTAGTCTTCTGTGAGCCGACAAATCTTCAGAAATGGAAATGTGATCAGAATGCATGCGAGCGGGTTACGATGCTCATGGTATCCAAAAACACAAGCCTACCCCAACTGCTCAGTCTTCACCTTCAGTCATTTCTCCTCTTATATGTAACAGCGTATATATCCAATACAATCAAACCAAATATAACTCCCCCATTCAAAACAGAGGTACCTGCATAATTATTTATTTATTTATTATAGCAGAGGAATTTACAGCATGCTGGAGATTCCCTGGGGATGTACTTTACATTGATTTTGACTGAGCGCCCCAACCCCCCAGCCTTAATTTCACCCCATTACACCTGCCTTCACGGCTAACCTTTGACTCCTGGCTCTGATATGACACGAGTGGGGGAGGATATCACAGAAGGGTCTCCATCTGACGCAGAATACTTCATAATCCACCACCGTTTTTCCAAATCAAAGTATGAAAAAACCTGAAAAAATAAGCTCCCTTTTTAAGCTTCAATAAAGGTCAAGTCCAAATAGTTTTAACCTGTTTGTTTAGTTTAAAGGTTTGAATAAAAATAAATTCATCTGTGATGTTATTACTGCATAATCACATTTGTGTGCACATTATGCATCTATGCACACACACACGCACACACACACACACAGGTCCCTTAACACAGTGAATGGGGGACTTGTACTTTTGGCACTCAGGAGCCTTTTGAAGTCCAACAGAATGAACATAATGGATTATCTGCATGAAGGCTCCCTCACACATCTCTTAAAATCACACATTAGTCAAGCAGTCCTAGTCCTATAAATAAATAAAGAAATAAATACTCACTCACACCTAATGAACCCAGATTCCACTGAAAATGAAAGTGAAATGAAATTTCTAACCCCCCCAGGGTTTCAGGAAAAAGAGTTGAAAGGCAGATATCTCGAGTAAACTGCGTGTTTGATAACAGGTGAATGTACCTGAGCTTAACGCAGTTACAGGTCAATAATAAAAAAAATAAAATAAAAAGATCAAAAAGAATCATTTTCTGATTTAAAAGTTTTTATCATTGTGTGCCTTCTTACTCATACAGTCATGCAGAAAGAAAGAAAGAAATATAGATAGATAGATAGATAGATAGATAGATAGATAGATAGATAGATAGATAGATAGATAGATAGATAGATAGATAGATAGATGCCAGGAACAATTTCAAACACATTAGGTTGATCACATTAGGAAAGCTTAATGCAAGTAAATGGCATATATCCACTGATGTGAGACACACACGTGTAACTAACCTACACAGATCTCACCTGTCAGCCTGGAGGACTCAGGAACGGGTAATTGTTTTGTTCACGCTCTGCTCTGGTTCTGTCATGCACTTTGGTGAGATGTGACGCGTTGATAGCGCGCGCGTGCAGCGTTGTGTTTGGATAATCCGGTGCTCCGAGCACATCTACAGTCACACTGAGGGAAGACTACCTCAGTGAGAACACAGGCGATGTTTACACTCCTCCTGCCCCGCCTCACATCAACCGGTCCTCCAATCTCCACACTCTACAGTGGGCTGGCTACCTTTGACTGATTCTACTCACATTCATCAAATAAATTGACGTTCGCCAGTTGTTTTATAATTGACACGTACCACAGTTAACGGACTTTAGTATAAAATAGCGACGAGTGTGCGAATGTTAAGATCAGATATGGAAGAATGGAAAGAGAGGCAAGAAAGTGAATGTGTCGAGTGATGAAAGGATGAGGAGAAACACAGCGGTCTCACCAGTGGCGTATTTAAATGAATTTGTAAAATCTCATTCACACCTTTTTCTACGATCTTCTCTCGATGCACCGAGGGTTATGTTAGGAGTGGAGCCTTGTGCTTTTGTTCTACAAATCTGCATTTTTACACCAATCGTATACAAATTATTACCTAATCGCCACCAACTGGCACATTTGCAAAACAGTTACCTTAGTCAAAAAATAAATAGGCTGCATAATAATAATAATAAAATCCTAAGGGCCCCATCACAATTTTTTTTCCTCAAACGGAATTTGTGACTAGATACTGTATTGTTAAAATTAGGGAAATGTCAACAAAACACACACAATAGCTTTTAAATAATACAACATAGGCTACAAACTAATATAAAATTAATACAATATACAAAGCAATAATTTAAAAAATAACAATTAATTAAACGCATTTATATCCACATTAGTTAAATGTGTTATTTTGATCTTACATTTGCATAATCGTAACAGAATGTCTGGTCTCTCTCTCTCTCTCTCTCACACACACACACACACACACACACACACACACACACACACACACACACACACACACACACACACACACACACACACACACACACACACACACACACACACACACAAATGCAATTAAAACCAGACTTTAAAGAGTTTTCATGATTACACACATTGGTATCTTCACATTGGTATTCTTCTTTATACATTGCATTTGTTTTGCATTAACTGTGGTATATTCATGCATAGTGTGAACAAAAAGTCTTCTCCATTCATTTTCATGCCGGATTTTTCTTTGGCATTGCTACAGAGGTGATTGCTGCAGCTTTAACGGAAGAAAAGTGGATAGTGATGATAACTGTAAGCTCAGAGCCTATATTAAGCACTCCCAATCCATAAATCTCCCTGCAGTGTAGTGAGAAGAGGTCATTTCTCTAACCTCAATAACCTCCAAGTGCCAATACGAGAAGTAATTCATTTGTTAAAGATGCATTATAGCCCAATAAAACTGTAACGCTATATTGGAGTAAGGGCAGGAACTGAATAAAAATAAAATAATAATAATAATTTTTATATATATATATACACACATACATACATACATACATACATACATATGGTAACACTTTACAATAGGGTTCATTAGTTAACATTAGTTAACAACATTAGAAAACATGAACTAAGAATGAACAATACTTCTGCAGCATTTATTAATCTTAGTTAATGTTAATTTCAGTAATTTTCTAATGCATTAGTAAAATCATGTTGTGTTTGTGTTTTGAACTAACATGAATAAATGAATAAACAATGAACAACTGCATTTTCATTAACAAAGATGAATAAATTGTGTAATAAATGTAAATAAATGATGAGAATACTTTTTGTACGCAAAGAAAATAAAGACATTTATTCAACAATTCGTCTCCGGTGTCTCTAGCTAAGGAGAAAAGTCCGAGCACAGTGTGTGATGTTGTTGAGGTCTCTTCTAAAGCTTTAAAAAAGACAGATATTAGACCATCAGAGTTTCTAGCTAATAAGAAAAATTTGAGCACAATGTGTAATGATGAGCTCTCTTCCAAAACTTTAAAGGAGTCCATTGTGAGGAGACAAGTGTGGGTAGAAGGAAACTCACGCAAAAGTCTCCATTTGACCAATTTCATGTCTAGGAGAAACATTTCAGATGTTAGAGAGATCTTAATTTAGCTTTTTTATTTCCTCTAGGCATATTTAGCTTTCATAGTGCTAGCTCTTGAGTATGCAAGCCCAGAAAGGGGTGGACTGCTTAAAGGGGTCATCGGATGCAAAATTCACTTTACAAGTTGTTTGTGTACATATCTATCCTATCATATGATAAGTGTTCATGTCTAAAAGCCTGATAGTTTTTCCTCCTAATATGTAATCACTACAGTAGCATTTGTTTGATAGGACTTTTTTTTTCTGAAGTTCAGTAATAGCTGAATATCACTCAATAAACCAAAGCGAGACACCTTCATAACGCTCATTCAAATGATTTAACAGCAGAAAACGTAAGCTAATCTGCTACATCATGTTCTTGATTCAGCAATGCACAAATGTTTGCTGTGAAAGAATATTGCACTTGCTTAAAAGCAAATTACTTTGATTTACTAAAAGGGTCAAGAGCCCAACTAAAGCAAACACTGATCTCCATGATGGTGGCATCATTTTAACCAATAAAACATCAACATCTGATCCTCTGTAATTCTCAATAACAGCAGGTGTTTATCACTAACGCACAATCATCATTTAATTAGACACTTAATTATCTCATTAACTTTAACTCTTTGAGGACTTGGGCTTTGACTTGAGACTTGCTTGTGACTTGAAAGGAATGACTTGGTTCCTCCTCTGGTGAAATCAGCTGCAGAGTTCATGGGTGGAACAAAAATATGGCAGGACTTTTACTTTCTGACCCCTGGATTGTCCGCCTCTGTACATAAGTCAGCCGCCATTTTTGGAAGCGCATTGACTGTGAGTGTCTACAACAGTAAGTTTATACTCTTGTATATCCTTGAATATTCATTGATTATTATTGTGAATGGGAGATGGCTGACGCTTCAACGTATCTGGAGCGGTCGAATAGGGAATCTACACATATCTATGGTCTGCTTGTCACTCCATGGAAGAGAGGGGCGGAGTCAGCAGAGCTCACGAGCATTTAAAGCAACATGGACTATAACAGTTTGCTGAAAACAGGGGCGAATTCCAAATGGCTTTTTTGCGCCCTTGAAGGGCACTTCGGGAAGGGGATGCCATTTGTAGGGATGTTCCAAACGAAAGTGAACAACTGATTCCCTTCACGAAGGGCCCTTCCAGAAGTCAGGAACATGCCATGGTCACTTCACGGAAGTGATTTCCGTTTGTGATCATGTGATCTTCACTTAGGAGATCTAGTGATGCATTTTAAAGGAACACTCCACTTTTTTGGAAATAGGCTCATTCTCCAACTCCCCCAGAGTTAATAAGTTGAGTTTTGCCATTTTTGAATCCATTCAGCCGATCTCCGGATCTGGCGATAGCACTTTTAGCATAGCTTAGCATAGATCATTGAATCCGATTAGACCAGTAGCATCGCGTTGAAAAATGACCAAAGAGTTTCGATAGTTTTCCTATTTAAAACTTGACCCTTCTGTAGTTATATCGTGTACTAAGACCGACGGAAAATGAAAAGTTGTGATTTTCTAGTCCGATTTGGCTAGGAACTATACTCTTATTCCGGCGTAATAATCAAGGAACTTTGCTGCCGTACCATGTGATATTACGCAGCGCCTGAAAGTAGTCCCCAGCTAGGTAACTAGTTATAATATAGCTGGGGACTACTTTCAGGCGCTGCGTAATATCATTGCGCCTGCTGCCGCAGCAAAGTTCCTTGATTATTACGCCGGACTGGGAGTATAGTTCCTAATCATATCGGCCTAGAAAATCGCAACTTTTCATTTTCCGTCGGTCTTAGTACACGATATAACTACAGAAGGTTCAAGTTTTAAATAGGAAAACTATCGAAACTCTTTGGTCATTTTTGAACGCGATGCTACTGGTCTAATCGGATTCAATGATCTATGCTAAGCTATGCTAAAAGTGCTATCGCCAGACCCGGAGATCGGCTGAATGGATTCAAAAACGGCAAAACTCAACTTATTAACTCTGGGGGAGTTGGAGAATGAGCCTATTTCCAAAAAAAGTGGAATGTTCCTTTAAAGCAAAGTTGGGATTTATTTTGACTTTACATACAAACGTAAGTAGAATGAGCTAATTAAATTTGTCTTTATTTTCATGTAATACAAAATATTTTCGTCAGTGATAGAAATATGATTTAAGACTGTATTGTAAGCAAGTTTAAGCAAGTTTAGTTTGAAAAAGTTTAATAGTAAATAAGACAGAATTAGACAGTATTTGAATAAAACAATAACAAGAAGAAGAAATATTTATTTATCACAACTGTTAGAGCATTGAATGCTGCACGCACGCGCAGCGTTGTCAAGGTAACATTTTGTCCATCATTCCCTTCGCCAAGGGAGTTCCAAATGCTTATATGAGACAGTAATGTCCTACACCCTTCAAAGAACACACTTCAAGGGCTCTGCCCTTCGAAGGGAGTAGGGCATAGGGATGCTCACTTCTGTTTGGATTCATAATAGAACAAAAGTAAATGCATATATATGTATAAAAAAGAAATTAATTATAGTTCCGTTCATTACAAACAACATGAGATACATGAAAACAGAAAAACATGAGATAATCTCTGTTCATTTTAACCAATAAGAAATTGATTGCAGCTTTTAAGTTTATGTGTTAAGCATTTGCTGCATATGTGTATGATAACTTAGCCCGGTTATCATTTTTATTTGCATACCTTCAAAATTACAGTGAAACATTGTGCTTTTGTAAAATAAAGAAAACAAACAAAATGCGCTTGCCGTCTTGGTCTCTGTGAACCTCTTACTAAAATGAAGAAAACTCAGCAATACTGTCTACTTCAAACAGACATGAGAAATATATTTAACTATATAAACCTTGGAGTGCCCACTTTTAAGTGTTTACACTTTACTTATTTGCATTATCACTGTAAAAAACTTACTGTAGAATTTACAATAATTTACTGGCAAAAAAGTTGCCAATAAAATCCTGTAAAATAGCTGTTAATTGCTGTAAAATAGATTAGAGTATAATATTGCTTAGCAATTTACAGATAATTGTTGTTTGCAGAATACAGTATTTGTTTGTTTATATTACAGGATTATAAAATTAAACTTGTAAAAACTCATTACAGGTTTTTTTTTGTAATTACACTAATTTACAGTACTTACCTGGCAACAAAAGTTGCCAATAAAATCCTGTAAATGCAACAAAAGCCAAGATGTTGCTGTAACATTTTTACTTTGAAAATCCTGTAAACAATGATTTCATGATCAATAATGATCTGTACTGTGCTCTTTACCATTATACGGATGTAAATGCATGAAATAAAGATTTTTAAAAAATAAACTCAAATTCAAAGAGGTTGGAAGAAAAGTATTTATTAAAACTGACAACACATCACTTCAATACTGTCACTGGTAACAGCATTTTACTTTTTGAACTACAGAAAAACTTACCAAAAATCACTGTTACAAAACAACTACAAACAGCTCAATATTAAAGCATTAAGCAATAGTTCAATAAAAGTTAAAGGGACAGTTCACCTAAAAATAAAAATTGTCATCATTTACTCATCCCCAAGTTGTTCCAAACCTGTATGAGGTTATTCCTTGTGTTGAACACATAAGATGATATTTTAATAAAGTTTATAACCTGACAAGTAACGGTAGACATTGACTTACATAGTAGGGGGGAAAAAAATTCATATGGAAGACAATGGCTACCATCAACTGTCTGAACACCTACATTTTTAAAATATTTTCTTTTGTGTTCAACACAGGAAATAAACTCAGAGTTTTGGAACAACTTGGTGGTGAGTAAATGATGACAATCCCTTTAAGCTCAAACAAGAAGATAGCATTATGGTACCAAAGCGAATTTGACTTCAGTTAAAACACACTGTAAGTTATATTTCTGCTTAAAAGAAATAAATGTGAAACACTGTCACAAATGCTATTGACTGAGCATTGACTTCAACATTTTTGGTAAGTTGACCAGTTTTTGGCAGTGAACATGACCTGAGAACAAGCCTGAAAGCAAGTGTCATTTTATAGATGGCTTCTCCTGTAGTTGTAGTTTTGATACATTTGTAAACTTACATGCTCAAGTCCATTAGCCTTCTGAGAAGAGAAGACACATGAGGATTGACTGTGTTGTTCCTGTTCTCTGAGACCTTTTCACATTGTTTTGCTCCAACCTTTGATGTGCCTGTCTTGGTGCCAGTGTGTGGGGTGATTCCAACAAAACATCTGAACAAACATCAGTCAGAAAAACACAAGCAGAAGCATTAGAGTCATGTGCAGAATTGAATGAAACTAGTTTGAATAGTTCAAAAGCATTTGCTGAACTAGTAATGCATTACAAAGGGATAATTCACCCAACAAATTCTGTCATAATTGAGTTGTTTCAAACCTGAATAAATTTCTTTCTTCTATTATAATAAAAGATGATATTGCAAAGAATGAGTTAACCAAACAGCTTTGGTCCTCAATGACTTCCATAGTATGGAGGAAAAAAATACTGAAGTCAATGGAGGCAGAAAGTATTTTGTTCAACTGGAAAAAAAAAAAAATGCAGGTTTGGAATAGCGCAAAGATGAGTAAAGGACAGAATTAGAATTTTTGGATGGCTCTTGAAGTATCGTCAAAGAGCACCACAACACATCCGGATCCAGCATCTTAAAAAAAAACATGCATGTGTCATAGTGCACTTGTGAACGCGTCAGAGACTGACACGAAAGAGAAGAAATTGTTGAATAAGATCATTACTTTTGTTTTTTGGTGCACAAAAGTATTCTTGTCATTTCATTAAATTAAGGTTGGACCACTGGAGTCATATGGACTATTTTAACGATGTCTTCATTACCTTTCAGGGACTTAAAAGTTTCAGTTACATTGCTCTCTATGGAAGGGGAAAATCATCTTGGACAAAAATATCTTCATTTGTGTTCCAAAGATGAACAAAGGTCTTACGGCTTTTGAACGACACGAGGGTGAGAGATAAATGACTGAAATTTCATTTTTGGTTGAACGAAACCAAAGTAATTAAAATATGATTAAGTAATATAAATATGCACATTTAAATTTAAGTCAGTTTTTACCTTTGAATAAATTCAAGTGTGCAGGAAGCCTCATGCTGGTACACAAAGTGCGGGTGTGGATTCACGACCACTTGACCCTCGATACTCAGCATCCACTGGGTTGCAGTGAGAATTTCACCTAAATTAATAAATATAAACAACATGTTATAAAAACTACAAGCTAAAATACAACAGGCCAAGTTTATTAAATTATTTACAGATTTCGGATCATTGTACTTTACCTAAGACAATCAGTCTTTGAGTCTGAAAGTGTAAAAGTCTTTTCCACATCGGCCGCTGTTGCTGACACCTACAAGAAATAAAAAATAAAATAAAAAAATGGAGGAAAAAAATGTAATTACATACACAATACAACCCCATAGCAAAATTTTATAATTAAAAAGCACTGAGCATGACTTACATCTGTCAGAAGAATGAGTGCTTCAGGTTTTTCCTTGAAGTGTGACAGAATCAGAAGGATGACACATGGGATAAAAGAGGATGCTCCACTGTCATCATACTTCATAAGTATGCGCTGCATCTCATCTGCATTTGTCCCTCCTGGCTTTCGACAGAAAAACTGAAGTATCGTCTTTCCCCTTTCTTCCATAGACTTTTCAAGTTTCTCCAGAATGGTTATATTTGTAAGAGATTTGAAGTGGATATACAACTCTTTGGGCATGAAAAGATACGGGCAGTCATTTTTCAAGTCAGCAATCGATGGAGGTGGGTAGGAATTGATGGACTTCCGTTGAAGATAGTATGTTGCCTTCATTAGCTGACTGAGATGTCCTCTCTCAACCCTAGCTGGGCCCTCAGTACTGTAGAGGTCTTTCATTTCTTCTTGTTTTTCTTTGAGACTCTCCTCAGACTCTCCTGCTGCCATCTCACACAACCATACTGGTCTGCAGGTCCTGAGGCAATGTCTTCAGATGATGAATTTGAGGTCTTTTTCAGTTTTCTTCATCTTGATAACAAGCAGCCACGATTAACATGCTCCACTCTTGTTTTCAATTGAGTCAAAAGTGATCCATAGCCAGTACCAATTTTTGTGCCGTCTTGCAGGACATCAGCAAAGCTTTGTGGATACTGTTTAACAATTTTCTTTGCAACAGTCAAGCACTGTGATTTTGATGGATTTAACTCTGCAAGTCTCATCTCATCAACGACAATTCTCACCATTTTTCTGCGATATTTAGCTTTGGGGCATCTTCCCACTGCAATAGATTTTTTTTTTAACAGCTAAAGGCATCCTGTTTCAAGAAACTTCAAAAGTTTCTGGCCATACACTTAAGTCCACAGTTGTACTAGAACGGTTTGTGCTGGAGACACTTGGTGTGCATGAGGAACTACACTGTAAAACCGATTGCCTTAAAAACCCAAGTTAGGTTAACTCAAACCATTTGAGGAAACTGATTACCTTAAACCATTTAAGTTTTTAAAACTAATAATTATGAGTGCTCTGAACTTATTTCAGTTGAGTTCACTAAATAAGATATATACCCGACAAGTCACCGTAACTCAAACCGTTTGAGGAAACTTATTGCCTTAAAACATTTACGTTTTTAAAACTAACAATTATGAGTGCTCTGAACTTATTTCAGTTGAGTTCATTAAAATAAAATATACCTTGCAGTTAAGTAATCAAGTGATTAATTAAGTGCTGATTGAGCATTAGGGATGAACACCTGCTGTTAACAAACAGAATCACTGACAGAAAGAGAAACACAAGAACAACAAATAACTTTAGTCACAGCCTTGGATGAAATCAACTGAAATAAAATACATTAAATCTCTCAAAATCTGATTAAACAACCCCACAAACAGCATCACCAGCTCCACTTATTAATAATCAGACTGCCTTTATTTCTGTCAGACATCTACAGAAGATCTTATTGAAAATTAACTAAGGTTTAGATGTTGATTTATTGTTTCAATTGAAGTAACCATGTTAGAGATCAGTGTCTGCTTTAGTTGGGCTCTTGACCCTTGACTTCTGTGTTAGTAGTTTTTTTCCTCCTTCTTTTTCTCTGGTTGTTCTAACCATGTGTTCTTCAAACATATTTGTTACATCTCAAAAGCCCAAAGAAAATGAAAATGATATATTACTATAATCAATATAGCACTCAGTTAACCAGAGACTAAACACATAATGAGTCTATGTTCGCTCTCAGTGAGATCAATTCATCTAACAGATGATTGTCACTACGAACATATAACCAACTACCGGTCATTTCGTCTGGGCTTTTGAGTTGTAACAAATACAATTTTAGACATGAACACTTATCATCATATGATAAGTGTTCATGTCTAAAAGCCTGAGCTGATGCAGTTTTTCCTCCTAATATGTAATCACTACAGTAGCATTTGTTTGATAGGACTTTTTTTTTCTGAAGTTCAGTAATAGCTGAATATCACTCAATAAACCAAAGTGAGACACCTTCATGACGCTCATTCAAATGATTTAACAGCAGAAAACGTAAGCTAATCTGCTACATCAAGTTCTTGATTCAGCAATGCACAAATGTTTGCTGTGAAACAATATTGCACTTGCTTAAAAGCAAATTACTTTGATTTACTAAAAGGGTCAAGAGCCCAACTAAAGCAAACACTGATCTCCATGATGGTGGCATCATTTTAACCAATAAAACATCAACATCTGATCCTCTGTAATTCTCAATAACAGCAGGTGTTCATCACTAACGCACAATCATCATTTAATTAGACACTTAATTATCTAATTAACTTTAACTCTTTGAAGACTTGGGCTTTGACTTGAGACTTGCTTGTGATGAAAGGAATGACTTGGTTCCTCCTCTGGTGAAATCAGCTGCAGAGTTCATGGGTGGAACAAAAATATGGCAGGACTTTTACTTTCTGACCCCTGGATTGTCCGCCTCTGCAGCTCAGTACCACTCACGATTAATGTTGAAGTAGTTAAACCAAAAAATATTCTCTGATTTACCTTTATGTTGTCTCAAATGCAACTCCCGCAGAACACAATGATATTTTTTCATAATTGTGATGTTTATGTCCATACAATGCACTAGTCATTAGGATCCTTGCTTAAAGGGACAGTTTACACAAAAATGAAAATGCTGTCATCATTTACTCGCCCTCATGTTATTCCAAACATGCATGAGCTTCTTTGTTCTGCTGAACATAAAATACTATATTTTGATGAATGGGGCTAACTAGACAGTTGACAGTAGCCATTGACTTCCATTGCATTGTATTTTTTTGTATTTATTCCACTATGGAAGTCAAAGGCTACCATCAAGTGTCTCTTTATCAACATTGTTAAAAATATCGTCTTTTGTCTTTAACAGAAGAAAGAAGCTCATACATGTATGGAACATCATGAAGGTGAGTAAATAATTACATTAAATAATTACATTTTCATTTTGTGTGAACGGTCCCTTTAAGGTCAGAAACTCTCAGGCCTTAAAAAGGACATAAAGGCAGTATGATGATATTAATTCATATGCATCCAGTGCAACTAAGGAAGTGTAATCAAACTTCAATCAAATCATAACCACTCCAGGGAAGCCAGTAAAGTTAAAGTTGCATTTTACTCTGTCTTCACCCAAAACTGATATTACTACATGAGAAAATATTAATTAAACCCTCTCAGTTGCATGGCCTATCTCTATAATGCCTTTAAGTCCTTTGAAGTGTTGGGCCACACTAACATGTATGAACAAAATCACACACCATCAACATTTCTGTGTTAATGTTCAAAAAAAAAAAAGTTTTGAGAAAGCATAAAGGTGAGAAGAAAAAATAAATCAGTTAAGTCTTCTTTTTAATCTTTCATGTCAAGTGTTTTTGGAGTAATGATCAGGTAGATTATTTTGACATACCTTCTACACTCCACGCATTGAGGAGCCGACGGCACTGTATTGGTGTAATGTGATCGGGGAGATCCTCCTCTTTAACAAACTGAAGGTCAGGCTTGGACTCAACTCCTATGCTTGCCAACTTGTTCAAGAGAGACAGTAATTTCTCCTCTGGCAGCCCAGGTAGAACTGCCAACACAGCATTTTGTACCTCCTCCCCTAATGCGGACATGTTTCTACAAATCTGGGAGAGAGAGATGAAAAATAATCACTGGTAAGTCATTGATCTTGTACTGCACTAATGGATAATAATCAAGGAGATTCTCTTGCTTTACACAAATGTAGTTTGACTCTTGAAACATCTCTGTCAGTAAATGGACACCCATGTCAACATGCTCCACAGCCTTCTGCCTCCTCACAACAAAGAAGACAGAATCACTGCAATGTATTAAAATCAGCTTAATCACACACATGTGTAGACCTTCATCATCTTGTTTTAGTGCAACATACATGTTTTTTTTGTACTTTGTGCCTTTGTAAATAACTTCATTTGCAGCTAAAGTGGAGTCATGAGTGAAATTAAATGCTGCAGTTGATGCCTTAATGATGTCAATGTAGTCACCAGCATAAAATTCATCTCCTCTTCCCACCTGAACTACAGGTGGAAAAAGACTCCCAGCACTTCAGCATGCTTGAAAGAGCTGGTGTCTCTCTGATAAAGTAGCACACAGGTTTTTAAAGTTGTGCAATTTTCTTGCACACTGTTTAAACTAAGTGTGCTTACTTTCAAATCTGAGAGACCAAAGACGGATCAGGGGTCCAAACTGGACTATTAGCTCTGGATAGTGAGAGAAATAGTGGTGTTTCGGTTTAAGGGGAACCTCTGGAAATAACTCCACTCTGGACTGGATGTATTCTTCGATGATGACACCCAAATAAGCAACCTGATCCGGAGTAATAGCTGGTGAATACACATGTGCAACTAATTCTCTTAGGAGCAAAATCAACTTCCATACACCATTTTCGCTTGTTTTTTTTTATCCTGTCTCCAACCAACAAAGTGAGGACTCTCAACAGACACCAATTTTGGACAGCATGCCCACTCAACTTCTCACTATTTGGACAAAATTCTGGAGGTTTGTCAGCTGCTTCATTTCCAAGGTAAGTGAATTGACTTATGCTCCTATTCAAATCTTTAGAAGTGAAATGCTTCTCTTTGTTTTCCAGGTGGTTGATGCATAATGCCACATCACAGGAAACAACCCGCTCAAAAAGGTCATGACCAGTGATGGGAATAACGGCATTATAAATAAACGGTGTTACTAACGGCGTTATTTTTTTCAGTAATGAGTAATCAAACAAATTACTGTTTCCTCCGTTACAACGCCGTTACCGTTACTGACAATAAAATTTATTTTTTCAGTTCATCTGAATGGATGGCAGTGTGTAGCAGTATTTGACGTAGGCTACCATAAACTCTAGTGTGAAGCGCACGACTCGCCGTCGCTTTCTCTCACAGATACGCACCCAAAGAAAGAGACAGAGCAAGAGAGTCTTTCATAACATGCAGAATTGACGCGCTACATGTAAACGATATTCTTTGTTGTATTTTCCTGTCAAAATAACGGAATTCCTTTGGAATTCTTCAGCTTTTAAGAACTGCCCGGTTCTCTGGTAGTGGGCGGAACTAATGCGCAAACGACAATCTCATTGATGATGCTCACCTATTATTGTCCCTGTTTTGATTTCAGCAAATCAGTTCGAGCGAACGCAGACAACGTGATTAATATTCATGAACCCAGCAGCTCATTAATCTTTAGTGCGTTTTATATTGATGACAAATATGCATTCATACTTATTCTAATAACTAAAGTTCTATCATCATATAATATAAAATTATCATAATATTATATTTTATACTACAGGGCCGTTGAATCTGCTTGAATCTGATTGGCTGCCGAACGTTCTAAGGTGTGCAATTATTTTCAGGGAACCGCACGGCGAACGTAGTTCCAGGCAGCTCTTGACCGCATTACATGACCATATCACTTCGCCAAATGATTTCTGTTATTTCAAAGTCTTACAACAGCAAAATAACCAAGACCCACAAGGACACTGGCCAAATAAATAAATATAGTAAACAATATGATAAAAACGACAGATCATGTCCATGTTTTTGCCACAAACGTATGCTTTATTATGTACGGAAAGCACATACTCTCTCTCTCCCGCTCTCTCTCCCTCACAGACCGCACACACATAACAGTTTGCACACACACTAGCATACATCGCGCTAATGTTGTTAGCGCTACTCTGACTATTTTATCAGTAAACAACTTAAAAAATACATGATTCACAAGTGAGGTAACAACAACGTCGCTGTTCGTGAACAAAAGGAACTAAGTTTCACTATAACTAGAGACATTGCTGCCGAAACACTATTGAGAGACGCACCGAGGTAACTCTCTCTCTTAACTCTCCCGAGCAGCGTTTTTGCACTCAAATAAGATGACCGTAGAGCGCCCTCAGGCGACCGTTAATTTGACATCAGAATGAATACACTACCAACGAAAAATCCACCAAATTCATCATTTTTGCAAATTAAACGGCATCTCTCGTTCAAACTCGCTCGCTCCCGCTCGCTCTAACAGCTCGTCGGTTCTCCGCATTGGATTGTGGGAAATAGTGCATCAGCAAGTGTACATCGATTGTACACTCGAAATCAGAATGTATTGTGGGTAAAAAGTAGTGAACGAATGTAGGGAATGAAGTCGTTCACTCAGAATTCAGACAGCACTACAAAATGGCTGACACCCGATATAGTGCACTATATAGTGGATAGGGAGCGGTTTCGGACACAGCCTCTCTCTCTCTCTCTCTCTCTCTCTCTCTCTCTCTCACATAACTTAGTTATTAACTGTATTAACTGAATTAATCTGTTAGCAACGGAGGCACTGGATGAGATGCGGAAGAAATAATCCTACTCACAATAGCTATCATCTGATCGATGTCTTGAGGTGTGGCAACCGTAGTATAAGCGGAATAATTGACGACGGTCCGTTGAATTATTAGAAAAATAATGCACACCCGAGGTGTAATGGCCACTCCGCTTTGCGTTGTGACCGCATCACCACCTCGGGTGTGCATTATTTTTCTAATAATCCAACGACCCGTCGTCAATTATTCCTTACATAATGATTGACTGACTGATACTAAGTGTCAGTAGATAAATAGTGTAGATTAATGTACAATGTTTTATAATAATAATTTTTTTTTTTATTTAATATTGGGGGCATCCAAAGTTATCTGACATTTGAACATTTTTTTTTAAAAAGTAACGCAATAGTTACTTTCTCTGGTAATTAATTACTTTTATAATGATGTAACTCAGTTACTATTTGTGAGAAGTAACTAGTAACTATAACTAATTACTTTTTTAAAGTAACGTGCCCAACACTGGTCATGACCTAGGCATGGTGGGAGACCAGGCTGGCTGACATGAAAGTAATGCAGCTGGTTGAATATGGAGTCAAATTTTATTCCACAAACAGATTCTGTGTTGTTTTCTCTTAGGTCTTCAATGTGCTGCTGACAGCTTTGTTCTTTTGGAACCAGCTGACAATGGACTACATTCAAATGTTTGTCTGTCGATGTCACAAAATCTACAAAAAAAAAAAGTACTCCTGCTGATTTTCTCCAAGAAGCCACCAATACTATGTGACCCGAGATTGTCTCCTGCAATTGCACATAGAGCCCCTTTAATAACTTTCCCATCCTTCTGTGCAATGCCACATTCCTCTAGTTCTTTTAGGTCTTTAATCAATTGAATAAAACCAACTTCCTAACCAAAATACTTGAGAACAAGCTTCATCTGATCAATATTGGACCTGTTATAGGGTAATATGTCACCAAATGTCAAATACACCGCCAAAATCTTGTGTTTCTTTCAGCCGTATCCTAAAGGATTTACAACTTCAAAAGCATCTTGATAGAGAACCAAGGCCATAGATGATTTGTCTGTTTTAAATAAGGCATTATGGGCAATATTACATCCATCCCAAATGTCCTCATCCATGTTCGGTTGGCGAGAATGAGATAGTTCATATTGCTTTTTGAAAGCTTATGATTCGAAAAGGGCATTAAGAGTTTTATTTATTGGTACATACTGGGCAAAGCATTCTTTCCCTGAGTCATTAGTACCTAAATACACAGGCACTGGTTCAATATAGTTGAAGGAGCTTTTAAAGAATGTTTTGCGACATTGATCTGTATGCAAGATAGAATTGCCAGCTTTAAGTATGTCGTTCTTTTTGAGGTCGTCAATAATGTTAATTATTGTGTTAATTATTTATTCTAATTATTATCACTAGACACCCCAAGTTCTGATAATCTGTTTTTTAGATTTGATTAGATGTGTACCTGGGTCAGATCACGAATTCCTTGGACTTCCTCTATGATGAAGGTAAAATAAGCTTTGCCTGCAGTTTCAAATAAAACAGAGACACATTCTTCAGAAAACAATCTTCATCTACACTTTCAAAGTCCTCACCTGGTTCAGGCCCCTCACTCTCATCTGATGTACTGGGCTGACACACATGTTGTGGTGGGTTTTGCAAAAACTGCTTTATGTAGAAGCTCAGGTGGACTGTTTTTGTGTGTTCTTGAGATATGAAATGCAAATGTGGATTTTACAGTAAATGTCCTTTCACAACCCTTAAAAGGGCATTTTAATTCCCTGCCCTCATCTACGTGGCCTTTTAAATGCCTAATTAGGTCATTCAGACTTGTACATGTGAAATTACAATATACAATCTGGCAAATCAGTGTTGTGTCTGTTTGTTCAAATCTGGCACCTCTACGAGACTTCTGATAAGCCTTATGGTCTCTGTATAGATGAGACTTAAATGCTGAAAATTTTGCAAAAGCATGTCATGTCAGTCATGTCAGTCAGGTACACCACAGGTGAAAGAGCAGTTTGGAACATTACTGTGTACTTTTACATGTCTAGTGAAACCTACAATGACATTATGATGTTTTTACCTTTTAGCTCTGGATCGTGCATGATGTTTCGCCTCGCCTAAAAAAAAAAAAAAGTCATATTAACACATTCCTTTACAAAATAAACGTAAAGTTTCGTGGGGAATCATCCAGCAATGTTAATATTCATGTTTTTCATCAGCAAATATGATTGAATACTTCATGAAGTTTTGTCTCACACGCACTTCGATCGATATGCTGGGCCTGTCAAACTACAAAGATACTCTCTCGAGAGCAAAGGGATTAAAATTAACAAACTGCAGCATATCAACATTAGCATGACAATACCAATGTATTTACCTAGGCTGCTCTCGCCACCTGAAATGGCGCGCAACTGTTGCAATTCCCCTCCTTGCCTGAAACAAAAAGCAAAAAATATAAAAATAAAGTTAACGACACATTCCTTTACAAAATAGCTAAAACATACACTGAAAAAAGTGTATGTTCTGATCCACTATATTTACTCAATAAAATTGAGGTAACAATTTGCACTCGCTTTGTTTGAGTAGATTCTATCCTATATATTGAATAAAGAGTACCTAAATTTTACAGCTATGACAAACTAAAAGAAATTAGGTAAGGTCTACCTAATATTTTTCATTAAATTATATAACTAATTACTTATAAAAATTGAGTAACATTAACTCTATTGTTAGTAGGCAACAGTTCATCACTGTAAAACCCAACAAGTTAGGGTAACAAACCGTTTGAGTAAACCGATTGCCTTAAAACATTTAAGTTTTTAAAACTAACAATTATGAGTGCTCTGAACTTATTTCTGTCAGACATCTACAGAAGATCTTATTGAGAATTAACTAAGGTTTAGATGTTGATTTATTGTTTCAATTGAAGTAACCATGTTACAGATCAGTGTCTGCTTTAGTTGGGCTCTTGACCCTTGACTTCTGTGTTAGATGTTTTATTTATTTTTTTCCTCTAGTTGTTGTAACCATGTGTTTCTCAAACATATTTGTTGCAGCTCAAAAGCCCAGAGGAAACGATCGGTAGTTGGTTGTCATATATTTATGATGATGTTCATCTGTAAGTGAACTGATCTCATTGAGAGTGAGCACAGACTCGTTGTGTGTCTAATTTCTGGTTAAGTGAATGTTGCATTGATTAGGAGCCATGGATGAGTTTTGTACTATGCTAGTACCCAGCATGCATTGCACCATGATTTTTATTTTCTTTTATTGGTCACCATTGTTGAGGTTCACAAGCTGATTCTTGATGTCTGTGTGAGTCCATTGTCTGCCATAGATTAAATCTTTTTGTGGACAAACTGTTTAGAAACTCCTTTGGTAACTGACTGTCACAGAAACACTTTTACTATAATCAATGCAATATTCACTTAACCAGAGATTAGACACACAACGAGTCTGTGCTCGCTCTCAATGAGATCAGATTACTTACAGATGATTGTCATTAAATATATGACAACCAACTACCGATCATATCCTCTGGGCTTTTGAGCTTTAACAAATATGTTTGAGAAACACATGGTTACAACAACCAGAGGAAAAAAATAAAATAAAACATCTAACACAGAAGTCAAGGGCCAAGAGCCCAACTAAAGCAGACACTGATCTGTAACATGGTTACTTCAATTGAAACAATAAATCAACATCTAAACCTTAGTTAATTCTCAATAAGATCTTCTGTAGATGTCTGACTGAAATAAGTTCAGAGCACTCATAATTGTTAGTTTTAAAAACTTAAATGTTTTAAGGCAATTGGTTTACTCAAACGGTTTGTTAACCTAACTTGTTGGGTTTTACAGTGATGAACTGTTGCCTACTAACAATAGAGTTAATGTTACTCAATTTTTATAAGTAATTAGTTATGTAATTTAATGAAAAATATTAGGTAGACATTATCTAATTTCTTTTAGTTTGTCATAGCTGTAAAATTTAGGTACTCTTTATTCAATATATAGGATAGAATAAATTGCTTAAATGGCATTAAATGAAATAATTCGATTTTAATACTTATGGATGTAAATTTAAGTGAACTTACAAAAAAAAAATTGATTGAATAATGCCGTTTATCTTCAGCTGTTGTCGCTGTGCTTCAGTCCACCAGATTTCAAACGTGATCTCAGCCCGCGCAGTACCATAATGCCACAGCACAGCAAGGTCTTGTAAAAACATTTAAGTTACAGTGAAAGCAACTCCTACCTGTAAATTAATTACAGCTAACAGGGAAATATACAGTTAACACTTGTAAACCTCTGCGTAACCCATAATGCATTGCAAATTACAGTAATAAATTGTAAAATTTTAAAACAGTACGTTTCTGTATAATTTTGCTGTAAAAACTACAGCAATTTGTTACAGTGTAAGTAATTTTGGAATATAAATCAAAACGTGAGTTGCAGTCCGGGAAATACGGCATAGCAAATTATTTTGTGGACCCTATGGCTTTGCGTCAAGGACCCCACTTTGATAACCCCTGGCTTAAAGGTCTTTGTGGTGAGTAAGAGTGTTCAAAAGCAATGCTGTCAAACCTCACTAATATACTCAAGGACAGTTCATCACCACTGCACAATTTCTCCCAACATCTATTTTTCACTTTGCTGACACAGGGAATATGTCAGAGGATTTGACACATTTTAGGTTGTGCTGCTAAAAGGAAATGTCACTATTCTTTTTAAATTCCATTTGAATTACCTATGAATTACCTGTATTTAATATCTGATTATATATTATGTTTTACACTTATCAAGTTGTGCTGCTAAAAGGAGAAGTAACCATTCTTGTTCTGTGCTTCAGTATTCTGCCTTGTCAAACTTCAAATAAAACAAATTAAAAAAGATAGTAAACATGACTCTAATGGCTTGATGGAGCAGCAGCAGTACTTATGTCTTGGCAAAGGTAGCTACAGTACAAAGGTAGGTGCTTGTGGCAGGATAGAACAAGGAACATTGTGCAAGGCCATGATGAGCATAACCGCTGCCCTTCCTGGTTAAGGTTAGAATTTGCTAGCAAGAAAGAGATTCCTTTAGAACAAAAAGTAGGATGCGGTGAATTGTGCGTTTGCTCGATCAGGTCATATCTTTACATCTGAATTTGTTAACAAGGTGAGACTCTGGAACCTACAGTTAAAAATATAATGCATCTCATAACCTTGTATTGGTACATCTGATGACATGGTAATAAATGATCGTCTCTTGTTGAAATGCTATAAACAGCAGCTATAGGGGTGTGACACACAAGACGAGACAAGACACAAGATTGGCTTTGAGACGAGATGAGACAAGATTTTTACACAGTATCTTCAATGACGAAATACATGACTGGAAAAATAGTCTGCATGTGCATTTTGAAATGTTTTAACTAATCATGTTGTAATGAATGCCATTTCAGTTCTACTTTCTCAGTATGAATTATCACATGCGGTATAAGACATCAATATTTAAGCAGTGTAAAAATTTGGTTACAAACTCAACTAACTGGCTTCTCTGGAGTCTCTTCAGATCTTAGAACTGTACAAGAATTATGAGTTTCTAGAACTTCTGAGCTCTTAACTGTGCCCGCTATTGGTCTGTACCCAACCTTACTTGCAGATGATGGCAACACTTGTGGAGACTTTGACTGATACCAACTTTAGATGGACATTCAAACTCTGGAGGAGACCTAAAAAAAAGGGCTTATTGAGGCCTTATGTTTGTTGCCCCTGACCTCAATGCCAAATTAAAGGTGATCTCCTCTTAAAGCCTATAATACAGCAGCACAAATGGGTCACATTGGCAAATCACACACCCATATAATTTTCTCCTCCACACTTTTGTCAATACACACACAAGCACCAATTCTAGCTTGCACAATTGTAACTGTCTGAGGCTTATAGGAAAACACTACTGCGACTTCTGACAGTTCTAAGTCAGCTCTTTGGTCCAGAAGCACAACATACATTGGAACACAGTGGTTAGGAAACCAAGCAGCAATTTGCTGAACAGAGAAAAGTCCCATCCTCTCATTCTCAATTTTGCTATGGCACATGAAATTCCCCACTGTTTTTAACATGGTAGGGAATGGTCACGTAAGGCAGCTTTTCCCAGTGTTTAAAATGTTCTGCTCAGGTGCCTCGGGCGGCATAATAGCTAAAAGCGGACTCCCCATGTTTTGTGTAAACCCTTAGTATTTCTAACTGAGTCGATCCTAATGATCTGAGTGGTCTGTTAGGTTTATATTCAGTGAGCATATCTCGAATGTATTCAGGTCCTAGGCCATTTAGAGATTTATAAATGAGTAAAAGTACTTTAAAATCAATCCTAAATGTAACCGGGAGCCAGTGTAAGGACCTGAGGACTGGTGTAATATGCTCACATTTTCTTGTTCTAGTCAGAATCCTGGCAGCGTTCTGGATGAGCTGCAGCTGTCTAATGGTCTTCTTGGGAAGGCCGGGGAGGAGACCATTACAATAATCCACCCTGCTGGTGATGAAGGCATGGACAAGTTTCTCCAAGTCTTGACTGGAAACAAAACATCTAATTCTTGCAATGTTTTTTAGATGATAGTAAGCTGATTTAGTTACTGCTTTGACATGGCTACTAAAACTAAGGTCTGTCTCCAGAAACACCCAAAGATTTTTGACTTGGTTTTTAGTTGATTGACCCCTAGAGTCAAGGTATGCATTCACCTTGAGAACTTCATCTTTGTTTCCAAATGCAATGACTTCAGTTTTCTCCTTATTTAACTGAAGAAAGTTCTGGCACATCCAACAGTTTATTTCATCAATGCATTGGCAGAGGGAGTCAATGGGGCTGTAGTCATTTGTAGATAAGGCTAGGTAAATCTGCGTATCATCAGCATAGCTGTGATAGGCAATTTGGTTCTTTTTCATTATTTGACTGAGTGGGAGCATATACAGGCTAAACAAGAGCGGTGCAAGAATTGAGCCTTGTGGGACTCCGCATGCCATGGACGTCCACTTATGGTAGACTTATTAGACTTATGCTCTCCTATAATAATAACCTCTCCCTTCTAAGTATGACCTGAACCATTTGAGTACCATCCCAGAAAGCCCGATCCAGTTTTCCAGTCTCTCTAGTAGTATGTTATGATCAACAGTGTCAAACGCAGCACTAAGATCTAGTAGTACCAGAACTGATATTTTGCCTGAATCAGAATTGAAGCGAATATCATTTATTATCTTAATGAGTGCTGTCTCTGTGCTATGATGTGCTCGGAAACCAGATTGAAAATTGTCCAGGTATCCATTTGAGTTTAGTTGTTCAGCTGATTAAAAACTACCTTTTCAATAATCTTACCTATGAACGGAAGATTTGATATTGGTCTATAGTTGTTCAACATTGTGTTATCTTTTTCAGAAGGGGCTTAACAACTGCAGTTTTCAGGGTGTCTGGAAAAGTCCCAGAGAGAAGTGAAGCGTTCACCACTTCTAAGAGATCTGCTTCTAAACAGTTAAGCCCACTTTTGAAAAAAGATGTGGGAAGTGTGTCAAGATAGCAGGTTGATGATTTAAGGTGCTGTACTATTTCTTTCAAAATTTTGCAATCAATTGCTTCAAAAACAGGCATAGTCACTTCTTTTTGAAATTGCGGTCGAATCTGTGTGACCTGTGCAAAAGTAGATATGCCAATCTCCTTTCTGATATTATTGATCTTCTCAGAAAAGAAGGAAGCAAACTCATTGCATTTACTGTCGGAGAGCATTTCACTGGGAATCTGACTTGGGGGATTTGTCAGTCTCTCCACAGTAGCAAAAAGAGTGCGAGAGTTGTTTAAGTTACTGTTTATAAGGTTTGAGAAGAAGGTCTGTCTAGCTGTGGCTAGTTCCACATTGAAAGCATGAAGGCTGTCTTTATAGATGCTATAGTGAATTTCAAGTTTTGTCTTCCACCACATCCGCTCAGCTTTTCTGCATTGTCTTTTCATACTCTGAACTGCTGTTGATTTTCTCCATGGTGATTTTTGTCTGCCATCTTTCTTGCAGACCCTTGTCGGAGCAATATCATCAATAACATTCTTAACTTTTGAGTTAAAAGAATCCAGGAGAAGATCAACAAAGTCTGCAGGAATGCTTGGTGTTAAAGATATAGCCTTCATAAATAGTGCACTAGTGTTCTCGTTAATGCATCTCTTTCTGACAGAGACAGATCTAGATTCAGTGGTAACAGAGATCAATATATCAAAGAAAATACAGAAGTGATCAGATAGTGCTACATCCTTAATAACAATGGATGAAATGTTTAGACCTCTACTGATGAGTAAATCTAGAGTGTGTCCACGATTGTGTGTGGGTCCATGCACATGCTGGGTCAGATCAAAAGTGTTTAAAACAGTTATAATTTCTTTTGCAGTTTTGATTTCTGCATTATCTATGTGAATGTTAAAATCCACTGCAATAGTAAAACAGTCAAACTCTGAGGAAATCATTGATAACAGTTCTGTGAACTCTTCAACAAAGGCTCGAGAGTGTTTTGGAGGCCTGTAAATAATTATAAACAGAATGCGTGGAGCACCTTTCAGCACAATACCTAGGTATTCAAAGGACAAATACTGACCAAATGACACTTGCTTGCATTGATAAACATCTTTAAATAGAGCAGCTACACCTCCACCTCTCCTAACAGTCCTGCAGACACTTGTAAAGTTAAAGTTAGGAGGGGCTGTTTCATTGAGGACTGTTGCACTGCAGCTGTCTTCAAGCCATGTTTCATTTAGAAACATAAAATCCAGGTTGTTTGTGGTTATAAGATCATTGATCAGAAAAGATTTATTTTTTAGTGAACGAATGTTTAAAAATGCTAACTTGATGGAATTACATTTTGTCTCTACAGCAATCTTAGATTGACGCATTATAGGCGGCAGATTAGATGGGTCAGCCGTACGGCTTGAGAAGGCCTTAGACTTTCTATCACGTGATAAAACAGAAATATAGAAGGCTACAGGCACACTAAGTTCCCGCTTGTTCTGTAAACATTTGTGAGTGTTGCTGCTAATATAGCGGGGACCCGACACATATCACTGAGAGCTGTTATCAGTTGTTTTTGGTTCACCAACAGCCGATGGAGGAGGGTTTGGGCCTGGCGTTGTGGCAGTGGTCGGAGAGCTCTCACAGGAGGAGGAGAGAGAGCAGGACCTGCAGTCTTTGGTGGTTGTGGGGCCCGCCGTTTTTTAGTTGATATCTGGGGGCTTGCAGCGAACGAGTGGGAGAGTTTGGTCCCAGCATACACCAGTTCCTCCATTTTCTGTGAGACGCTTAGGAGTGGAGATTCTGGAGAGAGGGATACACTGAAAAAAGTGATCCACTATATTTACTCAATAAAATTGAGTAATATACTATATTTACTCAATAAAATTGAGGTAACAATTTGCACTCACTTTGTTTGAGTAGATTCTATCCTATATATTGAGTAAAGAGTGCCTAAATTTTACAGCTATGACAAACTAAAAGAAATTAGGTAATGTCTACCTAATATTTTTCATTAAATTACATAACTAATTACTTATAAAAATTGAGTAACATTAACTCTATTGTTAGTAGGTAACAGTTCATCACTGTAAAACCCAAGTTAGGGTAACAAACCGTTTGAGTAAACCGATTGCCTTAAAACATTTAAGTTTTTAAAACTAACAATTATGAGTGCTCTGAACTTATTTCAGTCAGACATCTACAGAAGATCTTATTGACAATTAACTAAGGTTTAGATGTTGATTTATTGTTTCAATTGAAGTAACCATGTTAGAGATCAGTGTCTGCTTTAGTTGGGCTCTTCACTCTTGACTTCTGTGTTAGATGTTTTTTTTTCCTCTGGTTGTTGTAACCATGTGTTCCTCAAACATATTTGTTACAGCTCAAAAGCCCAGAGGATATGATCGGTAGTTGGTTGTCATATATTTATAATGACAATCATTTGTAAGTGAACTGATCTCATTGAGAGTGAGCACAGACTCGTTGTGTGTCTAATCTCTGGTTAAGTGAATGTTGCATTGATTATAGTAAATGTGTTTCTGTGACAGTCAGTTAACAAAGGAGTTTCTAAACAGTTTGTCCACAAAAAGTTTCAATCTATGGCAAAAATTGGACTCGCACAGACATCAAGAATCAGCTTGTGAACCTCAAAAATGGTGACCATTAAAAGAAAATAAAAATCATTCTGCAATGCATGCTGGGAGCCATGGATGAGTTTTGTACTATGCTAGTTTGAGGAACACATGGTTACAACAACCACAGAAAAAAAAAACATCTAACACAGAAGTCAAGAGTGAAGAGCCCAACTAAAGCAGACACTGATCTCTAACATGGTTACTTCAATTGAAACAATAAATCAACATCTAAACCTTAGTTAATTCTCAATAAGATCTTCTGTAGATGTCTGACTGAAATAAGTTCAGAGCACTCATAATTGTTAGTTTTAAAAACTTAAATGTTTTAAGGCAATCAGTTTACACAAACGGTTTGTTACCCTAACTTGGGTTTTACAGTGATGAACTGTTGCCTACTAACAATAGAGTTAATGTTACTCAATTTTTCTAAGTAATTAGTTATGTAATTTAATGAAAAATATTAAGTAGACATTACCTAATTTCTTTTAGTTTGTCATAGCTGTAAAATTTAGGTACTCTTTACTCAATATATAGGATAGAATCTACTCAAAAAAAGTGAGTGCAAATTGTTACCTCAATTTTATTGAGTAAATATAGTATATTACTCAATTTTATTGAGTAAATATAGTGGATCACTTTTTTCAGTGTAGCGAAGCCGGAAGTACAATGTCCAGACAGATACTTTTCTGATCTGCTGGGGGGCAGTCTGTAAACAAACCAAAAAAGAGAATACTGTAAATACTCTGGAGCTACCAGCAGTACTGCTGGCTCTGAGACACTTTACATCATTTATGTAGGGCACCTCAGTCATCAAGGGGGCTTGTCCCTGTAGGTATCACAGGAACTGCTGATTTGGGCTTACCCTCAGTTTGAAAACACCAGAGTATTGCCTTTTACAAAGTGGTGGCAGATCTCTTGTCAAACTGTAAGGATCCACCCGCTAGTCCAAACAACGGAATCCAGCGGCCTGGTCGAAGGTTTAATGCATGTTCGGTCTTTTACTTGCGCTTCTGAATTTATCAGGATCTAGTTTCAATTTTAGTCTAGCTCCGTTGCTTGATCTGACTCCAATTTCAAGGGATCATTAAACTTAGACAATATTTATAATTAAACTGATCACAGATATCGATTGTACATTAACTTAGATATTTGATTATTCCAAAAATCCCATACTTTTGTTCATTAGCGACCTAGTGTCGCTTAGCAATTCACTGGCCAACTGCGAACGCATGGCACAAACTCGCCAGTTGATCTTACTCAAAGGATACAGGGTGACTATAATACCTTTAAATAGGCTGCACCCTGCTAGCACATAATAAAAAGTGTATTTTTTCTATAATCACGAAAACTCTAACTTGTTAAGTCAGTGACAGACAGAAATCAGAAGATCCCTAATGACGAGCCCCCGCTTCATTCATTGGTACTTGTATGATCTGTCCTGGACGCAGATTTGTGGAAACACTAGACTACGACTCTAATCTACTGGAAAAAAAAATATTTCTGAAGAGATCAGAATAAGTCAAATATAACAATTTATTATTACTCAGGTAAACGTATCTTGCCAATTACAAAATAAAACAACATGAAGCCAATTCAAAAATAAGAAAATGCATAACAACAGTTGTTCACAGATGAATCTAAGAATAAAATGTTTACCTGGCTTTGAGAAAAAGATACATAGTATGGAACATATTAAATACCCTCCACACTATGGGCTGATCTGGCTACAAATCGCCCCGACTGATTTGCAACTTTCCCTTAAATACTACCAGAACAAAAGGCCCATAAACATTTATTCTCTGCCCCAAAACAGATTAGATCTGTGTATGGGGGATGAGAAGCCTCTTTAGGAGATGTTCTCGTGCTCCAAATGGTCACACCTGTAGAGCAATGTTTATCAGGTTTTGAAAGGAGACCGCCCCCACAACAGAGGCACAGAGTTAGCTTAAGTTTTCAATATTTCTCATAATATAAGTGACTGCTGTGAAATTGAGACCAGTTTACCCATCGCACCGAGACCTTTAAAATGATACCAAACATGAAAGGGTTAAGATCAGTAATTCTTAAGATATAGTGAATATTTATGTAAGAGTAGCAACTTGAGTTCTTTCAGTGACCAGTACCATGAGTCCAGGGGGGGAAGGATGGGTGAGCGGACAAAATGGTCTTTCTCTCAGATCTTCTTGTCTGATTAGGGAGTTTATTGTCTTGCGGCATGACATTTGCATTGTAAGAGTTCCTATGTTTTGGTTTCACGAGGAGTTATTTTCATAAAGGAAATAATTTCACTCCCTATAATGCCACAGACGTCCATCAGGGGAACTGGAAGAGATGCTGTGGCAATGGATTGACAGAGTGGAGGTGAACCTCTTTACCTCAGAATTGGCAAACTACTGCCCCTCTGGAAAACATCCCATTGGATATTCTAATCAACAAATGGTCAGATCTGTTACTCTGTCTTTTTTCTGACTCCTTTAATCTTGGCTACATCTTTTACGGACACCACAGGCTGCTGCTAGTACCACCGAATTGGGCTGGGAGGTAGTTTTCCGTTTCCAGTTTCCAGTGCTATAAAATTTCCTCAAGGGGGATCATTATATTTTCAGAAAATGTTTGCTTTTAGTGTCAAGTAAAAAAGAGGAAGGCCTTTGATGAAATATAGTTTTTTTTTTGAAAATGTAATTTTAGTACTAGTGCACTCCTTATATAAACTTGTGTTTTAACAACATTACTTTAAAAGTAATAACTATAGAAATACAGCAACAATGTTTGTGTATCTTCAGCATGCCTACATCACCTCAATATTACATTTGTTAATTCACTTTAACTATGCATTAAATTATTAAATTAAATTAATGAGGTTCTCATGCTCAAGCCCTTCATCATTGACCTCAAAAAGACACGTTTACCTTTATCTCACTTTTATGGGTGTTAAAGTGAGTATCATATGAAAGTGTGAACTATTGTTAGGCAGTCTACTGTACTTTTAGAACCATGTAGGCAGTAAATCTTCTGTAAACATTCCAGGTATTCACAAACAAGACGTTGCTTCCTCTCAGGTGACTTTCAACTTGCATCTTGCAATTCACTCCTCACAATGTTGGACTGTCATTGTTGTACTGACATTTACATTGACAGTTGGGGGAAGTCATGACCTAATGGTTAGAGAATTGGACTCGTAACCCAAAGGGTCCAGCAGAGATTGTAGGTGGGGGGAGTGAATGTACAGCGCTCTCTTCCACTTTCAATACCACGACTTGAGCAAGGCACCGGACCCCCAGCTGCTCCCTGGGCACTGCAGCATAAATGGCTGCCCACTGCTGTGTGTGTGTGCACTTAGGATGGGTTAAATGCAGAGCACTAATTCTGAATATGGGTAACCATGCTTGGCCATGTTACGTCAGTATACCAAATGTCAAAAATCTGATTGATGACCCGTCATAAAACTTCCACCCACACCACCCCTCCCTCCCACCCTAACTAGACCCCTAGCACATTAACAAAAAAACATGCTTATTCTTCATCATCGTTATTATTAAAAATATGCAGTTAATAAGTTATCAGTCTAAAACAGGGCTCATTATGGGGTGCGTGGTCCGGAGTGCTGTATGACTGATGTATCCATTACTGCGGGAAGTACGGGTGCTGAGAGTGGAGTGTAGCCCATGAAAAAATGGAGGTTCTGGGGGTGCGGTGTTAAAAATAAATGAATTAACAATTTGTAACAAAAAATAAGTAAAATTCATTTTATTAATTTGTATATTCATTAAATTAATTGAAAAAAGTAGCCTGAGCCTACAGTGACCTGAAGCAATGGTTAAACATGAGTTGAACTAAATTGACTGTGAACGTCATTTCAGCTTATTAAACTTATGAAACTGATTTAAAAAAATCATTTGATGCCATGGTTTTTTATTAGGCCCTATATTATTACATGTAAAGACTGTGCCGTACCCAAATTAAGAATTAACAATTATTTCTACAGACATAGCAAAGAGACAGCAAGAGTGAACGAGAGCGTTACCTCAGCAGCAACAAATCTCGCATTTTCACATCTGTAGTGCTTATTTTGATCTTTAACGGTTTGGTCTTTCCTATTGAACAAAATTAATGCTTACAGTTGATTCAATATTACTCTTAAAAGAACATATCAGCAATCCTATAATGACAAAGTCGCTTATTAAACACAACACTTTTATAAACATAACGAAGACTGATGTACCCGTGTTGTAACAGGTTTTTGGATTTTCCCCTTCCTTTAAATGAATGCTTATGGCTCATTATTATTAATGGAGGGAAAAAACAAACAAACAAACAAACCAAAAAAAACAAAACGTGTTTTGAATATTTTTATATTTAACATGTTAGTTTTTCAGTATGTTTGAAAGTCTATTATTTCGGTTATTGGAGTCTCTCTCTTGCCCCCACCCACCCATGCACGATAATATCGTGTATCGGCGATCTCACAGGCTGGCGATATGACGATATGAAAAATTACCATATCGCCCAACACTACTATGAACAACGAAAAAAAAAAATGTTATGTCATTTAAATTTACCAGTCAATATAAATTCAATTTGAATACAATGAATGGGATTCTGTGCTGTTTCATGCTGCATTCCAAGCTTCAAAATGAATCCAAACACACCAAACATATCATAAACGTATAGCCAAAACAACTGGCACAGTTCTCCAAGTTATACAATAGATTTGTTTAATGAATGGACCAAACTTTAAGTGATTACTTCATAATCCTTTGAGAATCTATGGAGAAGTGATTGCTTGAGTCAAAATTGACAGGGCTCGTTTCCCAAAGCAACTACGGTCGCAAGTAATGTCGTTATAGTTCAATGTAATTTAACAACCACAGTTCGCTAACGATGCTTTTGGGAAACATACCCCAGATCTATCCAGTTTAATGTGAACCATTCACACTGGTTTCGTTAAACAAAAGAAATGATTCATTTAAAAGATTGACTCAAAAGAATCATCTGTGCAAGAATCGAATCATGAACTTGCATTACAGTGCCAAAGATGATCTATTCTAGAACATTTCGAGTGAAAGACACACAAAGATATCGTTTGACTTTATAAACTTTTAGTTCATGCATGATTCGTATGGATCTCTTAACTGAATGCAAAGTGTGAAATCTAGGAGAATTCAGTGTCATTTTTCAATGAAGTTCTTAGAAATATTAAACGTAATGATTCAACACTCAAAATATGAGAAAATAGAAAAACGAGTTACTGGATAAAAAATTTTCAAAGATCAAGAACAACTTCTCTCAAGATACTTTTTCAGATTAGATGTTGTTTTCTCCGATGCTGATAGAAGTCTTGTTGCAGGTAGGCATTACACTGCACTGAGATGTTACATTACCTTTTTTAGATTTATATAATAGTCTTTGTATTTCCATGAGAGAAATGCATTACGCGAATGGCTTTCTGTTGTGTCGCCCAGTTATGTGTCGTGATGAGCGTATGCACTCTCACTAGGAGTTGCTAAATGAACAGGTTGCTTTTTTTTTGTTTGTTTTTTTTTTTTTTAACGGAGAATCAGTTGCCTTATTGGTTATAATGCCCAAACTGTTTACATAAATATTAAATTAAGAAATTACATTAAAATGAAAAGTAATCACTTTGGTAATCTAAAATACTTTTCAGATGTAACTGTATTTCGTTATAATTACATTTTAAATAGGTCATAATCAAATTACAGTCACTCATATTTTGTATTTTAAATACTTAATGCAGTTACATGTATTTCGTTACTCCCCAGCCCTGCCTGTTCGTGTGCACCCCCCACCCGTCTAACTGGACATCTGTTTTACCCCAGCCATCCAAAGGAATTTATGACTGTTCTCTTATTGTTTGGGAATGTGTTTTTTGTGTGGGGACCGTTGAAACTGTTAAAAAAAACTATGTGCTTTAAACTTTAAAATGTGAAACGGTGTTGTCACGAATCCGGTTCATGGACTTCCATCCAATTACCACCAGAGGTCATCATTTCGCCCAGGTCGCCCTTCCATCATATAGGCTGCATCCGAAAACTTAGGCAGCTGACTTGCTGCCTCGCTGCCTTATTAGGCAATGACTTTGCAGGCAGCGTTTTTGCACGAAGGCACCTCATGAAACTGACTTTGGACAGGCTTCTGAGGCAGCGTAATGGTTTAATGATCTACAACAAAATAGAATGAGTTTTGGTGATAAATAAACAAATATTTAATTATTATAACACTAATTTCACGCTAGAAATAACATCAAAAGTGCAAAAAGTTAATCAGAAATATACATTTACACACAAACTAACCACCAAACACAACTTTCACACACCATCTTTATTTTTTAGCTTAACCTTCATGGAATGGAACACACAGGATTGTGGGACATCAATGGCAGTGAAGGATACATTTATGCTGTCTTCAAAAATCGATCAGATGAAGGTATCTCATGAGACAGGAAGTGAAGCTAACTTTGGATCCGAACGTGCCTTGATGCATTCCTACCAGTTTTCAGATGCAGCCATTGACTCTCACACCACACAGACTGTTACACGTCACTCTGGACTGCACTTCCCATCATCTGATTACACACAGCTGTAATCAATCACACACACACTATATTACACCCACTCAGATCCTTCTCAAACTGCCGAGTATTGTTTAGCGTTTATCACTGTTTAGTTGAAAGCTACTTTACGGAGCCTGCCCTAGCTTTCCCAGTTTAGTCATAGTCTTGCCTTGCCTGTTATTCCTGTGTTCTGATTCTTGCCTGTGTATTTTTGATTACCCCTTTCGTCTGGCCTTTCGGACTCTGTTTGCTCCTACCTGGACAATTGATGTGTACCTGGATTATCTCTCTTTGCTTTGTCCTGTTGGATATTGATCGCCGGAGAGTGATCACGACTGTCCTTGGACTACTTTTGTGTTTTGCCTGTGTGTGATGAAGACGAGCCCACCAGCTCGCCTTCGGGGGAAAAATGTGAGTCCGTGAAGGGATGTAAAAACGATGGCTCACTCGCAAAAGCACTTTTGTGCAAGGTGGAATTTATTTACAGCGCCAGAAAGATTGTCCACAGTGAAGAATATATACAAGTCCACCTAAAAATGACAAAAATCCAAAGTACCAAATAAACAACAAAAGGGAAAAATAAACCAGAAAATAATCCAACACTGATATAATCAGGTAACAAACAGGTATCCACAATATATCGAAGGGGTTTGAGGTTTTTGCTTGAGGCATCGCAGTAGCACTCTTGCATCGACTTGGTAAACAAGTCCTGTCTTTCTGTTTGGCCTCAGCTTATATAGGCCAAACCCTGCCCCCTTTTTGGGCTATACCACTCCCAGGTAAGAACAAAATTTAACACACACACAAATACCCCATCTATTGGTCATCTGTAAAATTTAATTAATAATCACTTCCGATCTATCTATCTATATATATATATATATATATATATATTAATAAACACATAATCCATCAACACAATACATTTAACACATAATTTCCACCCTTAGATACACACTGAAACACCTATTCATATTAGCCAATGGTTTCGTCAGCTTCCGGTTGCGCTGTGCGGCGCGACCAAGCCCGTGATGTCATAATCAACCGCCACTTGTTCGTTCGATTTGGCCGGCGCGGTGTTTCCTGCCGGAAGACTGACTACACCCACACAGACAAACATCACAGGGACGAAACGACACAACAAGTGCAATGTAAGTGTATGAAATGACCGGGAAATGGATATGAAGAGGAGAGTGCTGCAGTGGGAAAATGTCCATGTGCTATCAGGATCGCGTGTGCACCCGCTACTCCGATAGCGGCAGCGGCAGGGAGGAACAGTACGGAGGATGAATGAAGTAAGTAGGCGAGTATTTATGTATGTGTGTGCGTGCATGTGTATATGTGTGTCAGTGCTGCTTCCCCAGCGGTGGCAGCTAATGTGACTTTATCACATCACCTTCCCCCTCTCCAAGCCGCGTACTGGCCGGAAACCTGGACAGGTAGTCGGCTACCACGTTGAGTCTGCCAGGTCGATGCCGTATCTTAAAGTGGTACGGCTGCAGGGCGAGGTACCATCGTGTGACTCTGGCATTGTGGTCCTTCGTGGACTGGATCCAGGTTAGAGCCCGGTGGTCAGTTTCTAGATCAAACTCTCGTCCAAGGAAGTAATAGCGCAAGCTATCCGGGGACCACTTGATGGCAAAACCTTCCTTCTCGACCGTCGAATATCTTGTCTCCCTGGGGAGTAGCTTGCGGCTGAGGTAAACAACTGGCCTCTCTTCACCTGCACTTCCCTGGGCAAGGACCGCTCCAATCCCTGTTGCGGATGCATCTAGTTGCACCAGGAATCTCTGAGAGAAGTCTGGACTCTGCAGGACTGGGCTGGAGCACATCTTTTCTTTTAGGGTATTAAAAGCGGTTTCACAGTCATCGGTCCAGGGAATAGGGTTTGTCACTGTCTTGGACAGCAGGTTGGTCAGAGGAGCTGCGATGGAGGCGAAATTTGGCACAAACCTCCTGTACCAGCCCACCAGTCCTAGGAACGACCTCACTTCCTTCTTAGTTTTTGGTTGTGGGCTCCTTCGAATTGCCTCCAACTTGTATACACTCCAATCACTCTCCATTCCCCCTCCCTTACCTGTTGTTTCCGCATTCGGCAAAGTGAGTGCACACGCTGAACCGATCGCCCACGGACATTTCTCCACATCACAGTTTCCACCGTCTCATACCCATTCGCCTCACACACACGTTTTTTTGCGTATTGTCTTTTGTCCTTGTGTCTCCGTTCGAGTGTTTGTTTGTTTGTCTGGAAGTAGTCGGTCTTCTGGCGGGTAAACGCTGTGTCGCCAAGCCGGGCAGACAGAGGGCGCCTGCTTTTAAAAGTACAGAGTGTGTCGCGCCGGCGCAGTGTCGCCAAAAGCCGGCAAAACCATTGTCTGTTTGTAACGGGGGTTATGTGTAAATTATGTGTTAATTATTTATGTGTTTATGTGTTTCAATAATGATGAATATGTGTATTTGAGTTATGACCGGTAGAGAAGTGTTATTCAATGATGGTTTATGTAATGAATGTTTGCAGTGTGGGGAATATAAAATGTTTTAACATACCTGAATACTTACTTGTTAGTGAGTGATGCCAAAGAAGGGGCGGAGTCTGGCCTATAAAAAGGGAGGCCAGACTCACACTTAAGTGCTTGTTTACCAAGTCGATGCAAGAGTGCTACTGCGGTGCCTCAAGCAAAAACCTCAAACCCCTTCGATATATTGTGGATACCTGTTTGTTACCTGATTATATCAGTGTTGGATTATTTTCTGGTTTATTTTTCCCTTTTGTTGTTTATTTGGTACTTTGGATTTTTGTCATTTTTAGGTGGACTTGTATATATTCTTCACTGTGGACAATCTTTCTGGCGCTGTAAATAAATTCCACCTTGCACAAAAGTGCTTTTGCGAGTGAGCCATCGTTTTTACATCCCTTCACGGACTCACATTTTTCCCCCGAAGGCGAGCTGGTGGGCTCGTCTTCATCACATTTGTCCATACCTGTTTGCTGTTGTCAGAACTTTGCCTGTGTTTTTCACTGTAAAAAAATTGCGCTGTAAAATAACGGTAATCTACTGGCAGCTGTAGTTACCAGCATTGTACTGTTAATTTACAGCTCTTCATTTTTACAGTTTGTTACTGTCATTATACCATGTGGTAACTCATTCCATTTAGGAAACCGATTGCTTCAAACCATTCGAGTTAAAAAAAAAATAGTGTTTAAATGGCGTTAGTACAGTGAATTTATTTCATTTGAGTCCACTAAAAAGAAATATATCTTACTATAAAACCACAAATGCTTAGAGCGTAATAACAAAGCAACCAAAACATGACTTTTCTCAAGAATGTCATCAACTAGTAATACCACACATTTATTTACTAAAATGCTTAGTAAAAAGATTGTTACTGCATCAGCAACTCCACAGTTACTTTAAACAAAGCAGCAAAAAATCAGTGATTGTGTCTCATCATTGACTGAAGCACAGGCTCTACTCTCCAGCACAATGGTGACCCACAAAACTAAATTAAACTAACAGATCTCTTGAGCAAAAACACATAAATACAGTTCAGTTAAATATTTACTCTCCTTATCAGTTCATGACTTTGCATAACTTTTTTCTATAAACATTCACTAATATTTTAGTGAAATTAACTTGTTTTGTTTGGTAAATCTGACTGTTACGTTTTACAGAATATTGCTGTTTTTTCCTTGAATGAACGGTAATCTACTGGCAGCTCTGGTTGCCAGCATGTTACTGTTTTTCTACAGTTTGTTGCCATAAATTAATTACAGCATACTACTGTTCAATTACGTTTCATGCTGTTTTTATTTAATCTTACGTCTTTAAACCCCACAGCAAACATCCTCAGTTTTAAATGAACACTTATAAAGTGTCCACACTAGAGTGTTAGAGTAACACTGAATCAGTGCTGAAGTTAATGAGATAATTCTGTGATTAATTAAGTGATGATTGAGCATTAGTGATGAACACCTGCTGTTAACAAGCAGAATCACTGAATGAAAGAGGAACACTGGAACTACAACTGACTTCAGCCACAGCCTCGGATGAAATCAACTGAAATAAAAGTCAGTAAATCGTTCAAGATCTGATTAAACAAGTACTAAAACAGCATTACCAGCTTCACTTATTACCAGACTGACTTTATTTCTGTCAGATGTCTACAGAAGATCTTATTGAGAGTTACAGAGGTTTAGATTTTTTTTTCACTACCATGACGGAGATCAGTGTTTACTTTAGTTGGGCTCTTGAACCTTGACTTTTTAACATTACTTTTTCTTAGGTTACTGTAACAATTTGACATGTCTGTTGTGACAAAAAAGAGTCAAAGAAAAAAAAAAAGACTGATGATAATAACAATCATTCTCTTACTCCTGATTCACTTATTCTATCTGGTATCTCTTCTCTTACATGTTGATACAGAAAAACAAGCACTGCTGAGTAATCAGTAATTAAAAACCATTAAAACACATCACTCATTTATAAAAATAATAATAAAAAAAAGCTTTCCTGTAACTTAGACACATCAAGAATCAACGTATGAATAACAACAATGGTGACTATCCACAAAATAAATAAACAGATCAATTCTGAACATCACAAAACATGCTAATAAAACTCAACACAAAAACAAGAGCAAAAATAAAAGCACATAGTAAGAATTCAAGAAAATAAGTGGACAATTCAGTGCCATAATTTATTCATGCCGCAATGCATGCTGGCATTAAAGGGTGAGTTTTGTCTTCTGCTGGTACCCAGCATGCATTGCAGCATGAAGATTTTGATTGTCACCATTGTTGAGATTCATATGCTGATTCTTGATGTCTCCCTTTGAGTGTTAGCGACATGGCAGTTCAACATATTTTAAGCCTAAACTGTTATCAAATACTTTCATTTCCTGGTTGTCACAACACTGACTATAAAAACTGTAAAACACATATAATTAGTCTCTGAATTAATCCAAAGGTAGTTTTTCAAACGGAAGTCTGTCATCTTGTTTTAGAATATTAACAGTTAAAAATTTGACTGTAATTCTTAGTTAAGTGTAAATTGTTGTAATATGCTTTTCACTCGCGAATATAATGCTCAGTTAACTGAAACAAACCAGGTTTGATGACGTATGCAGCCTGCAAATGTGACCTCCGGAGAATGCAGAGAAACGGCCTAAGTCAGTCTAGTAGATGATGACTCTGACTATTAGAAATACAGACACAAATACATCTTAGAGACACAGTTATAGCAATCTAACAAAAACTAATGCTCAAAAATCAAAGGTCAGGAGCCCAACTAAAGCAAACACTAATCTCCACAATGGCAACGTCAAACAAAACAATAAAACATCATCATCCAAACCTCTGTAATTCTCGATAAGAGCTTCTGTAGACGTCTGACAGAAATAAATTAATTCTTGTTAGAAATGCGTGAAGCTGGTAAAGCTGTTTGTTGAGTTGTTTAAATCTTCAGTTGATTTCATCTATGGCTGTGGCTGAAGTCAGTTGTAGTACTTGTGTTTGTCTTGTTTCTCTTTCCATCAGTGATTCTACTTGTTAACAGCAGCTGTTCATCAGTGTCTGAATTCACTCATAAGTTTTCATTCTCTCTGTCAGGTGGACTGCATTAGTAAACTCATGTAGGGAATAGTGAATGAGGGTGTAGGGTGTGATTTGAAACACAGCCTCTGAGCATCGACTTTGAACGCTGTTAATTCACGACATATAGTTGTTACTGCCAAAATTTGGCCGTTTTTTATAGCGATTTTTAACACGTCAATTCAAGTCACCTTTATTTATATTGCGCTTTTAACAATACAGATTGCGTCAAAGCAATAATGTCAATAATGTAAAATAACAAGATTAAACACTCAATTTTCAGTTAAAGGCATTTCATTATTGAATTCAGTGATGTCATCGTCCACCTCAGTTCATTTTAGTGACGCGTTTCTAAAAGCAGTTCGCGGAGACGGAGAAGACAGAGAGCGCTCCCTGTTTGTTTTCTTTATTCTTCAAAAGCACAAAGTTTAGTTGTTATTATGAGTGTATACAAATAAAAGTAGACCCCTTACAGATTCGAATGGTGTATTGCTCTTATCTGTACGATCAAAAATGGCAGAGTAATTCAAGCTCATTTCGGCCTTATCAGGAAAATCTGCGTCAAAACGCATATACGCGTTTGTCGACCCCAGAGGGTTAATTAGTATCTGTGCAATCAAGTCGACGATATCACTGGAAATTAAGTGTCCACAACTGAGCAAGCCAGAGGCGACAGCGGCAAGGAACCAAAACTCCCTCTGTGACAGAATGGAGAAAAAACCTTGGGAGAAACCAGGCTCAGTCGGGGGGCCAGTTCTCGTCTGACCAGACGAACCAGCAGTTTGTTCCAACTGCAGCAAAGTCCGATTTTGTAAGGACTCATTTGGTTCCCGTTAATGTCAAACGTCAAAACTGCTAATGTTTTGTCAAAACGTTAACTTTAATGTCAAAACAGTGCACGTCTTTTAATAAAAAGCTTGCATATGGATCCGCATGCCTCACACCTTTGTCACACCGTTACAGGTGTATTGGTTGTTGAACGGGATAAAGGGAAGTTTTTATTAAAGTTTTTTCGCACACAGATTTGAAGAAAAAAACATCTAACACATCCAATATGAGCAATGTAATTACTGTTTTCCAGAAAACAGTAAAACAAGTCAAGACAAGCATTTAAGTGTTGTTAAGCAATTTTAGGAAAGGTAGAGTTTGACAAAGTTAAATAAAAATAAAAAAAAGTCGAATATCTTGTGTCGATCTAAAACAAACAAACAAAAAAAAGTACCAGACACATTCGTTAAAAAATATGGTGGTTGTCAAAATCTTGTAGTCTAACATTAAAATTTTAAAAAGGTAAAGTTTATTACAAGTTAAATAAAAAGAAAAGACGTGACAATCTTATTCTGATCTAAAACAAAATGCATCAGACGCGTTCTTTAAACAACAGCATAAGATACTTGTCAAAATCTATGTTGTAGTCTAACATTAGCTATAATTTAAAAACTAGTTAGAGCTTGTCACAAGTTAGAAAAGAGAAAGAACCACACATCTTACACATTGTCTGCGACATCTCCTCACTCAGTGCTGTCAAAACTCAGAATGAACTTACGAGTGCAGCGGTCAAGCCACACCCACAACCCAGCCCTAACACCGGAGGAGAGACCAATGTAAAGATAGATTTAAACGTATGGCAAAAGAAATAAACATAATAATGTTTTTAATATTAAACAGAGTTGTTTTTAATAAATCTTTGACATTTCTTAATTGATGAAAGCATTCTTTCTGTTTTTAACATTAATAGCCTACAAGTTAGAGTTTTTCATTTTAAAGATCATACCAGTTTCCTTTTAAACAAACGCCTAGCCACAGGAAAATGATTCTATATTTTAGTTTATTTCATTTAGTTATTAACACTTAATTCAGTTATTCCTTTAATAGGTCTTTGATTTACGTCAATCTTAAAACTTGCGGTGTGCTATATCAGTTAAAACACACAAATGCGCGGACAAATATCTAACTGGAATGAAAGCAAAATGTTTTTGTTTCATACCGCATAATAAATCAAGACAGGATTCCTTTATGATTTTCTTGCCGTAAGACTTATAAATTGAAACAGACATACGCAATTAAATGTCTAAACTTTTTACAACATACTACAAAAATGCAAACATTTCGTCTCGCGCAGAGCAATGAAATGAGAATGGCTACGGGTGTCTGGGTTGAATGATTACTGATGCGTTCATATCGCCATACTGTATTTCAAAAGGTTGTAAAACATCTACAGATGTTTTTAGGGTTGCGACTCATTTGCAATCTAACGTGTTTTGAGGGATCTGGCACTGGGAACTTTGGTGTTGTGTCAGGTAAAAAGTTCAGTGATCAAAGGATATTCATTCCAACCATTCCATGCCATTTTATTCAGCGCGATTCTATCATAGTAATCTATAAAAAAAAAGACTTAATTTAAACACAATAAACTTTCTTATGACTTTTTAAAATGTTGAACAACCGGGGTTTTTTTTGGGGGGGGGGGGCATATAGTGTTGTGTTTCTAAGTTAGGATGCTTGTAGTTTGTAGTTAATCACACCTTTAACCTAAAACATTTTCATTCAAACTCGCTCATGCACGCAAGCAGCTTTCTCAGACACCCACAAACTGCCAACAACATTCTTGAGTTTGTTTGATCATTTAGCTGTAGCTGAAACCCTATAATGGAATTATTTTATGCATTATCATAACTATAGATGCTGAAAGAGGTCATTAACCTGTTTAACTCTAAAAATGTGAGCAATATCCCTTAAAACTAGTTTGACAACAAGGGTACGCTCATAAAACAAGCCTGGACCTAATTTGAAGCATTCTAACAACAAGTACAACCATTGCAGAAAATGTATTATAGCACCGCAGTAAGATATAACTCTGGATGTGTGATTGACCAACTTATCAGATGTTCAACATATTATTACAAGGCCATACCTACCTAGTTTATGATGAAACTAAAAATATATATGTGTGAGCTAACAGTTATTAAAAATACTAGTCACATTCAATTAGATGAAGACATTCAGAAGTAGTGAACACAAAAAACATAACCCTTAGAGTCATGAAGCAAACTGTCTAACATAATGCACATTCTCCAGAATGGTGCTGATGACGAGTTCATAGTCAGATATCAGATGAAACTGATTTTTTTTCTTAAGATAAAAACAACTGTTTAATTTCAAGAACACACAACCAAATCCTAATTCTATTTCACAAAGTAACACAACAACGGTTGCTCCATAACAACATATTCATGTCTGTTTTACCCTATGATGTTTTATTACAGTTTTTTACAATCATTTTTGAACTAATAACAGAACCTTCATGTCATTTTTCAAAATTCTAGACACATAATTCAAAACCGATGATCAAAATGCACATTTTTCAAAACACTTAACACTTTTTTCCAAATGCTTGGATACAATACACGAGCCAAAGATCTTTTTTTCATTGAACTAAAATCACCGGTTCAAAATGACAACTTAACATCAAAGTATTACTATTTCAAAATGCAACCCACACATTACATCTGAATTGAGTATCTATTCATTTCATTACAATGATCTAACTATCAATTGATACAACTGCTCAAAATGTTGCATAACTGTTGCATTACTCTTGAAGCATAGTTTTTTATGGAAAATGATGAACAATATTAAATGTTTAGATTATGAAAACAACTGAGGACTGAGTATGTTCAGGTATGATCAGTTTCAAGATGCCTGTTGTTGGGAGAATTTTTTTTTTACCAGAATTCCTAGCGATAGCACTGAGAGCAATCATGTTTTCTGGCCCATCCACAGTTTATCACCTTATATTTACCCCCATACTCCCTTTTCCTTACTGTAACCCGACTAAGGAGTCTTTTTCCACATGGAGGTGGAGGGTTTACAATAGACTCCTCACAAACAATCACTCTTCTCCAGGCCACACAGCAAAACCCCCAGTGTTAATTTAACACTCTGAGTGTGGACTCACTGGACTCATATAAACACTGAAGCAGTGTTAAAAGTAACTCTGAAGCAGTGTTAAAGTGAATGAGATAATTAGGTGATTAACTGAGTGATGATTGGCCATTATTGAAGACACCTGATGATAGCAAGTAGACTCACCAAAGGAGAAAACCTAAATTTGTATGTCACCATTATAGTGGTCTGTGTTTGCATTAGTTGGGATCTTGACCCTTAAATTTTTAACATTAGGTTTTGTTTGTTATAGTTGAATTATAACAGCCAGACAAAACAGAGGAAAGATGATCATGTGGTGTCGATTATGTTTTGAACTAATCATCATGTAGTGACCTGTATACCCGAGTTAGGTTAATGATTAGGTAAACAAGGTGAAAAATGCAAGATCTGGCTTTATTGGCATAAGATGATTTCAAAAGTAACTCCTACATAAAATAAATAATAATAATAAAAAAAACCCTTTAATTTAGACACACAGACATCAAGAATCAGCGTGAGAATCACAACAATGGTGACCATCAAAAAAGCATGTTGTAGCCAATGAAAATTCATCATGCATTGCGGCATGAATAAATTATGAGCTGAATTGTCTTTGTAACTTTTTATTCTCACTACACCGTAGTTGAGATTTATACGCTGATTCTTGATGTCTGTGTCTGCCTAAAACAAAGACTTCTTTCTTTTTTTTAAATCAGAACAGCTTGCAAGAAACCACTTCAAAATGTATAACAAATACAGTATCTTTCACTGTGGAACCACAGAGCTGTTGCAACCAATAAAGCTAATATAACTCAGAGATCAGACTCTAAATAAGCTCAATGACTCAAGTCAAATGACAATTATGTTAAAACATAATCATCACCACCTGATGACTTTTGCTCTCGGCTTGTTTGGCTGTTATAACTCAGATACAGCACCCAAACTAAATTTAAAAATAAAAAGTCAAGGGTCAAGATCCCATCTAATGCAAACACAGACCACTATAATGGTGACATACAAATTTAGATTTTCTCCTTTGCTGATTCTGCTTGTTAACATCAGGTGTCTTCAATAATGGTCAATCATCACTCAGTTAAACACCTAATTATCTCATTCACTTTAACACTGCTTCAGTGTTACTTTTAACACTTCTTCAGTGTTTATATGAGTCCAGTGAGTCCACACTCAGAGTGTTAAATTAACACTGGAGGTTTTACTGTGCATAGATGATGCATGCAATGCCATCACAGGAGACCAATGTCAGGCCTATATTTGCCAAGCAGGAAGATTTTTTCCAAGATTTTAGCTAATGAAAACATCCATTGTGATGTGGATGAGAACCTGTGGCCAAATCCACAAGACAGGGTTGATAAAAAACATAGAAGTGCAGTGAAGAACACTCCAGTTGACATTTTACTGTAGACCTACTGTAGTTTTTCTTATCTAATTTTTTCTTATTTAAAGTTTTTTTTTGAAAAACCTGCTGTGAGTTGATTATTTCTCAAATAATTTTCAAATTTTGTTTAATGATTCCAGTGTCTGTACTTTTCAATGTAGTCTATTACAATGATGTATGAATGTGGAGAACCATAATGAAAGCTGCATCATCTATTTTGAAAAACTATATTTAACGATTGTACTAACAACTAAACAGTGAAACTATGGGTATCTTGTGTGTGGGTAATGTAAAGTAATGTTCCTATGACATTTCATAATAAATTCGTTTTTTGAACAAATGCTTCTGCAAATGCAAGGCTTCTCTAACAACCTGATCTCACAGAATTCCGTGTAATGTTCACGGACTTAATTAACCTCCGAATCTGTGGTGGCATCACGGAATCGCCGAAAATTCCGTGATGGGCTCACAGAAGGCATCAGCCGTGGTCCATGCACGGATTCACTGGTTCAACGTAAAAAAGAGTGACTCCGATGCAGTTATACTTTCACTGGAGTACCTGACAGCCCCTACCCTAAACCTACCCAGTTCTGAACAATAATGATGACGATAAATTTCCCAGTATCGTGTCGGCATATTGATGCTAAGGGTTTCCGTGCGTGGAGCACGGCTGATGCCTGTCACTGACTTACATTGGTATCACTTCTGTGAGCCCATCACGGAATTTTTTCTGTGAGCCCATCACGGGATTTTCGGCGATTCCGTGATGCCACCACAGATTCGGAGGTTAATTAAGTCCGTGAACATTACACGGAAATCTGTGAGATCACGTTGTCTCTAAAGATATGAACGCAATATGCAAAGTTTTGAACATTGGACACCCTGTGTTACAAATAATGACTGTTTTGAGTTTTGTGTCTAGAGTTTTGAAAAATGACGTTAAGGTTCTGTAATTAGCGCAAAAATAATTGTAAAAAATTGCGCGTTCAGATAATTAACCTAATTAACAGGAGAGGAGCACAATCAGTAATCAACCCAATTAACAAGATAAGAGGTGTGTATATACACAGCAGACTGACCGTTGTTCCTTGACAGTAATCCAGCATCCCTCCGTACTCTGTTTATTATATGTACAGTGGGGCAAAAACGTATTTAGTCAGCCATCAATCGTGCAAGTTCTCCCACTTAAAAAGATGAGAGAGACCTGTAATTTTCATAATAGGTATACCTCAACTATGAGCAGAGGCGGACAATCCAGGGGTCAGAAAGTAAAAGTCCTGCCATATTTTTGTTCCACCCATGAACTCAGCAGCTGATTTCACCAGAGGAGGAACCAAGTCATTCCTTTCAAGTCACAAGCAAGTGTCAAGTCAAATCCCAAGTCCTCAAAGAGTTAAAGTTAATGAGATAATTAAGTGTCTAATTAAATGATGATTGTGCGTTAGTGACGAACACCTGCTGTTATTGAGAATTACAGAGGATCAGATGTTGATGTTTTATTGGTTAAAATGATGCCACCATCACAGAGATCAGTGTGTGCTTTAGTTGGGCTCTTGACCCTTTTAGTAAATCAAAGTAATTTGCTTTTAAGCAAGTGTAATATTGTTTCATAGCAAACATTTGTGCATTGTTAACTCAAGAACTTAATGTAGTAGATTAACTTATGCTTTCTGCTTTTAAACCATTTCAATGAGCGTCATGAAGGTGTCTTGCTTTGGTTTATTGAGTGATATTCAGCTATTACTGAATTTTAGAAAAAGAAAATTCTATCAAACAAATGCTACTGTAGTGATTACATATTAGGAGGAAGCAGGCTTTTAGACATTAACACTTATCATTTGATCCTCAACGGTGGTGACAATAATAATTCATGCTGCAGTGCATGATGGGAGTTTTTACTATGGTCTTACCCAGCATACATCGGAGCATGAAGAATTTTGTTGGTTGTCACCATTGTTGAGATTCATTTTCTGGTTCATTATGTCTGCGTGCGTCTAAATGCCAGAAGAGTTCAGGTGTTTATATGCATTAAATACAGTATCAATGAATTCATCGTAATTATTAAAACAACAAGTTCCTTGCATGCTGTTTGACAGGGTTGACTTCTCAAAACCTAAACATACAACATAAAGAAAAAAAAAAACAGTCAGTACAGCTGTAAAAGCATAGTTGCTCATTGTGCAGCCCTGATCTCTTTACTTTACAGCAACACATATACTGCTGCAAAGAAAGATGTAACACAGGAGTCAAAGGCCAAGAGCCCAACTAAAGCACACACTGATCTCTGTGATGGTGGCATCATTTTAACCATTAAAACATTAATATCTGATCCTCTGTAATTCTCAATAACAGCAGGTGTTCATCACTAATGCACAATCATCATTTAATTAGACACTTAATTATCTAATTAACTTTAACTCTTTGAGGACTTGGGATTTTACTTGAGACTTGTTTGTGACTTGAAAGGAATGACTTGGTTCCTCCTCTGGTGAAATCAGCTGCTGAGTTCATGGGTGGAACAAAAATATGGCAGGGCTTTTACTGTCTGACCCCTGGATTGTCCGCCTCTGACTATGAGAGACAAAATGAGAAAAAAAAAATCCAGAAAATCACATTGTAGGATTTTTAAAGAATTTATTTGCAAATTATGGTGGAAAATAAGTATTTGGTCGATAACAAAATTTCATATATACCCTTTGTTGGCAATGACAGAGGTCAAACGTTTTCTGTAAGTCTTCACAAGGTTTTCACACACTATTGCTGGTATTTTGGCCCATTCCTCCATGCAGATCTCCTCTAGAGCAGTAATGTTTTGGGGCTGTCGCTGGACAACACGGACTTTCAACTCCCTCCAAAGATTTTCGATGGGGTTGAGATCTGGAGACTGGCTAGCCCACTCCAGCACCTTGAAATGCTTCTTACGAAGCCACTCCTTCGTTGCCCGGGCGGTGTGTTTGGGATCATTGTCATGCTGAAAGACCCAGCCATGTTTCATCTTCAATGCCCTTGCTGATGGAAGGAGGTTTTCACTCAAAATCTCACGATACATGGCCCCATTCATTCTTTCGTTTACACGGATCAGTCGTCCTGGTCCCTTTGCAGAAAAACAGCCCCAAAGCATGATGTTTCCACCCCCATGCTTCACAGTAGGTATGGTGTTCTTTGGATGCAACTCAGCATTCTTTCTCCTCCAAACACGACAAGTTTAGTTTTTACCAAAAAGTTTATTTTGGTTTCATCTGACCATATGACAATCTCCCAATCCTTTTCTGGATCATCCAAATGCTCTCTAGCAAACTTCAGACGAGCCGGACATGTACTGGCTTAAGCAGGGTGACACGTCTGGCACTGCAGGATTCGAGTCCCTGGCGGCGCAGTGTGTTACTGATGGTAGCCTTTGTTACTTTGGTCCCAGCTCTCTGCAGGTCATTCACTAGGTCCCCCCGTGTGGTTCTGGGATTTTTGCTCACAGTTCTTGTGATCATTTTGACCCCACGGGGTGAGATCTTGCGTGGAGCTCCAGATCGAGGGAGATTATCAGTGGTCTTGTATGTCTTCCATTTTCTAATAATTGCTCCCACAGTTGATTTCTTCACACCAAGCTGCTTACCTATTGCAGATTCAGTCTTCCCAGGCTGGTGCAGGTCTACAATTTTGTTTCTGGTGTCCTTTGACAACTCTTTGGTCTTGGCCATGGTGGAGTTTGGAGTTGGACTCTTTGAGGATGTGGACAGGTGTCTTTTATACTGATAACGAGTTCAAACAGATGCCATTAATACAGGTAAAGAGTGGTGGACAGAGGAGCCTCTTAAAGAAGAAGTTACAGGTCTGTGAGAGCCAGAAATCTTGCTTGTTTTTAGGTGACCAAATACTTATTTTAACGAGGAATTTACCAATTCTTTAAAAATCCTACAATGTGATTTTCTGGATTTTTTTCCCCCTCATTTTGTCTCTCATAGTTGAGGTATACCTATGATGAAAATTACAGGCCTCTCTCATCTTTTTAAGTGGGAGAACTTGCACAATTGGTGGCTGACTAAATACTTTTTTGCTCCACTGTAAGTGTGAACTCGTGAAACGTATATCGTATTCTTCTTATACAGGTGCATCTCAAAATAGAATGTCATGGAAAAGTTCATTTATTTCAGTAATTCAACTCAAATTGTGAAACTTGTGTATTAAATAATTGCAATGCACACAGACTGAAGTAGTTTAAGTTTTTAGTTCTTTTAATTGTGATGATTTTGGCTCACATTTAACAAAAATCCACCAATTAGAATTTGTCACGACCGACCAATATTGAGTAGCCTACACATAAATGCGGGTATGTTCTACATGTCTAAAGTATAAGCCTGTAGAATAAACCAGTCTTATAAACTCATTGATTTAGCTTAACAACTTTAAAATATACCCTGCATGAACGATAAACCATACTCTTAAAATCGATAGTCCACAAAATATGTGTAAAAGGACTGATAACATATTAATGTGATGTTTTGGTTTGTGTCTTACACAACTGTGCATTACTCAACATTTTTTATGAAGTTTTAATATAAAAGATAATAGTCTGTTAACAATTTAGATGCTTTTATTATGAAATGACAAAGAACCACTGGAGTACGTACTGTACGTACTGAAATAATACTATGTGCTCATTTAACTGCTTTATTTACAGTATGCTGAATATAAAACTGTTAAACAAGAACATTAAAACATTTCAAACTTGTTAAACAACCACTTCAATACAATCCTCTTATGAAAACGCTTAATAAAACATTTAGCAAATACCATAAAACTCATATCCGTTAAGCGCTGTCAAACAGAACGTTGTCTGCAAGTTCACAACATGTAAATTACCAACAAGTTCTCAACAGAAAAATACTTGTAACGAACTTGAAAATACATTAAAAACATAAATATCCGTCACACATATAGTTCATGCACTGATCTAATGTATTCTGCTCACCTTAAAACAATTCATTCAATCAAAAACCCGACCAAAAGACAGATAGACAAAACCTCAATGATAGTTCATAGTTGACGTGGATCGAGAGGAAGGCCAAAATAATTATTCTTCCCGACAGTAACATACTGCTTAAGACTAAACAAATGATATTTCTTTTAGGTCATCTTTCTGGTCTGTCTACGATGTGGGATCACAACACACGACAACCCAGGCATGGAAAGTGAGTATTTGTGTTCTCTATACAACTATTACACTTCAAACCTTTCTAACAATTACACTTAAAGCTACACATTTCACATTACATGCATAAATACACATTTCTTTTGTGTATGTCTCTAAACAATAGTTTACAATACTTTGATACCAGTGTTTTAGGCGTCTGTCTTTTAGGTCTGACCCAGAAAACTGATGTCTTAATATTTTGTTCTTCTTTTTATGAAAACATGTGGTAGGCAGTTTTTGTCCTCATCTGCAGCATACCAACATGTTTTAACATGTCATAAATTCCAGTGGTTAGTTAGCAAATGCAACTGTTTATTACTGAGATAAGTCAGTTTTATTTTCTTCACTACTTCAATGTATGAATGTATACTCAACAATATACTCACTTAACTCGTTATTCTGTTCTCTGAGTTCATAAAACTGTCTTTATTTAAAACATTTAAAATGTAATGATTTAGCGGACGCTTTTATTGGAAGCAGCTTACAAATGAGGAAAGTGTTGAGGGCTAAGCAATGTGACGAGTCCTGGATAATCTAACGCGGTGCAGATAGTGAGTTTTTGTTGTTGTTTGTTTTGTTTTGTTTGTTATCAATTTAATAAAAATAAAACCGGTAGACAGAATAAAACGTAAAATAATCTTGTAGAAACGATCTTGTAGCTGATAACATGATATAATGTAATTGTCTCGAATGAAGATGAGGTTTAAAGTAATATTTTATTACATCAAGCACATTTGCAGAAATATTGACATATATGAACAAAGAGGCCCGCTAACATGACAGCAAAAACTAGGAGACAAAATGTATAACACCATAAGCTTAAGGCCTAACAATTACAATTAGGTGGGAAAACAAGATGAGAAGGAATTTGTTTACGGCCGTTTCTCCAAACAAAAAGAGCGAACAGTCATGGAAACATATAAAATTGGTCTGGTTTCAAAGTGTAAGGTAATGAAAAACTTTGTGGTTTATATCTCACAACAGTGTGATGAGGCCTAGAACAGTAACGCCATGAAAAATGTTGAATGTAAACTAGAAGGCAGCTCTGATGTGACTTCTCAGTAATAAACAGTTGCATTTGCTAACTAATCACTGGAATTTATGACGTTAAAACATGTTGGTATACTGCAGATGAGGACAAAAACTGCTTACCACATGTTTTCATAAAAGAACAAAATATTAAGACATCTGTTTTCTGGGTTAGACCTAAAAGACAGATGTGTCATTTCATAATTAAAAGCATCTAAATTGTTAACAGACTATTGTCTTTTAAATTAAAACTTAATACAAAATATTTAGTAATGCACAATTGTGTAAGACACAAACCAAAACATCACATTGATATGTTATCAGTCCTTTTACACATATTTTGTGGACCATCGATTTTAAGAGTGTATGGTTTATCGTGCATGCAGATTATATTTTAAAGTTGTTAAACTAAATAAATGAGTTTATAAACTTATATGAGTTATAAGTTTATATTCTTTCTACAGGCTTACACTTTAGACATGTAGAACATATCCATGTTTATGTGTAGGCTACTCAGTATTGGTCGGTCATGACTCGTATCCGATATGAAGGATCAGTGAATGAAACCGTGACCACAAACATCATCAGCTTAAAGGAACAAAAGACGATACGCATTCACACAATTAACTTTATTTGAATGTTTCACTGATATAAAATGACCCTGAGTTGTTAGAAAAGAAATGTATACTGACATCACTGCGAGATGACTTAAGGAGCTGATGAATCGGATCACTGAACCGAACTGTGGGAAAGAATCGATTCGCAGAAATGAATCAGACTTTGCATCACTAACAGAGATCACAAACAAAGGTTTGTAACATCACAACACGGAAGGAGCGTATACTTCACAAAAAGTGTGGAAATGTAAATCTTTTTATTTAGGGTATCTGAGCATAAGTATACTGTAATTTAGAGCGCTGTCATGTATGAGTATTTTGGGATATGGATCCCCGGCCGCCATGTTTGAAGCCTGAGGTGTATGCTGGGTATTGTAGTTCCCTGACCTGAAAGTCCATAACGTTTGAATGAGGTATTGAATCACACGTTCAATTTAACATCTTTGTAAAAACAAAAAAGATTTTTAAAACATATTTTAACTAAACAAACATATATAAGAAGAATACGATATACGTATGGTAAAACAGACTTGACATGTATATGTTGTAATGGAGCAACCGTTGTTGTTGTGTTATTTTGTGAAATAGCATTAGGGTTTGGTTGTGTGTTCTTGAAATCAAAAAATTGTCCTTATCTTAAGAAAAGTCAATCAGTTCCATCTGCTATCTGAATATTCAGTCAGTATTCATCATGAAATTATGAACCTGTCATCAGCACCATTCTGGAGAATGTGCATTACAGTTTGCTAAGGGGTATGTTTGCTGTGTTTGCTACCTCTGCATGTCTTCATCTAATTGAACGTGACCAGTATTTTTAACGACTGTTAGCTCATGCCTATATGTTTTTAGTTTCATCATAAACTAGGTAGGCAGGGCCTTGTAGTAATATGTTGAACATCTGATAAGTTGGTCAATCACACCAACTTATCAGGTGTACAAAGAGTTATATCTTACTGCGGTGCTATAATACATTTTCTGCAATGGTTGTACTTGTTGTTAGAATGCTTCAAATTGGGTCCAGGCTTGTTTTATGAGCGTACCCTTGTTTGTCAAACTAGTCTTAAGTGATATTGTTCACATTTTTAGAGTTAAAAAGGTTAAAGATGTGATTAACTACAAACTACAAGCATCCTAACTTAGAAACACAACACTATATGTTTTTACCCCAAAAACTGGTTGTTCAACACATTTAAAATGTCATAAGAAAGTTTATTGTGTTTTAAATAGAAAGTCTTTTTTATTGATTAATATGATAGAATCATGCTGAATTTATGAGGTTATGTATTTATACTGGTTCATGTACTCACTGATTACTGTATACATATTCAAGAGAAATGCATACACTCATTTTTTTTTTTTATCAATCTAAAGCCTGTCATTACAAATATCTTAAAGAGAAAAGTCTTTCACGCATTCTATTTTAATTTGTCTCAGGACTCTATTACACAAAAATCACTTGAATGTGGACATGAATCCTACATAAAAGCTAAAAAAGATGACTTACAGATACTTAACATCTTAACACATCTGTAACAGTAAGATATTTATGTCATCACACACCATCAGACACATCAGGTGGGGTTGATACATTGGACTTATTGATTATTTTAATTATTTCTTCTATCAATTATTTGATCAAATCTTAGTAAAATAAACCTATATAGACCAGTTGTTTTTATTTTAATAAAATAAAATATTATACTTTAAATATGCTGCATTTAAATACCATGGTTAATAATACCATTTTTAAAGTGAGAAAGAAAGTCTAATCTGTTGTAAAGATTCTGTGAGACATTTGTAGCACCTTGTTTAAGAATTAGAATTTTCAGTCTAATTTAGGTCTAATTCATAAAGAAAAAATCTCTGTAATCGCCTTGCATTCATCAGAGGATCATTTGACTGCATCTAATCCTTGCTTTAGAGCATCATGGTTTTAGGGTTGAAAGATCTGAAAAACGTATGTGTTAAAACAAAAGTTATATCATTGTTTAATCATACTGCTTTTCATAATCATGTAGATTTTGCATGCATGCTTGTGTTTTCATGTATGTTTGTGTTTGAGTTTGCATGTTTGTGTTTGCGTGTATGTTAGTGTTTGCATTTATGTTTGAGTTTGTGTTTTCATGTATGTTTGTGCTAGTGTTTGACTGTACATGTTTTTTTTTTAGTTTGCATGTGTTTCTGTTTGTTTGCATGTATTTTTTTGTTTGCATTTGTAAGTACGTCTGTGTTTTGTTTCCGTTTGCATATGTTTGTGTTTATGTTTGCATGTGTGTTTGTGTTTATGTTTACATGTATTTTTGTGTTTGCATGTATGTGTTTGCGTGCATGCTTGTGTGTATGTTTGCATGAGTGTTTGTTTTTGTGTGAGTTTGAGTGTTTGTGTACGTGCTTGTGTTGAGGCTTAAACAAAATCTAGGAGTGAATATAAAAAAATAACAAATTAAACTAAAATGAAAAAGATTTTTTACAACAGCATAGACCGGTTTATTAAAATAATCACCTTCGTCCTTATTTATTTAAGTTTGTTGTTATCGACTTCTTCTTTATCAATCTAATCTCAGTCTGAACATCGGTTTGAAGCCACATTCACCAGATCCACATTATAAATAGTTCTTTCTTGACTTTACCTAAAAATCTACCAGATGTCCCCTACGTAAATTCTCCAGATGTGTGTCGTTAAAAATGCTCAATAGGGTACACATCCTTTGACCAGTCACTGAACTTTAGCCTGAACTTTTGGCAAAATTTACCAGGATACACTCGCAGATGCATACCATAAAATGGTTGGAATGAATATCCTTTAATCACTGAACTTTGTTCCTGACACAACACCAAAGTTCCCAATGCCAGATCCCTCAAAAATCATTAGATTGCAAATGAGTTGCAATTCCAGAAACATCTTTAGATGTTTTACAACCTTTTGAAATACAGTACAGCGATATGAACACATCAGTAATCATTCAACCCAGACACTCGTAGCCATTCTCATTTGCATTTTGTAGTAGCTATGTTGTAAAAAGTTTAGACATTTAATTACGTATGTCTGTTTCAATTGATAACAAGTCTTACGGCAAGAAAATCATAGAGGAATCCTGTCTTGATTTATTATGCGGTATGAAACAAAAACATTTTGCTTTCATTCCAGTTAGATGTTTGTCTGCGCATTTGTGTGTTTTCACTGATATAGCACACCGCAAGTTTTAAGATTGACAAAAATCAAAGACAGATTAAAGGAATAACTGAATTAAGTGTTAATAACTAAATGAAATAAACTAAAATATAGAATCATTTTCCTGTGGCTAGGCGTTTGTTTAAAAGGAAACTGGTATGATCTTTAAAATGAAAAACTCTAACTTGTAGGCTATTAATGTTAAAAACAGAAAGAATGCTTTCATCAATTAAGAAATGTCAAAGATTTATTGAAAACAACTCTGTTTAATTTTAAAAACATTATTATGTTTATTTCTTTTGCCATACGTTTAAATCTATCTTTACATTGGTCTCTCCTCCGGTGTTAGGGCTGGGTTGTGGGTGTGGCTTGACCGCTGCACTCGTAAATTCATTCTGAGTTTTGACAGCACTGAGTGAGGAGATGTCGCAGACAATGTGTAAGATGCTTTCTCTTATCTAACTTGTGACAAATGTTTGCTTTTCCTAAAATTGTAATGTTACAAGGTTTTGACAACTGCCGTATGGGAGGCCTACGTTTCTTTCTTTTTTCTAACTTGTGACAAACTCTAACTAGTTTTTAAATTATAGCTAATGTTAGACTACAACATAGATTTTGTCAAGTAGGCCTATCTTATTCTGTTGTTTAAAGAATGTGTCTGATGCATTTTGTTTTAGATCAGGGTAAGATGGTCAGGTCTTTTACTTGTAACAAAACTTAAAATTTTAATGTTAGACTACAAGATTTTGACAACCACCATATTGTTTAACAAACGTGTCTAATACTTTTTTTGTTTCGATCGTCGCAAGATGGTCGACTCTTCTTTCTTTTTTTTAGTTAACTTTGTCAAACTGTACCTTTCCTAAAATTGTTTAACAACACTTAAACACTCGTCTTGACTTGTTTTACTGTTTTCTGGAAAACAGTTATTACATTGCTCATATTGCATGTATGTTAGATGTTTTTTTCTTCAAATGTGTGTGTGAAAAAACTTTAATAAAAACTTCCCTTTATCCCGTTTAACAACCAATACATCGTTTCACATTTTAAAGTTTAAAGCACAGTTTTTTTGAACAGCACAGAATTTTTATGACGAGTCATCAATCAAATTTTGACATTTGGTATACTATACTCTCTCTGTTGTAGTATTTGATTTGTTGTCATTTTGTCACTGCAGTCCATATCCATGAGTTATGATTCTTAGCTGGGTTACCCCAATAAGAAAGTATTGTAAAATGTTTGTAAATATATACATCTATAATACATTTTTCAATAGCGCTTACAGTGGTAAATACAACATTACAATTTATGTACATTTATAAGATTTATAGTTAAAGCAAATATCACCTGAGAGACTGAGGGCCACCATGAATAGGAAGCTGCTCAGTGTTGGTGTTTTAGGACTTTTTCCTGAAACATTACAATATTGTTTTAGGACCATGTTGTTTTAGGACTATTTCCCTTATAATGGTTACAATAAGGTTTAAATTAAGTCCATGTCTTATATGTCTGTGCACTGCATAGTCCAGTGTATTTAAGCCTATACATTAATGCAGTATTATAATGGATAGAAGAAAATGAATGAAATAACATAAATGAGACAGGGATCAGATGTAATATCGTATGTCAGCCTATGTCATATTTTCCTCTATAAAGCTGACAAAATTAGCAACATGTGTGTACACGGTGTAAAGCTCTGGGTTGCAGTTTAAAGAATCATATCCAAAACTGACCAACCCTAAAAGTTTCCACTCCAGTGAGCCCTGTCCATGTGGAGGTGTCAGACTGGAGCCTGAGGAGACTGGAGGCAAAATAAGAATCCCTCCAGTGTCAGCAGGGCAAATGTTTGACTGTTCCACACCAGAACCCTGTCGCCCACACAGCATGTTTTCAGACACACTGATAGGAACACCATAACTGGCATATTGCTGCTCACACTGAACAACATCTCCCAGAATCACGCGGCCCACACGTGCTTTCTCAGCATCTCCAGCCTTCTGGTCAGGTAAGAGGGACCAGCCTGTCACCATCCTCTGTCTGGAGTCTTCTACTATATCACGAGCATCTGGTAGGCAGATCGGTAGCACATATTCTCCAATACGAGCCTTGTCCAAGAGCTTCAATACGGCCACATCTGAATCCAGCACCAGGGGATCATAGTTTGGATGTAGAGTGATGGAAGATACCTGACCAATCAGAGGTGAGACATGGAATGAATTAGCAGCATATACAAAGAACAAACGGTGTAAATATGCTGTACTTGTCAAAACTTGGGCACACATACTGTGATTCAAATTGATGTTTTCCAGGAACTTATAAAACCTTTACATGTAAAAAAATAAATCACATAAAAGTTGAATAGATATTCATATACAGATATTCATTAAATGATCCCCTCTTGGGTTTCACAAAAGAAAGTTTGTTTTGGAATGACATGCAGGGGAGTAAATCATGACGGAAGCAGCAATTACATGGCCAAGCACACCAATGCCTTGAAAAAAGAATTGTAACATTGATTTGGTGAAAAAATATGGTATTGTCAGAAGATGGTTACAGTGGCACACACAATGTTTTATGTCAATACCCCAAAACATTGCAAAGACAAACACTCTCATTGTTTGCTGTCAACTTTTACAGTACTTCTTGCTATTACACTCCTTGATCTATTATACAAGAACAGTTAACGTAGGTATATCTTTATATAATTTTTGTTTTGAAAATGATGGCAATATGGTGCGGGGCCCAATTTTTACAGTTCCCTTTCAGTCGGTCACGCCGAGTCACGTCGGGTGACGAATTGGGATCTCGCTTAGAGAGACCAATCCACTTCGAGTGTAACTAAACGAGCCAATGCACATTGGCATGCGATTATTGCATCCAGCTGCCACTGATCACAGCGTGAGTATAAGTAGGCAGCAGGTGCAGCGCATATTCAGTTTTTCGCTTCGGAGCCAAGTTGTTACATCGTTCTGCTCCTGACTTCTGCTGACGAGTGAATTCAACGAGTTGAGCATGGTCTTTGGAAGACTCTTGTGGTTCTTCCCGTGTTGAGTGGATTGCAGACATCAGGTTGCACTACCCCCTGTTTGTGTTGCAGGTGACCAGCTCCCCTGTGTGCTTCAGCATGCTAAAATAACTTTTTCCCTAAAAGAGCATTCACGGGTGTGTCTTTTTAAAGACAATGTTTCATCTGGCAAACCTGACATTACGTCTTTGTAAAGACGAGTTGGGTCTTGCTACAGACAACATGTCACCCGTGCGTTTCTGGATGCGGTCGTTACCTGGAGCCGGGTGATGGTAACGATCGCTGCCTCACGTGCCTGGGCAGCAAGCACGCTGAGGTGGCGTTCGTGGATGAGTCATTTTCTCATTGGGAAAGTGATCTTCTCGGAGTTGCAGGCCAGGCTCCGTTACCTCGACAAAGGGGCGGAGCCCTGTTGACTCTGCCTTGATCTGGTTCTCTTTCTGGCTGCAGACAGGAGAGGACTGCTTCAGGCGGTGGCACGGGTGGTCTGAGGATTACAGTGGTGGCAAACCCTCCATGCACTCAAAAAAATGATTTGGTCTAAATTGTGCCAGTGTTCATGTGTTTCCACACTAAAGAGTGTTCAAGTAGAATTGAAGCAGTGCTGGAGTTAAGGAGATAATTATGTGATGATTGATCATTAATGATGAACACCTGCTGTTATCAAGAAGAATCACCGAAGGAAAGAGAAACACAAGAACTACAACTGACTTCAGCCACAGCTGATGAAATCAACTGAAAAAAAAGAAGACATTAAATCTCTCAAGATCTGATTAAACAGCATCAGACTGACCAGATTGACTTTATTTCTGTCAGACTTCTAGAGAAGCTCTTATTGAGAATTAACAGAGGTTTAGATGCTTTATTGTTTGTTTGAAATCACCATCAAAGAGACCACTGTTTCCTTTTGTTGGGCTCTTGACCCTTGACATTTTGGTGTTAATATTACGCTGGTTGCTTTAATTGTGTGATCATTTAAAACACACTTAGCTTAACCAGCGAAGCCAAGTGAAAAAGTTGTGGGTAGATCCAATTTCTGATTATATAGACATTATACTGTTTTAGATTTTTTTGTAGCTTCATATCTTGCATTATTGTAAATATCAGATAATTTGAAAATTTACAAATCACCTTGTGCACATAAAGTTTTCATCTATAGCAATACAAAGACCACAGACATCAAGAATCAGTGTATGAATCTCAACAATGGTGACAGTCAAGAAAATATTCAGATAAAACTCTGAACATCACAAAACAAGCTACTAAAAGTCACAACTATAACAGCATACGTAAAATAAAATAGTAAGAATAAAAGAAAATAATCAGACAATTCAGCTGCGTTGTTTATTCATGCTGCAATGCATGCTGGGATACATGGGAGAGTCTTGTACTATGCTGGTACCCAGCATGCATTGCAACATGAAGCATTTTGTTGACTGTCACCATTGTTGAGATTCATACGCTGATTCTTGATGTCTGTGATCTTTGCATTGTTGTAGACGAAAACATTTTGAGCACAAAGTGATTTGTAAATTATTTAAATTATCTGATTTTGCATGAAAGCATTTCTCTTGAAATGAGATCGGTGGATCATTTGCCCACAACTTTTTTTTTTTTTCTTAGCTTTGTTGGCTAAGCGAAGTGTGTTCTATATAAACACACAATTATAGCAACCAGCGTAATATTAACACCAAAATGTCAAGGGTCAAGAGCCCAACAAAAGGAAACACTGGTCTCTTTGATGGTGATTTCAAACAAAACAATAAAGCATCTAAACCTCTGTTAATTCTCAATAAGAGCTTCTCTAGAAGTCTGACAGAAATAAAGTCAATCTGGTCAGTCTGATGCTGTTTAATCAGATCTTGAGAGATTTAATGTCTTCTTTTTTTCAGTTGATTTCATCTTCAGCTGTGGCTGAAGTCAGTTGTAGTTCTTGTGTTTCTCTTTCCTTCGGTGATTCTTCTTGATAACAGCAGGTGTTCATCATTAATGATCAATCATCACATAATTATCTCCTTAACTCCAGCACTGCTTCAATTCTGCTTGAACACTCTGTAGTGTGGAAACACATGAACACTGGCACAATTTAGACCAAATCACTTTTTTGAGTGTGGAACCAATCCTCCAGGGACCATCGCACCTCTTGTGCTTCGAAATCAGTGAGTTGCCAATGGAACATGCTGGGCCCTCTACACGGAGCGTACCAGCAGTATCCTTGGCGCTCCTTCCGACGACCGGATGTCGATTGCTGCATCGGAGAGTGAGCCGGAGCTTTCTGGGGAAGAAGATTCGGTTGCACTGCTGCTCTGGTGGTAGCAATGCTGGAGTCAGACCCAGACCCAGAAATGACAACTATGCTTTCCCAGGCCGCTGAGAGGGTAGGGCTCAAGTGGAGACCTCCACTGTGTCCCGAGCCCTCGAGGTTGGACGACTGGGTTCTCAGCGCCCTGCCCCGGTGCCTCTCTTCCCGGAGGTGCATGGGGAGCTTACCAGATCGTGGATGGCAAGTTTTACTGCCAGAAACCGACCTGTTAGATCCTCCTCCCTCACCACCCTCGATGGTGGTGCAGCTAGGGGGTATACGGGGGTGCCCCTGGTGGAGCGGTCGGTTGCGATGCAGTTGTGTCCTAATACTGCCTCCACCCAGCAGGGCAAACCGTGCCTCCTCTTCCGGGCCTTTAGGTATTCGTCTGGTCTGTCCAGCGATGCTTATGTGGCCTGTGGAGAAGCTGCCTCCACCTTACACTCTGACGTTACTGCAGGTTCTTCAGGCTAAAAGCACTGAGGGACGTTCACGAGGGTGGTCACGATCCAGAAGTTCTGTAAGAGCTTTGTAGCGCTACTGACCTCATGCTATGAGCGATGAAGGTCACTGTGCGGTCTTTGGGTCATGCGATGTCCACACTTGGGGTCCAGGAGTGCCACCTCTAGCTGGGTCGCCGACAAAGTTCGGTTCCTCAAGGTTCCTGTGTCCCAGACTTCGAGAGTGCGACCAATCGTATTACTCACGCACCTTATGCCAGAATGCAGGTTGGTGTTGCACACAAACTGACCCCGCTTCGGACTGGCAACAAGACGCCCGAGCTGGGTCCCTGCGTTCCCCTTCGCTGCCCCACCACGGGTACATCGGTGGTCCGTCGGTGCCATTTGTGCAGTTTCTGGGAGCCTGGCTAGCGCTTCCCAGTCCGTCTTGTTGGCTCCGTCAGACCATCAGACTCGGCTATGCGAATCAGTTCACCCGGCATCCTCCCAACTTCACGGGCATCCACTTCACTTCAATAAAGGCAGCAGATGCTCCTGTCTTGCGTGCAGAGATCACAGTCCTACTGTCGAAGGATGCGATAGAGCCGGTCCCTCCAGCCGATATGAGGATGGGGTTTACAGCCCTTACCTCATTGTACCTCACAGAGGAACTCTTTTCTCGGTATAGAGTTGGATTCGGTCGATTAGATAGCACACCTCATGCAAGAACGTGCTCAGTCGGTGTTGAACTGCTCGAATACATTCAAAAGCAGGACGGTGGTCCCACTGAAACAATTTCAGAGGCTCCTGGGGCATATGGCAGCTGCTTCATATGAGACTGCTTCAACACTGGCTCCATGGCCGAGTCCCAAGGTGGATGTGGCAACGCGGCACTCACCGGGTCCGAGTCACAACGGCCTGCCGCCAAACCTTCACCCCATGGTCAGACCTCTCGTTTTTCTGGGCAGGAGTGCCCTAGAACAGATCTCCAGGCATGCTCTGGTTTACACGGATGCCTCCACCACCGGCTAGGGGGCCACGTTCGGCTTGCAGTATTGGGGGTTTTGACGGGCCCCCAACTGCACTGGCGCCCGCCACCTTCTTCTCTGGAATCATAAGCATCTGAGGTCGCTTCGCGCCATTCACATTCCGGGCTTGCTCAACCGGGCAGCAGACGACCTGTCACGAGCTGCGCTCCCTGGAGAGTGGAGACTCCTTCACCAGACGGTCCAGCTGATTTGGAGATGTTTCGGACTTGCTCAGGTAGACCTGATTGCTTCTCTAGAGACCTCTCATTGCCAGTTGTTTTACTCCCGGACCGAGGGAACACTCAGCACGGACGCACTGGCACACAGCTGGCCACAGGGCCTTCGCAAGTATGCATTTCCCCCAGTGAGCCTTCTAGCACAGACACTGTGCAAGATCAGGGAGGACGAGGAGCAGGTCCTGCTCGTGGCGCCATACTGGCCCACTCGGACTTGGTTCCCGGAACTGATGCTCCTCGTGACAGCCCCTCCTTGGCAGATTCCTCTGAGGAAGGATCTACTTACTCAGAGATGGGGCACCTTATGGCACCCGCGTCCAGACCTCTGGAAACTTCATGTTTGGTCCCTGGATGGGACGCGGAGGTTCTAGGTGACCCACCCCAGGAAGTAGTTGACACCATCACTTCGGCGAGAGTGCCGTCTACAAGACATGCTTACGCCTTGAAATGGAACCTGTTCGACAAATGGTGTTTTTCTCACCAAGAAGACCCCTGGAAGTGCCTGATCAGAGTCGTGCTGTCCTTCTTGCAGCAAGGGTTGGAGTGAAGGCTGTCTCCCTCCACCCTTAACGTCTATGTGGCTGTGATTGCCGCCAACCACGACCCCGTGGAAGGGAAGTCGGTGAGGAAGTATGACTTGGTCATCAGGTTCCTTAGGAGGGTGAGAAGGGTAAATCCCCCATGGCCCCCCTCTATACCCTCTTGGGAACTGTCTCTAGTGCTCAGAGCAGACAGTCGGAGCTGAAGTTTCTTTCAATGAAGACTCTGCTCCTGCTTGCATTGGCCTCCATCAAGAGGGTAGGGGACCTGCATTGAATTGCTACGTTGACAGGACGCAAAGCTTCAGGACCTCAGACCAGCTCTTGTTTGTCACGGAGGCTGGCAGAAGGGGAATGCTGTCTCTAAGCAGAGGATGGCCCACTGGATAGTGGACGCCATCACCCTGGCTTATCAGGCACAGGGTGTGCCCTGTCTGTTCAGGTTGAGAGCTCACTCTACTAGAAGTGTTGCATCCTCCTGGGCGCTGCCTCGCTGGCAGATATTTGTAGAGCTGCAGGCTAGGCGACCCCTAACAAGTTAGCTAGATTCTATAGCCTCTGTGTGGAACTGGTACCGTACGACACAGAGTCGTACGGTAGACCCTGTCGAGCTCCTCCGTCCCCTCGGTAGCCAGACGTGGTGGAGCGTCTGGCTCCAGGCCCTCACTCGATGAATCCGTGAGAACCGGTAGAGGGCTGGGTTCCATATGTAGAGACCTAATTGGATCCCATATGTGTAAGTCCACGGTATAGCTTCAGAGCCCGTGTTTCCCCGGCAGACTTCCTGCCATTGCCCAAGAGGCTACAATCACCTCTAATCTTCCATATCCACCTAAACGGTTGTTATATGTGTAAGTGCTTCTGAACCTCCTTTTGGAAGGATGGGCTTCCGCAGCGTTCCTGTTCCAAGTGGAACGGGTACGTTTTCCCAGTGTTATCCAGTCTTACTGAGTGGGTAGTGCCATAGCAACCTTAACTGGTCTTCTTGTGGTGAGCTCTGACCTATGCCAAAAAGTAGGGGTGCAGGAGGCTTCCACAGGACACTGGAAGAGGCAGTATCTGTGGCCCTTTGGTAGGGATCCCAATTTGTCGGTCACCTGACGTGACTCGGAGTGACCGACTGAAAGGGAGCGTCTAGGTTACGTATGTAACCCTCGTTCCCTGAAGGAGGGAACGGAGACGTCATGTCCCGTCGCCACGGCTGCTGTACCGCCGCTGAGCGGCCGGGTCACTGGCTTGCCTCCTCAGTGAAAACCTGAATATGGGCTGCACCTGCTGCCTACTTATACTCACGCTGTGATCAGCGGCAGCTGGATGTAATAATCGCATGCCAATGTGCATTGGCTCGTTTAGTTACACTCAAAGTGGATTGGTCTCTCTCTAAGCGAGATACCAATTCGTCGGTCACCCAACGTGACGTTTCCGTTCAGGAATGTAACCGAGACGTTACATTCAGGGCACAGATGACATACCAAATTTCATAATGATTTCTCAATACTTTCATAAAATTCAGCATTTTATGACGGAATTAAAATCCACTCATAAGGGAACACTGAGGATCATTCTCAGTACTCAACAGGGTGTGTCCAAAGGCAACTAAAAAGACTGGTCTCGTGGTTTCAGGCCAAACTATTCAAATGTTAAAATATCTAAAGAAAATATCTATTATTTTATGGTTTGATCAGCAGGTGGTGTTGTGTCTAGCTGCTCAGGTACTACACTTTTTTATATGTTTTAAGTATAAACAAGTCAAAAACAAGTTTGGGAAAAATCTGGCAGGCACTAAGAAACAAATATTCTTAATATTCTTAAAAAAAGTCTTAATGTCATGTGCTTCTCAAATAAATGTAATGTTTTTAAAGGATATTTAGATATTTTTACTGGAAATCACGACTAAAATATAATAATTTAAAACTCGTTCAATGTTTTTTTCAACTTGAAACAACAAACAAAAAGATGCTTATGATAAGTAGCATATTTAAGCACATTTAATTTTAATAATAAGTTAGCTAGTTAGTTGTGCATTAGTTAAATGTGCAAATTAGTAATAATAAAGAATGGGTAGGAGTGTCCGATCTTCTGACTTTCAAACTGACCCGTAATCGTTGCAGTCCCTTGGTCACTCTCAGATCACTGCGATACTGTTTGCCAAGCACTACCCTGATTTTGGCCGTGTCAAGTGGATATAATTTCCCCAGCTCTGTGACACAGTGGGCAGCTACAACCACACTTCGCTGGTTCACCAGGGCTCCACTGCAAACAAGCTGCCAACCATCCATGTCACTCTCTTCTTCCATCAGTTCAGTGTTTGCTCCCATTGTCTTGGCCACACTTAACTTCCCTAGTTTGCTTGCAACAGGCAAACGGTAGATGGCAGCCAGCCAGGGCCAGTTAGTCTCAGAAGGGTTCTGAGGGTCAAAGTTTGTCAGCTTCCCACACACTGGCATAGAGAAGGAGAGAGAGAGAGAGAGAGAGAGAGAGAGAGAGAGAGAGAGAGAGAGAACAAAAATTAAGAGGAAAAAAAACAAAAGCAATTAATATTTTACAGATTGACAATAAAAGTGCACTTTAAGGGCTTGGAATGTTATGGATCATATAGAGAGTTCTATTTGATTTTATTACTTCCTTAAGCATTTGCTTGTGCTGTCACTCTGATAAATGTGTATGGATGTGATAATTTCCTTCCGTAACTCTTGCATTTGACAAGAGCATTCGGGCCCACTTTCAGAGCCTCACCCTAAAATACTGCCAGATCACGAACAATTGGCATATTCACATAAATGTGTGACTTTGTTGGCATTTACAATGAAAAAAAAAAAACATGCTCATTTTCTTACAAACCTCCATGATTTTCCATCACATGAAAACTTAATTACAGTATCTCAGAGAAGTGAGTACACCCCTCACATTTTTGTAAATATTTTATTATATCTTTTCATGTGACAACACTGAAGAAATGACACTTTGCTACAATTTAAAGTAGTGAGTGTACAGCTTGTATAACAGTGTAATTTTGCTGTCCCCTCAAAATAACTCAACACACAGCCATTAATGTCTAAACCACTGGCCACAAAAGTGGGTACACCCCTAAATGAAAATGTCCAAACTGGGCCCAATTAGCCATTTTCTCTCCCCGGTGTCATGTGACTCGTTAGTGTTACAAGGTCTCAGGTGTGAATGGGGAACAGGTTAAATTTGATGTTATCGCTCTCACTTTCTCATACTGGTCACTGGAAGTTCAACATGGCACCTCATGGCAAAGAACTCTCTGATAATTGTTGATAAAAAATAACTCTCTGATAAAAAATAATTGTTGCTCTACATATAGATGGCGTAGGCTATACGTAGTTTGCCGAGACCCTGAAACTGAGCTGCAGCACGGTGGCCAAGACCATACAGCGGTTTAACAGGACAGGTTCCACTCAGAACAGGCCTTGCCATGGTCGACCAAAGAAGTTGAGTGCATGTGCTCAGCGTCATATCCAGAGGTTGTGTTTGGGAAATAGATGTATGAGTGCTGTCAGCATTGCTTCAGAGGTTGAAGGGGTGGGGGATCAGCCTGTCAGTGCTCAGACCATACGCTGCACACTGCATCAAATTGCTCTGCATGGCTGTCATCCCAGAAGGAAGCCTCTTCTAAAGATGATGCACAAGAAAGCCCACAAACAGTTTGTTGAAGACAAGCAGGCAACCAGGCGGCAACCAGGTGAGAGTACAAAGACAAGTGTGTCTTACCTACAGTCAAGCATGGTGGTGGGAGTGTCATGGTCTGGGGCTGCATGAGTGCTGCCGGCACTGGGGAGCCTCAGTTCATTGAGGGAACCATGAATGCCAACATGTACTGTGTCATACTGAAGCAGAGCATGATCCCCTCCCTTCGGAGACTGGGCCGCAGGGCAGTATTCCAACATGATAACGACCCCAAACACACCTCCAAGACGACGACTGCCTTGCTAAAGAAGCTGAGGGTGAAGGTGATGGACTGGCCAAGCATGTCTCCAGACCTAAACCCTATTGAGCATCTGTGGGGCATCCTCAAATGGAAGGTGGAGGAGCGAAAGGTCTCTAACATCCACCAGCTCCGTGATGAGTGGAAGAGGACTCCAGTGGCAACCTGTGAAGCTCTGGTGAACTCCATGCCCAAGAGGGTTAAGGCAGTACTGGAAAATAATGGTGGCCACACAAAATATTGACACTTTGGGCCCAATTTGGACATTTTCACTTAGGGGTGTACTTACTTTTGTGGCCAGCGGTTCAGACATTAATGGCTGTGTGTTGAGTTATTTTGAGGGGACAGCAAATTTAGACTGTTATACAAGCTGTATACTCACTACTTCGTATTGTAGCAAAGTGTAATTTTTTCAGTGTTGTCATATGAAAAGATATAATAAAATATTTACAAAAATACGAGGGTTGTACTCACTTCTGTGAGATACTGTAAATGATGAAGTTGATCTCTTTAATAAAGACCTCTACACCTCCTACACTTGTATCTTGTCTGTCATGTGTGGCCTCACCAGGCGAACAAGAAACATGACGTCCACTCCACTTTCCCATCTTCAGACAGGTTCTGCGTGCACTTCCAAAGTGCTGGTAGTAAGGTGACATACACTCATACTCAATGTGTGTGTAGACATGATGAAACCCCTGTGGGAGAGGGGGCATGGTGAAAGGGGCCTGGGTGGACTGCACTTCCCTTAAGAAATTGTTCACTCCAGAGGAAGAATAAAACTTATGCACAGGTGTTTTCCTGAAAACACACACACACACACACACACACACACACACACACACACACACACACACACACACACACACACAAAAGAACAAGGACATCATATTAGACAAACATACAGAATTAATGAAACACATTTTACAGTTCACATATTCAATTTACTTGAAAATTACTTGAAAATTCTGCTTTGGAATGAATGGGAGAATTATGGTCATAGTAATTAATTAAATGGTTCAACTTTGTATGTTATTGTAACATTCTGCCATCAAGAGTGACATAGTGAAATTGTCTATACCTGGATGGGATATGGGGATGTAGAACTCTCTGTTTCACCAGCACAGATACTTTGGGCTCTCGACAGGCTATACATAAGAATACAAACAAAACATCTTAGTTTTGAATTTATCAATGTTTAACATGTTTATGCCAGTACACTATTCATGAAAATACTAAGAAAATAGATTGGGAGATTTAATTGTTTGTTTAAGTATTCTGTATGAATGTATTGGGTTTCTTTTTTACCAGCAGCTATCACTCTGTAGCATCCGCCTTGTTTCCCATCGAAGCTAAACAGAGCTGAAACAGCCGGGAAACCTGAATGAGTGGAGCATGCCAGCTCATTTCATACCCATATGTATGGGGAGTGGCTGGCAAATTCCTCTAGCCAGTTCTCATTAGCCTTTTTTGAAAGCATCAGAGGTGTTTAGGGCTCTCAAGTGCACCCCTAGTGTCACTACACTGAGCATATTGTTCCCTCCATTAGGGAACAGAGATTACAATAGTAACTGAGATGTTTCCTTTAGACAGTCTCCAATCCAACTCTGCTTAGCTTCAGTGAGCATTGTGTCAATCTAGTGAAACTAGGTCCCTATACAAAATTCCACAACCAGCTGAACTGTGTTACGAAGTTTAGCGTTGCAGATGCCGGCAGCACATCTTAACCCTCTCAATGTTCAGATTAAGTGTATACTGAACCATGTCTTAAACATTCATAAATAAATAAATAAATAAATAAATAAATAAAAGATAAATTTACAGTCTTGCAGACCCTTAGTTTACGCTGGGGAAAGTGCTCTTTTTCCATATGGGGGAAAAAATAAACTATGGAAAAAACACTACCCAGAGGAGGACAGTATGTGAAGAATACATCACATGGGTTTACCTAGTGGGAAGCACTACACATGGAAGAGGTCTCTGGGATGGGCTCTAACCAAGAGATGGGAAAGGCTCATATTCACAGAGACTGGCAGCAAGCAAGGCTCTGCCCAGGGAATATACACGGTTACCGGCAGGGCACCTTTACAGTGAAGAAAATAAAAAGGCATATAAGATTACCATATAGGAATCATCACATATGGAGCACTTAGTCCAATTAGACAGGCTCATCAGAAAAGAGGCATACCCCACATAATGGGCCTGGTAGCAGAATTCTTTTGCCACTGATTCAGCTACTGATGAGTTCTGAAAACAGTCAGTTATTATCCCAAGTTTCACCAGAAACAGGAAACACATGGATTGGAAAAGTGCACATTATGGTGGTGTGTTTGCAGTGCTTGCAGGTTCACCACTTGGACCCTGAAAGGGGTAGTGGAGACTTTGTGTACAGAGCCAGTCTGCTTGCAGCTCCTTAGACCTCTTGATGGAGGTAAGCATGGTCAGGACAGCTGTCTTCAAAGAGAAGGCACTAAGCTCAACTGATTCTAAGGGCTCAAAGGGAGCTCTCTGCAGACCCTGTAAGACCAAGGAGAGGAATAAGGCACAATCTCAATGTATTTAGCCTCCTCATGCCTTTGAGGAACCTTATGATCTGGTTGTGATTTCCTAGAGACCTACCTTCCACAATGTCATGATACACCACTATAGTCCTGATGTACATTTTCAATGTGGAGGGAGACATGTGTCTGTCCAACCTTTTCTCTAGGAAGGAAAGCACTGACCCAATGGCAAATATTTTTCTGCTCAGGAAGAACACTAGTTAGCAAAAAGAAAGTGAAGGAGGGCTATTCCCCAGGGAGGGGGCGACGAGGGGAGCATGAGCTCCGAGAAGCAAGTCTTTGTTAGCCACCAGGGTGCAACCAGCAGGAACTGTTCTCCTTCCTCCCTGACCCTTGAAAAATATTTGTGCAATCAGGCTCACTTGGGGGAACACATATGGCGCTTTTCCACTGCATGGTACGACTCGGCTCGGCACGGTACGGCATGGCTCGGCACGGCTCAGTTCGGCTCGGTTTGCGTTTCCACTGCAGTTTAGTACCGCTTTAGAGTGGGCGGGATTATTCATGTGTCGTTATAGTTGCGTTATAGATGCTTCTGTAGTCGCTCTTCGGTTTTTTTTAACTTGTCCCTACACTGTTTGTAGGTCCGGTGGTAGCCGTGTGCGGCCAAGAGCTTAGCGACCTCCTGGAAAACTTTTTCATTCCGCGTCGCCCCATCAAGCTCTCGCTGGATCCGCTCCTCGGCTATCAACGAGAGGAATGTCTGTACTTCCTCGGCAGACCACGAAACAGCCATTTTTTGGTTGATACAAACAAAAGTTGCGACCGATCCTTTGCTGGCTGTGCTGATTTAAATCTAGCAGGTCTGTTGTGTCTCGTGTCGCAAATTCAGTGACGCAGTAATGACGATTTTCTCCGGCCAATCAGTGATCAGCAGAGTTTACACGTCACGTTTTGGTAACGGTACGGTTCGCTTGGAACCTCGGCCGAGGTGGTACTAAAAAAAGTACCAGGTACCAGGTACCGTACCCAGTGGAAAACCCCCCAAAAGTGAGCCGTACTGAACCGTACCGTGCCGTACCATGCAGTGGAAAAGCGCCAATACATTGCACAGTCCCAGGGCCAACTGTGCCAAACCGCCCATGCAGAACAGTGCTTCAGTCAGGGAGTACCATAGAAAGCAATAGGAGGACTCATGCAAAGCGAACAGATCTACCTGTGCTTTGCTGAATCAACTCCAGATAAGCTGGACCAGATAAGTCTTGGGGATAGAGGTGGCCTGTCCAGTGGCACTATAAGCCCATGCCTCAGAGATAAAGTAAACACACATGCTCTGGACAGCAGTCTAGTAGGGAGGTAGCAGAGATGCACCACAATCACCTGCTTAACCTGGGGAACCTAAGTGAACGCCTGGCTGCCTACTGTCAAAAGTACTGAGAGCTTGCAAATTGGGCCCTGGCAGTAAGGAAGGTGCCTTCCACGATTTGATGAATCAATGCCTGATGTGTAAGAAAAATACTGATATTTTAAACTTCACTTTGTGTTGTTTTTGAAGCGGTCTCATACACATGCATTGTATGGACCCTGATAGGATCAGCACTAAGCATAATTTACAGTTAATTTTACATACAATGTTCAATTGAATTTTTAAGATTTGTAACTCAATATGCTTCCTCAGATTTTATGGTCAGAAATTTCCCTGATTATAACTGAAGCTAAAACATGTGCACTTGATGCACGAAGACAAAAATCATTAGTTCATCATGCACATTTGAGCTTCTGTTCCATATTTAATACATGTAAGGTGGACGAAAATAAAATGTAACGAGTACTTTTCAACAAAATTGTAAGGAGTAAAAAGTATTGTTTTTTTTTCTTCAAAAATATAATCAAGTAAATGTACAAGTAGCCAATTTATATTGTACTTAAATACAAGTACAAATCCTCTATACTTAAGTATAGCAATCACTTAAACAAGTATTTTACACCCCTGTAAGCAAACTAATCAAAATGAAAATAATTCTGTCAGCTAAGAACAGGAAACTGAGACTACAGTTCACACAGGCTGACCAAAACTGGACAACAGGAGATTGTAAAATGGTTGCCTGGTCTAATGAGCCTTGACATTCAGATGGTAGGGTGACAAATATGCGTAAACAACATGAAAGGATGACTTTCCTGCCATCTATCAGGGATTCAGGCTGTCGATGGTGGTGTAATGGTGTGGAGGATATTTTTGGGTTACACTTTATTTCAATAGTCCACTTTAGACATTCTACTAACTATAAGTAACTTTGTAACTACATGTTAACTAATTCTCATTAATTTGCAACTACATGTCTACTAACTCTCAGTAGGGTAGGTTTAGGGTTAGTAGAATAAGTGGTTACACTTTATATTAGGTGGCCTTAACTACTATGTACTTACATCAAAAAATTTGAGGTGGGATACGGGTAAGGTTAGGGACAGGTTTGGTGGTGTGGGTAGGTTTAAGGGTGGGTTAAGGTGTAAGGGATGGGTCAACAGTGTAATTATAAATGTAATTACAGAAATTAATTACAGATGTAAGTACATATAGGTATTTTTAAAAATATAAGTACAATGTAAAAACATGTATGTACACAATAAGAGCATTGTATCAAATGATTAATTAAAAGGTAAGTACATAGTAGTTAAGGCCACCTAATATAAAGTGGGACCGAATAAGTTGACATATACTTGCAAAGTTTCTAATACTAGCCATTTTATTAGCCATTTGGCGATTTTCTCTCACAAATCTCACAATTTATGAACTGAACTGCTTCCGCATCAATGACACCATAGCTCACTTGCTCTGCTATTTCCTCAAACAATTTTGGTCTTATATCGAAGTACTACATGTCTGCCATCTAGTGGTAGGGAATACAAATGAGATATTACACTAGTACAGGGGTTCCCAAACTGATTGATAAAGGAGACATGCAAAACGTGCGGTGTTGGGGAGGCTCCAGGAACGTTTTTTGCAAACCCTGCACTAGTAGAATAAGTTGACATATACTTGCAAAGTTTCTAATACTCAGTATGTTGTGGACCCATCAAAATAAAGTGTTAGAAGATATTAAGCAGACAGTCTACTAATACTCTAATGACTCAAAATTATAAACGCAGCACTTCTATTTTTGCCCCCATTTTTCATGAGCTGAACTCAAAGATCTAAGACTTTTTCTATGTACACAAAAGGCCTATTTCTCTCAAATATTGTTCACAAATCTGTCTAAATCTGTGTTAGTGAGCACTTCTCCTTTGCCAAGATACTCCATCCACCTCACAGGTGTGGCATATCAAGATTCTGATTAGACAACATGATTATTGCACAGGTGTGCCTTAGACTGGCCACAATAAAAGGCCACTCTAAAATGTGCTGCTTTATCACACAGCACAATGCCACAGATGTTGCAAGTTTTGAGGGAGCGTGCAATTGGCATTCTGACTGCAGGAATGTCCACCAGAGCTTTTGCCCATGAATTGAATGCTCATATCTCTACAATAAGCCATCTCCAAAGGCGTTTCAGAGAATTTGGCAGTACTTCCAACCGGTAATTATAATTACTTTACAATGACTTCAGTAATTACTAGATAATTATCATGATCTTCACTTTAGAATACTAAAAAATGATGAATTCCTTTAGAAGGATGTAGTAACACCTGAATAATCACTATTCAATACTTTACAAAAACCTCAAAAGCTTACAATGATTTCAGTCATTACTAGTAATTCCTTCTGAAGAATTTGGTAATGCTTGAGTCATTACTAATGGGTTACCATGACCTTTACTTTAGAATGAATTATACATTACGCATTATTCATATTAATTATCAACATGTATACAGTAGTTCTTAGTAGTTCTTGGGGAGGTATGAAAAAAATAATAGTTACTGATTAGCTAATAGTGAACTACCACATTCGACTAAGCACTATTACTTACTAATTCATTAATCAGAGTTGCTTGTTAGTTACTAGTAGTTACTAGAGTGCTAATATTGCATTACTCATGTGTTCTTGTGTATTTATTCATTAATGATGGAACAGTATTCTAAAGTGTTACCGTACCAATTGAGCATCATTTAAACACAGCCTACCCCGGTATCGCTTTATGACCACAGTGTACCCATCTTGTGATGGCTACTTCCAGCAGGATAACACATCATGTCACAAAGTTTAAATCATCACAGACTGGTTTCTTAAACATGACAGTAAGTTCACTGTAATCAAATCGCCTCCACAGTCACCAGATCTCAGTGCAATAGAGCACCTTTGGGATGAGGTGGAATGGAAGATTAGCATCATGGATGTAAAGCCGAATAATCTGCAGAAACTGTGTGATGCTGTAATGTCAATATGGACCAAAATCTTTGAGAAATGTTTCCGGCCCCTTTGTTTAATCTGTGCCGTGATGAATTAAAGCAGTTCTGAAGGGAAAGGGGGTCCAGCTTGATACTAGCAAGGTGTACCTAATAAAGTGGCTGGTGAGTGTATAACCCTATTCGGATGGGATTAGTTTTACAAGGGTAGATAGAGTAATGTAATTTTACCACATGACGTCTGCAATATTAATGGTTAATTCACATGGGAAAACAAATCTCAGAAAAGCTACCAGAAGTGGGAGGGGTAACTCAAATGTATGCACCGCCGTCACCTTCCTGTCATCATGTGCATGCCACATTGCTTCCTGTGCTTATAATATGTTTATAATATGGTGCTTATAAGTTCAGCTAGGGCTGACCACACAATTTATTCATTAAAATTCCGATTGTATTCTGTTGGCACTTACCTAAAGCTAACCGAAGTTTCGTGCCAGGAAATGATGTAATATTAACATACATATTTACAGCTAGTCTGTTCATATGGGATTAGCATTACTGCTCCTGAAGTAGGATTTTTTCCGGATTTTTTTTTTACAGAAGGCAAATGTCTTTGTAATATTTACTGACAATGTCCTTAACGATTACTGAGATTGCACATTTGAACGGGACTAAAATAACTGAGAAGCTCTACTAATAATTACTTTACCCCACCTCTCCATGTAAAACTAATGCCATCCAAATAAAGCAAGCAAATAAAGCAAGTTTAATAATTTGGCAAGGCACTGCCACCTAATGGCTGTTCCTGGTAACAGCCCTCTTTTTAAATCAGCACCTTCCATGATTATGTCATTTCTGATACTGTAAATAAGACAGCAAACTCCGTTAAAGAAATCACTGCTTGCCACTGCTATACACAATACTGTAAAAAGCCCCCTCCTCTGGAAGAGGGGTTACACCGAGGTCCTGACTGCTCTGTGGTCCTAAAAATAATTCTGCATTTCTGTGCAAAAGGTAAAAGTGCCGAATTGAAAACTGCCATTAGAAATCATTTTGGATGGATGACTTTGCAACTGTTTTGTATCTCTTCAGTAAATTCAGTGCTAAAAAGACTGCAGAAATCTGAGACTGGTTCAACCTCTCATACAGATGGGCTGCGTGCCAGACCAGGTGCCATTAGGCTGACATGTCCTCCGTGCGCTGCCACTCAGAGCATAAGATTGGTTACAGAAGAACTCCACTGTTTCTGGAAGGAGGTCAGGAACCAACTTATAGTAACCATTATACAATGGTGACAGTCGAAGACATGGTCTCCCTTCACCATCTGAGAGAGAAAAGAAAGTATGACAGAGAAAGTGAAAGAGAGAATAAAGGTACTGCACATTGAGACACGTTTATATATATACATATATATATATATATATATATATATATATATATATATTCATATACACTTTAGCCCCATTGCACCCTACTGTAGATTCAGTAACTGTATTGAAGCATCATTAAATAAATACGGCAGGAAATCTGTGTTTTACCACATAATTCCACTCAAGTCAGCTGAAAAATATACTTATGGGAACCATTAACAGTACTGGACATAATTCTTGCAAAAGCAATTTAACTATTAAATCACTATAAAACATTTAATTGCATAATTCTGTGGTGTTTATAGAGCATCGTAGAGATACTTGCAATTACCAATAATCTGCCCAGATTCACCTTCCATGTCTGTGTTTTGTTGAGATTCTTTTTTTGTCTCTTGTTGTAAATCCTGTTCTGTTGTCTTTTCATTCACTGCATCCACTTTGACCATCATTGTCATTTTGTCAGTTGTTTTGCTCACTGTTGGTATGACTGTTGTGCTATTATTTCCAATAGTAGTTGTTGGGAGTTGTTCAGTTTCTTCAAGCAGTGTCTCCAAATTTTCTATGTCATTCCTATTGAACAATTGAGTGTTATTCCCTTTGTGTGTGGTATCTATTTCATAAAGAATGTTGTCTTTCTCATTTTCAGTCAGGCTTAATATTGTATATTGAGGTCCATCAGTTCTTTTTTGTCCTTTGTCCATTCCACCATCCTTGGTTTTGTCAGCCTTCGTTGTCTGATTATTGGCCATCCTATTGTCTATCAAAACAAAATCTATATATTCCATGCCCAAATCTTTTGTTGGACTTCCAACTTTCTTTCCGATATCTAAATGTGCATCTTTGTCAAAGGGTTTAAGAGTGTCCTTATCCTCTTCAGTTTCCTTCTTTCTGATTGTGTTAATGCTGCTATCAGCATCTTTGTTTTCAACTTTAGGTTTTTCTTTTACAAAATTGCTGCCAAAATCTATGCCCATGTCTTCGCCAAACTTTCCATCTTGTCCCACATTATCCTTTCCAGGGGTAGGTTTTTGTGGTTTTATATCTTTGACTGTTTTTGACTCATTTTCTTTTTCTTGTGAAGTTTTGTTCTTGGCATGGCCCGCTTGATCTTGTCCGGAAGGTTTGTGTTTGCCTTTTTGTTCATTATCTGCTGCAGGAATTATGTCCAGCTCTGTAAATAGAAGAAATTCAAAGGTTTAATTAAAGCACTTCTCTACCACACAAAAACTGTACAAATGGAAAAGAAAATAACCACAGACCTACCGTATATGCCAATGATAAAACTGACAATAATGATTTAATGTAAAATACATAGAAGATGCTTAATATTATAAGCAGTGACCATGGAGACAATCTAGCTATCCACGGAAGTGTCCAATGCTCAGGACCAAGAGCTACAAATGGCGCTTTTCCTCTGCATGGTATGGCACGGTTCAGTACGGCTCACTTTTGGGGGGTTTTCCACTGGGAACAGTACCTGGAACCTGTTTTTTTTTTTTTTAGTACCACCTCGGCCGAGGTTCCAAGAGAACCGTACCATTATCAAAACGTGACGTGTAAACTCTGCTGATCACCGCTGGCCAGAGAAAATCGTCACTGCCTGTGTCATTGAACTTGCAGCACGAGACACAACAGACCCGCTAGATGAATCTTAAAGTTCTTAAAACAGTTAATTTATTTAATCTTTTTAACTTATTTTGTTAAAGCTTTGTTTTGTATTATTTACTTGTTACATACATCTAAAAATAGTGCTTTGCATGTAATGTCACCTCTTTGTACATAATGTTGATATTTTCTGTACTTTTTTATCTTTGGTACCTTGGCATTAATAAAAAAAAAACAAAAAAAACAAAAACAAAACAAAAAAAACAGACCCACTAGATTTAAATCAGCACAGCCAGTGAAGGATTGAACGCGACTGTTTTGAATGAGTGCACCTTTCTTTTAACAACCTAAAAATGGCTGTTTCGTTGTCTGTTGAGGAAGTACAGACGTTCCTCTCGTTGATAGCTGAGGAGCGGATCCAGCAAGAGTTTGATGGAGCGACGCAGAATTAAAAAGTTTTTCAGGAGTCACGGCAGTAGATAATAAGTGAATAGTGAATAAGTGAGTAGTGAATAATCCCGCCCACTCTAAAGCGGTACTAAACTGCAGTGGAAACGCGAACTGAGCCGTGCCGTGCCGTTCTGAACCGTGCCGAGCCGAGTCATACCACGCAGTGGAAAAGTGCCATAAGTCATTGTATTGAATGCAGTTTGATACCTTTGACACAGGTTGGTGCTGTCCCACTCCAAGTGTTATTGCCCAGACAGGTTCTCTGAGGGGTTCCATTCAGTTTGTATAGCTTATAGCAGAAATACTGTATAGCAATAAGTACATCATTTGGTCCATAAACAAGGAAGTGATCACCATGCTCTGGCTTTGGAGGAATGCCGCAGTTTTGGTCAGGCACTGATGAAAAGATACAGTCATGCTTCAACTATGATCAATTTAAGTATAATGACTCAATTTTAAAAAGTAGTTTTTCTGCCTTGCTTGTAGATCTATATCTTATAATGAGTTTTTAGTTGCTTACCACACTGTGGACTTGGTGTACTCCATGACCCATCCAATAAACAGGTGGCCATCCTGAAACCCTTTAATGTGTTTCCAGGGTCACACTGGAAGACAGCATGTCCTCCAACTCTTACATCCAGATGCTCTATAGTCCCGTGGGCTGGAACCAAAGGCCTTCTGCACTCAAGCACTGGGAGACCATATATACATACACAGGGCTCGGTATTAAAGCTTGTCAACTCTTTTCCACTTGTCTGGGACAAGTAGCTTGATTAAAATGTGAATAACAAATAAAACCAGGAAAGCACCGATACTTTAGCCACCAAAAACTTTTGTGTGTAATGATTCTGATTTTATTACATTAGGTATAAAAAACGGTGACTGAAAATTGACAAGGTCACGGCACTTGAGGCTTGTGCAGACAAACTGTGTGAGAGAGAGACTCGTGAAGAAATCAAAACAAACAAGCACAACACAAAAGCAACCCCACACAGCCAAGAGTGACATTTTTCCCAAATATCAACACGATTGCAATGTGACAATGATTTTATACAAAGTAATTGGTCCCACTTTATATTAGGTGGCCTTAACTACAATGTACTTACATTTAAATTAATCATTTGATACAATGCACTTATTATGTACATACATGTTTTTACGTTGTACTTATATTTTTAAAAATACCTGTATGTACTTACATCTGTAATTAATTTCTGTAATTACATTTATAATTACACTGTTGACCCATCCCTTACACCTTAACCCACCCTTAAACCTACCCAGACCACCAAACCCGTCCCTTACCTTACCCGTATCCCACCTCAATAGCAGCAAAAGTGTTTTGCAATACAATAAGTACATTGTACCTATTTTTTTATGTAAGTACATAGTAGTTAAGGCCACCTAATATAAAGTGTGACCACGTAATTCAATAAACAAGAAGTTGATATTAAGTGACTTACATTTTAGACACGATATTGACTGTTTTTGCTCTATTTTTCAGATCTATTGTGCAACACATCAGTGTTACTAAATAATTAACTCACTCATTAAGACTGTCACGAGCTGCCACCTACTGGTGGTTAGGTTTCATATTTAATTTATAAATCTGACATGATAGATAACACATACAGTACTATACAAAAGAAGAGAAAAGTAGTGGAAAAGAGCATAACAGTAAAAGCCCTCAAATTTCCTCCTGTGTTCGACCCTTTTCTGAATCCTGTTAGCTTACTGTCATGTTTGCATAGATAGAACACACATCAGGGGCAGAATAAAAAGTGCAGCCTTGTAAGGATAGTAGTATAATCAAAAGTTAACACATTTTAAACAAGACAACAGCAGCAGCAGGAACAACAAATTTGCTGCAGTTTGAGTCTAGACTTAACCTCTGGTCATGTCAGCATATGGATATAATTACACTGTTAATTTATCTCTTTAAAAGACTGTTCTCACCATGTTCACATCTCTTTCCAGTATATCCAGCCAGGCAGGCGCAGTGGAAGGAGTGAGAGGAGTCTACGATGCAGGTGCCATCATGCAAACATGGAGAGGATATGCATTCTGTACAAATACATACACTTAAATGTCAGTCATTCAGTTCCAACAATAATACATTATGCATTATATACACATGCCTAAACACAATCTATAGTTTATATATTGCTATGTGTATGTTAAATTTACATGATAACAAGAAAATACATAATAACAAGAGTTGTTTTCTTGAGAGGCAAAATTGCATATAATACATGCATTAGGGACTTCAAGAGGATATTGTCAAGGTTATCTTTTTGGAATTTGTATAATTTGTTTGTTAATAAAACCTGCAAATAAATTCATATTTCAGACTCCTACTTGCAACCAGTTGCAAATATATCTTGAATTACAGGAATTTTATACAATTGCATTTTTTCCCCTCATTTAAACCCTGTGATATGCAAAGATCGCAGGCGGCCACAGATTATTGTTGTACAAAATTTACAGCATGTTGAAACATAATACTTATGCCCGTTTCACACCGCAAGCGTGAGCAGCGCATATTTTTTTCGGCGTGCATGTTAACAAATGAGTGCATTCACACCGGGAGCAGGAGCAGCGCATGAGAACTAAGCAGGAGCGTCGCGTGAGCAGCAGTGCTGCGATCATTTCGGCACAAGTCTACTTTTGCTACGCCGCTTACGCTGAATTAAAGTCACAGTGCATTGTTCTTGATCAAAATTGACCCGATTCACATTAAAAACAACAAATATCACCATAATATCATGTAAGTGATCTGTTTCCTGTTTCACAATCACCATATGAAGAAATAAAATGCAAAAAAATCAGAATCAGAATCAGAATCAGAATTAGCTTTATTCGCCAGGTGTGCGCAAACACACGAGGAATTTGTTGTGGTTTTAGGGTGCTCCTGGTACATACATTCATACATACACATCTGACATGAGAACAGAAAAAAACATTTAAATAGTAAGGCTTAACAATGGATAATAATAATAATAATAAGTATGAATCTGGAACAGTAGATTTATGTACAGATTTGTGCATTATTTACTATATATACAGCTGTATAAATAAACAGATATGTATGTGTATTTACATAGTACTTGAGAAAGAGGCAATAATTAAAGATGGAGAATGAATTACAGAACACAGGTAATGATCCATGTGTTAGCTATTTAAGCTGGAGATGGCATGGGGGAAAAAAACTGTTTTTATGCCTAGATGTTCTAGTGCACAGATATCTGTAGCGTCTGCCTGAAGGGAGAAGTGCAAACAGGTTGTGTCCGGGGTGAGAGGGGTCTTTGATGATGCTACCTGCCCGTTTCTTCACTCTGGAGTTGTACAAGTCCTGAAGGCTGGGCAGGTGCACACCAATTATCTTTTCTGCTGTCCTAACAGTCCGTTGAAGTCGTCTTATATCTGATTTGCTGGCTGACCCAAACCAGACAGTTATGGAGGAGCACAGAACTGACTCAATAACAGCTGAATAAAACTGTTTCAGCAGCTCCTGTGGCAGGTTGAACTTTTTCAGCTGACGAAGGAAGTACAACCTCTGCTGGGCCTTTTTCACAATGGAGTCAATGTGAGTGTCCCACTTCAGGTCCTGAGAGATGGTTGTGCCCAGGAACCTGAATGACTCCACTGCAGCCACGGTGCTGTTCATGATGGTGAGTGGGGGGAGAGGAGGGGGGTTTCTCCTGAAGTTCACTATCATCTCCACAGTTTTGAGCGTGTTCAGCTCCAGGTTGTTGTGACTGCACCAGACAGCCAGCTGCTCAACCTCCTGTCTGTAAGCAGACTCGTCGCCGTCCTTGATGAGGCCGATGACTGTAGTGTCGTCCGCAAACTTCAGGAGTTTGACAGAGGGGTCTTTAGAGGTGCAGTCGTTGGTGTAGAGGGAGAAGAGTAGTGGGGAGAGAACGCAGCCCTGAGGAGCTCCAGTGCTGATGGTGCGTGTGTTGGATGTGAGTTTTCCCAGCCTCACAAGCTGCTGCCTGTCTGTCAGGAAGCTGGTGATCCACTGACAGATGGAGGTGGGAACAGAGAGCTGAGTCAGTTTGTTCTGAAGGGTGTCCGGGATGATGGTGTTGAAAGTGGAGCTGAAGTCCACAAACAAGATCCTTGCATAAGTCCCTGGTTTGTCCAGATGCTGCAGGATGTAGTGCAGTCCCATATTAACTGCATCATCCACAGATCTGTTTGCTCGGTAAGCAAACTGTAGAGGGTCCAGCAAGGGTCCAGTAATGTCCTTCAGGTGGGCCAACACCAGTCTCTCAAATGACTTCATGACTACTGATGTTAAAGCAACAGGTCTGTAGTCATTAAGTCCTGTGATTTTTGGTTTCTTGGGTACAGGGATGATGGTGGAACATTTGAAGCAGGAGGGGACTTCACACAGCTCTAGAGATCTGTTGAAGATCAATGTGAAGATGGATGATAGCTGGACAGCACAGGCTTTGAGGCAGGCTGGAGAGACACCGTCTGGGCCTTTGGCTTTCCTTATCTTCTGCTTCCTGAAGACTTTGCATACATCATCTTCACAGATCTTGAGTACAGGCTGAGAAACAGTAGGGGGGAGGGAGGGGGAGGGTGTTGATGGCTGTGCTGTGAGACGGTCGGAGCGGGTGTGGGGCGTCATACCAGTCTTTTCAAACCTACAATAGAACTCGTTCAGGTCTTCAGCCAGTTGTTGATTGGCCTCAGTGCTGGGGGATGGGGTCTTGTAGTTGGTGATGGCTTTCAGGCCTTTCCACACTGATGTAGAGTCATTGCTCGAAAGCTGTTTTTTTTAGCTTTCCAGAGTAGTTTAATTTTGCCACTCTTATCTCCCTATTCAGTGTGTATTTGGCCTGTTTGTACAAGACTTTGTCCCCACTCCTGTAGGCGTCCTCTTTGGCCTGGCGAAGCTGTTTGAGTTTTGCACTGAACCAAGGTTTGTCATTGTTAAATGTTAAATAAGTCCTGGTGGGTACACACGTCCTCACAGAAACTGATGTAGGACGTCACGGTGTCAGTAAGCTCGTCCAGATCAGTAGCTGCAGCCTCAAAAACACTCCAATCAGTGAGTTCGAAGCAGGCCTGTAAAACCTGCTCTGCTTCAGAAGTCCATCTCTTTACAGTTTTTACTACAGGCTTAGCAGATTTAAGTTTCTGCCTGTAGGCTGGTAGGAGATGAACCAAACAGTGATCAGAGAGTCCCAGCGCTGCACGGGGAACAGAGTGATATGCATCCTTTAAGACAGTGTAGCAGTGGTCCAGTATATTTCTGTCTCTGGTGGGGCATGTGATGTGCTGTCTATATTTAGGCAGTTCACGGGTGAGATTAGCTTTATTAAAATCACCGAGAATGATGATGAAAGAGTCCGGATAACGCTGCTCTGTGTGTGTGATTTGATCGGCCAGCAGTTCTAGCGCCGCGCTGACGCGCGCCTCAGGAGGAATGTACACACTCACCAGAATAAACGAGGAGAACTCCCGCGGTGAATAAAAAGGCTTGCAGTTAATAAAGAGAGCTTCCAAATTTGGGCAGCACATCTTCTTTAAAACTGTCACGTCTGTACACCAGCCTTCGTTGATATAAAAACATAATCCACCGCCTCTCGTTTTCCCCGAGGACTCGGTGACGCGGTCTGCTCTGAACAGCTGGAAGCCCGTTAGATGAAGCGCACTGTCCGGAATGGCTCCGTTCAGCCAGGTTTCCGTGAAGCAAAGCGCAGCGGAGTTTAAAAAGTCCTTGTTTGTGCGGGTGAGGAGTTGTAGTTCGTCCGACTTATTTGCCAGGGAGTGGAGATTCGCCAGATGAATGCTCGGCAGCGGAGTCCTGAACCCGCGCTGTCGGAACTTCACGAGCGCGCCGGCGCGCTTCCCTCGCTTGCGTCGCCTGGAGTGCTTGTATAGGAACGCAGCTCCTCCGATTAAAATGTCCAGTAAAAGGTCTGAATGCTCAAATGTAGGCAGGAAGTTATTTGGTGTGCCATTTCTGATGTCCAGGAGTTCATTTCTAGTAAAGCTGATCGGAAAAAAGTTGCTTAAGACAGGACAAACAAACAAAAAAAGAACAAGTACCAAGCAGCGACAAACCATGGCAGCCATCCGCGGCGCCATCTTGACAATAAATGCCAATAAAAACACATCACTTCCACGAGTTTTCCCCCAAACTTCAAAGGTATGTTAAATCAATAAAACTACAGGCATTTATTAGCTTTAATATTACTTTTTCAATTCAATTATTCAAACCAATTACACTTTATTGTTGGAATTCTTTTCAAAATTTGTCTCACAGTGTGTCTCACATCAACTCACATCGATAATTACTAAACAAACAATACAATAGACTCACCTAATACAAAAAACAACAGTATATACTGTGCATAAACACATGGCTACAGTGCATTAGAATAGTGAGTCCTTTCTATTTTCCAGAGCCCAGAGGCCTACTTGAACCCCCAATTCTGATTTATTAATTTTACAGACTGATACACAAAAGATTTACGCAACAAAGCCAATTCAATCTAGCATATGCAACTCTAAGCCCTCTGTAAGATGGCAAAAATGAATATTCCTCATAAAAATGTGAGAAGGGTCAGCCAATTTTTCCTGACAGGGTCAGCAATTTTTTCGTATACACATCTTGAAAACTTGGCTCAAGTTTATCATGTAAACTACCTATATATAGGGTAGAGTGGGGGAAAATTAATGGTTATTTTGGGAAAAAAAGTAGGGGGGTGTTTTCCCCCACTCTACCCTAATATATGTTATTTACATATGTGTGTGGGACAGAGGGGAGGAGGGCACGGTTGAATCACAGAGTATGCTGTCCATATCATACATCAAAGCACATGCCACACAGTGTTCAGAGGAGAACGCAGGAAAATATGACAAATGACGATACTGGTCTGTATTGCATGCAGTACAAGCTGCGGTTCAGCTGCGTGCGACAAACGCTGCCAGTATGAAACCACAATGGCCATGCACTACTCCTGCTCTGCATGCTTCTGCGCCGCTCAAACTTGCAGTGTGAAACGGGCCTTATACTTGAACAGGACAAACTGTGTATCATTAGGAAGATTAAAGGCCAGTTTCGCTTGGCTAAGTAGTAAGGCGTGGTCAAAACCAGTAAAAGTGGTTATATTTACCTAATTCGCAAGCACTTGTCAGAAGGAGCAGAAGAACAGCGGAAGAGAACAGCAGTTTGTAAGTGTTTTGTCTTGTTTTCTCATTAGATTTCAGCGCAGTTGTTGTTACTAGGAAACTCTGTTTTTGCATATACTGTGTTTTACCGTAGTAAGTGAAGTCTCGTTTGTTGTTGTGGGTATCGCGGGAATTTCACAGTTTCGCTTGGCTAAGTAGTAAGGCGTGGTCAGCTGACTTCTATAAGGAATAATTAAGGCTAGTTTATTACTGGATTCTATACCGCGGCAGCGGTCGCGGCAGCCCTCGTGTGAAGCCCTCCTCGTGTGAAGACCGACGAGTGTAAAGACGATCGTCTCTACCTTGCGCGACTCCACCGAGCAAGAACACCGACAAGGCACTTGAGTATTGCTCTTTCCCCTTTCCTTACTTTTTGCACTACTTGTTCGCATTTACTTATTTTAGTCAATTGTACACACTATGTGCTTTCAAATCTCCACCACAACTACTAACACTCAGAAGGCACGCACTATACGTTGGAGGCAGGCTAATCCTACTAACCTACGGCCTGTCCCTCGGTCTTCTAATACTTTACTCTCTATTCCAATTGGTCTCTGGAACTGCCAGTCTGCTGTAAACAAAGCAGACTTCATTCCTTCTATTGCTACTCATTCCGGTCTCAACCTCATGGCCCTAACGGAGACTTGGATCAAACCTCAGGACACTGCCACTCCTGCAGCACTCTCCACTAACTTCACTTTCTCCCACACCCCTCGCACACTTGGGAGGGGTGGAGGCACAGGCCTCCTTATTTCAAAGGAATGGAAATTTGATCTTCTACCATCTCTTACAGGCAACAGCTCATTTGAATCTCATGCAGTTACTATCACACACCCTGCTAAAATCCACGTTGTAGTTGTGTATCGTCCCCCAGGTCAACTGGGAAACTTCTTGGATGAGCTGGATGTACTACTGTCAAACTTTCCTGAGGATGGCACACCTCTGGTACTGCTTGGCGACTTCAACATCCACCTAGAAAAACCCCAGGCTGCCGACTTCAACACCCTTCTCACTTCATTTGATCTCAAGCGAGTGACTACCATGGCTACTCATAAATCAGGTAGCCATCTGGACCTCATCTACACACGCTACTGCTCCACTGACAACACGTTAGTTACTCCACTGCACACCTCAGACCACTTCCTCATCACTTCTAACCTCACACTAACTCCGGTCATAACACACACTCCCCCACAGGTCACCTTTCGTCGTAACCTACGCTCGCTTTCTCCCTCTTGCCTCTCCTCATTGGTTACATCTGCACTTCCTTCACCCTCTCAGCTTTCAGCACTGGACGCAAACAGTGCTACTGACACTCTTTGCTCCACTCTAACATCTTGCTTAGACATCTTTTGCCCCCTTTCATCCAGACCAGCTCGCTCTACCCCCTCTGCCCCCTGGCTGTCTGATGTTCTCCGTGAACATCGCACTAAACTAAGGGCTGCAGAGAGGAAATGGCACAAATCAAAAAACTCTACTGACCTTAGTGCGTATCAGTCACTCCTCTCTTCCTTCTCTGCAAACGTATCCATGGCTAAAACGAATTACTACCACAACAAAATCAACAATTGTTCTGACTCTCGCACACTTTTCAAAACTTTCTCTTCTCTTCTCTGTCCTCCTCCCCCTCCTCCTTCATCAACTCTTAAAGCTGATGACTGCAATTTTCTTCACAAATAAAACAAAAACCATTAGTGACCAATTCCTCACACCACAAACTGATAACTTCATACCGACTAATACACACTCCCTCACCTCCCTCTCTCCTCTCTCTGAGACGGAAGTCGCAAAACTCATCCTTTCTAATCATCCCACTACTTGTCCGCTAGATCCTATCCCCACTCACCTCCTTCAGGCCATCTCTTCTTCGGTCATACCTACGCTTACTCACATTATCAACACCTCTCTTCACACTGGTACATTTCCAACAGCTTTTAAGCAGGCTCGGGTAACCCCACTGCTTAAAAAACCCTCTCTGAATCCAGCACTTTTAGAACACTACAGACTGGTATCCCTTCTGCCATTCATTGCAAAGACACTTGAGCGAGTTGTGTTCAACCAACTCTCTGTGTTTCTTGCACAGAACAATCTTCTGGACAGCAACCAATCGGGCTTCAGAAGCGGCCACTCTACTGAGACTGCCCTACTCTCGGTTACAGAGGCCCTGAGACTTGCAAGAGCGGCTTCCAAATCCTCTGTACTCATCTTATTGGACCTGTCTGCGGCTTTTGACACAGTTAACCATCAGATCCTCCTGTCCACTCTCAGAAAGATGGGCATCTCGGGAACCGCGCTCCTGTGGTTTGAGTCTTACCTCTCAGGTAGGTCCTTCAGGGTATCTTGGAGGGGTGAGGTTTCAGAGTCACAACTTCTTGCTACTGGAGTTCCTCAAGGCTCAGTGCTAGGACCACTTCTCTTCTCCATCTACATGTCGTCATTAGGATCAGTCATTCAGAAGCATGGCTTTTCTTATCACTGCTATGCTGATGACACTCAACTCTACTTCTCATTCCAACCAGATGATCCGACGGTAGCTGCTCGCATTGCAGCCTGTTTGAGCGACATCTCTAACTGGATGAAAGACCATCACCTTCAGCTCAACCTTGCCAAGACAGAACTGCTTGTGTTCTCAGCCAGTCCATCACTTCACAACAACTTCTCTATACAGCTAGGTTCGTCAACCATAACTCCCTCCATGACGGCCAGGAACCTTGGAGTTGTGATCGATGATCAGTTAAGCTTCACAGACCATATTGCTACAACGGCCCGGTCCTGCAGATTTGCCTTATATAACATTAGGAAGATTAGACCCTTCCTGTCGGAGCATGCTGCACAGCTCCTTGTCCAAGCTCTTGTTCTCTCCAGACTGGACTACTGCAGTGTTCTCTTGGCGGGCCTTCCCGCATCTACTATCAAGCCTCTGCAACTGATCCAGAATGCAGCAGCCAGAGTGGTCTTTAATGAACCAAAGAAAGCTCATGTTACCCCTCTCTTCATCAGGTTACACTGGCTACCAATAGCCGCTCGCATCAAATTCAAGGCACTGATGTTTTCCTACAAGACAACAACTAGCACTGCACCAATATATCTAAACTCACTTGTTCAAACTTACGCACCCTCCAGAAGCTTGCGGTCTGTAAGTGAACGATGCCTTGTGGTGCCATCACAAAGAGGTACCAAATCTCTCTCACGGACCTTTTCCTGGACTGTGCCCAGCTGGTGGAATGACCTCCCGATCTTAATTCGAACAGCTGAGTCTTTAGCCATTTTCAAAAATCAACTAAAGACGCATCTTTTTCGCCAGCACCTGACCAACTAGTACTAACACTTTCCTATTACATCTATTTATTTATTTAAAAAAAACAAAAAAAACAAAAACAAAAAAAAACCTAGCAATATGTACTGTGCTGTGCTAACTGAAACTCGTCATGGCACTTGTATACTGCTGCACTCTCGATGGTCTATCTGCTTCTATTGTTCTCATATTGTACGTCGCTTTGGATAAAAGCGTCTGCCAAATGTTTAAATGTAAATGTAAATGTAATCGCTGACCATAAACTAGATGTGATTTTTTTGACTGAAACCTGGCTAAAACCAGATGATTATATTACTTTAAACGAGTCTACCCCCCAAGATTACTGTTACAAACATGAACCGCGTCCAAAAGGTAAAGGGGGAGGGGTTGCTACAATTTATAACAATATTTTCAGTATTTCTCAGAGGTCGGGTTTCAAGTATAATTCGTTCGAAGTAATGGTGCGTCATATAACGTTATCCGAAGAATTAAGTATTAATGATAAATCCCCTGTGATGTTTGTACTGGCTATTGTGTACAGGCCACCAGGGCACCATACAGACTTTATAAAGAATTTGCTGATTTTCTGAGTTGATGCAGGCTGCAGATAAAGTCTTAATTGTTGGTGATTTTAATATCCATATTGATAATGAAAATGATTTGTTGGCATCAGCATTATAGACATTCTAAACTAAAATAATCTTTACATTCTAAAAAAGAGTCCAACACCGTGGTATAATGAGCACACTTGCACCCTAAAGAGAGCAGCCCGGAAAATGGTGCGCAGCTGGAGAAAAACAAAATTAGAGGTATTTTGTATTGCTTGGCGGGAAAATACTCTCTCCTACAGGAAAGCCTTAAAAACGGCTAGATCTGCTTACTTTACGTCTCTTTTAGAAGAAAACAAACACAAGCCCAACTATTTATTCAATACAGTGGCTAAACTAACAAATAATATAACATCAGCAGGTGCAGACATTACCCAGCAGCACAGTAGTAATGACTTTATGAACTACTCGAAACTATTAGAGATAAAATTGTAACCATGCAGCTGTCAGCCACATTATCACATCAGATAGTATGCTATAGATCCCCTGAGGAAAATTCCACTCATTCTCTTCTATTGGAAATGAAGAATTGTATAAACTTGTTAAATCATATAAACCAACAACCTGTATGTCAGACCCTGTTTCATCTAAGCTCCTAAAAGAGGTTCTTCCAGAAGTAATAGATCCTCTTTTGACTATTATTAACTCATCATTGTCATTAGGATATGTCCCAAAAACCTTCAAACTGGCTGTTATTAAGCCTCACATTAAAAAAACACAACTTGACCCAAATGAATTATTTAATTACAGACCGATCTCGAATTTCACTTTTCTGTCAAAGATATTAGAAAAGGTAGTATCATCACAAGTATGTTCCTTCTTAGAGAGAAAAACTATATGTGAGGATTTCCAGTCAGGTTTTAGACCATATAATAGTACCGAGACTGCTCTCATTATTAGAGTTACAAACGACCTGCTCTTGTCATCTGATCGTGGTTGTATCTCTCTTTTAGTGCTACTGGATCTTAGCGCCGCGTTTGACACTATTGAACACAACATTCTTTTAAATAGACTAGAAAATTATGTTGGCATTAGAGGAAGTGCACTGGCATGGTTCAAATCATACTTATCTGAATGCCATCAATTCGTGGCAGTAAAGTGCAGTATGGAGTACCTCAAGGCTCAGTACTAGGCCCCTTACTTTTCACGCTTTACATGTTAGCCTTGGGAGATATCATCAGGAAAAATGGCGTTAGTTTTCACTGTTATGTTGATGATACTCAGCTCTATATTTCTTCGCGACCCGATGAAACATACCAATTTGCAAAACTAATGGAATGTGTAGTTGATATCAAAAACTGGATGACTAGCAATTTCTTACTACTAAATTCTGAAAAAAACAGAGGTGTTAATTATTGGACCAAAAACTTTTGCATGTATTAACCTAGATCACTGCCTAATACTTGATGGATGCTCTGTAAATTCTTCGTCATCAGTTAGGAACCTAAGTGTACTTTCTGATAGCAATCTTTCCTTCAAAAAACATGTTTCTAGCATTTGTAAAACTACATTTTTTAATGCAGAAACATTAATTCATGCGTTCATGACCTCGAGGCTAGATTATTGTAATGCTTTATTGGGTGGTTGCTCTGCACGTTAATAAACAAACTCCAGCTGGTTCAAAATGAAGCAGGTAGAGTTCTTACTAGAACCAGGAAGTATGACCATATTAGCCCAGTTCTGTCAACACATTTACATTTATGCATTTAGCAAACGCTTTTGTCCAAAGCGACTTACATTGCATTCAATTTATAGTTTTTACATTTTATCAGCTCTTGCTTTCCCCGGGAATCAAACCCATGATCTTGGCATTGCTAGCGCCATGCTCTACTATTTGAGCTAAAGGAAAGCTGCACAATGCACTGGCTCCCTATTAAACATTGTATACATTTTAAGATCTTGCTAATTACCTATAAGGCCCTGAATGGTTTAGCTCCTCAGTACTCCTCAGCGAGCTCTTATCACACTATAGTCCTTCACGTTCGCTGTGATCTCAAAACTCTGGCCATTTGATAATACCTAGAATATCAAAATCAACTGCGGGCGCGAGATCGTTTTCCTATTTAGCACCCAAACTCTGGAACAATCTACCTAACACTGTTCGGGAAGCAGACACACTCTTGTCAGTTTAAATCTAAATTAAAGACCCATCTCTTTAACCTGGCTTACACATAATACACTATCGCATTTATATAATTCAAATCCGTTAAAGGATTGTTAGGCTGCATTAATTAGATCAACCGGCACCAGGAACACTTCCCAAAACACCCGATGTACTTGTTACATCGTTAAAAGAATGGCATCTACACGAATATTAGTCTGTTTCTTTATTATTCCGAGGTCACCGTAGCCACCCAGATCCAGACTGAATGCAGATCAGATGGTCACTGCAGCCACCCGGATCCAGTCCGTATCCAGATCAGATGGTGGATCAGCACCTGGAGATGACCTCAACAGCCCTGAACGTCAGCGGAGACCAGGACAACTAGATGAGCCCCAGAGACTGATCCCCAGTGAAGACCCTGTCTCCTAGACGGCCATCGGGACAAGACCACAGGAACCAGATGAGTTTTGCACAATCTGACTCTGCTGCAGCCTAGATTTAACCCCCTGGGGTTGAAGCCCGCACCAGTGTGTCTCGTATTTTCTTTATGACCGCGAAAATAACTAAAAATACTCCATGAGTTTTGATCGTACAGATAAGAATAAGGTATTGTTTGAAACTGCAAAGGGTCTACTTTTATTTGTGTATAGTAATAATAACAACAAAACAATGTGCTTTTCTAAAATAAAGAAAATTAACAGGGTGCATTCTCTTCCGGCTTTGTCTCTGTCACCTCTCTTCACAGACACGTAAATAAAACAACATGAATCTCCGCGAATACTCGCATCAAATACATGAGAAATATATGTATAGAAAGCTTGAAATGACTACTTTTAAATGTGGTAAGTCACATCCAAAACAAATATTCTCTGTTAAAGTAATCCTATGAAACCAATGCAATGTCCGGTTTTCCATCTCAACTCACTATATCTAATGTGGTCAAGCCCACGCGCCGATCGCGCTTTTCAGATTCAAACATCCACATGAGGCGCGTGTGAATGCAAATGCCCACATTGCCGCCACGTGAACAAACAAGTTCATCCTGGCTGCTTTCCGTTTCTAGAAGAAGATCTGAAATTCCCAGAATTTCAAAATGTTTTTATTTTGCAATATTGTGAAATATTTTTACTGTTCAAAAGCTTGGACTCAGTATATATAGAAATTAAAACTTTTATTTAGCACACAAGTGATGATAAAGACATTTATCATGTTACAAACGATGCTGTTCTTCTGAAGTTTCTACTCATCAAAATTTTAAGCAGCAAATCAGAATATTAGAATGATTTCTGAAGGATCATGTGACTTGGAGTAATGATGCTAAAAAGTCAGCTTTGATTAATAAACTGTTTAACTGCACTCGCAAGTGAATCTCAAGTTGTGAGTTGTGATAGCTAAATATATTCTTAATAAACTACAAACAAAAATATATATAAATTCTTTCTTGTAACTTTTCCCTCTCAGTCACACACCTGACTGAATGGCTCATTATGGAGCTCATTATGCAGGTCTTTGTCTTCTCAGGTGTGAATCACAGCATTATCCAGGATAGTTCATGCAAAGACCCTTTTTACTCAAAAAGTGACTTAGAAAATTTATATCAAAATATTGTTTTTCGTGAGCAAGTAAACAAGATCATTTTCACATCATTCTGAAGCAAAAACTCTAGACTACAAGATCCAGTTCTCAAAAGTCTTGTGAACAAATCTTCTGTATGCCTTATTTCATTGACTTCAAAATTTTAGTTTTTCACTCTCCATGCATAAACGTTGCCTTCTCAAAAACACAATCACGTACGTACATGCTGCTCACATATTATTGTAGCCCAGTTTGTGCTGATTACAGTGTTAATAGACTTTAGCCATTTATATGTTTATAAGAAACTGAAAAAAGCACAAATGTCAGGGCATGTCAAAACTTCTCCAGGCCCCCCAAAACACCCGCAGACCACAGAGGGTTATATGTAATTTGTTTCCTTTTTAGAAAAATGAACATATACAGTATATATATATATATATATATATATATATATATATATACATACATATACATGCACACTGATGGCAGACTAACATAAAATTACATATTTGCAGGCTAGCACATTGTTAGTTGCAACAACATACGGTATGCTTTGCACTAAGATGAAAGAGATGAGATAACTTGATCCATGCCCTGACCAGAAAAATGAACTGCATTCATAAAGAGCAAACTGATAATACTGTCTTACCTGAGCTCTCCTGAAAGATGGCAAAAAAACCATCAAAGTTCTTGTAACCATCTGAGATGAAAAGAATATGCAAGGAATTGCCAGTGCTTTTGATCGGAGGTGGTCGCTCATTTCCACAAAAACGTCCAATCACACGTGAGTTCAAGCTCTCTCCATCTCTCACTTCAACATAGTCATACTGACAGCTGTGGTCAAACTCTAAACTGAGCATCATGAACCTGAAATAAAGAAAATGACAAGTTCAGGTGATTAGGATACGATTCAGGTGTCAGGATATGCAGTAATTGTGTGATGACATACAGTCTTGGTAAAGTAATGAAGATTAGAGAAGTCTCCACAACTAAGCTCTCGTGATGACCTGCACTGTAAAACATTGCACTGTAAAATGATGGTAATCTACTGGCGGCTGTGGTTGCCAGCATTGTACTGTTAATTTACAGCTCTCTACCATTAATTTACAGCTCTTCATTTTTACAGTATGTTACCTTTATTATACCATGTAGTAACTCATTTAATTTTGGAAACCAATTGCTTCAAACCATTCGAGTTTAAAAAAATAAAAATAAAAAATAATAGTGTTTATATGGTGTTAGTACAGTGAACTTATTTCATTTGAGTCCACTAAGAAGAAATGTTTCTTAATATAAAACCGCAAGCACTTAAAATGTAATAATAAAGCAATCAAAACATGACTTTTACTCAAATCTTTGTAGATTATCATAAGCTAGGAATAGTACACATTTGAAGCTCAGGCTCTACTCTCCAGCACAATGGTGACCCACAAAACTACATTAACTAACAGATCTTTCTTGAGCAAAAACACATAAATACAGTTCAGATTAATATTTACTCTCCTTATCAGTTAATGACTTTGCATAACTTTTTTTTCTATAAACATTCACTAATATTTTAGTGAAATTAACTTGTTTTGTTTGGTAAATCTGACTGTTACGTTTTACAGTATATTGCTGTTTTTTCCTTGAATTAACGGCAATCTACTGACAGCTCTGGTTGCCAGCATGTTACTGTTTTTCTACAGTTTGTTGCCGTAAATTAATTACAGTATACTACTGTTAAATTATGTTTCATGCTGTTGTTTCTTCATTTACATCTTTAACACTTTAAACTCCACAGCAAAATCCCCAGTTTTAAATCAACACATGTGTCCACACTACAGAGTGTTAGAGTAACACTAAAGCAGTGAAGTTAAGTTACTGAGATAATTCTGTGATTAATTAAGTGATGATTGCGCATTAGTGATGAACACCTGCTGTTAACAAGCAGAATCACTGAATGAAAGAGAAACACAACAACTACAACTGACTTCAGCCACAGCCTTAGATGAAATCAACTGAAATAAAAGAAGAAGGCCATATATGGATCAAGTCATTCATTTACAAAAACTTATTTGCAGAAATGGAGCAAGTGCCAAGTAGAAGTTTTGATTATCGGGGTCAGTATAAACATGTGGAAACGCTGATTGTGTGTATGTTTAATTCAACATCTTCGCTGTTTCCCGTAGCATACATGTAAGCAGCTTTCTCTACCACAAAGGAGATTATAATGCTCTTTTACCCAACACTGAAGTACAGAACTAACATTACATCTGAGAAAGACATATATTGCTTTCGGTTGCTTAGTTTCTGTAACTTTTTTTTATCATGGCTTGTGTGACGCTGTGTTGGAATACTGGGGTTCCCCTCATACGTCACACTGCATGATTCCCCAATGACGCGTAACGTGCCTCAGTGAACTAATACAGTGATATAAGACCTCAGATCTCAGAATACATTTTATTGATGATTATGCAAACTATATACAGGCAAGCAAATGAGGTCAGAAGAACGCAACGCACTGCATTTTCTTTATAGTTTCCCTTACCACTGATCTATAGAGTCGACAGTCCTACAAAGATATCAATACCATGATTAGTTTGGTCTTTTAATAGGCTTGTTTGAAATTGTTCGAAATCTCTGCAGAACCGATCATTGGTGATCACCGCGAAGATGCATGCCGGTTAGAAAAGTGTCTGAGTTTTTTTTTTTTTTTTTTTTTTATTAAACATTTAACATTCACAGGGGATACAGTCAAAGCAATAAAATACATACACAACCAGAATACAAAACAGTAAATACCTAAATAATAGCAATAACAAAAAAATAAAATAAAATACAAACAAATAAGTCTTTTAAACATCTTTTAAAATAAATAAATAAAAAGTGTCTGAGTTCTGATGTCATGCTGACATGTGCCAAAAAACTCTTGCGACGGTGAAGCGGCTGTGTCAGATTTAGCAGTCGAGCGCAGTTCCTCTTCACCGACTGTGCTGATCAAAAACATGATGAGAAATGACTTGCTGATGACACAGTTTAATGCTCATTGGTTCATACAACTGTGATGCTGTGTTTTCTGCTAATTTTTTTTAATTTTTAAAAAAAAATCTGATTTCATGTGATTGTATATTTAAATTATACTTGAATATTCCCAAACACTATGACAGTGCGATCTCTGTGTGAGAAATGTGATTGTTGTCATATTTCTATAAAAATCTAAAATACATGTTTGTATTAAAGTAGAAATGGATGATAATAATGCGATATCCACCTTTAATCTCGTAGGTATCTGTTCCACTTCGAGAGATCAGAACTGTCCATCTTGACTGCGCTTATTTCACTCCTCCCCTCGTTGTAGCCGCCTACATTTCAGGTGAGGCGAGGCGCATCTCAAACAAGCCTAATAGCTGTCAGTGCACTACTGAGCCGCGTAATGTGATTTCTTTAACCGATTTCTGAGGGAAACAGCATGAAACCTTGCAGGTTCGTTCATATTCTACATCTGCTTAACTATCGATATAGTTCGCATAATTATCAATCAAATGTATTCTGATATCTGAGGTCTTATATCACTGTATTAGTTCACTGATGCGCATTTACGCATCGTCGGGGAATCCTGGAGTGTGACATATGAGGGGAACCCCAGTATACAGCACAGCATCACACAAGCCATGATACAAAGTTACAGAAACTAAGCAACCGAAAGCAATATATGTCTTTCTCAGATGTAATGTTAGTTCTGTACTTCAGCGTTGGGTAAAAGAGCATTATAATCTCCTTTGTGGTAGAGAAAGCTGCTTACATGTAGGCTATGGGAAACAGCGCAGATGTTGAATTAAACATACACACAATCAGCATTTCCACATGTTTATACTGGCCCCGATAATCAAAACTTCTACTTAGCGCTTGCTCCATTTCTGCAAATCAGTTTTTGTAAATGAATGACTTGATCCACATATGGCCTTCATCAACAGCTGCTTATGCTGGAGCAATGAATTGCAGGTATGTGGAGCACAGATAAGTAGTCGTGTTTTCGACTAGGCTGAGACTGAGTCTCCCGCGTACACACAAAACCACTGAATCTGACTCAAAACGATGTAGAATACATGCCAGACCAGTTTGTGGCACTGTTGTTCTGCCACAGAGATACACTAAAAACGGTGAAGAGGACTTGGAGCATGCGCGTAATCTTTGCGCACTGTATACAAACCCAACACAACAACAAGAAAAGCTAGTAAATTTAGTAAAGCTAATAGGCTCGGTAGCCTCTGCAGCACAAACACAGGCTTCCAGTCCGCCGTTGTTGTTGCTGTTGCATGACGTAGCGGTGTCTGACTAGGGTCGAAACGTGGGGTGATGACATCATTGTTTCACAAAATGTACTGATTGACTGTACACACGAAAATGCAAGGGTGTCGTTTTCAGATTTATCCACTCTGGGACACGGTTTAAAAAAACAATGTTTTCAGGCTCCCAAAACACTGGATCCATCGGAAGAGCACTTCGCAGCACTTCGACCTCGGCGCAGTAATATCATCACTCAAGTGAGCACGTCGCAGCACTTCAACCTCGGCGCATGATGATATTACTGCGCTGTGGTCGAAGTGCTGCGAAGTGCTCTTCCGCCATACATTATAGTTATCATTTTTTATCTGCTTAGCAAATCGCCACGTTTTATTTTGTGTCACCATACTTACTCGTGTAACTACTCATGTAACCATCTTTAAATAGGGAAAACATGGAAGTGTTTGGTGGCTTCTAAATTCATCCCTGTTTGGATCCTAAGGAATGAATGGTGCTAAGCTAAACACTAACATAGTTGCGCCGTGCGCTAGAGCAATTAAGTGCACGCACTGAGATGGGAGAGGTATGTATCAACTCGTCTAAGTTGAGGGAAGAACATATTAGAATATGGAAAACCGGTGGCGTTTTCCTTTGAGAGGGTAGGTGACTTGCAGGCCCTTTCAATTGCCCCCTCCTGCCTTGACTTAATCTTGTGTAGCCAGATTTTCAGACTGATGGCAAAAGGTCTGGGAAACTTGGCCACTTTGAATGGTCAAGGAACACCCAAGAGGCCAAATGGCTGACAGGTAAAGCAACCAATCACATTTCATTTTTTGCGGCATCATGTTTAGGGGAGAGTGGAGGTGTCGCCGCTATAATAGACTCTTAAAAACTGAGTGTAAAACTCTTAGACATATTTTAAAGAGTCTATGCCGTGAACTTTACATATTTCACATACTTTTCAAAATGCAGCATTTAGTTGATCCTGATAAGCGCTCATCATCACAGCTGTAAACACAATAGCTGTGTTCTTCCATGAGGGGGTTTGGTGTCATGGCATCTTTGTTTCCAGGCAGAAAGTTAAAGAACACAACACACAGGTCTCCCAGAAGTCTTGTATAATTCAACCAATCCGATGGTGACTTCAAAACTCCTGAAGTGTTTCCAATTTTGTGTGCCATATGCACCAGTTGTTCAGCCAATGCTCCGTGGGTGTGATGTCTGAGGCTGAGACTACCCTTGACTTTACTTCTGGACTGTTCAAGGTGATATTGCACATTAGGCCGAATTATGTTCCAAAGGTACTGTCAGGGGGGTATATGTATTGTGTGTGTGTGTGTGTGTGTGTGTGTGTGTGTGTGTGTGTGTGTGTGTGTGTGTGTGTGTGTGTGTGTGTGTGTGTGTGTGTGTGTGTGTGTGTGTGTGTGTGTGTGTGTGTGTGTGTGTTTGCAAAGATGATTTATTCTAATGCAATATTCTCATCGGTTTTCTATCAACTGTGACATAGGCTAAAAATCTCAGTAGCCCCTCACTGCAGAACAAAAGATCCAGGGGGTGGGGTTGGATCCACATCCAGGGGGTGGAGATTGGTAGGTTTAGGGGTGGAGATGGGTGGGTTTAGGTAAATGTAAGGTGGGAGGAGTTGGATCTAGATCCAACTACAACCCCTGGATCTTGTGTTCTGCAGTGAGGACCATCTCAAAAATCTGCATGTTTTTTACATTTTATCCAAGGTATTTTTTTCTTTACCTTTATAGAGGGCATTTTCCCATTAATCTCATTAACTTTCATTTCAAATTCTTACATTTGATCTATAAATTCAATTATAATAATGTGATTGTTATCTATATGTTATCAAATTAAATCATTTACACTGAAAAATACAACTACATTAAATTATGAGATTCTTTAAAAAATATGTTTGAATATACAAACAAGAAATGGTGGAAATTATACTTTTAAACTAAATTAAAACGCCAGTAGGTGCCAGTAGTGAGCGTTAATGAGTGAGTCATTGAGACAGTTCATTCAAATGATTCGTTCAAACGGCAGATTCATCAGATGTTTATGCATGGGCTAATGATACTTTGACTCAACCGATTCGTTCAAAACACTGAATCATTCAGCAATGAATCGGAGGGTTGCTTTGAGATGCGCTGTGGTTCCGCTAAAAATGTAAGTGACCTAATATATTGTATTTGCTCACTGAACTGTTTATAGAACTATTAAAGAGTCGTAATGGTGAGTGATGTTGCCTAACTAACTGTATTTTAAATATAAAAACTTTCCATTTTGAATTTTTACCTCAGTATGCTGAGTTTCTTAGTGTTGCGCGTTTTGATTTCTCCTCGAGAGCTGCATGAACCTCGCCTCAGCAGCGCAACCTTATACTGTCAATAGGTGCATTATATACAGTAGCTATATCCACTATTCGCCACTTACTCTAAATGTAATAAAATCAGAATAATTGTTGCGTTTTGGTGTTTACATAATCTTTGGTTAGTATTGTTTTAATCATGTTACTTGTCTGGCATGAATGAAGCGTTAATGTCGAGCCCTGGAGTCAGTATGTTGTGTTGTGGACTCATCAAAATAAAGTGTTAGAAGATATTAAGCAGACAGTCTACTAATACTCTAATGACTGCTAGTTGACATGCAGTTGCAAAGTTACTTACTGTTAGTGGAATGTCTAAAGTGGACTATCAAAATAAAGTGTTACCCAATATTTTCTCTCCTGTGCAAGGAGTAACAATTAACAAATAGTCAACACATCTTATCCTCTTATTGATGTTCATCTTAACAGCAAGGCACATCAGCATAATTTTTCAATGGTGATGATTACATTTAATCCTTTATTTAAGGTGACCAGGAGGTTCATTTCACTTAGTTTTGTCATCGCCACGACATACCTTGTGGGAATGTGATAATATGTTGTGGCTATGACATATTAATTCGTAGGAATGTCATATTAACTCGTGGGAACATGATATGTCGTGGCCACAAGATCATTTTGTCGAGGTAACGACATCCTTATGTCGTGGCCACGAGGAGCTGTGTTGAGGGAACAACATATTTTTCTTGTGGCCATGAGTTTAAAGGGTCATGAAACCCCCCTGTTTTAGCACTGGTCTTTCACACCTTAGATCCGAAAAAAAAAAAAAAAAAACTCAAGAAATGGGCGTGTAAAACTGTGGAAAAGTGGGAGTGTAGAGGGTGGGAAGAGGGGAGAAAACAACCAATAAAACACAGACTTACAACACACTCATTATACAGAAAAATTTACAAATCACTTTGTGCACAGAAAGTTTTCATCTGTGACAGCCCAAAGACCACAGACATCAAGAATCAGTGTATGAATCTCAACAATGGTGACAGTCAACAAAATTCTTCATGTTGCAATGCATGCTGGGTACCAGCATAGTTCAAGACTCTCCCATGTATCCCAGCATGCATAGCAGCATGAATAAACAATGCAGCTGAATTGACTATTTTATTTTATTCTTACCATTTTATTTTACGTATGCTGTTTTAGTTGTGACTTTTTAGTAGCTTGTGTTGATGTTTTATCTGAATATTTTGTTGACTGTCACCATTGTTGAGATTCATACACTGATTATTGATGTTTGTCCATCACATCTCACCTGTGTTATTTTTTTTCTGAGCTAGTGTACTCAGTGGTTTGGTTGTTATGTTATAATGCTTTATCTGCCTTTTGTTCACAGAATTCAATGTACTCTGTATCTTGTGGTTTTTTGCTGATGGAAGCTTTGATGAGCATTTCCAGCCATTTTTCAATGGTAACGCTCTATAGTTAAAAACAACCAAGTCTTAACCTGTTTCAGCAGCTTTTTTCAGTAGGTGTTTCATGATTGGATTGTTGGTAAAGAGGACTTGATATTATATGTTCAAAGCCATAGTTTCTCACAAAGTCCTTAAAGTTCTGATTTTTGAATTGTGGTCCGTTGTTGCTTATTACACTCATTGGAATACCATAACGTGCAAATAGGGCTTTTGTTTGCACAATCACTGGCTCTGCTTTTGTGTTTAACAGCCTGACAAATTCTGGGTAATTGGGATGATAGTCCATGAGCAACAAGTAGTCTTTGTCTTTCAGTTACTTGAAATAAGTCCATTCCAACCTTTCTCCATCGTTCCACTGGTTTGTCGTGTGATTTCATGGGCTCTTTTGGTTGCTGATATCTGTGTCGTTGGCATACTTCACATTGCTGCACTAATGTCACTATGTCTCTATGAATGCCAGGCCAATACAGTACCTCTCGTGCCCGCCTCTTACATTTCTCCATTCCCAAGTGTCCCTCATGCACAAGTTTTAACATCTGTTTTCTCATGGAGATAGGCACGACATTTTTTGTTCCTTTTAGCAGAACTCCATCTGGCACTGACAGTTTATCTTTAAAGTGTCGGTATGGGTTATCCAACATTCCTTCCCCAGGCATGTGAATTATTTCTATCACTCTCCTCAAATGTTCATTGTTACATTGGCTACATAAGCCCACTTTGCAGTTGAGACTCGCATCTGTGCTTTGATACAGTCCACGTGAATCTGCACATGTTCTTCTGTAGTGCTTGTGTTATTACACAAGTTAACCCTGCTCAGGATGTCTGCCACTATTAAGTGCTTGCCTGGTTTAAATTCAAATGCCAAGGCTTATCTTGGTCGTAGAATTTTAGAACAGGTTCTTGTCAACTGGACTTCAACCACAACCACTCTTCTACATGCTCCTTTTTGCACTGCCACTCTGTGTTTGATTCCAACAGGCTTCTTGGCCTTGTATTTGCAGACAGATTTGGAACAAATTTTCCCAGGTAGTTTACTAACCCTTTCTTGTCACTTGGTTCCGGCATTTCTTCAATTGTCTGGATTTTTTCTCTGTCCGGCTTTACCCCTTCTTAATACAGTCTCTCTAGCAGGTATGTAATTTCTCTTACACCAAACTGACACTTGTTTTTATTCAGTTTTAACCCTGTTTTTGTGCTTGATTTAGGACCCTGCAAAGTCTTGCATCGTGCTCTTACTTAGACTGCACTACCACAACATCAATGAAAACCCCTACTCCTTCGATTCCATCAAAAAACTGCTGCACGGTTTTGTGGAATATTTCTGGGGCTGAGCTGATGCCAAACGGTAACCTTAGGAAACAATGCCTTCCAAATGGCGTGTTAAAGGTGCATAGCTTTGCGCTTTCCTCATCTAGCACTATCTGATAAAACCCAGATGAGACATCCAGTTTAGAAAAGTAACATGCTCCACTCATTGAACTAGTTATATCTGATTTTGTTGGAAGTCTATAGTGCTCTCGTTGGATTGTTTTGTTTAAGTCCTTCAGGATCTATACACAATCTTAGATCTCCATCAGGTTTCTCCACTATTACGAGGGAGTTCCATTCCGTGGGTTCTTCTATTTTCCTGATGATTCCTTCTTTTATCAGAGTGTCTAGTTTCTCTTTCAGTCCTTCTTTTAAAGCAACTGGCACCTTTCTTGCTGGGTGAATAACTGGTTCTGCATTTTCTCTCAACTTTATCTTGTGTTCTCTTGGTAAACGTCCTGTTATTGCCCTTTCTAATGTGAGCTCAGTCTCTTTTAACAATTGCATCCTCACTCTTTTATCTTGTATTCCAATTACTATGTGATCTCAAACCATGGAGTCACAAAGTGTTCCAAAATTACACGCCTGGCTTTTCAATCTTAAATCCGTAACATACTGTTCGATGGATTCTGACTCTTTCTGCACAGCAAAATCCCCAGTGTTAATTTAACACTCTGAGTGTGGACTCACTGGACTCATATAAACACTGAAACAGTGTTAAAAGTAACTCTGAAGCAGTGTTAAAGTGAATGAGATAATTAGGTGATTAACTGAGTGATGATTGGCCATTATTGAAGACACCTGATGTTAACAAGCAGAATCACCAAAGAAGAAAATCTAAATTTGTGTGTCACCATTATAGTGGTCAGTGTTTGCATTAGTTGTGATCTTGACCCTTAATTTTTAAAAATCAGGTTTTGTTTGTTATAATTAAATTATAACAGCCAGACTAACCAGAGAAAAGATGATCATGTGGTGTTGATTATGTTTTGAACTAGTCATCACGTAGTGACCTGAATACGTGAGTTAGGTTTTCTTTAGTGATTTGGTAAACAAGGTGAAAAAATACAAAAGCTGGCATTTTTGACATAATCACGCAGATGTTTTCAGAAGTTACTCCTACATAAAATACATAAAAAAAACACTTTAATTTAGACACACAAACATTAAGAATCAGCGTGAGAATCACAACAATGGTGACCATCAAAAAAGCATGTTGTAGCCAATAAAAAGTCATCATTGGCTCCCATCATGCATTGCGGCATGAATAAATTATGAGCTGAATTGTCTTTGTAACTTTTTATTCTTACTACACCGTAGTTGAGATTCATACGCTGATTCTTTATGTCTGTGTCTGCCTAAAACCAAGACTTTTTTTTTTTTTTTTTTTTTTAAATCAGAACAGCTTGCAAGAAACCACTATAAAATGTATAGAAAATACAGTATCTTTCACTGTGGAACCACAGAGCTGTTGCAACCAATAATGTTAATATAACTCAGAGATCAGATTCTAAATAAGTTAAATGACTGAAGTCAAACAATGATTATGTTAAAACATAATCATCACCACCTGATGATTTTTGCTCTTGGCTTGTCTGTCTGTTATAATTCAGATACAGCAGCCAAACAAAAATTAAAATTAAAAAGTCAAGGGTCAAGATCCCATCTAATGCAAACACTGACCACTATAATGGTGACACACAAATTTTGATTTTCTTCTTTGGTGATTCTGCTTGTTAACATCAGGTGTCTTCAATAATGGTCAATCATCACTCAGTTAATCACCTAATTATCTCATTAACTTTAACACTGCTTCAGAGTTACTTTTAACACTGCTTCAGTGTTTATATGAGTCCAGTGAGTCCACACTCAGAGTGTTAAATTAACACTGGGGGTTTTGCTGTGTGCAGTCTATTTCTGAAGATATACCTTTCATTGGTCTCATTTTCCCTCGGTGTGCAGTATTGCTCCAATTTCTCAATCACAGCCTCATACTCAGGAGCGTCATGCTCTCATTATTTTTGAGGGGGCATGTCATTTGACACACAGCAGCCACAATAGCACTTTTGTTTTATTTTTTTCCTTTTTATTTGAAAAAATCCCACATGTGTTAACTAAATCTTGAAATATGCCGATTCTTAAATATGTGTAAATAGATGCATTTTCCACCTTTATAGATTATGTTGATCTATAATGTGCGATGGTCAAAGTAGCCTAATAATGTAGTCTATTAACTATGCATAAAAACCTGTGTGTTTACTTAAGTAACAGGATATGTCATGGCATGCCATAAAATATTTTTAGTACAACTGACTTTGTTTTTAATGTGAATTTAATAAAAACATTATAAGTTAGGCTAAAATCATAACCCTTTCATTGTACAGAAAGAGAGCAAAGAACATTTACATTATCAAAAAAAAATGACTTAAGTCTAGAGTTCAAGCGCTCTCAAAAACTCCCATTAAAATCACTGAAGCTGTTTACACGGTGAAATGAGGATCTTATTACAAATTCGTACACACATCTGCAATTTGTTGTTTCTAACGAGAGAATTCGCCAGAAAGAGGTATTCAGTGAGTGAGTGAAGAAAACACCTGCATTTTAGCAATGACTCATCTGAACGCCTCTGATTGGTCACTGCATTCATAAGCTCAACGGAATCGTGTGTGATTGGTTATAATGCAGCGCTGTACAAACATGTCTGTATCTGGCTCAGCTCCAGCCAGCGAAGCATATTTGAATTTAGCGGCTGATGATATACAGGTGCTGGTCATATAATTAGAATATCATCAAAAAGTTGATTTATTTCACTAATTCCACACAGTAAATTTTGCAGTGTTAAATGAACTCTATAAGAGTTAAATTTAACACTCGGCTCGAGTGTATTTGGTCCCACTCAGAATTGGTGATAAATTGACTCTCGTCATAGTGTTAAATTTTCAGAGTTAAATTAACTCTATTTTGAGTAAAAAATTAACACTGCTCAACACTGAATAGTGTTACCAGAGTTTAACACTAGGGGAAATTAACTCTGTTCTGTGTTACCAGAGTTTAACACTAGGGGAAATTAACTCTGTTCTGTGTTAACACAATTTAACTCTGCAGGAAAATTTACTCTAATTAGTGTTAATATTTCACTTATGTAGAGTTCATTTACATTTATAATAGTGAAAAATTCTTTAATTTTAAATCCCATTTGGTGTTTTAAAAACAGAACAGAAAACAAGATCAACGACGTCAAATTCAAAACCTTTATTACAATGCTGTCATGCTCAAGAAACATACACAATTTCATGCACAAAAATACATCACGTGACGTCTGCATGAAATGACAATACATCACTATATTCAGTACAGAACCAGTTGAACCACCTAGCTAAGCAGCCTTGCTATACTCAGCAATACAAGGACCTTCACTTTGCCAACATCTTTGTTGTACACAGTGGTCTGAATGAAAGTATACAGTCGTGGCCAAAAGTTTTGAGAATGTCATAAATATTAATTTTCACAAAGTCTGCTGCTTCAGTGTTTTTAGATCTTTTTGTCAGATGTTACTATGGTATACTGAAGTAAAATTACAAGCATTTCATAAGTGCCAATGGCTTTCATTGACAATTACATTAAGTTTAAGCAAAGACTCAATATTTGCAGTGTTGACCCTTCTTTTTCAAGACCTCTGCAATTCGTCCTGGCATGCTGTCAATCAGATTCTGGGCCACATCCTGACTGATGGCAGCCCATTCTTACATAATCAATGCTGGGAGTTTGTCAGAATTTGTGGGTTTTTGTTTGTCCACCCGCCTCTTGAGGATTGACTGCAAGTTCTCAATGGGATTAAGTTCTGGGGAGTTTCCTGGTCATGGACCCAAAATTTCAATGTTTTGTTCCCCAGGCCACTTACTTATCACTTTTCCATCATGCTGGAAAAGGCATTGTTCGTCACCAAACTGTTCTTGGATGGTTGGGAGAAGTTGCTCTCGGAGGATGTTTTTGTGTCATTCTCAAAACTTTGGTCTCCTAAAGTTGCTTCAGCTGTGGGATCAGGGCACCTCCAGTGCAGAGCTTGCTCAGGAATGGCAGCGGGCAGGTGTGAGTGCATCTGCACGCACAGCGAGGCCAAGACTTTTGGAGGATGGCCTGGTGTCAAGAAGGCCAGCAAAGAAGCCACTTCTCTCCAAATAAAACATCAGGGACAGATTGATCTTCTGCAGAAAGTATCGTGAATGGACTGCTGAGGACTGGGGCAAAGTCATATTCTCCGATGAAGCCCCTTTCCGATTGTTTGGGGCATCTGGAAAAAGGCTTGTCAGGAGAAGAAAAGGTGAGCGCTACCATCAGTCCTGTGTCATGCCAACAGTAAAGCATCCTGAGACCATTCATGTGTGGGGTTGCTTCTCATCCAAGGGAGTGGGCTCACTCACAATTCTGCCCAAAAACACAGCCATGAATAAAGAATGGTACCAAAACACCCTCCAACAGCAACTTCTTCCAACAATCCAACAACAGTTTGGTGAAGAACAATGCATTTTCCAGCACGCTGGAGCACCGTGCCATAAGGCAAAAGTGATAACTAAGTGGCTCGGGGACCAGAACGTTGAAATTTTGGGTCCATGGCCTGGAAACTCCCCAGATCTTAATCCCATTGAGAACTTGTGGTCAATCCTCAAGAGGCGGGTGGACAAACAAAAACCCACTAATTCTGACAAACTCCAAGAAGTGATTATGAAAGAATGGGTTGCTATCAGTCAGGATTTGGCCCAGAAGTTGATTGAGAGCATGCCCATTCGAATTGCAGAGGTCCTGAAAAAGAACGGCCAACACTGCAAATACTGACTCTTTGTATAAATGTCATGTAATTGTCGATAAAAGCCTTTGAAACGTATGAAGTGCTTGTAATTATATTTCAGTACATCACAGAAACAACTGAAACCAATATCTAAAAGCAGTTTAGCAGCAAACTTTGTGAAAACTAATATTTATGTTATACTCAAAACTTTTGGCCACGACTGTACATCTTGTGTAGAATAGTGTTATAAGTGGTGCCAAAAACAAAGTGTGCCTTAAGAAGTTTGTTCACCAAAAATCAGAATTCTAATTAATTACTCACCCTCATGTCATTCCAAACCTATAAGACTTTTGTTCATTTTCGGAACACAAATGAAGATATTATTAATGAAATCTGGCAGACTTCTATCCTTTCATCAACAGCCTATAACTACAACTTTCAAGGCCCGGAAAGGTGTTAAAGACATCATTAAATTAACCTGTGTTTTATTAAGCAATACGAGCGCTTTGTTTGCACGAAAAAGAAAAAAATAATAATAATTTACCACTTTATGAAAGTATTAATCCCTGACAAGCGTACACAAGAGCACGACGACGGATGAGAGTTTTGTTGAAATTAAAGCAGACGTTGTGAATGCATGCATAAAATTGAGGTTAAACCAGTGGAGTCACATGATAACTTTAATGATGTCATTACTACCTTTCTGGGCCTTGTGTGCTAGCTTGCATGGACTCTCAATGTAAGGACAGAATTCTCTCAGATTTCATTAAAATATCTTCATTGGTGTTTTGAAGATGAACGAAAGTCTTACAGGTTTGGAACGACATGAGGGTGAGTAAATGATGACAATTTTCATTTTTGGGTAAACAGTTGGTTAAAGGCATCAAGAGAAGAGACTGACTTGCATGGAATGGCATTCTGATCAAAATTGTACTGGTACTGGTGAACTGAATAATTCTTCCCAGAGCCAGTAGACAGGGCTGAGCACTTCCAGCGATGTCTTGAATATGCTCCTCAATGCTTGTTCCACTCTGACAAAACCAAGCAAATTGCAGAGGACTATCACTGATATGTTAAATAAAAAAACTACAAAAAAAAAAATTAATTAATTAATTAATAATAAATAAAAACGAACCTTCTAGAAGATATCCCTACTTGAGACGTAGACACCCTTCCTGGTCTCTTCTGGCCTTAACAAGACACAAACAACAAAGCATTTTAAGATTATCAACACTGCTTAAAGAATGCTATATGAAGTTAATCCTTAGTCACAGTTTAAAGCAACTCAGTAGCTACAAAACTGCTGAGAAAAGTGGCACAATGAGATTTCTCAAATTATATTCCTCGTTCTTTAGAAATGTCTCTCTGTATAGTTAAGACTCCGGTGCTTCTTAGAAAGACAAAAATACAGAAAAAGGAGGAGAAAGTGTTTTAAAATCCAAGAGAAATATACACCACCTGTATTATGGACATGTGATCAAAACATTTAAATGTTGTCAACAATGCATTAAAACTAAAACAAAAACAGTGCGATACTTACATAGCCATCTTTGAAGAAGGTACGGGAACAAAGGCACAATTCCTCTGGCTTCATTCACCTTCCTTGGTGGTGATGTACTGCAGAAATAAAAAAAAGTGTTAAATATAAAATTTTAAATTAAAAAATGTTTATATATATATATATATTACACACAGTTATCATATATACACAGTTATTCATATGAAATATTACCTATTCTTTTCTTTAATGTCAGCTGTCAGAATATTGAGTTTTTCTTGTTTCATCGAGAATCAATCAGACCAGCTTAATAATAATTTAAAAAAATAAAATTAAAAAAAATCAAAGCAAAAACATAAATATGGTATATAAACAATAAAAATACTACTTCAAACAATACTTAATTTTAAATACTTTAACCTTATAAAGATCAAATTAATGTTGTATTTTTAAGTATATTTATGAGTTTGCAACAGTCCCCCAAAAGCATAAGTAATAAAAACTTATTGCCCACCTTTTAGCTCCATCCTCTAGTCTCATTCCTTTACTGGAAGACCTTTCTTCAATAATGAGTGTGTCCTGCGAGTCACTGGAGTCAAAGGATGAAGACAGGGACTGATTTGACTGCGCAGGAGAAGCTTGTTACTTAAAAAAAAGGAGAAAGATAATACATTAGTTCTGCAATATGCGCTATGCCATGCCATTAACAGTCACTCCAAATAAACAGGCAACATTTAAAAATGCGTTAACATTACTTGTAACAACACTTACATGTACCGATCGGATCATGTCAACTAACTGTGTATGTCTAATAACAAAAACGTAAAATAGTTGTTCGTGGTACCGTAATCACTGCATAAGGTTAAAAAAAACGAAAAACAAAGACGCGGCTGTTTTTAAATGAGATGTTCCGCCTGCCCCATTGGCTTCTTCGTCGCGCAGCATTGAGCCGAGTTAACGCTAAAACCACAGCGCCATCTACATGCCTTCAATAACGATGCAATGGGGGCGTTCGACTAATTTGTCTTCACAGAACTTAAATTAATCCCGTTTATACATTTAGTCTTTCATGAGCTGAACAGTAGCAAATAGAGTTTATATAACATTCCAACGGTTTACATAGCATCATATAATTTATTCAGAGTTACGTATCTAACGTGGTAGGACATGCTAAAGCATTTCATTCCACAACTACATAACCTGCTGTACTTACATTCTAACATCACGCAAACCCCGGCCACAGCCCTACCGAGAACATTTCGACCGTCCAATACATACAAATGTGTCAGCTTAAGGTATGCCCCATTGTGACGTTACATCATTGAACGTTTAAAAAACAAATTAAGTAGATGTACCAAAGCTAAATATAGCTGAAAATCAAATTAAGTAACATTACTGACATCATTTAAACTTGTATCATTAACTACCACACTGAGATAGAAAAACACATTTCTCCAACATACTGACTTGCCTATTCAATACCTATTCGATATTCCTGAGTTTAAACCAATCAAATTACACAAAGTTAAACTTATGCATTAATAGTAACACAAATATTAACCTCAAATATTAAACTTATGTTTTAATAAATTAATTAAAAGAGCTTACCTTTTGGTGCAAGGCAAAAGAAAATGGCGACGAGAGAACTTTTTCTCTGGTCTTCGGGGTTGGCTTGAGGGGCGGAGCTTAACAGAGTAAAGTTAACAATGCAGAATTCAACTCTGATAATTTTCACCAACACTAGAGGGCATTTTTCACTATTTGTTGTTAAGTTAACTCCTTAAGAGTAAATGGAGAGTAACACTGCTTAATTAACACTACTGATTTTACTGTGCATTCAAAAAGTGAAACTTGTATATTATATTCAATCATTACACACAGACTGATATATTTCAAATGTTTATTTCTTTTAATTGTGATGATTATAACTGACAACTAAGGAAAATCCCAAATTCAGTATCTCAGAAAATTAGAATATTACTTAAGACCAATACAAAGAAAGGATTTTTAGAAATTTTGACCAACTGAAAAGTATGAACGTGAAAAGTACACAGTAAAATCCCCAGTGTTAAATCAACACTGTTTCAGAGTGTATTTGGTCCCACTCCAGATAGTGTTAAAGTAACACTGAAGCAGAGTTAAAGTTAATGAGATAATTGTGTGATCAATTAAGTGCTGATTGAGCATTAGTGAGGAACACCTGCTGTTAATGAGCAGAATCACTGAAGAAAAGAGAAACACAAGAACTACCACTTCAGCCACAGTCTTTGATAAAATCAACTGAAATAAAAGACATTAAATCTCTGAAGATCTCAGCAGAGGAGGATTAAACACCTCACAAACAGCATCACCAGCTTCACTCATTACTAACCAGACTTACTTTATTTCTGTCAGATGACTACTGAAGCTCTTATTGAGAATTATCAGAGGTTTAAATGTTGATGATTTATTGGTTAAAAATAATGCCACCATCGTGGAGATCAGTATTTACTTTAGTTGGGCTCTTGACCCTTGACTTGCTGAGTTAGATTTTTCTTTGCCACAATACATATGTTGTTGTAAAGCAGAATGGTCAGTGCTTTACACTGAGTACATAGTAGATGCTTCTTATTGTTTATTAGTTGATGAATTTCAGTCAACCAAAGACATAAACCACTTTGCATCAATTAGTCGCGTGCTTTATAAGCAGAAAGTGTAATCTGCTACATTAAGCTTCTGATTCAGTAATGTTCAAGTGTTTGCAGTAAACCACTGTCACAGCTGCTTAGAAGCAAATTATTCAGACGTTTTACAAGGGTCATGAGTCCAACTACAGCAAACACCGACCTCCATGATGGTGGCATCATTTTTTGACCAATAAAACATCAACATCTGAACCTCTGTTAATTCTCAATAAGATCTTCTGCTGATGTCTGACAGAAATATAGTCAGTCTGGTTAGTAATGAGTGAAGCTGGTACGGCTGTTTGTGGAGTTGTTTAATCCTCCTCTGCTGAGATCTTCAGAGATTTAATGTCTTCTTTTATTTCAGCTGATTTCATCTAAGGCTGTGGCTGAAGTCAGTTGTGTCTTGTGTTTCTATTTTTCTTTGGTGATTCTGCTTGTTAACAGCAGGTGTTCCTCACTAATGCTCAATCATCATTTAATTAATCACTTAATTATCTCATTAGCTTTAACTTTGCGTCAGTGTTACTTTAACACTATTTGGAGTGGGACCAAATACACTCTGAGCAGTGTTGATTTAACACTGGGGATTTTATTGTGTATGAGTATGTACAGCACTCAATACGTAGTTGGGGCTCCTTTTGCCTGATTTACTGCAGCAATGCATGGAGGCATGGAGGCATGGAGTCGATCAGTCTGTGGCACTGCTCAGGTGTTATGAGAGCCCAGGTTGCTCTGATAGTGGCCTTCAGCTCTTCTGTATTGTTGGGTCTGGCATATCGCATCTTCCTCTTCACAATACTCCATTGATTTTCTGTGGGGTTAAGGTCAGGCGAGTTTGCTGGCCAACTAAGAACAGGGATGCCATGGTCCTTAAAGGAACACTCCACTTTTTTTTGGAAATAGGCTCATTCTCCATCTCCCCCAGAGTTAATAAGTTGAGTTTTACCGTTTTTGAATCCATTCAGCCGATCTCCGGATCTGGCGAGAGCACTTTTAGCATAGCTTAGCATAGATCATTGAATCCATGGCCGCAGCAGGCGCAGTGATATTACGCAGCGCCTGAAAGTAGTCCCCGGTGGCTGGGACTACTTTCAGGCGCTGCGTAATATCACTGCGGCCATGTTACGGCAGCAAAGTTCCTTGATTATTACGCCGGAATGAGAGTAGTTCCTAATCATATCAGCCTAGAAAATCGCAACTTTTCATTTTCCGCCATTTTCTGTCTAAAATTGGCATATTTATTTCTATATCTTTTTTTTTTTTTTTTTTTATTATCTACTGTCACACTCTGTGTCGAGGGACGGACATGTAGATGAGACTGTAAGAAAACAGGCTTTATTAATCTACAAACAGGAATAATCCAGACAAGGGCAGGTTGGTGACACACAAGTTATAGACATACAAGAACCGACCAACAATGAACAGGCAGGCAGCAACTTAAATGCAGAGACCAAACTAAGGTGATGAATAGACACACCTGAACTGAATCACGAAATCAAATAAAAAACCATGACAACTAAACAGACAGTGAAGACGGCTGGGGATGGCACTCCCGATGGAGAGCTGCAGTAGGAGGTTTAGCAGGTGGGCAGACGACTGGGAGGAGGACAACAAATGGTGGAGCAGATGGAGGGAGGAGCCATGGTGGAGGAAGGGCTGACGACTCCAGGGGACAGAGTGACAGAGGCAGAGCCAGAGATAAGGGAGCCCAAGGTGTAGACAGAGAGCTGCAGAGCCAGGGTGACACAGAGGACTCGGAGGGCCAAGGCGGAGCAGATGGCTCAGGCAACCGAGGTGCAGGGGGAGATGCAGAAGACTGCAGTGTAGCCGGAGCGATAGTGGACCAAGGTGGAACTGGAGAGAGGGAGGAGCCAAACTGAACCAGAGGGATGGAGGGACGAGGTGAAGCCAGAGGAGAGTAGACCCGAGGAGAGGGCAGGTAGGCGACCGACCAAGGTGGAGCCAGATGGATGAGGGAGCCAGGTGGAGCCGATGGACTGACGGCCACGGTGGAGACGAGGTAGCTATGAGCCATGGTGGAGCCACTGGTACAATGGGCCGAGGCAGAGTCCAGGTCTTGGAGGTTGGAGGCAGATACCGGGGATCCTCCCACCATGATGGAGCTGGAGACTGACAGACCCAAAGTGAATCCGCTCCATAGATGGAAAGCTGAGCGTGAGCTGATGCAGCGGGGCAGAAGATGGCAGATGGCTCATGAGGGAAGCTGGGTGGGTCTTCGTGACAGACAGGGCTTTCTGGGCAGGTGTATGCCACCCACACACACCGAAGCGTGACTCCCAGCACATGGAGCGTGGCAGATAGGTGGATGACCTTTGTGGTCGTGACTGGACAGAGAGATAATTCAGGGCAGAAAGACAGTTCGGGCATGACCTCCATAGTTATGACAGGCAAACAGTTCATGCAGGCTTCCATGGTCATGAAGGGACAGACAGACAGTTCAAAACAGGCTGATGGTTCAGGACATACAGACAGTTTGGGGCAGATAGACGGTTCTGGTGAGAGGAGAACAGGCATATATATGCTGAATAACTGAATATGGCGCCGCGGATGGCAGCCATGGTTTGTCGCTGCTTGGTACTTGTTCTTTTTTTTGTTTGTTTGTCCTGTCTTAAACAACTTTTTTCCGATCAGCTTTACTAGAAACGAACTCCTGGACATCAGAAATGGCACACCAAATAACTTCCTGCCTACATTTGAGCATTCAGACCTTTTACTGGACATTTTAATCGGAGGAGCTGCGTTCCTATACAAGCGCTCCATGCGACGCAAGCGAGGGAAGCGCGCCGGCGCGCTCGTGAAATTCCGACAGCGCGGGTTTAGGACTCCGCTGCCGAGCATTCATCTGGCGAATCTCCGCTCCCTGGCAAATAAGTCGGACGAACTACAACTCCTCACCCGCACAAACAAGGACTTTTTAAACTCCGCTGCGCTTTGCTTCACGGAAACATGGCTGAACGGAGCCATTCCGGACAGCGCGCTTCATCTAACGGGCTTCCAGCTGTTCAGAGCAGACCGCGTCACAGAGTCCTCGGGGAAAACGAGAGGCGGTGGATTATGTTTTTATATCAACGAAGGCTGGTGTACAGACGTGACAGTTTTAAAGAAGATGTGCTGCCCAAATTTGGAAGCTCTCTTTATTAACTGCAAGCCTTTTTATTCACCGCGGGAGTTCTCCTCGTTTATTCTGGTGAGTGTGTACATTCCTCCTGACGCGCGCGTGAGCGTGGCGCTAGAACTGCTGGCCGATCAAATCACACACACACAGAGCAGCGTTATCCGGACTCTTTCATCATCATTCTCGGTGATTTTAATAAAGCTAATCTCACCCGTGAACTGCCTAAATATAGACAGCACATCACATGCCCCACCAGAGACAGAAATATACTGGACCACTGCTACACTGTCTTAAAGGATGCATATCACTCTGTTCCCCGTGCAGCGCTGGGACTCTCTGATCACTGTTTGGTTCATCTCCTACCAGCCTACAGGCAGAAACTTAAATCTGCTAAGCCTGTAGTAAAAACTGTAAAGAGATGGACTTCTGAAGCAGAGCAGGTTTTACAGGCCTGCTTCGAACTCACTGATTGGAGTGTTTTTGAGGCTGCAGCTACTGATCTGGACGAGCTTACTGACACCGTGACGTCCTACATCAGTTTCTGTGAGGACATGTGTGTACCCACCAGGACTTATTTAACATTTAACAATGACAAACCTTGGTTCAGTGCAAAACTCAGACAGCTTCGCCAGGCCAAAGAGGACGCCTACAGGAGTGGGGACAAAGTCTTGTACAAACAGGCCAAATACACACTGAACAGGGAGATAAGAGTGGCAAAATTAAACTACTCTGGAAAGCTAAAAAAACAGCTTTCGAGCAATGACTCTACATCAGTGTGGAAAGGCCTGAAAGCCATCACCAGCTACAAGACCCCATCCCCCAGCACTGAGGCCAATCAACAACTGGCTGAAGACCTGAACGAGTTCTACTGTAGGTTTGAAAAGACTGGTATGACGCCCCACACCCGCTCCGACCGTCTCACAGCACAGCCATCAACACCCTCCCCCTCCCTCCCCCCTACTGTTTCTCAGCCTGTACTCAAGATCTGTGAAGATGATGTATGCAAAGTCTTCAGGAAGCAGAAGATAAGGAAACTGCACTACATCCTGCAGCATCTGGACAAACCAGGGACTTATGCAAGGATCTTGTTTGTGGACTTCAGCTCCGCTTTCAACACCATCATCCCGGACACCCTTCAGAACAAAGTGACTCAGCTCTCTGTACCCACCTCCATCTGTCAGTGGATTACCAGCTTCCTGACAGACAGGCAGCAGCTTGTGAGGCTGGGAAAACTCACATCCAACACACGCACCATCAGCACTGGAGCTCCTCAGGGCTGCGTTCTCTCCCCACTACTCTTCTCCCTCTACACCAACGACTGCACCTCTAAAGACCCCTCTGTCAAACTCCTGAAGTTTGCGGACGACACTACAGTCATCGGCCTCATCAAGGACGGCGACGAGTCTGCTTACAGACAGGAGGTTGAGCAGCTGGCTGTCTGGTGCAGTCACAACAACCTGGAGCTGAACACACTCAAAACTGTGGAGATGACAGTGGACTTCAGGAGAAACCCCCCTCCTCTCCCCCCACTCACCATCATGAACAGCACCGTGGCTGCAGTGGAGTCATTCAGGTTCCTGGGCACAACCATCTCTCAGGGCCTGAAGTGGGGCACTCACATTGACTCCATTGTGAAAAAGGCCCAGCAGAGGTTGTACTTCCTTCGTCAGCTGAAAAAGTTCAACCTGCCACGGGAGCTGCTGAAACAGTTTTATTCAGCTGTTATTGAGTCAGTTCTGTGCTCCTCCATAACTGTCTGGTTTGGGTCAGCCAGCAAATCAGATATAAGACGACTTCAACGGACTGTTAGGACAGCAGAAAAGATAATTGGTGTGCACCTGCCCAGCCTTCAGGACTTGTACAACTCCAGAGTGAAGAAACGGGCAGGTAGCATCATCAAAGACCCCTCTCACCCCGGACACAACCTGTTTGCACTTCTCCCTTCAGCCAGACGCTACAGATCTCTGTGCACTAGAACATCTAGGCATAAAAACAGTTTTTTCCCCCATGATATCTCCAGCTTAAATAGCTAACACATGGATCATTACCTGTGTTCTGTAATTCATTCTCCATCTTTAATTATTGCCTCTTTCTCAAGTACTATGTAAATACACATACATATCTGTTTATTTATACAGCTGTATATATAGTAAATAATGCACAAATCTGTACATAAATCTACTGTTCCAGATTCATACTTATTATTATTATTATTATCCATTGTTAAGCCTTACTATTTAAATGTTTTTTCTGCTCTCATGTCAGATGTGTATGTATGTATGTATGTACCAGGAGCACCCTAAAACCACAACAAATTCCTCGTGTGTTTGCGCACACCTGGCAAATAAAGCTAATTCTGATTCTGATTCTGATTCTGATATATAAGTCATTTGAGCTCAACCTCAGCTCACCCTCAGAGGCGGAGCTTTCCTCTGTGCCCTTGATCTCCACTATATCTTCCTCCATGGGCATACTTCGTTGCCAGCTCACGCACCTGGTCAGACATCGGATGAGGCTCTGGCTCGATCTTCAGCTCTGGCTCGATCTTCAGCTCTGTAGCTCCTAAAGATGATAGCTCGTTGGTCGCGGGGGGCTTTGGCTCTCTGTCTGTGGTGGGCTCTGGCTGATGCTTCGCACAGCAGGGTGGTGCTTGGCTGGACTCTGGGTCTGGTGTCGTCGTCCGCTGGTCCAACGGTCATGGATGAACCGTATGATACCAGCACCCACTCCATGTAGTCTGTGAAGCTCCTTCGAGGGCCCTCCCTGGACAACTGCATATGTGTAGTGGTGTTCAGTCCAGCATGCAAGAATGTGTTCAGGCAATCGTCCGGGAAGGTGGTCAGATGTCAAGACCAAGGAACTCCTCCAAATACTCTTTGAGGGAGCGGTTCCCCTGCTCCAAGCAAAAGCAAGGTCATCACGGCAAAGTGGTCCATGGTAACGGAAAACAAAAAAAACTGAAAAAAACAGGAAAATAAACGGGGTAGATTCACACCTGTAAACTTTGTTGGTCGGGTCTTCTGTCACACTCTGTGTTGAGGGACGGACATGTTAGATGAGATTGTGAGCAAACAGGCTTTATTAATGCAAAAACAGGAATAATCTAGACAATGGCAGGTTGGTGACACACGAGGTATAGGCTTACAAGACCCGACCAACAATGAACAGGCAGGCAGGAACTTAAATACACTGAACAAACAAATAATAACTAGACACACCTGAACTGAATGACGAAATCAAATCAAAAACCATAACAACTAACAAGACAGTGAAGACGATGCAAACAGACAGTCCAAACTAATAGAAACCGTGACACGTACTGTACGTGGATATTAAGATCACTAACAATTACGAGTTTACAATATCTGCAAACAGTATTAATTCAGTGTGAAATAATTTCATGTATGTGATTCCATTGGGCTTTAGACAATGTGACTATTGACATTGTTATTTTGCACTGTAGAGTTCTTAAGAAAGAATAATAGAGAGCACATGTAAATAAACTGTGCTGTCAGTGGCACAATTCATTCTTGGTGAACTCCCTCAAACAGAATTATCTGACCATTTTACTGACTCCCATAAATATATTAATTCCAATTAAAGGATATTATATATTTTATTAGACTTTTAATTGGGTAGAATGTAAACATAAAATATAGAATAACAGTTCCTGTCTTTTATTAATCCAAATTCAGGTTTTCAGGTCTTGTTTTCCTCCGGCATGAAGAGGTAATGTTTTCCTGGCTCTGAAACACTGACATGCATTTGTTTCCCTTGCAACAGGCCAGTAATGAACTATTGCCAGACTTCTTGAATGTGTCAGATTTTCCTGATAGTTCAGTACTTCATATTCTTATGAATACTTTTTGACTTTATTGTTGGATTCGGTAAGACATGATGATGATGTTGACTCGAGACTTCAAAACATCTGAGGAACATTTGACTTGACTTTGTTAGATTAAAATTCTACTTCGACTAATAATTGACTACACAAAAAATAATCAAATAAAACCAAATAATAAATTTGGTTGCATTTGTTAAACATCAGATATGCTCACTAGAAATTTAGAGTAGAGGGCTGCATTGGGATTGGGATCTTGTGGGATGCAAATCTTGTGGGAGCAGGCAGTTTTACCTTTACTGTGGGCGGGAGTGGGCAGACAAGAAAACATAACACTACTTATTATCATAAGTGGAATGGCATTTACGCTGGTATTAGTCTGTCTGTTTCATTCTTATTCCGAGGTTCCTGACTGTCTCCTAACCAGATTTTGGATCAGCACCTGATGACCACTACAGCCCTGAATGTCAATGGAGACCACAACAACTATGAGCCATAGAGACCTATTCCCTGTGCAGGTCTTGTCGACTAGACAGCCGACAGTCCTCTGCACAAAGCCTGTGGCCTACACACACACAGATAAATATAATAGTAACTAAAATTATTGTCAGCATTCATGAATATTTTACACTTTTACTATAAATAAAGTTTATGAAGCTATTGTCAATACATTTAAGTGACTATCCAAACAATATGTATGCTTTTGTATATTTTGCATATTGGGATTGTAAACTTTATTTGCACTGAAAACATAACGCTTCCTGGCAGTGAAGTTTTTGTTCTGTGTGCATAACCACGCATAAAGCAGTCAATATAGCACAGTCAAGAATAACTTAAAGAGGTTGCCTGCTAAACTGTTTGTGCCTGTGCTAAACTTTACTAAACTGTGGAGCTTTGACTCTTGTTGCTGATTTGAATGGTGATGCTCCCGTTTTAAGTGGCCTTTCATTTTTTACCAGAAATGTGCACGCTTTTCTGATGTTTTCCGTGTCTTTTCCTCATGTTACTTGAAATGTTTCTGTTTTGAATCGTTGTTACACGTGAGGAAAAAATAAACAATCAGTTGTGGGACTATTCTGTCATAAATTGCATACAATTCATTTCAGAACTTTCTTTTTTACCATCTGTTACTGAAAATGAAATTACTGGTTGATATGTCCTGATCTCAAAGTTTATACACGCTCAGGACGTGTGCTGGCTGTGGAAGTTTGGCCAGGACCACTTCCAGAATAGATCACTGGGGCATTTTTGTCCCATCTATAGCTTTGGTTTACTTAAACATATTTCGGGGACAAATGTGTACCCAGGAATGAGCTAAATTTAACATGTCTCCTTTTTGGAGGCATTTTCATTTGTAAATGTATACATAGAAACTTGAAGTCTTTGGAATGTCCCAGTTTATCTAATGTCTCTGTGTTTGTGTAATTTCAGTTCTCACCTCAGATCAATGGTGAAAGGCCGGTCTACTTTTAGTGTCCACTCGCAGCGGGCGTTGTTTGGGTAACTCTCCAGAACCAGGTGACCTTGCCTCTTATGAATCACTCCTCCACATGCTAAAAAAGCAGACAAAGTCAGTAAAGTTGCTGTGTGAAATGCATTAAAAGTAAATTCCATACTTGTATTGTGCTCAGTCCAGGAACAACAACATTACATGCATTTAACAATATCTGATATTCAGACATGTAAGCAGGAAGAACAGTAGTAAGTGATATTTAGTGAACTGTTGTAAGGCTAATGCCATTCAGTATGTCTGGACCAAAGGAGGCGCTACAGTCTGAGAAAACTAAGAACTCTTATGAGAATCAACATTTGAACTCTGTCTCACAAACAGGAAAAGACGAGAAGACGAAAAGGTTCTTATTCTATTAGGATTAACCACCATTAAGATTAAAAAAAAAAAAATTGGAAACAGACTTCTCCCAGGCCTTTCACAAAAATTACCTCCTGTATATATATATATGAGATGCATCTTCCCACTGAAATCAAAGCCACTCACAACCCCCAAATGTGATATGCTAAATTCCCTGCAATAAACAATCAACTCCATTTGGTAACTTCAGGGTTTATCTGGCTATTTAAGAGATGACAAAGGGTTCACGCAATATGTAGACAGTCTCCTGCAGCTCTCATTATCAAGTAACATTTCTAAATTCTCTCCTTTTGATATTATTGAATGTTTTACATGATTGATCAATGTTTTATATTGTTTGAATTGGATTTTGAATTATTATTGATTACCCGATGAATAAAGTATGTTTGATCTTATTCTGACATACTCTGAAATTATTTTCTCAAGTAGATTAAGTGAAGGTGTATGTTCCGGCAAATCTGCGTCCAGGGTTAGTGCATTCTAGATTCCAGAAACACACTTAACTCAGTTCACTAGTTTAAGCTATCTGGTCAACCGATCAGGTACACACAGCAATAATTCAGTAGCATTAAGCCATTCAGCAAAGCTGGTCCAGGCTCACATAGATAGCAAAACACATGGCCTCACGGCTCTCTGGAGCAGCATATGTCTTGGCAATAGATCTGCTTGTTTTGTTTTACATTCTCTCTACCTACAGGGATTATTTTAAGCATATTATTGTATAGCAGCAGCATACATAATTAATTGTTTTGTTTTCTTCTTCCAGCTTTGTTGGGGGGTTATTTTATATGCTATTTGCAACATGATCTCACAGAATGCCGTGTAATGTTCAGTTAACGTTTTATTGTGACATAAACTTGAACAGATTTAAACAGTTAGTTGCGTTTTTTCCCAAACGACAACATGATGAATGTTATGCGCCTAAGAATGTTTAGATGTTAATGTTTTTATTTTATTGGTAATGTTATTATTAATACTCTGTTCACAAATAGATTTTAATAGGGTGCTAAACAATAATAATTAGTTTGTACTATAAAAAATGATATTTTATATCTGAGAAAGTACATCATTTTATTGTACAAAGCATGCTCGAGTCTGTGGCTTCAGAATCATATCATAGGCTACTATAAAATCATACATACTAGACTATATGACTACAAAATCATAGTCGGGTTTTTCCCAAACTTTAATTCCTCACTACAGTGTTTGAAATCGTGTAAAACATTTTTAATATGAAGGGCAATTCACTGTATTTAAATTTCTTACGGCGCGATGATGTTTTCATGCTCTATATAAAACAATAAAAGTAATATGAGTGTACACTGTAACATGATGAATGCTACGAGTCTAAGTATGTTTAGTACATGTTTATTATTAATAGCCTACTCTGTTCAGAAATAGATTTTAATAACGTGCTAAACAATAATAATTAGTTTCTCAGATATAAGATTTCTTTCTCTTTTTTATGATAGTACAAAGCATGTGTGAGTCTATGGCTACAAAACATATACATACATACATACATACATATATATATATATATATATATATATATATATACAGATTTTCCTGATATTAACATGCTCACAAATGTTTTTTTTGTTTGTATTTTATTGAATCAGATACCAGCACCAGATGAATCCTGATGTCTCTTCAAACTGTTTTCCTCTGAGAGCGCTGTACCAACATCAGATGTTCAACTACGCTGATATTCTATGTTAAAACAAGCTCCTTTTCTACTGATTATGTTTTTTTTCTTCTTGAATCCATGGAAAAAAGTAGAAACACTTAAATAAAACACGTAAATATCAGGTATGATTTACTTGTTTCACTTGTTGAACAGAATCTGTTGCAGGAATGACTCAAAGTCTGTTCACATCTCTGTGGTTAGATCAGTGTGCACAATAATATGTCTTTGACCTTCATTATGTATGTTTTGATTATACTGTGTTGTAAATAAAACACAAATAATTTTAAAAACCCTTTTTTTTCAATGTCCTCACATTCTCTCTTACCTGCCTCACAGTCACAGTCACACTGATGGGCCATTAGAGGCCATTTGGGGAGGGCCCTTTGTCTCTCAGGTGAGACACTTAATATTCATGGCCATTACCACTCCCTCGCATATAGACCCTTGATCACAAAACATGTCTTGAAAATTTTAAATCATTATATTGTTTTCTGTGAATGAGTAAGCAGAATGATTTTCACATAATTTTGAAGTAAATATTCTAGCCTACAAGACTGATTACTCAAAAGTCTTGTGCAGGACTATTTAGTGTGGGTTTTAAGGCCTTATTTCAGCTACATTTTTTTTCCCAAAACTTACTAACCACGCATAATATTTTTTTTCTAAAAAATGCAAACATGTACATCCATCTTGGTCCCATATTATTGTAGCACAGTTTGTGCTGAATACAAAAAAAATTACATTTTGGTCAATAGTATGTTTTAAGTAGCTGAAATAAGCACAAATATCAGGGCATGTCAAAACATCTCAAGGGCCCCAAAATGACCTCAGACCCCAGAGGGTTAATTAACCTCCGAATCTGTGGTGGCATCACGGAATCGCCGAAAATTCCGTGATGGGCTCACAGAAAAAAATCCGTGATGAGCTCACAGAAGTGATACCAATGTAAGTCAGCAACAGGCATCAGCCGTGCTCCACGCACGGAAACCCTTAGCATCAATATGCATCATCATTATTGTTCAGAACTGGGTAGGTTTAGGGTAGGGGTGGGGTCAGGTACTCCAGTGAAAGTATAACTGCATCAGAATCACTCTTTTTACGTGGTCCGATGCAGCGCTGGTGTTGAACCAGTGAATCCGTGCATGGACCACGGCTGATGCCTTCTGTGAGCCCATCATGGAATTTTCGGCGATTCCATGATGCCACCACAGATTCGGAGGTTAATTAAGTCCATGAACATTACACGGAATTGCAGTATGTCTGAAATACTCACGGCACCGTATCGCCATATGCATTGGCGGTAGCAAGTTCCTGTACTTGCTTGCAGCAGCAGCTACAGCAATAATCTACAACTACAGCTATAATCAACAGCAGCAGATATTCAGCAGCAGTGTAGTATATCTATTCCGCCAAGACCAAATACATTAACATTGTCATATCCATCACCATGCTAAAATCTTCCGAGAGTTGTCATGATTGAACTGTAGGAAATTGATACAGAAATAATTGTGTGAAAAATGATGCTTATCCAGGTAAGTGTCACAGGACGTGGTTGTAGCAATCAGCGCATGACGAAGGAGTAGATGAAAATAAGTCTTTAATAAACATCAACACACAATTTCCATTAAAAAACATTAATACGAGACGAAGATTGAACAGAAACAGAAGGCTTATAAAGACAGGCAAACTAATGAGCAAACGAGATGATAAATGAACTCAGGTGATAAGAATGAACGATGATTAACTAATGAGAACAGGAAACAACCCAAATAAAGTCAAACAGGAACTAACACGTAACAGTAAGCTGGCTGGTCGTCAATAGAAAAAAAAAAGCATCATGATTAAAGTAAGCAAGCACTGAGCATTTCACAGTCATGTTGAAGAGAAATTCCCAGAGCGAGGTCTCTTAAATATATCATTACTTTGAATACACGAAAACTGCAGTGTAAGGAACTTACTTAAACAGTCCCCACCAGACCAGCCTGGGCGACACTCTGCACAGTACTGCCCTTTTACAAAGAAATCATCCCTTGGGCCCCACGTGCCATTGTTACAGCGCTTGCAGTTCTCGAATATGCTGCAGCCTGAAGAGGAAAAAGGAAAACACCTAGAATTAGAAAGAGGCATTAAATATTGATATTTGTTTCTGAGGAACTAGCTAGAAGATGTAAATCGCTTTGGTGTTTTCCATGTTTTCTGCTATTTTCTGTAATTAAACCAGCCATCTCCATTAGAAAAGTCGATGATGTGCATTACAGGCACCCTCTTATACTTCCAGCTGTGCTGCTAATGGCGTCATGGGCTGCACGGTCCAAAGTATTTGGAGTGATTTCACACATGCTTTAGACACTGGTATGGGCATTCCCCATAGTGTCCACTAGCGGACGCAGTGTCTCGTTCCCTCTTGGGGAACCATGGTAACATACATAACCTGATAAGTTTTCTTTTGAGCTCTTTTTGAAGATAAATAAATTATTAAATTCAGTTCATTTATTTGCATAGTCAGGTATTTTATTTCTGCTGCCTTCTCAAACTTTTACTGCTGCAGCAGTGTTTATTCCTGCCTTATAAATGCATTTTTAATAACGACATCTCTTAATCTTCAGCAGAGAAGTGAATAGCTCTCAAAACGATGCTCTCTCTATTCCATGTGATTGGCTATTTGCTGCACATGTCACAGTCTCAGATGCACATGTAACGGAGGCCAGCGGGTAGGTGCTGTGCAGTGGGGTTACACACACAATCTAGAGTTAATCACAAACTCTGTATCAAACTTGACCGAGAATGTTTATATCAAGCTTTTTGAGTCCACTGAGCCTGATGTAAACCAGGTTGGATTTTTTTAGTTTTATTAACTTGTGTTTTGTTCTGCTAGCTTCATGCAACAGGCCACTGACATAATGAGCCTGTTTTTCTTAACATTAGTGCTGTTTTGGCCTGATTATTTGAATGCACTCACTTACTGTATCATTGGACTGAAACTCAGGAAATCGCAACTTTTCATTTTCCGCCAGTCTTAGTACATGATAAAACAACAGAAGAGTCAATTTTTAAATAGGAAAAATATCAAAACTTTTTGGTCATTTTTGAACGCGATGCTACTGGTCTAATCGGATTCAATGATCTATGCTAAGCTATGCTAAAAGTGCTAATCGCCAGACCCGGAGATCGGCTGAATGGATTCAAAAATGGTAAAACTCAACTTATTAACTCTGGGGGAGTTGGAGAATGAGCCTATTTCCAAAAAAGTGGAGTGTTCCTTTAAGGATTTTTTAATTAATCACATGCATTAACATTAATGTTTAAAACCCTACTTAAGAGTTTATGGACAGCAAGGGATTGGGGACCATTTGGGAGATGGCCAGTGACATTAACAGAACATACAAAACGTGCTTTGTCCTGCCTATGACGGGGCGGGTGTTTGACCCCCTTTAATACATTCTATAGCAGGGGTTCTCAACTCTGGCCCTCGAGGTCTACTTTCCTGCAGAGTTTACCTCCAACCTTGATCAAACTCCTGACCTGAAGACCTTCATAAGCTTTATTTAGCCTACCATGTATTTGATTAGGATTGGAGCAAAACTCTGGAGGAAAGTGGACCTCGAGGGCCAGAGTTGAGAACTCCTGCTCTATGGTTAACAGTAAAATAATGGCTGATGATTATTGATATTAATAATCATCCATTAGGTCAATACACAGAGCTTAGATCCCAAAAAAAACAAAAAAACTTCTGGATGTGTGCATGTAAAGACATTTTTAAGACCAGGCCAGTTAATTTTCCTGTTGCTGTAAAACTCGTTACAGACATCACCCAGTCAAGAATGTGACAAATTATTTCTCAGGAGAAAAAAACAAAAACAAAAAAACTTAAACCAATAAATCTGACTGGAGTGAATAGATTGATTGTATTCTTTGTTTACAAGTTCCAAATGTCAGAATCAACAAATCATAACACATGTTGGGCTGATGCAATGTTTACAATATACGACATATATGACATTCATATTTATGTCAGATGTTTGATTGCTTTCAATCTGTTTAATTATTGAATATACGGGATCAAATGAAGCTATTATTAAACCATGGACAAACCATAAAATGTTTATCACAAGAAGAGAAAAATGAGAAATAGTTGTAAATGTGTTTGTGTGTTATCTGCTCACCAGGATGGATGATGCAGGGATCGCATTCATTTACAGCATTACGACAGCATGGCACTGCATAACCTACCGAAGTCCCTTGAAGAGGACATTTACAGTGGATGACATCATATTCACAGCATCCCCTACACATCACACTCCACTCGGGCCCTGGACAGTAGTTGTACAGGAACCTGTAATCTAACAAGAAAACACAATATCATAGGCAGTACATTTACATTTATTCATTTTGCAGACGTTTTTTTTTCCAAAGCGACTTACAATTGGGGGAATACATCAAGCGATTCATCTTAAAGAAGCAAACAGACAGGAAGTTTCTCGTAATACCATGTTTCAGGCATTGTTCTAATAAGTACAAGCTAGAAAGGGAAGGAATAAATAAAGAGAAGACTTTTTTTTTTTGGGATGAAGTCAAAGAGTGTCGAAAGAGATGAGTTTTCAGCGTATAGCCTTCCATATAGCTGTTGGAAAATCATTCCACCAGCCAGGAACAGTGAACCAAAATGTTCTGAAAAGTGATTTTGTGTGTGCTTCAGAAATCCTCCACCTTCCCCAGCTCCACATCTATAGATACTGTATGCTACGAGGTGATTCATGGGGGTTATTCATGTTATATGTGCAGGAGCAGTATTTCTTACATAATCACAGCAGCATGTTGTGGATGTATTGGCAGTAGCAAGTCTCGGTACTTGCTCTGCCGCAGCAGCGTAGCAGATCTATTCCGCCAAGACCAAATGCATTAACATTGTCATGTACATTACCATGCCAATCCCTCAGAGAGTTGTCATGACAGAACGTATTTGGACATGTCATAGTTTATATCCATTTAGTTTATTTCAGACCTTTTCTCCCATCACTACATAATAATAATAATAATAATAATAATAATAATAATAATAATAATAATCAGTTTGTCATTTCTCTTTATTTCTTTTTAAGTAGAAAATCAAATGACCAGAAATGTTTATACTGTTAATTTAGTGTTAAATCAAACTTATGTCATTCATATAAAGAAATATTCCAATCCCAGAGCTGATTATTCAAAAATAACTAGTTTGATCAGATCATCTTAAATGAGTCATCCTCCGGGTCTGAGTGCAATTATTGGATAACATTGTATTGTAGACAGATTGTAGATTAATCCTAATAAACATGCTACTACAAACAAACAATAAAAACAATAACATTAAAATACCTTTAAAACAGTGTATTTCTAGCAGAGGTGGGGACAAGTCACACACGGTCAAGTCCAAGCAAGTCAAGTCAAGTCGAGTCCTGATGAGTTTCAAGTCAAGTCACAGTACTAAAATAAATAGAGGTTAATTTTTTCGATACATATTTATTGTTGCACAGAAAAGATGAACTTGTATACATATATTATGTATCTTATTCATTATACATTTACTATATATGAATTATGTGCATATCTGTGCTACATTAATATCTGAAAAGAAAAGAAAATTAAATTGTGTTGCTTACACAAAATGTTTAAAATCCAGTCTAAAATGGATAATCCAATCTGTCTAATTCAGTTTAACAGAAACGGTCTAAAATGTGTTGCATTTACAGAAAATAAGGTTTGCCAAGATGTTGCCACTAAACTGTGAACGATGGGGCCACATAATAATCCCTCCATGACTGAACACACGCTCAACAGGTGCGCTTGAGGCAGGCACAGCTAATACCCTCATTGCGATTTGGAACAGTGAAGGCATTTTCTCCTTGTTCATTCCCCAAAACAAAAGGCAGTTCTGGCATCACAATTGTCCAGGTAATGGTTGAGCTGGGCAGCAGGGCTGGAATGAGTGGATTTCTTCTGCTTTTTGTGGTATAAGAACAGCCCAGTTTCATCACCTTTGATTTGCTCTTCTTCATCCCCATGACCTGTCTGTTCCATATTGGTATGCTCTGCCTCCTGAAGAATCAGATCTAAAACACAAAAAATGTCAAAATACAAATAAACCTACACAACATTCTAGAGCTGCATGATTCTGGATACATTGATAATCATGATTCTCCCACAATTCTAAATAGACAATTAAACTAAATTTCATGTAATTTACTAAATGTTCTGACAAAATGTTAATTTCTGCAGTCTATTTAAAAATATTTAATTTAAAAGATTTTTTTAAGCTGTCAGAAACTGAATAAATTATTCAATAAAGGCTTCTCACTCATAAAGGCTTCACTTGTTTCATTACTGGATGAATCAGTGTTTTTGAAGAATCCCTTGAATGCCACCTATTGATGTAACAATGTAACTGACAGAAACTTTATTTGAAGCATCAATTTACTTTTAACTTTTTTTTTTAATCGCTACTGTAGACATAAATGTTTAAATCCAAACTATAAACTTTTATCTCAGTATTTCTGTGATGGTTTGAATGATTGTAATGATTGTTTTTCAACTGCACAGTATCTGTATTTCTATTTCATACTTATACATGATAACTGCTCTCTCTGGGCCAGCAGCAGTGCCAGCGCAGAATTGAATGTTTGCTGTGATCGTACTTTAAACATAGTCATTTAGGAATAAGATTGCTTGGGTGTTTAAATCAAGATTGCAATCTTTTAATGATTTATTGTGCATCACTTACAATTTCTGTAAAAAAAAAAATAATAATAATAATAATAATAATATTTACTGGTATGGGATCTCATTCTAAAATTAGTCTATCACTTACTTTTTACTTCCATGGTCAACTGCTCCTTCAGCTTGTCATGAAACAATACATCGTGCTCTATCCACATAACCCCAAAGGCTGGATCAAGAACAGCTGCTTTGACATAAACAGGATCAGAGAATGGCAGGATTCCTTCATTGGTCTCTGGCTGAGACCTTTTTACATTGACAAAGATGCCTTTGAATCTTCTTTACAGTGACCTTTGAAGACTGTGGATTAGGTTGACCAAGTATTGTGTTCCTTCTTTCTGGTTTTCCAAGTGGTGGTTGAGGGAGAGAACACAGGGAATCACAGCACTTATGGTTACAACTTTCTCTCCCTGTGTGAGATCAGTGGCATCAGCAAAGGGCTTCAGAATGTTGACCAGTTCTTTAATCTGATCCCACTCTCTTAGAGTGAAAATAGTCTCTCTGTGCCCTCTAACATCCAAAACCTTTCACAAAGTTTGGTAGTCACAGCTAACCAAGGACTTCAGCTGTTGGAAATTTGAATTCCATTGAGTTAACAACAGAAGCAGGAACTCCACGTTGGCCAAATTCTTTCTCAAATTCCTCCTTAAAAGAAGTGCTTGTGTGGAGCGGAGAACTGATCCACGACGCTTTGGCCAGAGCCGAACTGACAGCCCTGGTCTCTTTAAGACCATCACCAACAACCAGTTGTAGTGTGTGTGCAAAGCACTGTAGTCTATGCTGACTTTTGGAGGTCAATGTCTCATTCAGCCTCTCCTACTCCTCATCCACTGGAAGGGCATTCCAAAGTTCTGCATCATCAAGGCAGTCATCATCATCCTCATCTGCTTCAGCTGAACTGGAAAAACATGTGGTGAATGCCTTATTCATATTTGCAGCATTGTCACAAATTATATGATGAATCTTTTGTTTGATTTTATACTGATCACATATTTGTTCAAATTCTTCACAAATTCTCTCTCCTGTATGTGACCCCTTGAAGCGGTTGCAAGCTAGTAGATGAGATTTCAATGTTATAGCATCTGCTGCAGTGTTCATCCAGTGAGCGGTGACGCCAAGGTAGCCTCTCATTCTTCTGTCCCACCAGATGTCCACAGTGACAGACAGATTTTCAACTGTAGCCATTTCACTTATTAGTTTTGATTGTCTCTCAGACACCACAGTGTCAAGTCTTTAGGTGATGGTTCTGCAGCTCACTGCAGTATATTTTGTGTCCATAATGGAGAGAAAGTGAATGAAGCGCTTGTTGTCAGTGATAGACAGGGTGTGTTGCAATTAATGATCAGATCAGAGATTATTGCTTCTGTAATGGCTTTTTGTCGAGGGTGGTTGACTGGATATGTAGTAGTCTGGGGCACAATAAACTGCAACATGGATTGCTGCTGTAGATCGCTGCAGTGTATCTTGGATTTGAGTTATTCATCATATCTGCACGGATAAACAAAAAATACAAATCCAATCAGGGAAAACTGTAAACATTAAACAAATGTAATTTTCATATGCACAAACATGAATTATTATTATTATTATTTTTTTAAATACTGTAATGTGAGGAAAATCAATTGTAAATATAAATTAATTTAAGTGATGATCACTCGTATGTATGCACGTAAAGTTTGGTTCCAGCAGTCACACATTTTCATGTTTACATAGACACAGAAATGTAAATAATTGTATGTACTGACAGAATGTAAAACTTAAGCATTTATATGGGCTATGAACCTTATAAACTAATTATTGTGACTGAAAATCCGCATATTTGTACTGTCCATTATAGGGCATTTTAATGACTCACATCTTTGAATCTCATTAATCAAAATGAATGGATCTTTTTGAGTCATTTAGTTAATTTCAGCAGAATATAAAATGTATGTTAATAGCCCAGTCATGAAGAAGTTATGATGCTTAATCGTCATCTCTGCGGTGGACGCGTAATATGCTTCATACTGATTATATAATCAGAGAATAATTGTTTTCTATTTGAACTGGTTCGTTACAAAAACATTTCACGTTCTATATATTTATCCTGTTTGGTTTCATTATTTTACAGTGCACAACATCTTGTTGTTATTGTGAGTACACAAAAAAAAAAAAAAAATGTAGACACTTCCCTGATAGCACACGCACATCTCGGAGACGTCTATTTGACATCTGCAAGACGTATTTTTTGCTCATCTGGAATATGTCTATAGGTTATATGCAATACGTGCAATATGTTTCCTTTTAGATGTCAAATAGACGTCTATTAGATTGTTTTAAGATGTTTATGATTTAGAATGTATGTATGAAAGACGTCTGTCAGACGTTTGTAGACAGCAGATGCTTTCCATATCAAGAGATCTTTAACAGACATCTTGCAGACGTATGTGTGCTATCTGGGTTAACAGATTCGAATGATGTAATTATTCTTGTCTGTATGACCAAAAAAAAAAAAAAACTCTTAGAAATTTTTAAGTACAAGTGATCACCAGTGTTGCCAGATTGGGCGGGTTTTAATTTGATTGTGCGGGTGGACAAAATTTGGGCTGGTTTTTGGTCAGTTTGGCGGTTTTCAAAACATATGAATTGTATAGGCTATTAGTTAACAAACAAGCCCAAGTGTGCATATATAGCCTACTGCATGTATTGGTATATCTTTTAAAGGTGCTGGACTTGTTATAGTTTTGACTATGCAAAATTCTATATTATGTTCAATATGAACTTCACGGAAGACTTAGTTAAGTTAAAACTGTGTGAAATTATAGAGCAACATGAAAGTAAAAGCATTATTGTTGTTGTTATTATTATTTTTTTATTATCGGATTATCCTACAGAATGACACAGTTTTGACTGTCATGGTGTGTGCATGAACAACTGTGAAATACCTATAATTATGTTGCTTATTCTGATCACTAATATTGAGCACTTTTTTGCATTTAAATTCTGACTGTTGACATTGAAAATAATGCATACGGATATCGGTTAATTTCTTGATTGCCATTTTGACAGTGTCTGCTTGCATATTTGAATCCTATTTAGTAGTTCTCTGTAATGTATTTGCCCCTATTTGATCCATGTGAAATTTATCTAGCATTATATTTATATTATTTTGTCGTCATTATTTCGTTATAGAGTTAAAAATAGCTCTTATCAACCTTGATTTACATTCTATCACATTATTTTGACAGTTAAAGATTTGGGCGGGTTTTTGTGAGCTTTTAGGCTGGAAATCATCCATCCAATCTGGCAACACTGGTGACCACATCGGCGCCTCCATGTTAGCCTGTCATGCAGTAAGCGCGCTGCTATTCAGCTTCCACACGTAGTCCACACAAACACTTGAAAATGTGCACATTTAATATAGACATAGCCTAAGTTACATGTCATATAGAGCTCATCTTAAAATATTAAAATTCTGGCTACGCCACTGTTATAGCCAAATTCCCCAATACATCTATTTACGAGACAGTGATGATAATGATCACATTTCTAATAAGAAAAAAATATATATATATGCAATCAAGGCCAAATTATGACAAACAGAAATGATTAAATCAATACATTAGTAATTGTTCTAGATATTAGTGAAATTGACTATAAAGAAATGACTTTCTTACCTTTCCTTGTGGTTCTTGAAATGTCGGATGAAATTTGACATTGTGGTTGTCGTGTCGGATATTCTTGAGTTGCATACTCTGAACTGGTCCGTGCCAATAAAAAAAAGATTTGCCAGATGCAAAGTCCTTATAGCCAAACGAGAGTATTTGTGGAGCTCGACTACAGTCTGCCATGTTTGGCGTGGTTTGAACTGTGCAGCGTTAAAGGCACAGATGCTGATTATGGTGCTGACGTCACAATATTTATTTTTTAAAACGAATTTTATTACTGTTTGTTTATTATAAGTTCAAGTCATTGTTGAGTCTTCCACTTCAAGTCAAGTCAAGTCAAGTCAAGTCTCAAGTCAAAGTCAAGTCAAGTCAAGTCAAGTCAAGTCAAGTCATTTTCATATTTTAATCAAGCAAGCAACTCCTGAAAATTGTGATTGGAGCCAGACTCGTGTCAAGTCATGTGACTCCAGTCCCCCACCTCTTATTTCTAGTATGTGTCCTGCAGTATGTTAAGTTGGTGGTTGTAAAAACACATGAAGATGAAGGCGAAGGCAAATAGGTAATATTTAATAAATCCAACAGGTAATCCACATGAGCAATTTACAACACATTCAAGATAGATGACACGGGACTTCTAACAAAACCTAAATTAAATACACATGATAATAAGACACACACACATCTGAACATAATGACTAAATCAAAAAACTAACCATAACAACCAACTAACTAAGGAAAGACCAACTTCTTTACTTTCCAATAAAGGTGACTTCGACTTCTATAGGCAATTATATGTATGAAAATTGATGAAAAGTACACAAAATATGGAGTCATATGACATGTGCACATGTCCAGAAAGTGAAAACAAAAGGTGAGTTCAACTTGAACCATGGCTACAGATGGTGGTCAACAAGATTAGCCAAGAGCAGTCAGGGGCAGAGTTGGAAAACGGACACGTCAAGTCAGACATTTTTTGTTCCCGGTAGTGATGCCCTCGTGGTGTTTGCATGCCCTATCACAGATGAAGTGCATTAAATGCAATATCTGTCAAATACACAGATGTTTCAGAAACGTTTTCATGAGCAACAGAAACACTTTTTATATACTGCTTAAAACAGCGCCATCTGTTCAAGAATATACTATTTACACTGAACAAAATCATAAACACAACACTTTTGTTTTTGCCCCCATTTTTCATGAGCTGAACTCAAGATCTAAGACTTTTTCTATGTACACAAAAGGCCTATTTCTCTCAAATATTGTTCACAAATCTGTCTAAATCTGCGTTAGTGAGCACTTCTCCTTTGCCGAGATACTCCATCCTCCTCACAGGTGTGGCATATCAAGATGCTGATTAGACATCATGATTATTGCACAGGTGTGCCTTAGGCTGGCCACAATAAAAGGCCACTCTAAAATGTGCTGTTTTATCACACACCACAATGCCACAGATGTCACAAGTTTTGAGGGAGCGTGTAATTGGCATGCTGACTGCAGGAATGTCCACCAGAGCTGTTGCCCGTGAATTGAATTTTCATTTCTCTACCATAATTCGTCTCCAAAGGTGTTTCAGAGAACTGGCCTCACAACCGCAGATCACGTGTAACCACACCAGCCCAGAACCTCCATATCCAGCATCTTCACCTCCAAGATTGTCTGAGACCTGCCACCCAGAGAGCTGCTGCAACAATCGGTTTGCATAACCAAAGAATTTCCGAAGAATAACCGACTTGAGTGGACAAATGCTCACATTCGATGGCATCTGGCACTTTGGAGAGGTGTTCTCTTCACGGATGAATCCCAGTTTTCACTGTACAGGGCAGATGGCAGACAGCGTGTATGGCGACATGTGGGTGAGCAGTTTGCTGATGTCAACGTTGTGGATCGAGTGGCCCATGGTGGCGGTGGGGTTATGGACACAGGTGTATTTTATTGATGGCATTTTGAATGCACAGAGATACTGTGACGAGATCCTGAGGCCCATTGTCGTGCCATTCATCCATGACCATCACCTCATGTTGTAGCATGATAATGCACGGCCCCATGTTGCAAGGATCTGTACACAATTCCTGGAAGCTGAAAACATCCCAGTTCTTGCATGGCCAGCATACTCACCGGACAGGTCACCCATTGAGCATGTATTCACACCATCTCAAGTCAGACAAAATTTCTACCTGGCATGCACTGCTTCATGTCAGCCGCCGATCGGTCTGCACATCGCTGCATGAAGTAAAACACACCTAAAATGGACCCCTGTGGGTCATGTGACCACTTTTTTGTATTTTCATTTATTAGTATTTCTCCTTCTCCTTCTCCTTCCCTGAGATACCATTTATCAATTAAATGGATATCTCATTTTATTTAAAAAAAAACAAAAACTAACATATTATGTGATGTGCCTGGAGGCAACACGGTACCATAGAAGGTTAAATTAATTTCAATGGGTTATAGGTCTCAGGCCTGCCTTACCATTCTGTTATCCTGGATGTGAGGACAAGCTAGAACTCCATTTCTCACAGTCAAAAGATTTGTGGAGCAGTATCTAACCATCAGAAACTAGTTTATCTTTGCTTTATTGACTACAGCAAGGCCTTTTTCAATCATGAAAAACTATGGACAACTCTATAGCAAACGGGAATACAGGAACATCATTCAGCTATTAAAACGACAGCCAAGAAGCTATGGTTTGAACAGAATACGGAAACACGAATTGGTTTTCAGTTTGAAAAGATGTACAACACGGCTGCATCTTGTCATTATACGTGTTCAATCTGCATACTGAAGCATGTCGACCCTACAGACGAGGGTAACACTGGAAACGTGTAGGTCAAGTCAAGTCATCTTTATTTATATAGCGCTTTTAACAATACAGATTGTGTCAAAGCACTTAACAGTATCAAATTGGAGGATAGAGTGTCAGTAATGTATAATGATAAAATTAAACACTCAATTTTCAGTAAAAGGCATTTCATTATTGAATTCAAAAATGTCATTTTCTAGCTCAGTTTAGTAAGGGTGGAATAAAAATATAATACAATACCTAACTACATAATACTACTATTGTTAGAACTTGAAATTTTTGAACTGTGGGTTTCGTCTGGTCAGAGGAGAACTGGCCCCCGACTGAGCCTGGTTTCTCCCAAGGTTTTTTCTCCATTCTGTCACAGAGGGAGTTTTGGTTCCTTGCCGCTGTCGCCTCTGGCTTGCTCAGTTGGGGACACTTAATTTCTAGCGATTATCGCCGATTTGATTGCACAGATACTATTCAAACTAAACTGAGCTAGACAATGACATCTCTGAATTCAATAATGAAATGCCTTTAACTGAAAATTGAGTGTTTAATCTTACCATTATATATTACTGACACTCTGTCCTCTTTGATACTGTTAAGTGCTTTGACAAAATCTGTATTGTTAAAAGCGCTACATAAATAAAGGTGTCTTGACTTGACTTGGAAGATTATAAACAATCTGAGGTACACTGACAACATAACACAGAAACACAAATTGGTTTTCAGTTTGAAAATATGTACGACACGGCTGCATCTTACACAGACTGAAAACAAAGGAAGATATGGAACATAAGGAAAGTCAGAAAAGAAAGTTGAAGAATGGGATAAGAATTGAACATGAAGACCAAGATTATTTCAACTGATAATATCACTGAATCTGTTCGAGAAGAAATTGAGTTTCGAGCATGAATATTTTTGGTGCCCTTGTGACAACTGATTTGACAAGCTGTTGAGTATCTCTAAAATTAAAGCAAATACACTCTGTGTCGGGAACTCTGCGTAATACTTTATTCACCACTCATCATCATGTACTACTACTTCTCTCTTTTTCCTTTCTCCCAATTCACTCTCATACAAGAGCTCCCTCTAGAGGCTCATTCTGAACACCACATATCCCTCTCTCTTATAGGTCCCATGACATGCTGCTTTTTGGATGCTTTTATATAGGCCTAAGTGGTCCCTTATACTGTATCTGAAGTCCATTTCCCGAAATTCAGCCTTGGTGCAGAATTTCAGCCACTATGAGCCAGTCCCACAATGAGCTTTCCTTAGGACGGTCCATTCCTGTGTCTGTAGCTTTAAATGCTAATGAGGAGGAGAGAGGCAGGGTAAGGTGGAGGGTGTGTGTGTGGCCTTAACCTGCTTGAGCTACCATGCGCTAATGTTGACAGTGGATGTATGGCAATGGCTCGTAGACACACAGTCCTTCAAGCTTTTCAGTTTGACCCAGAATCTGATCTGGATGGAGAAGCACCGGATGAAGAAATTGCAATTCAGCCACTACAGCAAGACGTCTCCGAATGGTTAGTTTAAAATATTGTGTCTGGATACAGTACTTTAGTTGGTTTGTTTATGTATGCTGTTACAGTTATTATCATGTAGCTAATGCTAGCCATAGGCTCGGAAGAAGGAACTAAAAAAATACTTTGGTGTTCATTTGTACATCCAAACACTGAGCAACTGCCATGCTTCGCTCGTTTGCAAGCCATGATGTCTCTTAAGGAAAAAAAAAAAAAAATTGCTTTTCCCCATATGACGACATAAAGGGAGGATTCCAGATTGGGCCATCTGAGCTTTCATTTTCTCAAAGGCAAAGCAGGATACCCAGGGCTCGGTTTATACCTATCACCATTTCTAGCCACTGGGGGACCATAGGCAGCCTAGGGGAACTCATATTAATGTTAAAAAACCTCATAAAGTGACATTTTCATGCCATGGGACCTTTAAGAACAAACATACCATAGGGACATGGTCTCAGTACAATTAGTTAACAGTTACGATACATGCTGGTCTTAATATTTTTCTTTTATAACAACTCTCTTTGCAACTTTCCAATCCCAACACTATGATTTGCACACAAACCCTTATTAAATGAATATTGTTACACTAATGCAATTTCCAAACACAATATTCACAGAACAGCAACAACATTTTTCTTATACTGTGTAGACATAAATTGTGTACTAGTAATGCATTAAGCACATTTTACATTACATAATCCTGAGTCCATGCAGGTGCACGCCTGCTCTGAACAGGTCGTGCCAGGTGGGATGCATTCCAGCATCATCTGTCTGACAACTTATACCTGTATGTGTACAGTCTAGGGGTCGACCGATTATCGGCGCCGATAGCATTTTTATGATTATCGGTATCGGTCATTTTCAAAACCGATGTGCCCATAAAATTATTTAATTTTGAAACGTGCTATTTGGCTCTGATGCATCTGTCAGAACTCATCACTCTGAGGCCTAGAACAGTCTCCGACCACCGCGCATCTGATGTGTTGGGAGTCACGAGTCCGACCAATCAATGTGGAAGACTAATGGTGCGTTCACACCAGACGCGAATGATGCGTTAAGTGCGAGTGATTTACATGTTAAGTCAATGCAAAGACGCGAATAGACATCCTGCAGCGCAAATTGAGCGTTTCGGGCGTGTAACACGTGATTCGCGCAAGTTGAAAAATCTGAACTTTGGCTAAAATTCGCGCCGCGTTAACCAATCAGGAGCTTGTGGAGGGAATCCCAAACAACAATGGAGGGCAAAATAATCATAGCTGTTTGTGGACACACAGATGTGTATGATAGCCTACATTTTCGTACTTTTACAGAAACAGGAATAAAAAGGATTTTGCTTGGAAAGTGAGTGAGGAGGTCGGACAATCTGGTAAATTGTAAAAAAACGCTCTTTATACAATTTGAGCTATATATATACATACATATTGAGACTACAAGCTAGCTAAATTGAGTTTATTCGCCTTATTTGATCCATGTCAGTCATTTCGCAACGAGACTGGAGCCGTTCGCCTGGCAGAAGCCCCTCCCATGACGCGAATTCGTCTGTTGTGAAGTGAATGTCACGCGCGAATGAAGCGAATTTCACGCGTGAATGAAGCGAGTACACTCAAAATGTTCAAGCGTCCAACTACGCGCGAATAGCGCGATTTATTCGCGCAAGTCGCGTCTGGTGTGAACGCACAGTCAAAGGCAGCAGCAGACGTTGCTCAAGTTGCAATAAATCACTATCCACTACACTGAAGTTGCAAAACACCTCAATATTATCTATTTATGGTTTTCGCGATGGGGAAAACGCTGACGGAATCGCGGAATCCAGTCATATTTATGGAATTTACTGTATTTCGCGGAGTCACGGAATTTGTCAAAGTTTGGATTAATTAATCAAAAGTAGGTCAGTACATTTAAATCGACTCGCGCTATGGACTAGTATCTTTAAATATTAAGCTGCAAAAAGACTATTTAAATATGAATTCTGCATGTCTGTGTGTATCATTTGTGAATGGCACAGACGCGCGGTTTTGATTAGTATACACACACACACACACACACACACAGAAGTGCGCGACGCTCGCAGTGTTTTCGGCATCTGCCGTCTCACTAAATGAGGACATAAATACATGAACATTCCCAGAACTGCTCTGAGAGTTACTTCATGAGCATTTGACCGTTTCATTTGAGTAAAACGATCGTCATATCATATACATAGGCTATACATAAATTTAAGAGGTCCTCATGGCAACCTGTCAAAATAAAAGTTTTGTTTATCTACTAATACTACTACAACAATTGCAACTTTTGTTTAAAAGAATAATCACACAATACGCTATTTCTTCCATGTTTTAATTTTAATGGTAAACCCATTGTTTGCCAAAAAAATAAGAGTTTAACTCTCATTTGATTAAAAGATAAATTAAATTAATGTTTTATGGCTTCATTTGCACTGCACTGTAAATTAAAACTAATGGAAATTACTGTCACATAGGCCAAGATTAAGATACTGTCACATCGGCCAAGATTAGGACGACATAAATTGTGACATTTCAATAGGCTATTGAACCAAGTGTGCCTATAACAGGCTATTAGTGTTATAGTTTAATTAAAATAGTTGCTGTCTTCTTCGCAACTTCTACAATGGAGCTATGAAGACAATTAAATTATTTACACTTATTATATTATGCTTATGAGAGGTTATGCTATTACACATACATTTCTAACATGTAAATTATTGAAGCCAAATACTTGCATTTCCCCAAGCTGTTTAGCTGTAGTACAGTATTCATAGGCTTAATCATGAAGCATGCAGTGGCCCCACTTTTAACTCTCTCTTTATATTACCCTTATTGTAGATGGATGCATGGAGGAAGAGTAAAGAAGTGGTCAACACCAGGAAAGGCAGCTTTTGTCAGAGCCCTTGTTATTCTTTATTTTGACATTAATTTTTATGTTTACACCAGACATGTATATCGGTTAAAAATATCGGTTATCGGTCTACTTGGTCTGTAATCGGTATCAGCATTGGCCCTAAAAACACATATCGCTCGACCCCTAGTACAGTCCTTTCTTACCCACAACCTTAAGAGGTTTTCCAAATTTATACTGCGATTGAAACATTTGACTTCCCCATTTGCTCTTGGGTAATACACAGATAATGTTCTGTGTATGATTCCTCTGTTTTGCAAGAACAGTTTGAAATCGTGCGAAGTGAACTGTACTCCATTATCAGAAATCAGCTCTTTCGGGTTTCCTTCCCTGCTAAACACTGTAGACAAGAACTGCATCACACCCTGGGTGGTAGGATGTGAGACAAATGCTACCTCCGGCCACTTACTGTAATAGTCCACCAGAGTGACTACAAAATGACAATCAGCAGGTGCTGCGTCAAAAGGACCCATGATGTCTATGGCCACTTTCTCCCAGGCGTTAGTAGGGTAAGGTACAGGTTGGAGTGGTGTGGTATGTATGACAGCAGATTTGTCATGTAACTGACAAGTGACACAAGCTTTGACAGCTGTTTCTACTTGTTTGTCCATGCCAGGCCACCAGTAGAGCTCTCTCAGCCTCCTTTTTGTCCTTACAATACCCTGATGTGTATCATGTGCGAGCACGATGAACTTGGGCTGGAGACATTCTGGAACCAGTAGGCATGTGGTTCCATGCACCACGCAACCATCCTGGAGTGAAAGTTAATGCCGCACTTGAAAATATGGCTTTAACACATGATCCAGTGCCTTTGCACACTTTGGCCATTTTTAGGCGAGCAGTCTGCGTAGCTCAGCTTGGATAGGACAAGAATCACATGCTGCTTTGAACTCAGAGCTGGTTATTGCCGTGAGCGTAGAAGTGAGAGCTACGACTTCCAAATCATGTTTCAGACTAGGTTCAGTACTAGGGAGTGGTAAACAAGATAGACAGTCTGCAGTCACGTTCTCATGCCCCGGCTTGTACCGAATATCATAGGTAAAAGCCATCAGCCTGCGCATACTTGCTCTGACTTGACCCTTAGATGACAAAAGGGTGGTCAGGGGACTGTGATCTGTTTGCAGTGTGAAGTGTCGACACAAATAAGTACTCCATCTCTCTGTGGCCCAAACACATGATAGTGCCTCTTTTTCTACCTTGGATTACTTCCTTTCTGCTACAGTAAGAGTGTGTGAGGCAAAAGCCACGGTTCTCTCAGTGTTGTCTGCATGTATCTGGGTAAGAACACCTCCTAGCCTGAGGCATCTGTGGTGACTATAGTAGGTAGTTCTGGATTGAAAAGCACAAGGGCAGCACTATTCACAATCAGTCCACAATAAAAGCAAAACAAAACAAAAAAAAATCAGTCCCTTAATTGTCTCAAAGCTCTCCTGAGCCTCAGGTGACCAAACGAATTGAGTAGAGCCTTGTAAAAGCACACACAATGGCTCCACCACTGTAGCGTAATTTGGTATGAATTTAGAATACCATGACGTGAGACCCAGAAATGAATGAAGGCTAACCTCATCAACAGGAGGTGGTACATTGGACACTGCAAAGATATGGGAAGCATCAGGCTATAATCCCTTCTCGGACAGGGGGTGACCCAGGAATGACAGTTCTGCTTTTCTGAAGTGGCACTTTGCCATGTTCAATTTGAGGCCTGCTTCATCGATTCGCTGCAGCACAGCTTGCAGATTTCCGTCATGTTCCTTGAGCATTGCTCCTGCAACCATGATGTCATCCAAGTAACAATGAGCTCCAGACTGACCTTTAAGGATTTCAGACATCATCCTCTGGAAGCAGCTTGGAGCTGAGGCCAGTCCATATGGAACCCTTTTGAAACAAAATAATCCATCATGCGTGATAAAAGCAGTAAGGTTTTGACTGTCCTCATGCAATGTTACCTGGTGATACGCACTTTGGAGGTCTAATATGGAAAACACTGTTGCTCCACACAGGTTCGCAAACATCTCCTCCATATGCGGAAGAAGACTGTCCACTACCACTGCCTTCTTAGGCTCACGTAAGTTGACGCAGAGCCGAATCCCCCTGTCTTTTCTTCTGGTGACAATTATTGGGGAGACCCACTCAGATGCATTCACATGCTCGATTACATCCTGTTGAACATCCCAGCCTGTTTTCCAACTTTGCATCTATAGATGAGACAGGATGTGTGCACTGGTCTATACTGACCTGACCGTCACAAATTTGTAAACACAGTCCAGTAAAGAGATCTATGCCCAGCACAGCTGATCCCTTTTGTACAATGTATAAGTCTGTGGTAGTGCAATGGCCTCCATACGAGATGCTGGCTGGCAGGCATCCTTTCACTTCAATTGCATCGCCCCCAAAACTAACTAGACTGAGTTTCGGTCGTGAGAGGGGTGCTTGACTGAAAGATCCAATGTAAATGCACATCGGCAATATGGACACTGCTGATCCTGTGTCCACCATTAACTGATTGTCTGTTATGTTGTTGAACTGCTTGTACTGAGTTGTCGGATGTCGCAATCATTGCTTTAGCCTCCGCTGTAGCAGTTTCAATTTGCCCGGGCGACAGTCAGGGCTTTCTTAAGGTCGAGTGGCACTTCCAGCAGCAGCCGTTCTCTGATGCGAGATGAATTTTCTTTTCAACCAGCTGATCACGTATCATCTCGTCCTCCATCGCGCCGAATTAGCAGGTGGCAGCCAGTCTATGTAGTGCAGCGACATACTGGTCTGTGGTCTCGCCCGCGCGTTGACTTCGTTGGCAGAAGCGGTAACGTTCAGCAACCACATTAACTTTAGGGACAAAAAAAATCCCATATTGCACTCAAAGCAGAAGCGTACGTATCATCTCCCTGACCACTCACGTTCATGGTGTAGAACAATGTTTGACCCTTGGCTCCGAGGCAGTGTATCAGAAAAGTGCGCTTCCTAGCATTAGGCAGCTCCTTACCCAGGGCCAGCAAGAAATTATCGAAAGTTTTGATCCACGCTGTGAACGGAATCAGTGGTTCACCCGGTGTTTGCAGGAACGGGGCAAGTTGGCTCAGACTCAAAGCCATCCTCGTCGCCAAAATTTTGAGTGTCTCTAAAATTAACCCTCTGGGCTCGACAAACGCGGATACGCATTTTGTGGCAGATTTTCCTGATAATGCCGAAATCAGCTTGAATTATTCTGCCATTTTTGATCGTACAGATAAGAGCAATATACCATTTTAATCTGTAAGGGGTCTACTTTTATTTGTATACACTCATAATAACAACTAAACTTTGTGCTTTTGAAGAACAAAGATAACACACAGGGTGCATTCTCAGTCTTCACTCTCTCCGCGAACTGCTTTTTGAAACATGTCACTAAAATTAACTGTAACTCAGCAAACATTTCACACAGAGACATGAGAAATATATCTATAGAAAGCTTGGCATATCTATTCTTAACTGAAGTAACTCGTACCAAAAACAAATATTCAGTGATAAAGTAATCTGTATGAAACCAACGACAGGTCCAGTTTTTCCGTCTGGTCTCATTATCTCTAATTAGGTCACGCCCACGCGCTGCTTGTGCTATTGATATTACAAATCTCCATGTGAGATGTGCGGCATGTAAACGCCCACATCACCGATAAGCCTTGTATTTACCCCAGAAGATTTACCCCCTTTATTCACCACTCTTCATCATATACTACTATTTCTCTATTTTTTCTTTCTCCCCATTCACTCTCATACGAGAGCTCCCTCTAGAGGCTCATTCAGAACACCACACTAGCACTCAAGAAATATTATGTTTACATTTAGCAGTGAGCAAGAACTGCTTACACACAAATCTTTACTTGTCAAAGTTGACACTCTGATAGCTGACACTCAAACAGCAGAAGCACACACCAAATCTGCAAAACCATACTCTAATTCTCAGCATTTGACAAGTTTTGAAAAAAAAGAAGCAAAATTTTGAAAACGTGTGTAAGCAGTTGAAAAATACTGTAACACCAACCAATTATGACTTTAGAATAGGCCTATAAATACACATCTAAACTACTACACTATACATAGTTGATGTAATTATTTTCTTTAGTACTTTGTAATATTGTATTCACAACCACAAATGCTTACAGTAAAAAAAAAAAGTTTGGTTTCAGTCTTGCTTTCGTGTTTACTGTGAATGTTTCTATATCTGTCTCACTGTTTTTTTGTTTTGTTTTGTTTTGTTTTTTAATGAACAGGAAATTAATCAAACAAACTAACTTTTTTTTCTTTTTAGGCAGCAGGGTATTAAAAGCAATTGCGGTGAGGTTATGTTGTTTCTCTTTAAACATAACACCAAGCTAAATCTATTGTGTTTTTGTCTTTTTTCATGTTTTGGTTTCACTCTTTCTTGCAGAAAAACAGGGACCTCTCCACGCTTGACCCTTGGGAATTTTTAAACATTGTTATATATTTCTATTTTCATTTTTTTTTTCTTGTATGTATATGTATATATATATAAAACAAACAAACAGATGAAACAGAAATAGATGAATATTAATTCTGCTGTTTAAAAGAGATAAAGAAACAATGTAAGTGAATGGTCAATATGCACAAACAACTGAAAACTCTCTACATTCATGCAGTGTGTGAATGTCAAAAAATAATTTCCGATTTGTTGCTTGTGACATAAACATGCATATTAACCTGATCACTTTATTTAGCATTCATGCAAACACTACCTTCAGATTCATCATTCAGAATTAATTTTGAAACAAAAGTTTGCTTGTAAACATGTGACGTGCCCAGTAACTTGCCGCCACCCACTGGTGGTTTTAGTTTAATATCTAAAGTATAATTTCAGTTAATTTAAATTAATTAATTTTTTTGGCTTAGCTAATCCGGCCAATTAGAGACAATTGCTAATCATTCTCCCTTTTTTTTTTTTAATCAAACGCAATGGGTCCTTAATGATGCTTACATTATCATGTGCAAATTCCTACACAATGTATATATATTATTATTATTATTATTATTATTATTATTATTATTTATTTATGTTTAATTGTATTGCCTGTCTTGATACCCAAGAAAATACATAGTTTAGGAACCATGAAATAAGTTTAAAGTTTTTATGGGATACAAAGGTTTATACAATTAAGTACTTCAGAATGGTAATCTAAAATGAACCTAAACCTAATAAATGGTTGTGCCACCCTTTGCAGCAACAACTGCAATCAAGCATTTGTGATAACTGGCAATGGGTCTTTCACATCGCTGTGGAGGAATTTTGGCCCACTCTACTTTGCAGAATTGTTTTATTCAGCCACATTGGAGGGTTTTCGAGCATGAATGGACTGTTTAAGGTCATGCCACAGCATTTCAATTGGATTTAAGTCCAGACTTTGATTTGGCCACTCCAAAACTTTAATTTTGTTTTTCTTGAGCCATTCAGAGGTGGACTTGCTGGTGTGTTTTGGATCATTGTCCTGCTGCATAACCCAAGTGCACTTGAGCTTGAGGTCACGAACAGATGGATTTTCTGATACAGTGCAGAATTCATGGTTCCATCAATTATGGCAAGTCATCCAGGTTCTGAAGCTGCAAAGCAGCCTCAGACCATCACACTACCACCACCATGTTTGGCTGTTGGCATGATGTTCTTTTTATGAAATGCTGTGTTGGTCTTACGCCAGATGTAACGGGACACACACCTTCCAAAAAGTTCAACTTTTGTCGCATCAGTCCACAGAATATTTGCCCAGAAGTCTTGGGGATAATCAAGATATTTTTTTGGCAAATGTGAGATGAGCCTTTGTGTTCTTTTTGGTCAGCAATGGCTTTTGCCTTGGAACTCTCCCATGGATGCTGTTTTTGGCCAGTCTCTTTCTTATTGTTGAATCATGAACACTGACCTTAATTGAGGCAAGTGAGGCCTGCAGTTCTTTAGATGTTGTTCTGGGTTCTTTTATGACCTCCTGGATGAGTCGTCTTTGTGCTCTTTGAGTAATTTTGGTAGGCCGGCCACTCCTGGGAAGGTTCACCACTGTTTCAAGTTTTCTCCATTTGTGGATAATAGCTCTGACCATGGTTTGCTGGAGTCCCAAAGCCTTAGAAATGGCTTTATAACCCTTTCCAGACTGATACATGTAAACTATTTTGTTTCTCATCTGTTTATGAATTTCTTAAGATCACGGAATAATGTGTTGCCCTTTAATCATGCTTCACTTTGTCAGACAGGTTCTATTTAATAGAGGTCGACTGATTCATCGGTTTTGCCGATTAATCGGCACCGATAGTTGACTGCCACAACTATCGGTTATCGGCAAAAATCCATGCCGATAGTTTTCCGGTTTGCAACCGTTGCTGGAGTGGCTGAGAAGGGTCCGCTGGAATTATACAGTACGAGAGCGGCCTCTAGAGGCGGAAAGCACTAAGAGCACGTGTTTATTTTGACACGTGACACTGCGCGTTGCACAGAGCAGGAAACTCCAGACACGCATTTAAATACAGCCGACAGAAAAACCGGCCGCTGAACAGAGTTTTCTATTAAATTAGATTATATTTGTCCCAAATCGTTGTCAATCTACATAATGACTTCACTCTAGGCTATAAATGATGCATTGTGCATTTTTCAGCAAAATGTTTGTCTTTCTGTGGCTATAATAAAGTCTGAATGCTTCATATAGAGAGCTGTAATACAGATCACGCGTTCTCTTTCCGCTTGCTCTGTTTTTTTAAACACCGAACTTCAAACTCATTTATGCCACACAATTCCTTCTTGAAGCAAACTTATGTCCGTTTGGCGATTAAACAAATTGTTTTAGACCGCCACTTGATTTGAATGCAAAGCGTCTGGTTTGTGTGTGTGTGAGAGAGATACCTCTGAGTTCTCCTAGACGCAGCGCTGCACTTTTGCCCGATGTGTGACAATTTTTTTTTTTTTTTGATTAGATAATTATCAAGGGTTAAAAAATAGAAGCAAATAAAGTGTGTGAGTACACATACAATATCCATATGTATAATTTTTATGCTATGGCCTTGTGTAGATATTTAAAGATGGCCATTTTTATGCATGACTGGTAACACTTAACAATAAGAGTCCATTTGTAGCATTAATGAAAACTGTAGAAGTATTGTTCTTTGTTAGTGTTTTCATTTGAACATTCACTATTAGCTACTAATAGGTTACATTTTTAAAATTTAAAGTTTCTTCTTTTAACATTAGCAAACTATGAAATAACTTTAATGACCAATTTAGTAAATAATATTAATATTTTTATTCATTTACAAAGTATGGTCCAGTACTGTTGTTGCTTTTTTTTTTTTAAATAGTAAAGTACTAGCTCTCTTTCAGTATCCATTTTGAAAACTATCGGTTGATTAATCGGTATCGGCCAGTGTGGTCCAACCTAGCTATCGGTATTGGTAAAATCCACTATCGGTCGACCTCTACTATTTAAGTGATTTCTTGATTCAACAGGTCTAGCAGTAGTCAGGCCTGGGTTTGGTTAGAGAAATTTAACTCAGCTTTCTAAAGTAATGTGGTTAATTACAGTTCTTTCATGATTTAATAGGAGGGCGCAAGCACTTTTTCACACAGGGCCATGTGGGTTTGGATTTTGTTTTCCCTTCATGATTAAAAAAACTTCATTTAAAAATTGCATGTTGTGTTTACTTGTGTTATCTTTGATTAATATTTACATTTGTTTGATGATCTGAAACATTAAACTGTGACAAACATGCAAAAAATGTAAAAATCAGGAAGGGGGCCAACACTTTTTCACACCAATGTATATATATACTATATGCATTAACTATCGGAAACACACATGCATCATTTTCAATGTCAGCAGCAAAAACAAGCCAATTCATGAGCAGACGAAAAATATAGTATAAGTCATAGACATTAAGTAACAAGCTAACTTTTTGGATGGACATACATGCTCATGTAGACTACAGCACAATAATAAAAAAATATATATAAATTGTTGATTCAGTCCTCTTTCAGAAGCTGTCAGGGATGAGTTCCCTGCTGAAAAAAACCCCCAATAGAACCCTGCCAAAAACACAATAGAAAATGTAATGGATTTAATGGTTATAAAGGGAATTGTATTGGTTTTAATAGAAACTATAATGGTGTCTACTGGTACAGTACATGATGGATTCTATTGGTGGGATGTTAAATCCTATTGGAAAAATACCCAAAACACTACAAAAATGAATTTTGTAATGGCTTTACTGGAAAAAGCTAATGGTTCATAATGGAATTTTAATGGAAACCACTGGAATTTCTGTGATGGTTTCTATTGGGCTTCTATTTTTTTTTTTTTTTTTTTTTTTTGCAGGGTGTACCAGAGTGCACTCTAGGGGCCTCATTTATAAAGCCTGCGTACGCACATATTTGATCTTAGAGTGTGTGTACGCTTAAATCCACGCCAGTGCTCATGTTTATAAAATCTTTGATGTGGAAAAGTGTTTAGCGTCACGTCAGGGTCTGAGCAGACGTACACACTTTTTATTGTCGGAGTATTGCAGGTTTTTTTAAAATGTAAGTTGTTCTTGCAGCTCGCTGTTCTAAATTATGATGAATGGTGCTATTTTATATGTTAATGACATTAATTAGGAGTTGTTTACAAGCAGAGAGCTGAAACCATTCAATTACGTGAAATCTATGAATCGTTTGCAATTCATAGATTTCACATCTGAAAGAGGCGTACACGCATTTTCTGTTCGTATGTTCATTCTACAGTATGAATCGCACGTACGCATATTCAAGAGATGATCATAAGATCAAATTTAGGATGGTTTATAAATGAGACCCTAGATGATTTAAAAGTCGCAGATGTTCTGGGGTCTCATTTATAAAACTCTCCATAGATTACATCCTAAAAGTTCACGTACGCACAAAAGCTAGATTTTGCGTACATGTGAATTTTTTCAGATTTATAAAACTGTGCGTACGCCAGAACCTGCGCAAAAATCCCTTTATGAATCCCAGTCAGGGGAAAATTGTGCGTACGTGCATCTCCACCCCGACTCCTCCCAGATATCACCATATATGGCGCTTACAACACCTAATTTTACTATGCATAACCTCATCTGCATATCATTTCCATGCATATTTCCAACCACATGACACCGTGTTTAACACCGTCAAAAGTACAAGACATTAAGGAAATATGAGATCCTGACTGTAATTCCATTTGGGCCATAGCCTACACATTATTTTTTTATTGCTAAACATGATCCAGTATCCTTGTTACGTTTTATAATAAATATATGAAAATATCCATTCAAATCTGATTCAAATCAAATTAAATTTATGCAGTTTTGCTGATAAGGTGACCATAAGCCGAACATCTATTTTTAGTGGAAACAGCTGATATAATAGGCCTATATTTTTTGCAGTATAAATACAATTGTCTGACTCAGGGAATTACTGAAAGTACAAGGAAATGTGCAAATCTTACCATTTTCCTTTAATGGTATCCTTCAAATACAGTGATATTTTTTTATAATGTTTTAGAGATGCCTTTACACGACATCAACATGTCCTGCAGCTGTTTTTATACAGTAAGATATTATCATCGGTCCTATTCAAACCGGACAATGGACTTCCCGTTCGACCACCGTATCCAGCTGTGTCCGCCATAATATTGAAGTAAGTTATGATCATTGTTCTCACAAAAAAAAAATATAATAATAATTCCTTGTAACATAAGATCTGCAGTTTAGTTTAAAAATGAATTATTGTGCACCTATAGCACTTCTCGCAGTCATTAAAACATGAAAAGTGATTAAATGCATCCACTATGTGTCTAAATTACATTTTTGTTTTTAATTACTTTTTTGTAATTTCAGTGATTAACGAGAGTGGAATATTTATTGTAAATGCATATCGAAACGAAAACACAGTTTAACTCCAAAATAGTTTGTACGCATTGTCTAGAATGTCCGTACATATTTGCGTGCGTACGTGCTGATTATGTGCTTGGAAAATTGCTTACGCATATTGTATGCCCATTTTGTGCGTACGCAGCATTTATAAATGAGACCCCTGGTCAGTGTTCGAAGTGTGTCAAAGCTCTTGGGCCCCTCGTCCCCTTAAAAAAAAAAAAAAAAAATGCAAATAAAAAACAACATTAAGAAATAATTAAAACCGTATTATCATTGAGAAAACCCAATTCTAAGATAAAAGCTTATTTTATGATGATCAGTTAATTATGTGAACCAAAAAATCACTAAGCAAAAAAATATTAAATATCTAGCCTAGGGGTGTGCAATATAGACAAAATATGATATCTCGATATTTTCTGGGATTTTATCGATAACTATAATCAGACGATCTTTTCCTGAGTGTGTTGCGCTGCAGGACTGGTGTGGACAGCTGACTCGTAAAGATTTTGATAGGCTATTCTTCATATTCTGTGTTAGAAATTAATCTTTTTCAACAAGTTTAAAGTGATTTTTACCTTTTATGGCCATTTTTACCTTTATAAAGCCTTTTTTTTCCTAGAAGTGTGCATTATCTTTTGCGTCAAATTCTTATATTTAATCAATAAAGTAAAATAGAATAATAAGACATTTTGGGCTGTTACCAAACAAATAAAATCATTATCAACAAAATTAATCTTTGCAATGCAGAGGAAACAGAAGCTGCGTCTGAAGAGGCAGATGTATTTATTTACACACACACACTGTAGGACATGAACACTGTAAAACCTGACAAGTCACGGTAACTGAAACGTTTGAGTAAACTGATTGCCTTAAAAACCCAAGTTAGGTTAACTCAAATCATTTGAGGAAACTCATTGCCTTAAACCATTTAAGTTTATAATACTAACAATTATGAGTGCTATGAACTTATTTCAGATGAGTTCATTAAAATAAGATATGCATTGCAATGAAGTAATTAAGTGATTAATTAAGTGCTGATTGAGCATTAGTGATGAACACCTGCTGTTAACAAACAGAATCACTGAAGAAAAGAGAAACACAAGAACAACAACTGACTTTAGACACATGCTTAGATCTCAAGATCTACAGCCCCACAAACAGCATCACCAGCTCCCCTTATTAATAACCAGACTGACTTTATTTCTGTCAGACATCTACAGAAGATCTTATTGAGAAGGTTTAGATGTTGATTTATTGTTTTATTTGAAGTAACCATGTTAGAGATCAGTGTCTGCTTTAGTTGGTCTCTTGACCCATGACATCTGTATTAGGTTTTTTTTTCCTCTGGCTCTTGTAAGCATGTGTTCCTCGAACATATTTGTTACAACTCAAAAGCCCAGAGAAAATTATCAGGTTATTGTATGTTTATGATGACAATCATTTATTAGTGAACTGATCTCATTGAGAGTGAACATAGACTCATTGTGTGTCCATGAACCACTAGTTCTTAGAATCAATTTCACTATGATCAATACAACCTTCATTTAACCAGAGATTAGACACACAATGAATCTGTTTACTCTCAGTGAGATCAGTTCACTAACAGATGATTGTCATTATAAATATATAACAACCGACTATTGATCATTATCTCTGGGCTTTTGAGTTGTAACAAATATGTTCAAGGAACTAACATAGAAGTCAAGGGTCAAGAGCCCAACTAAAGCAGACACTGATCTCTAACATGGCTACTTCAAATGAAACAATAAATCAACATCTAAACCTTAGTTAATTCTCAAAAAGATCTTCTGTAGATGTCTGAAAGAAATTAAGTGGAGCTGGTGATGCTGTTTTTTTGCTGGTTGTTTAATCAGATTTAATGTATTTTATTTCAGTTGATTTCATCAAAGGCTGTGTCTGAAGTCAGTTGTAGTAGTTCTTGTGTTTCTCTTTTCTTCAGTGATTCTGTTTGTTAACAGCAGGTGTTCATCACTAATGCTCAAACAGCACTTAATTAATCACTTAATTACTTAACTGCAAGTTTTAAAACTTACATGGTTTAAGCCAAGGGGAATTGGTTTACTCAAATGGTTAGAGTTACCCTAACTTGTTGGGTTTTACAGTGAAGGTATTTACAACACATTCTGCATCCACTATTCTAAAGTGTAAACTAGCTTGAGCTGCAGGGTGATATGGCTTTGGCAATATAGTCATATTATAATAATACTTCGTTACAGTACTTAAGTATTTTTTGTGAGTATCTGTACTTTACTTGAGTTTTTATATTTCAGCCAACTTTTAATTTTACTCCACTACATTACCTAATTAAAATGTATACTTTTACTCCGATACATTTCCCCGAAGCATATTCGTTACTTACTACAAAATAGTCAGAAGTCAAAAGAACACGAACTGCAGGAAAGCATGTTTGACGAATCAGAGGTCTGGCGCTTGTTAGACTCCTAAAAACACCTTTGTTCATGTGCAAACAAGTGCGCACACAACCGCGGATGATTCATTTTCCACTCAAGTCGAGTCTGGGGTGTGCGATATACAATATATCTTCTGCGATAATATGGTAACTGTAAGTGTTGTTGTAATGATGTGCGATCTGACATTATCAAATAGGCTATCACCAAATCACACAGGCATTCTAAATTGTAGACAGCAAAAATGCTTCTGTATGCTTTTTATATTTATATAATTTATTATAGTTAACTTAATCTATATCACACAAAGAGTACCATTTTTCTGCAGATATCAGCATGATAACACATGTAATAATCATTTTATACAAGATTAGTAAAGCAATAAGTGACTTACATTTTAGACATAATATTGCTTGTTTTTGCTCAATTTTGCCAACGAAAATAGTTCCAAACAAACATCACAGCACTTTTTGCATCTCTGAGCAATGGACAGTGTTTACTTATTGAATGAATCAGCTATTTGAACGAATCGGTTGATAAAAATGATCCAGTGACTCATGACTCATTCACTCAACACAGACAAATGCTTTGTTTCTGAATGAATCAGCCGTTTGAATGAATCAGTTGAATCTCAATGACTCACTCATTAACAGTCACATGCTGCCACCTACTGCCGGTTTTAATTTAACATTGACTATTTTTTTCATGTCTTAAATTATTTCAAATATCAGTATTCAACGTTTTATGTTAAAAACAAAATATTAGGCCTATTTATGCATCTGTAACTGCAGTTTAAATGCATCCATGTCCCCTCTAAGATACATTAAACTGTGTAAATACATCCATCTAAATGCTATTTCAGATACAGATTCCAGAAATGTTTTCTTATGATGGAATAAAAGACACTAAGTACCGGATGAAGTGCGAAGTGAGTGAGTTAAAACTGAACACAATCTTGATACTCAAGCTCACATTTATTCATACATACATACATTTATTTATATATATATATATATATATATATATATATATATATATATATATATATATATATATATATATATATATATATATATATATATATATATTTATTATTATTTTTTTTTTTTTTGCATTTACTTTTACAGTCATGGCCAAAAATATTGGCACCCTTTGTAAATATGATCAAAGAAGGCTGTGAAAATGAATCTGCGTTGTTAATCCTTTTGATATTTTATTTTTTTTAGAAATCACAAAAATCTAACCTTTCATTTGATAGTAAGAATTTAAAATGGGAGGAAATATCATTATGAAATAAATGTTTTTCTCAAATACACGTTGGACACAATTATTTTTCACCCCTAGAAATTCTTATGAGTAAAACATCTCTGAAGTATATTCCCATCATATTCACAGTTTTGAGAACTCCAGGGTGATTATGAACATGAAATTATCCAGCCATGGCTTCCTGTTTCACAGAAATATTTCACAGAGTTAAAACAAAGCCCAAATTCCCTTAATCATCCATCACAATGAGAAAAAACAAAGAATATATTTCTGATGTGCAGCAAAAGATAATTGAGCTTCACAAATTAGTGAAGTGGCTTTGCCCATTTCCACCATCAGGGCAAAAATTAAGAATTTCCAATCAACATAAAATATTGCCTGGAAGAGGATGTGTGTCTATATCGTCCTAACGCACGGTGAGAAGGAGAGTTTGAGTGGCTAAAAGACTCTCTAAGGACCACAGCTGGAGAATTGCAGAAAATAGTTTAAAAAAAAATTGTCAAACAGCACCTACATCAGCACATGTTGTTTGGGAGGGTTTTGTGAAAAATTCTCTTTGCTCATCCAAAAAGAAACTCCAACATATTCAGTTATCAGACACGACTGGATCTTCAAATGGGACTGGCTTCTATGGTCAGATGAAACTAAAAAATGAGCTTTTAGCAGCAAACACTCAAGATGGGTTTGGTGAACACAGGGATAAAAAGTACCCCATGTGTACAATGAAATATACCGCTGTATTTTTGATGTTTGGATCTTCCAACCGTACAATAATCCAAACACAAACCTCAAAACCAAGCTTCTGCTGGCCATTCCAGTCCTCTGACCTGAACCCTGTAGAACATGAGTGACCTGAAGAGAAGAAGCTGTGAATCTAAAGGGTCTGGAATGATTCTGGATGAAGGAATGGTCTCTGATCTCTTGTCAGGTGTCCTCTAACCTCATCAGGCATTATAGGAGAACATTCAGAGCTGTTAAACTGGCAAATTGAGGTTTCAAAAAGTATTGAATAAAAGGGTGCCGTTAATTGTGGCCAATGTGTATTAGAGAAAAACATTTATTTCATAATGATATTTGTCCCCCATTTTAAATTCTTATTATCCAATGAAAGGTTAGATTTTTGTGAATTTTTAAAATAAAGGATCAAAAGGATTAACAATGCAGATTAATTTTCACAGCCTTCTTTGATCATATCATAAGAGTGCCGATATTTTTGGCCATGACTGTACTTTTACTTTCAATACTTAAGTACGTTTAAGATTTAAAAAATACTTTTCGTACTTAAGTAAAATAAATATCACATACTTTAAGACTTACTTAAGTAATATTCTAAACGGTGACTTCAACTTCTACCAAAGTCATTTTCTGGTAAGATATCTGTACTTTTACTTAAGTATGGCTTTCAGGTACTTTATACACCACTGGTGATATGTAGACCCTGTAAACATATATAAAGGATCATTTTTGGCTTTCTCCAACTCTCTGTCTATGCACAAACTAACTAGTCAGGAAATCCAACATAGTCATCACTGAGTGTTGGTTTGAGCCCATTCTAAAATAATTTTGCCAGGTTGGCTCATGTATTTCCAGAGAGATTTAATTTGAAGATCTGAACATAATGAAATTAACAGTTAATAGTCTTTAAAGGTAGCTTCCTGAGGCGCTTTGGTGTTGACATTATTTATAATCATTTACCAGTAAAACAATTTAAGTGTTCCTCCAGCTGAATGAAATCATCACTCAACCAACTACAGTCTGTAGTCGCTACCCTCAGCACTTAAAAAAGCTCGGAACAACAACATTTTAGTGGTTTTATATGACAAACTGTAACATGCACAGACAGACTAGAAACGCATAAAATAAGAAGACCAGGATTAGTTTAGCCATGGTCGAGTACATTCAAAATTCACTTTTATACACAGCTCACACGGAAGAGAGAAAATATTCTGGTGCAGTGATCTAATCACCCGATGACCTCATATTTGTGTGTTTGTGTAGAACTTCAGAAAAACAGGGAACAGGAGGTGTTTGTAACCATTTCAGTTGGTTAGCAAAAAGCATACTGGAGTTTTAGTGTTTTTATTATTATTATTATTATTATTATTATACCAGAGCTTAGTTCTGGTATGAGCTTATGTCCAATATGTCTCATGAAGAGAACTGCATTAAATGTTATTATAGCTATAAATATCAAAACACTTATACATTGAACTGTTGTGCTCTCTAGCCAAGGTAGGTTCCTGTCCAATGTCTAGTTAAGATTTATGAGTTAATATTACAACAAAACTACATTTAGGCATACTCTCAAAATAATAGGTCCAGTTCCCTCACTGCAAAAATAATTTTCGTCATTACACCACATTTCTAGAAACAGGGTTGGGAACCACCGTTCCAAAATAATTATGCCCTGAACTGCACAGCTTAGTGAATTGGAGATAGTATATGCAAATAAAATATGCTTTTAGCAGATGTCATTCTTAGTGATTATAAACTTTGAGTTTCATACAGCATTACTGCAGCATCTTTTGCTATCAATATTAAGCCTTGTATGGTGTTCGAGTCTGTGGGACCCGTTTTCACTTTTTATCAAAAGAAACATTATACTATTATTTTTTTTTTTTCAAATTCAGACTCACCTGGCTCATTTTCTGTGAAGAACATTTATCAGAACAAATTTTCAATGACCACTCACTGTACACTGTACACCACTCACTGTGTGTTTCTGCCCCTGCCGCTCCCGCACAAGGTTGTAGCACTTTTAATTCATAAATGTGATCTAACAAAGGTAAAGGGCAAATTTTTAACATATATGATGTCTATATTGCTTGTAATTGGGATGAAGAAAACATCTGTTGAGTATTTTAACATAGAATTTTTGATTGTGTTGAATTAAAAACCCAAAACTGCGGCGGGTCCACCAGACCCATGAACAGTGGCTGAGTAACAAAAATATGTTAGAAGGGTTAATTAGCATGTAAGTTCAAATTTTGCACTTTAGTATAGTGGCTGGATATTCCACAGGTCGGAATGATTTAGCAGCCATGGAACAAGAAACTCCACTGGGTTTTAGCAGGACTCTCACTCTGAATAACCAGTACTAAGCTCTATATGCTTTAACCCACACGTAAAGGAAACAACAGTCCAATATGAATGCATTTGCTCCCTAATTAGCCTCTGCTTAAGGGATGTTTTGTGCAACTTTGTAAATTGTCCAACATATTTTTGGATGTCTGTATATGAGGTAAGGCATAACCTTTAATTGAACTAATACTTGTTTTCAAAATATGACTTGAGGATGTGAATGTGAAGGGGAAGAGTTCTGTGGAAATTACTTTTTTCCCCTTTGCCTGGCCCTGGTCTTTGCCAAAGGGTGGTGAGCAAGGGAATACAAAGTTAGTGATCTGTCTCTTCATTTATGCTAGAAACAGTCTCGGCATGTATCTAATCTTGGGGTCTGTAAGATTAAGACAGGGAGATCCCTTGAATGGGTATTATGAAGTTTATGGTTTTAGTTCACATTTATTATTTACTCACTCTGTTCAGTTTTATTAGATTTATAGATTTGAATCCACATACAAAGCAAAACAATAAATTCCACCCATTTCACTTCTGAAAATAAATGCTTCTTAACCCTCTCAAAAACATTTTCACATTTCACATTCCATCAACGCAGATGGGAGTGTTTTGTTTTTGGTTTTTTACTAAAACATTACAATTACTGTAATATGAAACAAATAAAAAATAAAGAGTTCCTATACCTCAAGCATGAAAAAAAAAAGACAGAGAGAGACAGAGAGAAAGTGTGTAAGGGACAGTTCAGTTGACACTGACTCTCAGACAACAAAAGAGTGACTCTTGTTGAAAGCAATTAAATCAGACCTACCATATGGCCAGGCTGTCCCCTGAGCTGACAGGAGGAAGATGATGAGTAGGGTACTGCAGGGTACAGAGATGTGGTTTGAGAAGAGATTGTGGCCTGCCCGCTGGCTGCGCCCCTTCAGCTGAACAGATAAACACATGCTGCAGTCTTAAACTCTGTTTACTCTCTGAGCTCAACTGCTTTGACATCACCTCTCCTCTTTACTTCCCTCCCTCCTGACTCACATTTTCCCTCTCCTTCTCTCTCTCTCTCTCCCTCTCTCTCTGCATACTCCCCTCAGTTTCTCTCTGTCCCAAACCTCTTGCATTCTCTACACATTAAGCACACTCTCCCTCTCTCTTTAAATTTACTGTACTCAAAAGAGAAAGTCTCTCTTTCTTCCTCTGTTTCTCTCCCCTCCCTTGGTTTCAGGTTTCACACTCCAGCATGTAAGAGCCTCCACTAATCAACAACTCTGCTGTTAAAACACCCTCACTGTTTCAGAATAAAGGATACATTCACTGGAAAAAAGGTTGTTTTTAAGACAATCAGAATAACTGATCAAGAACATCATTCTATTCTATTCTGTTCTGTTCTGTTTTGGGAATAAATGGTCACAGACTCACAAAGCCTGACTTCTGACCAGTAGCATAAAGTCTGATTGAGTTTGCAACTTATATTTACCAAGAACTGCCCACTTAAGTCCAAAGTACTTTCTATGCAGTTGCTCAGTGTCTTATTTGACCGTACAATACAAAAACTCAGCAAAGCCTTTTCAAAAAACACATACATTACTAACAGGCAAAAGCTGTTGCATTACTTTTCGAGTTATAGAGATGCAATATTTTTTGTTTAATAATAATTATTGTCACAGACTGACTGTGAACGATGACTTTTATTTTGAAAGGACTGCTGAAGTGCATGTGCACTCACAGTTTCCACCATAACTCTCTCTCTCTCTCTCACACACACACACACACACACACACACACACATGTTGTTTTTTTGTGGTTTACGGAGACTCTCCATAGGTGTAATGGTTTTTATACTGTCCTTACTGTATGTGCTATTGCCCTACACCAACCCTACACCTAAACCTACCCCTTACAGGAGACTGTCTGCTATTTCAGATTTTCAAAAAAACACCATTTAGTATGTTTTTTTTTTTAAGCCTTTTGATTTACGGGGACATAGGCAGTGTCCTCATAAACCACCTTCAAATTGTAATACCTCTGTCATACCCATGTCATTATACAAATTTGTGTCCCCGTAAACCACGAAAACCAGTACACACACACACACACACACACACACACACACACACACACACACACACACAGTCTGAAGGCCAGCAAAATATTGTAGATGTCTGTTTGTTATCCTGTGTTGTAGTATGCCACTCACGGTCCTCTGTTTACTTTCATTGTATTGTATATGTAATTTTCTATTGTCTTTTGTTGAAATGTTTAATATTCAGTTATGCAGATTAACATCAACAGAAGGGACACCAGTTCCTTTACAAATGTTAACAGATTCATCTGTGTAACTAAACATACACACATTTACTCAACACTGTACTTGCACTGTTGCATTATGGTTCACTTCTCACCAGCCAAACCTGTGCCCAGAAAAAACTGCCATATTTTCCATATGCCCAGTAAGAAGGTCACTTCCATTGTCAGTGACATTACAGGGGAAAATCAAGAACACGATTTCTCATTCATTTCGCCTGAAATGTTTATTAATTCATTTTGTTTAATAATGTCATGTTGCATGCGCTTACTATTTGTGTGTTTAATTATCACCTCCGCATAGAAAATTCCAGAAATGGGCGGGGGGTTGCCTTCCAATTTTTCCTTACCAGATGAGATGCAATAAGATTCCAGCGACAAGCAATTTGTCTGTCCACACTAGATGCGACAAAATTAATCAAAAATTAGAAGAGCCAATCAAAAGAGTGTATTAGTGGTCTCTCTCTGCAAGTGCGCTGCACTTAGAGAAACTGCACGATAAAATCCACTGTTGCACAGTGCCTGTCACTGTTGTGGCTGGTTAGTTCAAAAATGCTAATTAACATGGAAAAAAATACTAGTGATGCAAATTCTGATTCATTTCAGAAAACCAGTTCTTTTGGACAGTTTGGTTCAAGAACCTGTTAAAAAAAAAACAATTCATAAGTTCCCGCAATGATATCACATGCACATGCAGTGTCATGTTACATTAATGAAACATTCAAATAAAGTTATGTGTGTGCACGCACATAGGGCTGATTATTGCCTTTCATTCATTTAGGTTAATGTGGTCACTGATTAATTCGCTGATCCTTCATGATGGATATGACAGACCAATATAGTAGCGTACATCTTTGACTAGAAACAAGACAAAAATACGCCATTTTTTTTGGTAACACTTTATTTCGATAGTCCACTTTAGACATTCTACTAACAGTAAGTAACTTTGCAACTACATGTCAACTAGCAGTCATTAGAGTATTAGTAGACTGTCTGCTTAATATCTTCTAACACTTTATTTTGATGGGTCCACAACATACAACATACTGACTATGAGAGACTTTGCAAGTATATGTCAACTTATTCCACTAACCCTAAACCTACCCTACTGACAGTTAGTAGACATGCAGTTGCAAATTAATGAGCATTAGTTGACATGTAGTTGACATGTAGTTACAGAGTTACTTATAGTTAGTAGAATGTCTAAAGTGGACTATCGAAATAAAGTGTAACCTTTTTTTTTTTGCAGCGTGAGAGCTCAAAAGTACGGAGCACTTTAAAGGACATTGTGGTGGGAAAAATTTGGGGTGAGTGGAAAAAATTGGAGGAAAAAATATTTTTCAAATGTTTTGCGTTCTCTCGCAAAACTTTTGCATTCCCTCGAGAAACTTTGCGTTCCCTCACAAAACTTTTGCGTTCTCTCGCAAATATATTTGCGTTCCCTCGCAAATATATTTGCGTTCCCTCGCAAAGATATTTGAGTTCGGACAAATTCTTCCTATTTACTTTACAGCTTGCAGTGGTTACAGCTCATATGTTCACAATGGAGCGGTTCATAGAGTTTTATTTTGAACTTGGACTCAAATAAATTAATAAGTTAGTGCTTAGTTCAAGGCAAGGTTTTGGGACATAATAAAACGCTTAATGTGGCTTAATGTTTTAAAACAGTGAGGACCAAATTCGATAATAATAAAAGCTTATAAAATTATTAGGCTAAATTTATTAACCTTATTAATAATACTACTAAGCAGAATAGCCCAGAATATGAATGCAACGCCCTGCACGTAGCCTAAGCATTTTCTCGCCCATAAAACGCTTAAAGTAGGCTATAATGAAAACGGTGATTTAAAAATACCAAATCCATTGCATTCATATTCTGGGCTATTCTCCTTTATTAATAGTAATATTGGTAACACTTTATTTTGATGGTCCCTTTTGATCATTCTGTTGACACTAAGTAATGTTGCAACTACATGTCAACAAACTCTCATAAGAGTATTAGTAGACTGTCTGCTTCATATCTACTAACTCCTTATTGTGTTGGTCTCCAAACAGATATTCTACTGACTATAAGTAACTTTGCAAGAACGTGTCAACTTAATCTAACCCTAACCCTACCAGTCAACTAATACACTACTAACACTCTAATGAGAGTCAGTAGAAAAGTAGGTGCAACAATACTTATAGTCAATAGAATGTGTTAAAGGGACCATCAAAATAAAGTGGAACCGTAATATTATTAATAAGGTTATTAATATAAGCCTAACAATTGTATTAGTATTTATTATCGCATTTGGTCCTAATTTCACTGTTTTAATACATTAAGCCACATTAAAGCGTTTTAGAATGTCCCAAAACCGTGCCTTGAACTAACCACTGTCTTACTGTATTTCTTTATACTTGAGTCAAAGTTCAAAATAAAAACTTTATGAACCGCTCCATTGTGAACATACGAGCTGCATGAACCTTTCATTATAGCCTACCTTAAGCGTTTTTTTATGGGGAAGAAAAGGCTTAATGTGCAGGGCGTTGCGTTCATATTCTGCTTTATTAATAGTAATATTATTAATAAGGTTATTAATGTTAGCCTAACGATTTTTATCAGGATTTATTATTATCGAATTTAGTCCTCCAATGTCACTGTTTTAAAACATTAAGCCACATTAAGCGTTTTAGAATGTCCCAAAACCGTGCATCGAAATAAGCACTGACTGTATTACTCTGAGTCTAAGTTCAAAATAAAACTCTATGAACCGCTCCATTGTGAACATACGAGCTGTAACCACTGCAAGCTGTAAACAGGAAGAGTTTGTCCGAACTCAAATGGTTTTACGAGAGAACGCAGAAGTTTTTGTGAGGGAACGCAAAGTTTCTCGAGGGAACGCAAATATCTTTGCGAGAGAACGCAAAACATTTGAAAATAATTTTTTCCTCCCACCCCAAATTTTTCCCACCACAATGTCCTTTTAAAGGGCTCCGTACAAAAGAACAATTAGTTCAAGAATCAAACATCGTTAAAATATACCTTTTATCACCTGTTGTGGAATCACATCTGGTCAGGAGAATTCTGTAGAAGCCAAAAAAGAAAAAAAGGCAGATATTTTAGGGTGGAAATAATCAGAGTTTGTTGTATATAGAATAATTTCATCTTCATTAAACTGATAAAATGATTAAGAAATAAAATGATAAATAAAACATGATAAATAAAAAAGACGATATGTATATTAAATGGATCCCAGACATATACATCACAGGACATAATAATAGTAATTGTTTAGTGCTATGCTTAAATGTCATAGTTTAGTGTCATGCCACTAAAAATGTTAGATGTTTACTGTTGATAGCATAAATGTGCAATCTTACACTGATAATACTGTACATAATATAAAATATGTGCCACACACAATAGAAAGGCTATTTTTTTTATTTTTGTATCTGCTCAAATGCTTTGCTTTTAAGAAATGTTGGATTACAACCCTTCTGAAGTGTTATGGCGTGCTCTAGAGTAAAGTGTTTTGGAGATGTCTGTGAGATAATGGAAAACACAGACATGCTACAAACAAGGAAAAGCCCAGAGAACAGGAGATTTTCTGCCTGCTGTCTGCAGAATACACACACTCTCCATTCATAACAGACATTCAAATAGTGCACAGCCAGGGGCATATGCAATAAACAGATGTTTCACCCAGTAAAGCTTGTTATGGTTCTCCATAAAAACATTGAGGTCATATTTTGGATTTTCCTCAGAATTTTCGTATTTTGGCTGAATGGCTTCATCTGTGATGTAGCCAATAAGCCCTGTAAAGAATTTGGAGAAGTGTGTGTATGTACTGTATGTAAAAACAAATTCTGTGTGCATTTAGTACTGACTTATTGGTACCGCAATGCAAATTCTGAATTGACCTGGGCCCCGTTTTTTATAGGTTGCTTATGACATACAAAATAAAATAAAATAAAATAATAAACAGGATCATCTCATTGTTAAGCCAAGTCACCTTTACTTATATAGTACTTTTTAAATAATATAGATGGTCTCAAAGCAGCTTTACAATAATGTATAGAAAATTAACAGAATCAATTGTACATCAAATATGAGACAAATTTAATTTCTGCTGCAAAGCAGCTCTGCAAAGACAATAGTGTCATTACTCATGTCACGTAGGCAAAAGAGGAGAAATCAGTTGTGGGGATAACAATAATTAATTACAATTAAGTGGCACACAGAAACAGGAACATGAGAGGAAATGTTGAGGCCACTGTCAGGAAGGATTCCAGCCAGGCGGTCCGGAGAATGAAAATTCAGAGTGAACCACAGAGCAAAAAAGAACAGCAACACTGAATGGAGTGGTGTACCATCCAAAGACAGAGAGATGAGCCTGAAGCCTGGGGCAGGTCCTTAATAGAAATCCATAACCACTCCCCAGAGGAATGCTTCTTACGGAACAAATTTATACAGGAATATACTCCAAAATGTAATGCAATATATTACATAATACATTTCCATATATTGGAAACTAGTGCTTATATTTTTCAATATATGCATTGACAATATATAGCTATATATTGATACATACAAATATATTTAGAAATGAAGACAACGATAAATTTAATATTTACAATGTGTGAGTCATTATTGCGTATATATTGCACATAGATGCTCTCATATAAATGTGAATGTATGTACACACACACATTCACGCAATGAGTTGAGGCAGATCGTCATTTCCCATCATGCTTCTTTTGTTGTTCTCTCCTCTGTGTCTATCTTTACCATGCCCCGTTTCTGGCCTCTGTTAACATCCTGTTTACAGACTTTGTAATGTTTCCACATATTTCCAGGCGTGAAGCAATATTTATATAGACGGAACAAGATACTTCATCACTCCGTCTATGGTGCATTGCGATGGGGTTTACACTGTCAATACAGAAGACAAAGCAATGCGAAGCATCACATCATGACTGCTCCTCTAGCCTCACCATGTTGTATTCCAGGCTCAGGTTCCTGTAACTTGACAGTATTCACACCTGTTATGATTGATCTTCTCTTACCAGTGATGTTAAGCTGGTGTGTGGACTGTACTAATTTGTGAACTGAATTAATTTAAAGGGGACCTAATATGCAAAAATCACTTTTATGAGGTGTTTGAACACAGTTGTGTGGCTGCAGTGTGTGAAAACAACCAGCCTATATCCACTCACTCATTTAAAAAAAAAAAAAAAAAAAAAAACAATAAATCATGAACAGTCTCTCCAAACGAGGTGTTTCAGATTCTCCCTCTGTTCACGTCACTGAGGGGAAAAAGTTCCGCCCATTTGTGACGCTCTCTGCCCTATTAGCATAATCAGCCATCCATCTGCATTGTTTATCCTTTTAATCCTTTATTTAAAAAAATTCACAAAAATCTAACCTTTACGGAAGTTCTAAGCGGCTATGCATTATTATTATTATTTTTTTCCCCCTTCTTGTTTTCTCGTGATCTCGACACAAGTTGTTTTCTCAAGTCAAGTCAAGTCAAGTTGAGCTTTATTGTCATTCCGCTACATGCGGGGGCATACAGTGGAACGAAATGTCGTGCCTCACAGGACCACGGTGCTACATAAATACAGGAATACAACAGTGCAGTAAAACAATATAAACCTATACACAACTATCCTACTGATAGATTTGACTATAAATATGCTATATATAAAATAATTTTTTACCTGTACATAAACTAAAAAATACAAACAATACAAAGTATACGAGTGCTTCAGATAAATACTGTACATGTGCGAAGAGAAACATTGTGAGTCATTGTGAGCCAGCAGCTGGCTGGGGAATAGTGCAGGATGATTTGTAGTGCATGAGCATGTAAACATATGTATATTACTGAGTCTTTTTGTGGGATTTGTATACACACAGCAGTGTGTGTGAAAAGTGACTAGTGCGCATAGAGGAGGAGAGTGTGCTACCACAGGTGGTTTGTACAGGCCCACTCACCTGTGTGTAGCACACTTCGATTGCACAAAAAAAAAGTTCCATAAGTTTCAGATGGTCCATGTTTCAGGAGGTAGGGGGTTTGTATGGGGGTTCAGAGAGGGGCGGGGTGATTTGAGTTCAGGGCTCTCACAGCCCGGGGGAAGAAGCTGTTGAGCAGTCTGGCAGAGCGGGCTCTGATGCTCCGGTACCGTCTTCCTGATGGTAGGAGCTGGAAGAGACTGTGGGAGGGGTGTGTGGAGTCCTTCACGATACTATTGGCTTTGCTGGAGCATCGTGTGAGGAAAATGTCCAGGATGGAGGGGAGAGGGGCACCGATGATCCTTGCAGCTGTGTTCACTGTCCGCTGGAGGGACTTGCGGTCTGCTGCGGTACAGTTCCCATACCAGACAGTGATGCAGCTGGTCAGCACACTCTCAATGGTGCCCCTGTAGAAAGTGGTGAGGATGGGTGGAGGGAGACTTGCTCTTTTCAGCCGGCGGAGAAAGTGTAGGCGCTGTTGTGCCTTCTTGGAGAGTGACATGGTGTTGGTGGTCCAGGTGAGATCCTCTGTGATGTGCACCCCCAGGAATTTAGTGCTGCTGACTCTCTCCACAGGCGAGCTGTCGATGGTCAGTGGGGGGTGATCACCGGAGTTCCTTCTGAAGTCCATCACAACCTCCTTTGTCTTACTCACATTGAGGGACAGGTTGTTAGCGCCACACCATTCAGCCAGCTGTGCCACTTCCTCTCTGTAGTGCGGAGGAATCCATTAAGTCGGGTCACGACTATTATCACGACTTAATTTTCTCTTGATTTCAACATTACTATTGCTATAGTAACGAATGCAACTTTGACAGGAACATTCTAAAATACTTAACCTGACTTAATGCTTTAATTGAGAGTGTTTTTAAAAGACAAAACAGAAAACAGTTAGGCTATAAGAAAAAATGCGTTGCATTCAACTCATTTGCTTGTCTGTACAGGCTATTGATTTATTTAAAATGTGTTTACTGAGTTTGGTCTTTTAAAAACACTCTCTTAAAGCATTGAGCAACGTTGAGCGTTTTGGAATGCCCCCTTTGAGGCGCAAATGATCGACAGATAACCGTGCACTCCTATCTTGTGGATATAGAAATGACGTCTACAATAAAATAAATAGGCTAATCAAACACTGCTGATTTTGTCCAGAGTTAAGCTACGCTAAACATTTTATTTGTGTAATTAACATGTTTAAATGGCCCAACAACAAAGAACTCAATTCATTTTCCTCGTTCGTTTAAAATTATATATATTAAAATAAAATTATTATATATAATAAAATTATACATAATAATATATTATAATAATTTGTTTGTGATTTTTATTAGTCATGTAGGATATCATGTGCGTAACAAGCGTAATGCTGCTGCTGTGTGTGTGTGTTTTACAAGCAAATGTAGAAAATACAAAAGTTTAGGTTACAACACTGTATAACATCACTGAACTAAATTGTACACATGTATATCTTATTACATTTATTAACAATAAAGATTAAAAATAAGAAAGAGGCACATTAGAAATTGGCTAGTGATGAGTTGTGCAGCAGTAACGTAACGATAATAGATAAAATTTCAAGCAAAATGATTAAATTTTTGTTCAAGCATTTAACATTTGTTAATTAAATGTCAGTAATGAATGGCACACATTATAGATAACCTAAGAAGGTCCTCTGCTCTGTCCCAAACGCGTGCAGTATGCTGATACAACTTCCCAATCCTAGTTCTATACTGCCACCTGTTGGCGCAGTTGTGTAACTTGAGAACAACTCTAGTTATGTCGAGATCACGAGAAAATCAAGTCGTGATCCCGAGAAAACAACTTTTGTTATGTAGTGATCACGAGAAAACAATTCGTTATGTCAAGATCACGAGAAAACAAGAAGGGGAAAAAAAATATAATACATGGCCGCTTAGAACTTCCGTAAACCTTTCACTGGATAATAAGAATAATAATGGGGGGAAATATCATTATGAAATACATGTTTTTTTCTCTAATACACATTGGCCACAATTAACGGCACCCTTTTATTCGATACTTTTTGAAACCTCCATTTGCCAGTTTAACAGCTCTAAATTTTCTCCTATAATGCCTGATGAGGTTAGAGAACACCTGACAAGAGATCAGAGACCATTCCTTCATCCAGAATCACTCCAGACACTTTAGATTCACAGCTCCATGTTGGTGGTGCTTCTCTTCAGTTCACCTCACTCATTTTTTATAGGGTTCAGGTCAGAGGACTGGAATGGCCAGCAGAAGCTTGGTTTTGTGCTCAGTGACCCATTTTTGTGTTGTTCTTGAGGTTTGTGTTTGGATTATTGTACAGTTGGAAGATCCAAACATGGCCCATTATAAGATTTCTAACAGAGTCAGTCACTTATTGATTTTTTATCTCTTGGTATTTGATAGAATCCATGATGCAATGTGTCTAAACAAGATGTCCAGGACCTCCAGCATAAATATAGGCCCACAACATCAAAAATACAGCAGTATATTTCATTGTACACATGGGGTACTTTTCATCCCTGTGTTCACCAAACCCATCCTGAGTGTTTGCTGCTAAAAAGCTCATTTTTTTAGTTTCATCTGACCATAGAAGCCAGTCCCATTTGAAATTCTGGTCGTGTCTGATAACTGAATATGTTCATGAAGTTTCTTTTTGGATGAGCAAGGAGAATTTTTCTTGAAACCCTGCCAAACAACATGTGACAATTTTTTTTTTTTAAGGTTTTCTGACCCCGAGACTCAACTATTTTCTGCAATTCTCCAGATGTGGTCCTTAGAGAGTCTTTTAGCCACTCAAACTCTCCTCACCGTGCATTAGGACGATATAGACACGCTTCCTCTTCCAGGCAGTTTCATAACATTTTATGTTGATTAGAAATTCTTAATTATTGCCCTGATGGTGGAAATGGGAATTTTCACTGCTCTAGCTCTTTTCTTAAAGCCACTTCACTAATTTGTGAAGCTCAATTATCTTTTGCTGCACATCAGAAATATATTCTTTGGTTTTTCTCATTGTGATGGATGATTAAGGGAATTTGGGCTTTGTTTTTCCTCCTACTTATATTTCTGTGAAACAGGAAGCCATGGCTGGATAATTTCATGTTCATAATCCCCCTGGAGTGTTCAAAACTGTGAATATGATGGGAATATACTTCAGAGATGTTTTACTCATAAGAATTTCTAGGGGTGACAGTAATTGTGTCCAACATGTATTTGAGAAAAACATAAGAGAAAAACAATTCATAATGATATTTCCTCCCATTTTAAATTCTTATTATTCAATGAAAGGTTAGATTTTTGTGATTTGTTTTTAAATAAAAGATCAAAAGGATTAACAATGCAGATTTATTTTCACAGCCTTCTTGAATATATTTACCAAGGCTGCCAATATTTTTGGCCATGACTGTAAAAGTAAATGCAAAAGCAAAAAAAAAAAAAAACAATAAATAAATAAAATGTTCATACACAGCTTGAGTAGCAAGATTGTGTTCAGTTTTAACTTTTTATTTTTTTTTCCACTTTGTATTTTTGGGTAAGAATAAGAAACACTTCATCCGGTACTTAGTGTCTTTCATTTCATCATACGAAAACATTTCTAGAATCTGTATCTAAAATAGCATTTAGATGTATTTACACAGTTTAATGTGTCTTAGAGGGAACTATTTTCTTTGGCAAAACTGAGCAAAAACAAGCAATATTATGTCTAAAATGTAAGTCACTTATTGCTTTACTAATCTTGTATAAAATGATTATTACATGTGTTATCATGCTGATATCTGCAGAAAAATTGTACTCTTTGTGTGATATAGATTATGTTTTTTTATGTTTATATAATTTATTATAGTTAACTTAAAGAAGCATTTTTGCTGTCTACAATTTAGAATGCCTGGAATTTTAGCTAAGTGAGACATGCAAAATATGCAGAGCGGTAGGCGTGGGGACTGGAATTGGGAACCGCAGGGCTACATCATTTACAGGTGAGAAAACTTTATAGCACAGTTAGTAAAAGTACTACAATACCATGAAGGAAGATTAGGTTGTTGATGTTTGCCTGCCATTCTCGCTCTGTCCGCACAGTGTGCGTGAACACACTGATGACGTATCCTGTCTGTGCGAACAGGGTGAGCAGAGGTATGCAAATACATATGTTGAAAGGAAGGTAGGAAAGCCAATAAAAGCGCTCGGACCGAGCGTTTTGATTGGACGAACATTTCTTGGTCCTACACCTTCCACAGAATATATAAATACAGATAAATATATTTAGACAACTTAATGATTGCTATCAGGATGTGAAGAGACTTTTAACCAGAATAACAAAAAAATGTTTCTGAAGACAATCAATTATGGCACCTTTAATTTATTATATAGAGACAGAGCCGAATATCTTATTCAAAGATCCAGACAAAATTATTATTTTCAAGGTAGCAGACCTAGCCATTTACTGGATCTAAGACTACGTAATAGTGAAAAAACAGCGGTGAGGTTCTGACTGACCAGAAGAGCATAAATTACACTTTTCTTTCCTTCTATTGTGATCTATATAGTTCCAACTCTAACACTTTTTTTTATCTACTCTTAATCTTCCACATCTGTCAGAATAAGAATCTGAGTCTTTAGCTAGGCCTTTATCACTTATTGAATTAGAATCATCGATTAAAGTTATGAGCAATGGGAAATCCCCAGGCCTAGATGGCATACCAGTGGAGTTCTACTTGACCTACTGGTCCGATTTGGGGCCACTTATGTTAGATATGATGCAATATTCGATTGATCAAGGATCCTTTCCACAAAATATGAACATAGCCATTATATCTCTCCTATTAAAAAAAGATAAAGACTCTATTTTATGTTCTAGTAACCGCCAACTTTTTCTAATTGGTACAGATGTTAAAATTCATGCAAAAGTTTTAGCGTGCCGGCTAGAATGCTTTATGACTAAACTTGATCTCTTCATCTCTTCAACAATTCAGCAATTGATTTCTCCTGCTGCTATACTCTCTTTAGATGCAATGCAAGCATTCGACCATTTGGAGTGGAACTATTTGTGGGCAGTGCTAGATCACCTAGGTTTTAGCTCTAACTTTATAAATATGATTAAAATCCTCTATGCTAATCCCTCAGCCACCATTCTTACTGGCCAGATAAGTTCACAATCATTTCCAATCGGAAGAGGCACCCGCCAGGGTTGTCCTCTTTCACCTTTACTGTTTGCTTTATCTCTAGAACCTCTTGCTCAAGCTGTACGACAGGAAAGTGAGGAAAACTTCCAACACTACTTGTGATAAGGAGATGTTTATTATTACACTACCAATGCATTTCGGCCTAAGAGCCTTCCTCAGGGTATTATACACACAGTCTATACAAGCATTTAAAAGGCACATCTCCATATAGGACTGCACATTTACAAATTAGCAATAGCTGACAAGCTTAACTCAAGTCATCACACTAATTAATAGGAATTAACTAGCCACAGGAATTAATCACCCAATCAGAGCAGATTCACAACAGATCAACATGTGTCAGAAAACATACACTGCAGAAACACACATAAATCCACCATCATAGAAACTCTTTAAGGGAAAAATCCTCATTCATACCTTTTGGAAACAGACTTTTCAAATAAAAAATCCGTCAAGCTGTACGACAGTCAGAACTTATGCTTATATCGGTTAAGAACACTTCACATCACATATCTTTATTTGCAGATGACATATTGCTATTTTTAGACAATCCAGTTCTATCAGTCCCCCACGTTTTAAGTTAATTCAATCAGTTTAGTAATTACCAGGGTACAAAAATAATTGGACAAAGTCATACCTGCTCCAATTTTTGTTTTGGGTCTGCAACATTTTCTGGTTTTATTCCAGTGGTGTATTCTTTCACATACTAGGTGAAGATATCTATTTGTCCTTGCAGGATATTGTCTCAAAAAATTGAATAAAAACATGGCTAAAGTCACCTCAGATTTGGCAAATTCCTACTTCTTTCCATGCAAAAATATCTGCTGTTAAAATGAACATCCTCACGTTAATTTCTATTACTCTATGATTCATTTACCCCCACCTGCTGGCTATTGGAAAAAACTTGATTCAGTAATCTCTCAATATATTTGGAATGGTAAACTCCCCTGAATTAAATTATTTACTTTACAGCATAAAAGATCAGATGGTGGCTGGTCCTTTCCAAATTTTAAATTATACGCTGACTCCTTTACTCTTCGTGCACTGTCAGCCTGGTTTAAATCAAATGTGTCAACCTCATGGTGGGCTATTAATTAATCATAAACATCTCAGCCTATCGGCCTTGATCACTGGTAAGAAGGGGTTGTAACAGGAAAACAAATGTATTTGTTAACTTTCAGTCCTACAAATCAGTATGATCATTGTTCATACTTAAACTAAATATAGGAAGAATATGTGGGATATTAGGATGGATAGGCTCTTTCAGAACCTCTTGCACTAGGCTGGTAGAAGAGTCAAGGAAGCTTCATTCCAAAGAACTCTTGCTTCTTTTCAAAGTAGTAGTTGAATCGAGCCATGGCATACCTTAGAAAGATCGAGAAAGAGAAAAGAATATATATATCAATGCTAAATATTTCTTGAAAGGAAAGCCTTTTTTAACAGCAACAGTCAGTAAAAATTACTGATAAAGCTACTAACAACTTTACTAGAAAGTTAAATCTTGAAATATGTCTATTATCTTGAAATATGTCAGACTTTAGTTACTTTTGGCACATTGTAGCAAGACAATAAAATAAAGTGTTTAACAGTGAGAGAAATGAAAAACATTTAAAGCATGAGACAACAAAACCCACCAGAAAGAAAGCACAACATAAACATATAAAAAAGCAGAGAAAACAAACAAAACCCTGATTTTCTTTAAAATTGACTAAAGTAATTGGCATCTACATGGTTTATTCCATATTTAATTTTAAAAATGCTGTTGATTTTTGATTAAACAGAATATTTAAAAAAAAGAATAATAGTAATAATAATACAACAAATAAAATAAAATAAATTGAAATGACAAAAAAAAAAAAAAAAAAAGATAGGACTCTAAACTAATATTTTGTTAAACAGTCTTCAGAGGCAATCACTGCAAACAAGCAACTCCTGTAGCGCTTGACAAGACTGGCCATAAGATCAATTAGGACATTTAAGTATCTTTTATAAAGACTGTCCTGTTTTGACCCCCCCCCCCCCCCCCCCCCCCCTTATTGAAATGCTCTGTTTAAATAAGTATGGCGGATTGTAGATGCAGAATTAAACTGCCACTGCTATATATATATTAGCACGTTAACGCAGGCGATTACGTTTTTCAGTTTAACATTAGGTTAGTTTAAGTAAGTTTTTCAGCCGTTAACGCAGGAGCAAGGCCTAGGGTTGGTCAGCCCACTCATAACTGCTAATTCTCTCTTTTTTCTTGACAAGAAGTGCATTTATTCAGTCGCAGAACATCTTTACGAGCACATAAATCCGGAGACGTTTCAGACGCCCGCTCTAGCTTCACTTCAGCGCCAGGCGCGAGTCAAACAAGTGCGGAAACGTCTCAGGTTACATATGTAACCATGGTTCCCTGAGTAGGGAACGAGACACTGCGTCCTCTAGGGGTCGCTATGGGGAACGCCGTCAGCGTGACCCGTGTCTGAAGCATATATACAAAAACACCACATGTTGGCCGGCGACAGCCTATGACGTCACAATCGGCACGACCACAGTATAAAGGGGCGCCGGGAAAATACGTCATTCACTTCTTCGTCTGAAGCTTGCGTCCGAAGCATGGCACCGAGCCTAGAGGACGCAGTGTCTCGTTCCCTACTCAGGGAACCATGGTTACATATGTAACCTGAGACGTTCCCTTTCGAGGGAACTTCGAACTGCGTCCTCTAGGGGTCGCTATGGGGAACGGAATACCCACGCCACCATGCTGAGGGGAGTGCAAGCCAAGCACAAAAAGGCGAGCACTAAGTATCAACTCTACCCGGCTAAGGGAGTTGCCCCTGGGACGGTTCGACGGCTGTCAGTGACATTATCCCCTTTGGCCAAAAACCTGAGCTGCATACCCCAGAACTTACCTGTTAGGGGCCAGGCCTCCTGGACCCAGGGTAGAGCTCAAAGGCTTGGAATCAGATTTAGTAGAGATTCCTTTAAGGGGATACGACCAAGCGCCTAGGATAGTAACTAGGCCTTGGCCTGTCACCCAGGGGCTACTGCTTGCTCAGCATGAGCTCGCTGAAGGAATTGTCTCAACAGATCCTTGGTAGCAACACCCTGTTCAAGTCAGTATCACTGGGGATACATAGGTAGAGTGGGGCCCAAGGTGAAAACCGGGACCTGACCGACTCAAAGAAAGGGCACGAAGCCGCAGCGCGTAACCCATACCATACAGGATTTTAGAAAGTTCGCAAAACACTTGGTGTGCGATCTTACCACAACGTGGCTTTCAGAAAGTGCACAGAGACTAGCGTGCGCACTTACCATAACATGGATTTAAAACACCGTTCTGGAGAGCGGAGAACCCAACTCTCAGCAAGAGAGGGAACTCAGGCGCTCAGAAGGGAGCGGCATGCTCATAGGTGACCCTCATGGTGAGGGGAGCAATGCTAGCTCGACCAACAGCATAGCTCTGGAGAGCGGAGAACCCAACTCTCAGCATGAGAGGGAACTCAGACGCTCAGAAGGGAGCGGCATGCTCATAGGTGACCCTCATGGTGAGGGGAGCAATGCCATCTCGACCCACAAGCAGACCATATGCGACACAGAGCTCTAGGGGAGCGGAGAACCCAACTCTCAGCAAGAGAGGGAACTCAGACGCTCAGAAGGGAGCGGCATGCTCATAGGTGACCCTCTAAGGTGAGGGGAGCAATGCTAGCTCGACCAACAGCATAGCTCTGGAGAGTGGAGAACACAACTCTCAGCATGAGAGGGAACTCAGATGCTCAGAAGGGAGCGGCATGACCCTCATGGTGAGGGGAGCAATGCCATCTCGACCCACAAGCAGAGCATATGCGACACAGAGCTCTAGGGGAGCGGAGAACCCGACTCTCAGCATGAGAGGGAACTCAGACGCTCAGAAGGGAGCGGCATGCTCATAGGTGACCCTCTAAGGTGAGGGGAGCAATGCTAGCTCGACCAACAGCATAGCTCTGGAGAGCGGAGAACCCAACTCTCAGCATGAGAGGGAACTCAGACGCTCAGAAGGGAGCGGCATGCTCATAGGTGACCCTCATGGTGAGGGGAGCAATGCTAGCTCGACCAACAGCATAGCTCTGGAGAGCGGAGAACCCAGCTCTCAGCATGAGAGGGAACTCAGACGCTCAGAAGGGAGCGGCATGCTCATAGGTGACCCTCATGGTGAGGGGAGCAATGCCATCTCGACCCACAAGCAGAGCATATGCGACACAGAGCTCTAGGGGAGCGGAGAACCCAACTCTCAGCAAGAGAGGGAACTCAGACGCTCAGAAAGGGAGCGGCATGCTCATAGGTGACCCTCTAAGGTGAGGGGAGCAATGCTAGCTCGACCAACAGCATAGCTCTGGAGAGTGGAGAACCCAACTCTCAGCATGAGAGGGAACTCAGACGCTCAGAAGGGAGCGGCATGCTCATAGGTGACCCTCGTGGTGAGGGGAGCAACGCCAGCTCGACCCACAGGGAGAGCATATGGGACACAGAGCTCTAGGGGAGCGGAGAACCCCACTCTCAGCATGAGAGGGAACTCAGACGCTCAGAAGGGAGCGGCATGCTCATAGGTGACCCTCATGGTGAGGGGAGCAATGCCATCTCGACCCACAAGCAGAGCATATGCGACACAGAGCTCTAGGGGAGCGGAGAACCCGACTCTCAGCATGAGAGGGAACTCAGACGCTCAGAAGGGAGCGGCATGCTCATAGGTGACCCTCTAAGGTGAGGGGAGCAATGCTAGCTCGACCAACAGCATAGCTCTGGAGAGTGGAGAACCCAACTCTCAGCATGAGAGGGAACTCAGACGCTCAGAAGGGAGCGGCATGCTCATAGGTGACCCTCATGGTGAGGGGAGCAATGCTAGCTCAACCAACAGCATAGCTCTGGAGAGCGGAGAACCCAACTCTCAGCATGAGAGGGAACTCAGACGCTCAGAAGGGAGCGGCATGCTCATAGGTGACCCTCTAAGGTGAGGGGAGCAATGCTAGCTCGACCAACAGCATAGCTCTGGAGAGTGGAGAACCCAACTCTCAGCAAGAGAGGGAACTCAGACGCTCAGAAGGGAGCGGCATGCTCATAGGTGACCCTCTAAGGTGAGGGGAGCAATGCTAGCTCGACCAACAGCATAGCTCTGGAGAGTGGAGAACCCAACTCTCAGCATGAGAGGGAACTCAGACGCTCAGAAGGGAGCGGCATGCTCATAGGTGACCCTCATGGTGAGGGGAGCAACGCCAGCTCGACCCACAGGGAGAGCATATGGGACACAGAGCTCTAGGGGAGCGGAGAACCCCACTCTCAGCATGAGAGGGAACTCAGATGCTCAAAAGGGAGCGGCATGCTCATAGGTGACCCTCTAAGGTGAGGGGAGCAATGCTAGCTCGACCAACAGCATAGCTCTGGAGAGCGGAGAACCCAACTTTCAGCATGAGAGGGAACTCAGATGCTCAGAAGGGAGCGGCATGCTCATAGGTGACCCTCTAAGGTGAGGGGAGCAATGCTAGCTCGACCAACAGCATAGCTCTGGAGAGCGGAGAACCCAACTTTCAGCATGAGAGGGAACTCAGATGCTCAGAAGGGAGCGGCATGACCCTCATGGTGAGGGGAGCAATGCCATCTCGACCCACAAGCAGAGCATATGCGACACAGAGCTCTAGGGGAGCGGAGAACCCGACTCTCAGCATGAGAGGGAACTCAGACGCTCAGAAGGGAGCGGCATGCTCATAGGTGACCCTCTAAGGTGAGGGGAGCAATGCTAGCTCGACCAACAGCATAGCTCTGGAGAGCGGAGAACCCAACTCTCAGCATGAGAGGGAACCCAACAGGGAGGCAGAGAGACCTAACAACCTGAGGCTGCTGATGACAGAGCTCTGGAGAGCGACCACTGGCCTAAAAAGCCGGTAAGCCCTCCAGCGAGGCTGCCACAAAACTTTTGGGCTCTACTTAAACCCTAGCAGAGGAGACGCACACACTAGGCAAGGGCTCAGGGAGATTGCTACTTAAAAACCCTCGGAAGGGGAGCAGTCCCTAAGCTAGCACATAGATATCCTCAGATAGCCATGCACCTTCTCAAACCAAAGAAACTGAAGTAAAAAGACCCGCAGGTCCTGGAACTGCAGTGTCGCCAGTGTGGAACACATAAATACCAGTAAACAATAGAACTGGATCGTACTCACCCATCCATGGTTCCTGCGCATGAGATCAGTCCCGGAGGCGAAATCCGAAGAGTCGGGTCCGGACCATCAGTAAGGTAGTTTCTATGAAGCATAGAACTTAACCAAAACATCATAAGTCCAGCATAGAGACTGCAATGATTAAAGCGCAGGTTCTATCTTGGTCCCCACCCAACCTCAGTCAGGTGGAATAAAACGGAGGTGGCAGGGGAATTAGAGAGGGGAAGATAAGGGCAGATGACAGGCCCCCCGAGGAAAGGGAGTAGATGTTTCAATTATTACTCTGGTCCTGGACGAGAGCATTGAGAACGCTTCGCCTGGATCACCTCCCTCAGGTCTTGCCTACCTCTCTTTGACCTGCGCCTCCCTCTAGCCCTACCCGCAGGCGGGGGAGGGGCACGAGTTGCGACACTAGCCTTCTGTGCCCATCTCTAATCCCCGGATGGAGATGGGCCAGGACCCCTGCGTTGTTCAGCAGATCAGCCTGGTAAGCCTGAAGCACCGCCATCGTGTGCAACGAAGCGACAGCCTGACCTGCTGCTGCGTATGCCCTGCCATTTAAGCGAGATGTTTCCTGAAGGGGCTTAGACGGCAAGGAGGGAGCCTTGAGAGAGGATGTCTCGCCCACAGAGAGATAGCTGGCCAGCGTCTCTTCCACAGGGGGCATCCCCTCATAGCCGCTTTCACGCATCCCCTCAATGTTAGCATAACTGGTATGCTGAAACCTATGAATGCGAGAGGAAAACGGCTTTTTCCATTCCCTCTCAACCTCCGCATGGAGATCAGGAAGAAATGGAAGGCTCACTCGAGCTGGGGGGCTATGGCCAGAAAGATAACGCTCATCGAGACGACCCCGTGGCGCCACCATCTTGGCCCGCTTCCACGGCAAGTCAAGCCTCGCCGTGGCGTGTTCCATAACCTCCAACAGTTCATCATACGCAGGGCAGGAGGATTGAGAGGGCTCAGTCTCAACTTCTTCGCCCTCAGACATCTCCTGCTCTTCCTGGGCAAAACCCAGCAGAGCACTAGCCGCTGGATCAGATGATGTCAGAGAGATCGCATCATCGTCATCCAGCGACTCACTCTCGTTCGCGGCCGACGAGCGCGAGAGGGAAAGCCCCCTCTCTAACTCATGAGCCAGCTCCGCCTGCGAGCCCCACGAGCTCACTGCCCTCAGTGCCTCAGCAGCAGTGGGTCTCGAGCCGCGGGAAGCAGACGGCTGTCCCTCCTTCCTCAAAAAGAGAGACAGACGAGAGCGGAGCTTTCTCATAGAAAAAAGCTCACAGTGCACGCAGATTGCCCCCTCGAGAACATCGCGTGCGTGCTCCTCGCCCTAACAAAAGACGCAAAGATCGTGTGTGTCATCAGGTGTCAAATAACGAGGACACGGATGCACACATCTCTTAAACGCCTTGCTAGTGCTCGCCATAGTAGAAAAATCGTTTCTTACCTGTAGAATACACGCTTCAAACAAAACAGTCACTGAAGACGAAGAAGAGAATGACGTATTTTCCCAGCGCCCCTTTATACTGTGGTCGTGCCGGTAGTGACGTCATAGGCTGTCGCCGGCCAACATGTGGTGTTTTTGTATATATGCTTCAGACACGGGTCACGCTGACGGCGTTCCCCATAGCGACCCCTAGAGGACGCAGTTCGAAGTTCCCTCGAAAGGGAACTGTACTGTTCTCGCAGCGCATGCTCTTTAATACATGCACAAAGGTGCTGTTGTGTGCATCATTTCATATCAAATCGCGAAATATACTACGAGCATGCAGTGTCGTGATCAGTTAAGTCATGAAGTTACCAAAAAGGCGATTAAAGCTGCCATAAGACTGTGCATGCATGTAATATGTTATATATGATGTACATATATATATATATGAGTTGCAAAACTGTCCTGGAGCATCCCAGCACTGTCTCCCACATCTAACACACCCGTTTCAACTCGTCAGCTCATTAGTAGAGACTGAAATGGGTCCGACCTGAAATGGGTCAGAAAAGGTGAGAAAATACGATGCGTGTCAGATCCACGTGTTCAGCAGCGACATCTCTTAAAGAAATAGCAGCAAAAACAACCTAATAACCAGCTGCTGTGATGTCTGTTCATCAAGAACAAAATAAAAAAGAGGAAATCAATAACTTTTATAGTTTTAAGGATTCATCTGTATTTAGTTTAGAATTTAGTGTTTGATAAGTTTATTCAATTTCTGTATATTTCTGCTGAGGGGCACAGGTAGATAAATATGACATTTAATATAATGGGTTTATGTGAAGATTGTTTTAAGTTCACTTAAATTAGAAGTTATTTTTAAAGTCTAATAAATGTTAAAATTGATAGCTCTAAATTATAATGTAAAGTTGAATGGCTATAGTCAATGTTTAAATATTAGGAGGAGACATTTTTAGGGAAATCAGTATTAATTGGTATCAGTGATACTGGCCTTCAGTTATAAAAAAGATGCCATTAAACAAATATTAAAAATATACTGTCTTTACTTTGTTTATACATTAATTTGAAGATTGAATGTGAAATGCAATATAAAAGTATATTTAAAAACTTTAATTTTAGGTGGTATTAATCGCGATTAATTTCAGAAAAATGTGTGATTAAATTAGTTAATTTTTTTTTAATCGATTGACAGCACTAATATATATATATATATATATATATATATATATATATATATATATATATACTGTGTGCAGAATTATTAGGCAAGTTGATATTCTGGTCATATTTTTTTTTCCAAGAACATTTTACCAATTCCAAACCACATGAATCCTAATAACTACTATTGATTTTGTATTTAATCATTTCTAAGTTATATATAATTGTCTATGAAGGCTGAAAGTCAAAAACTCCTTATTTCAGGTGTGCTGAATTATTAGGCAGGTTTTCTTTTACAGATAAAATGAGCTAAAAAAGAGATTGAACTCAGAGCTACAAAAAGAGATTGAACTCAGCGTAAAAGTAAAAAAATAATAATAATAATAATTAAATGTCCATGAGAAGGATGCAATACTAATTCAATAATAGAATTAGCAAAGTTAAGGCATGACCATTGGGTAGCGAAATGCTCATTGGGTCAGCAGGGTCAGAAAAAACAGGTGGAGAAGAAAAGACACGTTAACTGCACAAGAATTAAGGTGACGAATTAGGTGTGAAACCATCAGGAATCATTTAGTCTCCAGCGCCACCATTTTCCAGAACTGCAACCTTCCTGGACTCTCCAGAAGTGCAATGTGTCAGGTTCTCAGAGACCTTGCTTGGGTAAAAAATGCTAAAAAAATAACCCTCACTTAATAAGAATTAAATGCTGAAGTGTTGTGAAATACTTCACTTGAATACCCTTGAATCTTTAATGTTAGTTTTTCTCTAGTTGTTGTAATTGTGTTTGTAACACACATGTGTTATAACAAAAAAAAAAAAAACAAAAAAAAAAAACAAGAGAAATAGTAATTAAGTAGTTTTGGTTAACTGTTGATGGTGACATCATCTGAACTCAATTATAATTCACTGAACTCAATTAATGTAAAATGATATTGTTTATGGAGGCAATACTACTCTGCTAGACAAGTTGACGAATTATTATGAAGGAATTTAAAAACATTTTATGCACAAAAACTTTAAAGCTACAGCACTATTTAGACACACACAGACAATCAGCACATGAACCTCAACAATGGTGACTATTAATAATAATAATAAAAAACAATCCATGCCGCAAAGCATGCTAGGTGCCAATACATTTATTTGTGCATATTGTGCTTAGAACTGTTTCACAACATTTGATTTCTGTAGTATCAGTGGTGCAATTTAAGTATATTAACATATCACATATTTAATAAGAGATTAAACATTGGGTAAGATCAGTGAATTAGACTAGATCATAATGGTTTTGACATCACAAACATCAGTCTCACCTGATCATAGATTCTTTTAGCTTTTTTTCCTTTAAAAACTGTGCTTAATAAACACAACTAATTAAAGCAACCAAAGAAAAACAAACTTTAAAAAGTCAAGGTTCAAGAGCCCAACTAAAGCAACCACAGATCACCATTATGGTGATGAAAGTACAACACCTAAAATCTCAATAAGAGCTTTTGTACACATATGACAGAAATGAAGTCAAAGTGGTTAGTAATAAGAAGCTGGTAATGCTGTTTGTGGAGTTGTTTAATAAGTCTCTGCTGAGATCTTGAGAGATTTAATGTGTTTTATTTCAGTTGATTATCTTTGGCTTTGGCTGTAAGTTTTGTTTCTCTGCCCGTTTATTTTTCCTTCAGCGATTCTACTTGTTAACAGCAGGTGTTCATCAATAAAGCTCAATCCTCATTTAATTAGTCACTTAATTATGTCATCAACTTCAACACTCTGTAGTGTGGACACATATAAGTGCTCTTTAAAACTGAGGATTTTGCTATGGGATTAAAGGGTTTAAATGTGTGAGATAATAATAATAAAAAACAGACTGTGAAACGTAATTTTAACAGAAATATACCGTACATTTAATTTACGGAAGCAAACTGTAAAAAAAACAAAAAAACAAAAACAAAAAAAACTGTAGATTACTGGCAACCACAGCTGCCAGTATTTCACCGTAAAATCAAGAAATAAAAACTGCACAATACTGTAAAACCTAACAGTCAACTTCCTGTTGTTTTTTGGGTCACCATTGTGGTGGAGAGTAGAGCCTGTGTTTAAGTCAAGGATGGACAGAGAAACACTGATGTTATACTGCATTTTGCTTTATTTAAAGGCAATGACTGTGTAGTTATTAATGCAGTGGGAATCTTTTAGCTAATTCTAATCATGTGTTTGTGTGCTGCTATTATTTGCAAAAACATTTGCGTTGAATTGATGCTTTTAATGACTTTGCATAAATCAGTGGATTTTTTTTCATGGACTTGAGCAAAATAGTTTTCAATACTTTAATACTCATATTACTTAAACATACTACATTTCATAAACAAATGGCAGTTGGACAATTTAAGTGCAGTCGGTTTCTGCAAATAAAATGAGTTAAATGAAAGTTTGTATATTAACATTGTATCAGTTAATGAAATGCGGTTTTTCACTGTAAATTTAAACAGTTCTGTAAATCCTAAAATGCTGCTACCGTATTTTTCATGGTTAAATTCTGGCAACCACAGCTGCAAATATTTCACTGTAAATTTAACCGATTTGTTTTTTTTGTTGTTGTTGTTTGTTTGTTTTTTTTTACAGTGCAACAATCAGGTAATTAATTTGCTTCTTTTTTTTCATTTTTTGAAATCATTTGTCATTATTGTCACATTCAAAGACTTGAAAATTAAATTTTAATCTGATTTTTTTCTCAACGTTTCTCATGACTATTGGAGGTGGGGGTTTTTTTGTTGTTGTTGGTTTGTTTTTGTTTTTTTAGTTTTTTTGCATGATGAACAGGCTGTTTTTCTGTCCAACTCGATACACACAAGTAAAGAGCACACACACACACACAGTATGTGTGTGTGTATATATATATATGTGTATATATATATATATATATATATATATATATATACATATATATATATATATATACACACACACACACACACACACAAACAAGCAAGCTCATATTGAGCAAAACCTAACATCTCGAAAAGAGGGACAAACAAGAGCAGTACTTTTTCATAGAAAAAAAGCTTGCAAAGGATGCAAACTGCCCCCTTGAGGACATCACGCACATGCTCATCGCCCAAACAAAAGATGTAGAGAACGTGTGTGTCATCAGATGTCAGATGACACGGACATGGATCAACACACTTCTTAAATGCCTACTAGTGCTACAGTGTTCTTACCGGATGCACGCTTCAAACAAAATAGTCCCTTTGAAGACGAAGAAGAAGATGATGTGTTCTCTCTGCACCCTATTATACTGTGGTCGCGCCGGTAGTGACATCATAGGCTTTCGCCGGCCAATGCTTTTCGTGCCTTCCTTTTGATACAAAATCACTTTCTAGCCACTTTTTCCTCGTTCACCTTATGGCTTAATAGCACATGAAGGCAGCATTAGTCTCTAGATGGGTGAGGTGCATAAACTGCATGTGGACCAATGGGAAGTCCTGTCCTTCCCGGGCTTGGTACCAGAGTTCTTCTTCTTGCCCTCTAAGTGGTGTCTGGCCATTGTCCTATCATCTTTACCTGATGCTGTTCGAGAGTTTGTTTGTGTTAGTCCATCAAAATCCAATCAAAATGTAGCAAGTCATAAACTGGGCCCAGGAATGTGCTGTTCACCACACTGATCTCCTCAGACAACTCTCTTTTTTGTTTTCTCTGGTCCATGCTTAGTGTTTTGCACACAATGATACCAATTGGTAACTCTTCCCGAACCTGAGGTACTCCCCCTGTTCGGGGTAGAGGGGTCCGAGCTTGGCATTTAGCCTGGACCCAGGGCCAATGGTGAGGAGTCGGAGTGGTGGAGGGATACTGAAATACTGCAGAAAATGAAGGTAAGATGGCTTGGGCTATTTATAGAAGTTCCCTCTCAAGCCGATAGGATAGATGGTGTAATTGCTGATGATGAATTAGCTGGGTTAATTATCTGAACGTGCTCCTCCCGAACTTTGTTAATAAAATCTAAAAGAGAATGTGGCTTCTGTGGAAGTGGGCACTGCTGTGGCAGTGGGAAGTAGAGATGATTGGGAAGTAGAGATACAGGCTCCTGTGGGAGTGGGCACTGCTGTGGCAGTGGGAATTAGAGATGAGTGGGAAGAAGAGATACAGGCTCCTTCGGGATCGGGCACTGCTGCGGCAGTGGGAAGTAAAGATACAGGCTCCTGCGAGAGTGGGCACTTCTGTGATATCTGAAAAGAAACTTTGGCTCCTGGGTACCGCAGTGGCATCTGAATGGAGAAAGTGGCTTCTGTGGAAGCAGGCACTGCTGCGGCAGTGGGAAGTAGAGATAAAGGCTCCTGCGGGAGTGGGCACTGCTGCGGCAATGGGAAGTAGAGATGAGTCGGAAGTAAAGATAAAGGCTTCTGTGGGAGCGGGCACTGCTGCGGCTGTGGGAGGTAAAGATATGGGCTCCTTCAGGAGCAGGCACTGCTCTGGCATCTGAAAAGAGAACATGGCTTCTACGGAAGTGGGCACTACTGTGGCATCTGAAAAGAGAATGTTGCTTCTGCAGGAGCAGGCACTGCTGTAGTGGAAAAAGAGCTGATTTTAAATGGCTCGGCTGATATGGAAGCGGTCTGACCAAATGTAGATCTTGAAGGCCTCTGACGTCCAGTGGCCGGGAGAGGCCTTTTTGGGCAGCTGTGGTAGCTGCACTTATGTGGAAGGAGTGGCCGGAGTAATGATCTGCTGGGATGCCGGATAGCAGTAGAATGGACTTGAGGTATTTTTGGAACCAGAAACGTGTGGCAGGGGTGATTAGAGTCGTCAACAAAGTGGGTCAGATGGGAGTTTAGCGGGAGTTTAGCCTGTGGGCTTCTGTAATGCAGGTAGACTAGGAGGGTTTGGTATTGTTGGATTGGTGACTAGATAATTGAAGATATAAATGAAGAGGCCTCTTTTCAATTGGTCTGTCTTGCTTTGCTTAATGAAATAAGAGACTGATTCGGTATCTATCACTCACGTGATGGTGAGTTCTGAGCATCTGAGGATACCGAAGAAGGCCAATATGAACATGGCATCGAGCATGCGGGTGGTATGAATGGAGTAGTAGCCTCTGCGGAGGGCGGAAATGCATTTGGCTAAAATGTCTAGAGTTGTTGGCTGTCTAGCATCTGGGCGGGTGGGTTGGGCTCTTTAGATGCCTTCGATGAGCATGGATGTCTGTGAGCTGGCTATTTCTGAGGAGGGTGAGACGAAAATGAGCTTGTGGAGCTGGCTTGGAGGTTTTTATTTATTTTTTCATTTATTTTCGTATGCGTGGTGAAAACTTTTAAAACCTTTCATGCGGTTAAATAGGATTGGAGGGTCCTGGAGGAGACGGCCTGGAGAATAGAACTGAGGGAGGCATCTAGAAGGGTTTTTTGTGAGTGGTTTATGGGAATATCAGCTCTGAAAATGGAGGTACTGGCGTTGGGAGTGGGTCCGCATCTGGTGCCAGCAACCTGAATTCCTGGAAATCAGAACAGAAGAGAGTGTCAGCTATTTGACTTTTGGGTCTGGGAACATGCTTTGCATTTAAAATGAATTGGTCTCAAGCTGAAATCCAAATGAGATGTCTTAGAAAAGGCATTAATGCAGAGAAATGAGAACAGCCTTTATTGATGCAATGCAGGGCCCCTTCGTTATCGCGATGCAGTACAGTACTGGTGGTGGGCCATTCTTTCCCCCACAGGGCCGCTGCGGCGACTAGAGGATATAACTCGATATAACTCTTGATGAGCGACTGGGATGGAGCCGGGAGGCAAAATGATCAAAAAATCATCTGAAAGGTGGATAAGGTAAGGGATTGCATAATTATTGGAGAGAATCCAGCAGATAGCCTCTGATAACATGTCAAAAATGTTTGGTCTGCTATGGGAGCTGAAGGCCATTGAAAAGGAAAAGGGGTATTAGTAACAGGAGGAAAAGTGGAGGCAGCCTCACACTAGTGTCTGCTATGGGAGCTTGAGGCCACTGAAAGGAAAAAAGGGGGTTAGAAATAACAGGAGGGAAAGACTGAGATGTGGGGGCCTGTGTTGCAAGTGGAAGCAGCTTTGTGCTTGCTTCGGCTGCTGTAGCTGTAGGCTGCGGGAAAGTGGAAGGGTTTGTGACATTTTGCGGGACAAGCTGAAATGCCTGGGTAGCCTGCAGTGTTGCAGACTGCAATTTGTTGCTAGATTTGGCAATCTCTCAGGCCTTGTCCCTTGTGGGCGTGTCAGTGAATGATGAGATATAGTAAATAAATTGATCCTGCCAGAAAAATTGCATGGAACTTATTATGTCTGTTCCGTCTGTAACATTTCAGTGAGGTTTTATACATGTTTTATACAAGGCAAATGTAACGCGTGTGGATGATGAACTTTCGAAAAATGCCTGTTTTTTTATCCGTTTATGTCATGATGTTGTTTAACAAACTTTTCGCCACATAACCTGCTTTTAGTGACTTCACCTAAAAATGAGTTAATTTGCAACACAGTCTGCGCCGCTAACGGAGGCAGCATCGCGCTAGCGTCTGTTACGAGAGCTGGAAGTGCGGCTGCATATGCTGTTGCAGTCAGAAAAACCCCGGTGAAAGGCTGAGCCGAAGCGGGAAATGAGTGAGGCTTTGTTGCGGTGAGAACTGGGATGCGGCCCAGGCTCGTTAAAGGCCTGCTGCTGCAACCCAAAGCTCGCGGTGAGCCAGATCTTGTGTGGGACGATGGCAGTGCTCGATCTATTGGCTGCTTTGGCGGCTGGAGTGGATTTAGGAGTGATGTTGGCTGATTTGCAGGATGATGAATCGATCATACAGATCCACTTTGTTTACCCTCCGCGAGAACGGTGCATCAGAATTAATCAGTGTTTGCCTCTGGCTTAAATACTGTCCACTTTCTGATCGGAGGAATTGTTGGTACGGCCGAATGACATGAGGATGCCGGGGAAGTTGAAAGTCTCGCCAGTGGAGGCGAGGTAAAGGCTGGGCGTCATGGAGAGTGTAACGGGTCCCACTCACCTGCTCCGAGCAGGTCTCGAACCCGTGGAGAGTGTAACGGATCCCACTCACCTGCTCCAAGCGGGTCTCGAACCCGGGTCTCCGGCGGACACACTAATCAGGAGGCTAAAGGCTGCAGCCACTAGCGCGTCTCTTGAGATCAGGGGAGTGAGGTTTTACCTGCACAGCAGCTACTAGCTGGCCTCCGTTACACTCACCCCCCTAAGCCTCACTCCCATCCAGGTCACGGCACTAATGTTGCGGTCCTACTGGCCCTGCTCCGAGCGGGATTCGAATTGCAGGGGAGGCGGGCGCTGTAACAAGGAGGCTAAAGGCCACGGCCTCTAGCGTCAGTTGCTAGAGCGCCTCTTGAGATCAGGGGAGTGAGGTTTTACCTGCACAGCACTTACCCGCTGGCCTCTGCTACAAGAGCATGTGGCTGGTTGAGCAGAGCGGCAGCCACGATGAAGCCTGGTGCTTGACGGCTGTGTCTGGCGGAGAAGGAGTGGGGCCGGCAAATTGCAGCGGAGGATCGGTCTCGTCGCTGGACGGGAAAAAATAGGGTCTGTGATAAAAGTGGCAAAAGGAGCGAATCGAATGCTGAAATACTGTAGAACAGGGGTGGGCAAACTTGGCCCTTCCAGGCCACTTTCCTTCAGAGTTTAACTCCAACCCTAATCAAACGCACCTGAACCAGCTAATCATTGTCTTCAAGACTACTAGAAGGCAGAGGTGGGACTTTCAAGTCACAATCAAGTCTTCAAGTCATATCCCAAGTCCTCAAAGAGTTAAAGTTAATGAGATAATTAAGTGACTAATTAAATGACGATTGAGCATTAGTGATGAACACCTGCTGTTATTGAGAATTACAGAGGATCAACTGTTGATGTTTTATTGGTTAAAATGATGCCACCATCATGGAGGTCAGTGTTTGCTTTAGTTGGGCTCTCGACCCTTGTCTTCCTGCATTATATCTCTTTTTGTAACAATGCATGTGATATTGTAAAGCAGAAAGTTTAGTACTATGAGCAGCGATTCGCTGTTTTTACCTGATCATCATGAGCTGACCTCATTACAATCAAAATAACTTCTATTTAATTTGTATGTTTAGGTTTTTCATAATCAACCCTTTAACACTACAGCATGCAAACAGTGTTGCTCTAATAGTTATAGTGAATTAATTTCAAACCTATGTAAAGCATATAAAACTTTTAACTCCAATTTTATTTAGACGCACACAGATAACAAGAATCAGCATATGAATCTCAACAATGGTGACAATCAACAAAATGCTTCATACTGCAATGCATGCTGGGTAACACCATTGTAAAAACTCCCATCATGCTCTGCAGTATGAAAATGTATTGTCACCACTGTTGAGGATCGTATGATAAGTGTTCATGTCTAAAAGCCTGAGCCAATAAAGAATTTTTTTGTCCACTATTGAAGAGTAACATTTGTTTCACAGTACTTTTTTCGCAGTTCAGTAATAGCTGAATGTTGATCAATAAACCAAAAAGAGAGACCACTTCATGGTGTTCATTCATCATGAGTTATAAGCAAAAAGCATAAGTTAATCTACTACTACTGAAACAACACTGCAACTGTTCAGAAGCAAATTATTTCGAATTGGTAAAAGGGTCAAGAGACCAACTAAAGTAAACCTTGACCACAATTATGGTGGCACTGTGTGTGTGTTTTTTTTTTTTTCAGTTGATTCCATCCAAGGCTGTGACTGAAAAAAAGAGAAACAAAAGAACTATATCTGACTTCAGTGATGTTGATTGTTAACAGCAGGTGTTCATCACTAATGCTCAATCGTCATTTAATTAGTCACTTAATTATCTCATTAACTTTAACTCTTTGAGGACTTGGGATATGACTTGAAGACTTGATTGTGACTTGAAAATCCCACCTCTGCCTTCTAGTAGTCTTGAAGACAATGATTAGCTGGTTCAGGTGCGTTTGATTAGGGTTGGAGCTAAACTCTGAAGGAAAGTGGCCTGGAAGGGCCAAGTTTGCCCACCCCTGCTGTAGAGAGAATGAAGGTAAGATGGCTTGGGCTATTTATAGAAGTTCTCAGGATAGACGGTGTAATTGCTTCTCTTGAACTTTGTTAATAAAACATCATAAAAATGAACTGAAACTCAGTGAATACTTGACACACAAACATTAGAGTTATAACTATAGAAAGCTTGAAGTGTCTACTTTTAAACAAAGTCATGTTCTCTGATAAAGTAATCCGTATGAAACCCGCGCTATGTCCAGTTTTTCCCCATCTGAGCTAATTATCTTTATTGAGATCATGTCCATCAGCGTCTCAGCTTTTGATATTACAATCGTCCATGTGAGACGCACACACACACACACACACACATGTAATCGCCCACATCACCTCCATAAACAAAGCATCAAGACTTTTCTTCAAGTTCATCTCGACTACTTGTCGTTCCTGGAAGAAGATGCGTTGTGAGGAATAAGCTTTGGATTACCTCAAAAACAGAATGAGATGTGAAGTTTGGTTTGATCCAACGGATGAGATAATTTACATGAGTATTTTCTTTTTTATTATCCTATGTGCATCAGTTGTTATTGTGTTACTGTGACATAACTTTAACTTGTATACATTTTTCTAGTTAGACTTTTTCCAAACTATAATTACTGATTACATGTATAATCAAGTGAAACATTATGAAGTATGTTTCATTTCATTGCATCTAAATGTGTCACGATGCCAGGATGTTTTTTAATGTTCTATAAAATGATACAATATAAAAGTTCCGCTCCTGTTTTCCAAATTTGGGCAACAAGGAAGGCCCAATGTCAGCCATGCTTAAAAAAATCCTTGTGTGTTGTGTGTGCAAAACATAAGCTGGTTAACAGACTCTGTGCCTTGATCAGTAAGAATTATCTTTGGTGCCCCAAACTGTAAAAGTAATTAATGCAGTGAGAGACAACTGCTTCAGATTTATTAAACTGTAAAATAACCACCATGACTACTGATGATGTGGCTGTTTTTTTTCTTGAATCCATAGAAAGAAGCAGCAAACACTAGAAATATCAGGTATGGTTTACTTGTTGAACAGAATCTATTTTCAGGAATGACACAGTCTGTTCACATCTTTGTGTTTATATCAGTGTTCACAATAATGTGTCCTTTGACCCCCATTATGTATATTTTGATTATACTGTGTTGTAAATAAAATACAAATATTCAAAACCCCCATTTTTTTCAATCTCCTCACATTTTTTCTTACCTGCCTTAAAGTCACAGTCACACAGATGGGCCATTAGGGGATGGCCCTTTGTCTCTCAGGTGTGAATCAGTAAATATTCATGGCCATTGCTGTTTCTAGCATTTTTAAAAAAAATTCATCTTAAAAAGATATCTAAATTGAGACCTATGTTCTCAAAGTCAAATGCAGATATGTTAATTCATGCATTTATGACCTCAAGATTAGATTATTGTAATGCTTTATAGGGTGTTTGTTCTGCACGCTTAATAAACAAACTCCAGATGGTCCAAAATGCAGCAGCTAGAGTTCTTACTAGACCCAGGAAGTATGGCCACATTAGCCCGGTTCTGTCAACACTGCACTGGCTCCCTATTAAACATCGTATAGATTTTAAAATCTTGTTAATTACTTATAAAGCCCTGAATGGTTTAGCACCTCAGTACTTGCGTGAGCTCTTATCGCATTATAGTCCTCCACGTCCACTACGTTTTCAAAACTCTGGCCATTTGATAATACCTAGAATATCAAAATCAACTGCGGGCAGCATAACCTTTTCCTATTTAGCACCAAAACTCTGGAACAATCTACCTAACACTGACAGAGTGTGTCTGCCTCCCGAACAGTTTAAATCTAGATTAAAGACCCATCTCTTTAGCCTGGCGTACCCATAACACACTAATACGCTTCTATTATTCAGATCCGTTAAAGGATTGTTAGGCTGCATTAATTAGATCAACCGGAACCGGGAAAACTCCCCATAACACACAATGTACTTGTTACATTGTAAGTAGAATGGGATTTATGCTAATATTTGTCTGTTTCTTTCTTATTCTGTTTCTCAGTCCGTATCCGATCAGATGGTGGATCAGCACCAAGAGATGATGTCTACAGCCCTGATCGTCAGCAGAGACCAGGACACCCAGATGAGCCTCAGAGACATATTCCCAGTGAAGACCTCGATAAAAATATAACAAAATACCTAACTACATAATACTATTATTGTTAGAAATTGCAGCAAAATAGAAATAGAAACTTTTGAACTGTGGGTTTCGTCTGGCCAGAGGAGAACTGCCCCCCTGACTGAGCCTGGTTTCTCCCAAGTTTTTTTTTTTTATCCATTCTGTCACAGAGGGAGTTTTGGTTCCTTGCCGCTGTCACCTCTGGCTTGCTCAGTTGGGGACACTTCATTTCTAGCGATTATCGCCGATTTGATTGCACAGATACTATTTAAACTAAACTAGCTAGACAATGACATCTCTGAATTTAATAATGAAATGCCTTTAACTGAAAATTGAGTGTTTAATCTTACCATTATACATTACTGACACTCTGTCCTCCAATTTGATACTGTTAAGTGCTTTGACACAATCTGTATTGTTAAAAGCACTATATAAATAAAGGTGACTTGACTTGTGTTCCAAATATTGGGAATTTATTATTAATTTAAAAAGTAAGGTAACCAACCTCTGGAAGTCAAAGTCAATGGTGGAATGTTTTGCCTGCAGGAGAGCCCATAGACACCAGAACAAATGAGCCACCTAGGGAAAAAAATGAAATAGTCTTAAATTGGAAAATTTACAAACGGCAACAACTTATTATCTAGCCCAGTGGTTCTCAAACTGGGGTACATGAGGTGCACGGAGGGGGTACATTTTTTTGAGTTTTGGCAGTCATTTAATTCTACCCCAACTTAAAGTAACATTAAAACCGAGCGTTTATTTCTTACAAGCAAAATGCCGCTTCTAGTATAAAAACAGGAAAATGGGAGTGCTGTAAACAGTCAAATGACATCAAATTACCTCAGCTTTTGCAGTCAAAACTGACTGCATCCACTTAATAGGATGGCTGCTAAATATGTGTCAGATTGTGTCCCTACGTCTCGTGTTTCCCCTCCTCTCGTTTCCTTATTTGGAGTTCCTGTCCTCGTTTTTTTATCATTAGTTAATTAGTCCCAGGCCCTGTGTTGTTAATTATCTAGTTTACCCCAGTGTTCTTAAGCCCTGTGTTTCCTTGTCTCAGTGTTCATTCTCGATTGTCATATGTGTTTGTTAGTGAATCGTCATAGTGTGATTGTCAGTGCAATGCCTGTAATGTCAGTAGATTGTCGTAATAAAGTCCTTTGTTTAAAGTTCCTCGTCTCCGCGTTTCCCAAGCTCCAATGACTACATGACAGAAGACCGAACCAAAACCGAATCCAAAAGATGGAGTTCGCCGCCTGCTTCTCCATCCTCATCCAGCGTGATCTCCCCTTCTATGAGTATGCAGCTGAGTTCATTCAACTCGCCAAGAGGATGCGGCTGGACGACGTGGGCATAATCCATCACTTCCAGCTTGGAAGCCAGAGCGCCCCCAAGAGCCCGCTCCCCCTGATCGCCAGTCCAAAACTACCTCAAATTTCCCCAATAAATTTTATTTCAGTTGATTTCATCTGAGGCTATGGCTGAAGTCAGTTGTAGTAGTTCTTGTGTTTCTCTTTCTGTCAGTGATTCTGTTTGTTAACAGCAGGTGTTCATCACTAATGCTCAATCAGCGCTTAATTAATCACTTAATTACTTAACTGCAAGTTTTAAAACTTACATGGTTTAAGCCAAGGGGAATTGGTTTACTCAAACAGTTTGAGTTACCATAACTTGTTGGGTTTTACAGTGTATAATACCACATTTTTCTGTAGGTGCTACATATTTACAATGTATATACCATTAGTAAGTATAGTAATGTCTTATTAGCTGTCATATACTGACACTAACTGTAATTGACCATTATTACACACTTATTTGTAAGTACTACATTTTTACCACGTGTATACCAAGTACAGCATCTTGTTTGTTACATACCCCATTTTTCCGTAAGTGCTACACATTTACCATGTAGATATCATTAGTATGTACAGTATTGTGTCTTATTAGTTACCATATACGGATACTGTAAGTACCCACTTGTCCGTAAGTACTACATATTTACCATGTATATACATTAGTAAGTACAGTAAAGTATCTAATTAGTTACCATGTACGTACACTTAAGGTGAGTACCTTGTGTTACCACTCACTTGCCTGTAGGTACAAGATATTTACCATGTATGTACCAGGGAAGTACACGTACTGTAAAATAAAGTGCTACCAAAAAGGGAAAAGGAACAAAGTGTGTGTGCACATTCCAGTCAACACGTGAGATCATGCGATGATCACAGTGACATCACACCATTCTCATTTGGTGATACTCACAGTGTGAGTAATATGTGAGCTCATTGTGAATTCAAAATGTTGAGCAGGTTGAGAGGAGGCAGTTCAAATATCAGTTGCTGGGGGACATTCTACTTTCTGTTTCTTAACACTATCACAGTGCTATCACAGTGCTCTCACATGATGAGCTCATGAGTGCATGCCCAGCTAACAGATTTCTGTTATAAGAACCTTCTCCAAACATACAACTGACTTCTAGACACAGCCTTCGATGAAATCAACTGAAATAAAAGAAGACATTAAATCTCTCATGATCTCAGCAGAGAATGATTAAACAACTCCACAAACAGCATCACCAGCTCCACTCAGGTATATACTCCATCTGTAAATGTTAAAAAAGTAATAGAAATATTTCCATTTTGCTGTCAGAAGTGCATGAGCTTTTGCTTTGTGATTCTCCGCTGAACTTCACAGACTTCATTTAGAACTGCTTTTTCCTCATGATGCGTCACCCGCTGTTTTCAACCTGACACAGCACTTACTCATGCATTTACTAGGCTATTTTAAAAATGAAAAGGACTTATCCATCTGGCAGCCAGAAGCAGAAAAAAAACAAGAAGAGGAGGAAAAGAGGAAACATGACAGCGGTAAGTTAAGTGATGAGATAAGACTGACTTAACGATAATTATATGACAAACAAATGTTTTTGTTGTTAATTCCAGCTTATTTTCGTTTAATTATTTGTTAGATGAATTACTAGTCCAATTACTAATAGGGTTACTGGGAAACAGGTTCGCTAGGGTTACACTTAGAAGCAGCATGTATTATATAGCATTAGGTATTAATATGCTGCAACAGAATAGGTGGTACCGGGAGAGACGCGCACATCACCACTTGGCAAGTTTCGGTACTGTGTCTTGCTGCCAGTGGGGAGCTCACAAAACAATCAAAATAAATATCATTACATTTACTTAGTTGACATTATTTATTTAGCTCTTCTACATTAAATTAGTTGAGTTAACATAATTAGTTGTCAACTAACAATGAACTAATAGTTAATAAACTTTAAATTAAATTAAAAAGATTAAATTAAAATGCTAATCACATATTTCTGCATGCAGGAGCATTACGTAAGTTCCTGTCTCCACCACCATGGAAACTTGAGCATTGCACTTTATCTGCTGCTAACACTTCCCATCACCGTTGCCTCTGGTGAGAGAAGTTTTTCAGCTTTAAAGCTGATAAAAACATACCTCAGGTCAATAATGAACCAAGAGAAGTTGTCAGCACTGGCACTAATTTCAATTGAACGGAACATACGAAGGTCTTTGAATATGGAGGACATAGTGACATCATTTGCTGTAGCTAAGGCTCGTAAGCACCATTTTTAAGATGACAATCCCTTACTGTAAATATGAAGATTGTTCTGTATCTTCAAGATTGTATTGTACAGCATTGTATCTACTGCCATAAAGATGAAGATTAAAATTTTGTTGAAGAATAAGCACTTTGTTTTAAAAAAAATAAACTAGTTATGTTATATTATGTGTTTTGACTACTTTTTATATGTTGTATAAATATATATCTAGGTAACAAAGATATATTAACAAAATAATCTTTTAGAAGGGCCTCATCTATTAATTTTGCCTGGGGCCCCCACTTCATCTTGGTTCGCCTCTGTGTATACCTCAAGTCAGCCAAAAAATACAGAGATATGAATTTTTGCTCATATCGCCCAGCCCTACCAAGAAAGGACATCATTAGCCACCCTCATTATCTTTGCCAGTACATTCTGTGGCAGACCCCAATACTAGGAATTCAGGATTCTAGGTTTCGTATTGTACATTCATGCAACATTTTATGTCACTGTTTGACATTTACATTTTGCCAACTTCACAACTGTCAATCTAGCCCCCTCTCTCAACCTCCCCAAAATACTCACCAAGGAGAACTTGCAGACTTGTACATAAAGTTCCAGAACTTCTTTCTTGGTCACAGTTGAATCCATACCACTGGACCACTTGAAACTCTCCAGATAAGCAGTAAGCCAATCAAACTGAAGTTCGCAGCTAGGGTACAGGCTGGAGTCAACATTATTGATACCTCAAAATTCAAAGACAAATGATCTCTTAGTATGTTAGATAGACAGAAGTAAAAGTCATATCTTTTAATGTTGTTTATTGTTACTTTTTTTTTTTTTTTTTTTAGTTGTACCTGCAAATTCATTGAAATGGTTTCCAATATCATATGCTTGGTAATTCAAATCTGCATATTCATAGTCAATGAATTTTACTGCGCCTGCAATCAGGGGAAAAAAGTTATGAGTCTATGGAAAACAGTACAAGACACAATTAAATAAAATGCAATGCACTAATGAATGTCAAAATCATTCAGTATATAATCAGTTTTTTTTTTTTTTTTTGAGACCTAAATTGACTGAGTTTGCTGCAGCTTTTCTCAAAATTTGTGGCAAAAGACAACATTTCTTGTTGTTTTGCAGTGAAAAAAAAACAAAAAACAAATAGCACAGACAACATTGTTCTAACATTTTTATTTCTTTTCTGACCTCAAAAACCATTGGGCTATGATTGTTAAAAAGAGAAACTTAAGTGTTGTCTACTTACCCTATAAAGCCTATTATATCATAATTTATACATGGATTTCTAAAGACTTTAAATTAATAACATGACCCAAACTTTGTTGAAAAATCTCTAATACATCTCTAATACAAATATAAGAAATAATAATAATAATAATCATGTTAAATTGTACCAAATAATGATAAAACAGGCATGTGAAGAACATTTATTTGTTCCCCTTGCAATCATCTTTGTAGGCATACTGAACTGAATAATGTTATAAAAATCGCATTTAAGTAATTTTTTTTTGCCATATGAATAATATTTTTGCCAGTTTGGATCTCTGAATAAAAACTGGTGTATCAAGTATGTCAGAAAAAAAAAAAAAAAAAAAAAAACATGATTATTTTTTTTTTTTTTTTTGTCTTTTGAATTTTGTCTAAAAAATAGAAATGAAAGAAAAAAACCCTGACTGTTATTGAATTATTTCAAGCTTACCCAAGTAATATATATATATATATATATATATATATATATATATATATATATATATATATATATATATATATATATATATATATATATAATTCCTTGTCCATGTTGGGGTTGTTCAGAATATGCAATCCTCTTTAATGTGGCATATAGGCATTGTTGATTAATTGATCTGGGGTGTGTTTAGCTAACTATGGTCGTAAGTTCAATTGAACTCTATTGATAATGACAGAACTTGCAACCATAGTTGCTTTTGGGAAAAGAACCACTGGTTAGTAGAAAAGATGTCATTCAGAGTGTGCAAGCTTCTGTGCATGTGTGTGTGAGATAATACACATGCATTGCAGAAGCAACGGCGCAAGCAGAAATTGTGATCACATAACGAGTCTATGCCCAAATTATGTGGGAAATCTGTGGCAATTTAGAAAAATTGCAAGTTCTTCCAAATTATTTTGTTTGATTTTGCAGTTTTCCACTGATCGCAGAATCACAAAATCATGGGGGTTTTTATTATGGCTTCGCGTTACATCAGTACAGCTAAATGCACCAAAATATCTCTAGAAACATTAATTGAATACAATACGTTATGCACAAATTAAAGTGGCTTGAAACACAGTCATGGAATTCATGATATTGGTATGTAATCTTCCAGCTAATCACTTTGCATACTGCATGGCTATATGTATTCTTTCAGCCATTGAGCTTGTGTGCTCCGTATATATGTATCCGTATATAACTTTTGCTCCAGTCTTTGCTGTAATCACTGCTGAGTCTTCTCTCTGAAACTCCTACTTCCTCCCCAGCACTACCTGTCTAGATCTAATTACAGTGGATTTATGAATATTTTTGTAGCTGCATCATCATGCCTGACAAGCTCACAGCAGAATGCCTATGCATATCTTAGCAGTAGCAAGTACCTGTACTTGCTTTTCACAACAGCAGTATAGTTCCATGAGTTGTCATAACTGAAAAAGTGAAGCCTGTGTTATACTTTCTGCTTGCGCGAGTCCGCTAGGGTATGTATGATGTAAAAATCGTCATCGGAGGGTGTATGCGGAGGCTCTCTGTGGACATCCACGTGCCTCCCATTTTTTGTGACTTGTTTTGTGACTACAAAAGCAACAACTTCGCATGCGCAGGCTGTGTGAAGAAGTCTGTCGCTACGTGCACTTCTACAATCTGTTGATAAAACAATATAAAGACAGCCAGATGTGCAATAACTTGTTTGTTTACTGTTCAAGCCAATCTACTGTGCATGTATGGAACACGTCCACAGAGCGGACCACCAGCATACACTTTCGCCAATATTTCACAATAGAACAAAAAGAACATAACAAATGTTTAAACTGAGAAATTTTACACTTATCCACTAAATGAGCTCATTTCAAATTTGATACCTTCTACTGGTCTCAAAAGAAGTTTGCACAGGGGCAACAAAGGACTGAAAAAGCAAGAAATTTTGAAAAGATTCAGCTGGGAGAACATCTAGCAACTAACTAAGTTAATTGACATCAGGGGCCCGTTTAAATAAGGAGTTTCAACCAACTCTGAGTTTAAACTTGAACTCCGAGTTTACTTACCGTGAGATGGTAAAAAGGCTGAATTGTGTTAGTTTATTCAACTCTGAGTCGGTTGACTCTGATTTTAGCGCGTGCACCACGACTATGAAAAGTAATGATCAGTGGAGCTCCAAAATTACGATTCACCATGGCAACAGCTCCCGCCAAAAAGAAAAGGTGAAAACTGTAAATTATTGAACTAATATTCATTTTAACGGAATCCCATGGCAAAAAAAAAAAAAAAAGGAAAAAAACATAAGAAACAAGAACGTGGCAGCGGTTAAAAATGAAGCATAAAAACACAATTCAATCAAGGTAAAGCTTTAAGCATGAAAGTTTCATGGGAGTAGGCTAAATGATTTTACGAACATTTGACATTAAATATCATTCAGTTTGTCATGTAGCATTTGGACCAATCAGACACACAATTTTGCATTTGATTTAACAAATCAATTAGTTATTAGATTAACAAATGGTCACATACCCAGTGCCAGTAGGACTGTGAAGGACTTCAGGCCCCTGGTACCATGGCAACCCATCTAGTAACACTAGTTTTATTGCACAAAGGAATGCAAATGGCCGAGCAACACTCACTTCATATCCCCTTTAGGAAAAAGATATTATGCCATAACATGGACTCTTCTCTAATTAATTCATAGAAAAACCTTTCTTTGAATGAGCACACATATCATTAGGTCATTGTGTATATTATTACTGTTCTTGTATATGTTTTTGTGTATTGTATACTGTTTTATGCATGCTTATAATAGATCACTAGTTAATATCACTCTAACTGTAACATGTTTGGTCTCTATCAATTCGTCTTTGGATGATCTAATTGAGAGTGAATATTACTACATGTTGATACCTATGCAACATATTAATGTCCTAAGAATCTTTAATAGTTTGTATAACAACTTCCAATCCAACCCCTTTGCAAATTACCATGCTCTCAGAAAAAGGGTCATAAACACCCCCCCCCCCCCCCCCAGTATTTCCAAACTCCCGCTTCGAAATTCAGCCTTTCTCATTGGTCAAGCTCATCCTGAGAGGTGTGACTCTTCGCAGACCTTAAAGGGCTCACACACAGCTCCAAGCGCTCTTCTGCAAAAACTCTACTGCTAAATCTCCGGATTTCTGCCCGTGTGGAGAGCCTGAGCCGGTACCGGCGTGCCCGGTGGGCTCCTACATATCTCAGTTTTGCGGTTCTGTTAGATCCTAGAAGGATGTGAGCTAGAAGTTTTGTGCCAGGCCTTGCGGCCTTGACTTTCCATTCAACCAAAGCTCCGCGGACCTCAGAACGAGAATAACCTCTTTGGAATTCATCACTCTTCAACCCGGAAGAACGTGATCACGAGTCCAAAACCTTGAAACTATCAAGACTTTTCATCCGAGACTGCATTCCAGACACATGCCAACAGCCGTGGAAGTGCAAGTATGGTACATCTAACTAAATTAAACAGAGGTTTAGTAATAAGCTAAAGACCCCGTTATAAATGGCGCTGATGGTTTTACTCAGGTGGTTAACTGACTCTTTCCATAACTGCATTCTGTTTTCTCTAATGGCTTCATTCATCCACTTTAGCTCCCCTTTTGTATTTTCGCGTGAGTGTATGTATGTTTGTTTGTTTGTTTAGATTAGTTATGTGTGTTAGCGTTTAGTTAATAAAAGTTGTGTGCACAAATTACATGAGTTTCTGGTTCTGCCTTGCAAATTAATGTCCCTTTATGATTTTCGATCCTTACTACATGCTCTAATGCATTAATACTTAAGAAAGTATTTTCTGTGGCCCCGAAAATATCCTTTCTTAGAGTTGATATGAACTTACACTGAATGGTCGCTGGACGAAAAGATCAGTTGATAGCAATTTAATTCTGCTACAGTTATTACTGTCAGCCGATATAAATAATTGTAATCCTAATTAATTGTAATTATTTATATACAATTCCCTTTTAAGCTAATTTGCTACAGTCACAAATCCGGTCTATGAAATTCCGTTCTCTCACCACCAGAGGTCACTCGCTCACCACATGGACTCTTGCACTACACTACTGTTGCACTTCACCAGACTACAATTCCCATCATCCATTGCACTGACAACACACACAGCTGATTGCACTAATCACACGCTCACACCAGAGAACTATCACACAATCACACACCCTACATAACCATGGACTTCCCTTCACAGTTTGCCGAGTACTGATCTGTGTATAGCTCTCTTCAAGTGATAGCTGCTTTACTGAGCCATTCTGTGTTTGTTTAGTTCCAGTATTGTTCTGCATTTATCCCTCTCCTAGTGTTAGCTGCAATACGGAACCTGTTTGTTGTTTTCTAGTCTGTGTTCCCTGTATTTACCCCTGTCTCACCATTCGGACTCTGTTTATACCTCGCCTGGACTATTGCTCTTGTACCTGGATTATCTCTCTGCCTTACCCTGTTGGATATTGTTCGCCGATTGTCGACCCACGCTTGTCCTAGGATTACTCTGTGTCTTGCCCATGCCATACCTGTTTGCCGTAGTTTGACCCTGCCTGTGTTTTTGACCATGTCACTGTTCAATGAAAGCTTTGCACATGGATCCGCACGTCTCACATGTCGTTGGCTCCATTACACAGTATCTAGTTCAATGTGCTGCAGCTTTTTCCACATAGTCTAACACTCTTTTCATATAATTAAATAATCTCTAATCCAACCAGTTACATTTCTTAATTAGAGTAATAAAATCAATACTGACTTTCAACAGCAAGAAGGCAGAGGCTCCCAAAAAGAGGGGAGAACCTGCACCAGCACCACTGACAGATGAAGAGGAGATGGTCAAGTATTGGACGAATTCTAAAATCCAAAAGTAAAAAGAATGACTTTTGCTTTTGTATTTGTAGGAAATAAAGATGACCAAAAAAAAAACTGTGAATAATTTGTGTTGATTTAACAGCTGTGGTCATGGTATCTCGTAGCTACATCCTTCCATTCCACACAGTAATTAGTTTAATTTTCAGAAGGTGCGATGGTGGAGATATGCTTGCCATCAATGCATCCAACCACACTGGAAATCCCGAAGGAAATTCAGATTATTGGGTTAGGCTACTTCCAGAGGTCACAGATAGATGTTATTAAGTGAACGTTATTTATCAGTTTAGCCTCATTTAAACCGATTTTTACACCACTGACTTACAGTCCTGTGAAACTCCTCTTTGACGGATTTGTGCCCAGGAAAAAATTATCAGAATGAGTGTGAGTGGGATGCACACTTTCCTTAAAATCTGCATACAGCGGACTTATACACTGAAAAAAATGACACTAATTATTTTTAAGGTAAGTGGTTACAAACTATTTATTTTAGCTACATTTAATTAAAAAAATATATATATATGTTGAAAGTCAGTCAACTCAATTTGTTTATTTAAATGTAGCTAAAATAAATTGATTTTTTTTTTCTTCAGTGTAATGTGCTCTGCAGCTCCAATGTTTTAAAGTGCATTTTTCTTATTTTGCAAATTATCTGTCAATGGGGCAATAAATACAAAAATATTCTTGTTTCAGTTTGCATTAAGATTTTTCTTACCCTATGGCGGACAATTTTATACTTGTTTTACGTAAAATGCACTTAAAAGGAAAATCCCCCAGAAAACAAGACAATTTTCATCTATAAAATGCATATTAAGAATTTTTAGAGATTTGTGCTTTAAATAAGACAAAAATACTAAGTAAGAAAAGCATTTTGCAGCGTGAATGAACGAATAAGGCATTTAAACATTGCTTACGTTTTAAAACGGGGGTGAAGACCGAAAGAAACTCTGGGTTTAGCAAAGAAAACCTGCTCCCGACCAGGGGCCTGTACCATGATGACCAAATTCAGAGTTACAGGATTAGTTTCAAGTTGACAAATCCAAACCACTCCAATACGGCTTTGTTGGTACCATGATGCTGATCATCAACTTTCTTTGTCAACTCAGGCTTTGATCTTGAGTTTGTGGAATGCATGCATGTGAATGTGTAACATCAGCAGTGAACAGCCAATCACGAGCCTTGGTTAAAGGTTTTGTTAAAGGTTAAGAGATTGCAAATGCATTTAAATTCATCATATTCTTCAACGAAAAAAGTACTTGTTCATGAAAGAGGAGAGATAAAAGAAATGATCTTGCTTTATCAGTGCAGTCACAAGTGAAACTTGTTGAATTAGTTCTTATGATAACTGTTAAACTAAAATTGCTTGTGTGTAATGGATTAATAATAATAATATAAATCATATAATTATATAAATATAATATATATATATATATATATATATATATATATATATATATATATATATATATATATATATATATATATATATATATATATATATATAATCCACACTCAGAGTGTTAAAAAAGTAACACTGAAGCAGTTAACAAACTGAATCACTGAACGAAAGGAAACAAGAACAGAAAAAAAAGAGACAAGACGAGCAGAAATACAAAAACTACAACTGACTTCAGCCACAGCCTTTGATGAAATCAACAAGATAATAGAAGACATTAAATCTCTCAAGATCTCGGCAGAGGATGATTAAACAACTCCACATACAGTATTACCAGCTTCACACATTAACCAGACTGACTGTAGATGTTGATGCTTTAGTTTTGTTTGAATGACCATTAAATAGGTCAGTATTTGCTTTAGTTGGGCTCTTGACCCCTGACTTAAAACATGAAAACAAAAAATGGCAGACAATTTTTTTTTTGATGTTAGTTATGGCAAAAAAACAAAACAAAAAAAAAAAAGCCAAGAGAATGTGATCAGCATATACTAGCATGAGTAACTGATGTAATTTGGAATGTAGTCACTGGTAGATTTATTAGTTAATTTTGCTGTTGATCTTCTGATGTACGTAATTTAAGATCTGATAGTTTTAATATTAATCTGAAAAACCTTTGAAACTTATTCGGCACTGAAGTTTGTTTTTTCTTTATCAAACAGACATCAAGAATCAGCATATGAATCTCAACAATGGTGACAGTCAACATAAAGCTCTATGTTGCAGTGCATTCTGGGAGCACCAATCAAAACTCATCCATGGCTTCCAGCATGCAATGCGATGAATAAATTATGCAACTGTCTAAGTATTTTCTTTTATTCTTACTATTTCCTTTTGTTTTGCTATTTTTGTTGTGACTTTTAGTAGTGTGTTTAGTCTTTCAGATAAGTTTTAAAACTGATGGATCAAGCTTTATATTTCGTAAACAAAATCAAAAGTTTCAACCAATCAATGACATGCTCTGAATGAAATCAGTTATGAAAGTCACTAAATGCTGGTGAGTTCTCTATTGAAATCTAACCATCGACACCCGCTTACCATAACTAACTTGTCTAAACAAACACACAGTTACACCAAAGTAATTGTAATGTTTTAAATCAAGGGTCAAGAGACCAACTAAAGCAAACATTGGCCTCGATAATGGTAATTCAAACATAACTAAAACATCAACATCTAAAGTCAGTCTAGTTAGTAACGTGTGAATCTGGTGATGCTGTTTGTGGAGTTGTTTAATCATCCTCTGCTGAGATCTTAAAAGATTTAATGTCTTCTTTTATCTTGTGTTGATTTCATCGAAGGCTGTGGCTGAAGTCAGTTGTAGTTCTTGTATTTCTGCTTGTCTCTTTTTTTTCTCTGTTCTTCTTTCTCTTTCTTTCAGTGATTCAGTTTGTTAACAGCAGGTGTTCACCATTAATGCTCAATCATCACTCAATTACTAAACTAATTATCTCATTAACTTTAACACTGATTTGGTGTTACTTTTTTAACACTCTGAGTGTGGATTATATATACACTGGGAGCGTTGATTTAACACTGGGGGTTTTAATGTGCATTAAAGCCAGACAATTTTTTTTAGTACTAGTGACCTTTCATTTGGAGCAAGGGAAACTGGGGGAGTGACATTTTTTGTGTCAGACCTGTGTCACTTTGCTCACACCTGATTGGTCCAATTTCAGTTTGAGATCTCTAACTTAGAACATAACCTGCCCCGGAGCAGGTTAGCTGTGCAGTGTAAGTTGCTATGGCAATGAACGCAGCTAAAAGCCAAGCCACTTTCATGGTACCTAAAACCCAGGATTGATGCAAACTAAACTTACCTGGCTAGCCAACTAAACTGGCTTCATGGTACAGGCCCCTGGTTAGGTTCACAGGTGCCATGGTGACTCACTTCACTTAACCTCCATTCTGAAACGGGCCCAAGGTCTGTACCATGATTAGCTATAAAAGGGATGTCTTAGAGAGGCAGAGTCTCTCAAAAGTAAAGATGGGCGGAGGCTCTCCAATCTGTGAAAGAGTGTGTAAAAAGATTGTGGAATGCATTAAAAACAACGTCCATCAACGTCAAATTGAAAAGGCTTTGCAAATCTCATCATCTACAGTGCATAACATCATCAAAAGATTCAGAGAAACTGGAGAAATCTCTGTGCGTAAGGGACAAGGCCGAAGACCTTTGTTGGATGCCCATGGTCTTTGGGTCCTCAGATGACACTGCATCACTCATCGGCATGATTCTGTCACTGACATTATTAAATGGGCCCAGGAATACTTTCAGAAACCACTGTCGGTAAACACAATCCGCCGTGCCATCTGCAGATGCCAACTAAAGCTCTATCATGCAAAAAGGAAGTCATATGTGAACATATGAAGCGCCATCGTGTCCTGTGGGCCAAGGCTCATTTAAAATTGACTGTTTCAAAGTGGAAAAGTGTTCTATGGTCAGACAATTCGAAATTTGGCATTATTGTTCGAAATCACGGACTCCGTGTCCTCTGGGCTAAAGAGGGAGACCTTCCAGCATGTTATCAGTGTTCAGCTCAAAAGCCAGCATCTCTGATGGTATGGAGGTGCATAAGTGCATACGGTATGGGCAGCTTGCATGTTTTGGAAAGCACTATGAATGCTGAAAGGTATATAAAGGTTTTAGAGCAACATATGCTCCCCTCTAGATAACTTATATTTCAGGGAAGGCCTTGTGTATTTCAGCAGGACCACATACTGCAGCTATTACAACAGCATGGCTTCGTAGTAGAAGTGTCCGGGTGCTGAATTGGCCTGCCTGCAGTCCAGATCTTTCACCTATAGAGAACATTTGGCAGATCATTAAACGAAAAATACGTCAAAGATGACCACAAACTCTTCAGAAGCTGGAAACCTATATCAGGCAAGAATAGGACCAAATTCCAACACCAAAACTCCAGAAACTCATAACCTCGATGCCCAGATGTCTTCAAACTGTTTTGAAAAGAAGAGGAGATATTACACCATGGTAAACATGCCCCCGTGCCAACTATTTTGAGACCTGTAGCAGGCATCAAATTTTAAATGAGCTCATTTTCTGCATAAAATTGTAAAATTCCTCATTTTAAACATTTTTTATGTTATCTATGTTCTATTGTGAATAAAATATTGGCTCATATGATTTGAAATTCTTTTAATTTTCATTTTATTCAAATTTTTAAAAAGTCCCATCATTTTCAGAATTCGGATTATAGTCCGCGCTGTCCGTATACGCGTCCGGATTGCACATGCAGAAAGTATAACACAGTATAACATCCTTTTATGCCTACACAATATAACTAACTACATTGTTTAGAATATTGTATGTTTCAGAACAGAAAATTTTCAATTATATTCACATAGTAGTGGTCTGTAAGGCTGTAAGTTGGTACCCGTTCAAGGACAGTTTGATCTAAACTTGGAATGATCAAATAATAAAAATTTGAAATCCCTTAACCAGCTAGCTAAGACCTCAGTATGTGTGTGTGAAAGAGAGAGAGAGAGAGAGAGAGAGAGAGAGCAAGAGACACAGCATGTGCACAAATCAAGTTGCGTTAAAATGAACCCTCTGGGGTCTGAGGGTGTTTTGGGGCCCTGGAGAAGTTTTGACATGCCCTGACATTTGTGATTTACATTTACATTTATGCATTTAGCAGACGCTTTTATCCAAAGCGACTTACATTGCATTCAAGTTACAGTTTTTACATTTTATCAGCTCTTGCTTTCCCTGGGAATCGAACCCATGATCTTGGCGTTGCTAGTGCCATGCTCTACTACTTGAGCTACAGGAAAGCAGTGATTTTTTGTATCTTAAAAAAATATTTATGGCTAAAGTCTGATAACACTGTTTTCAGCTCAAACTGGGCTACAATAATATGTGAGCAGCATGAAAGTACATGTTTGTGTTTTTGAGAAAACAATGTTTATGTGTGGTTAGTGACAAACATTTTTTTTTAAGTCACTGACATAAGGCCATAAAACACATACAGCATATATGTTCACAAGACTTTTGAGAACTGGATGTGGTAAACTAGAGTTTTTGCTACAAAATTATGTGAAAATGATCCTGTTCTCTCGTTCACAGAAAACAATATATTGATTTAAGATTTGTAAAACATGTTTTGTGATAGAAAGCCATTCTATCACAAAATAAATGCCCGAGGGAGTAACATTGGCCATGAATATTTAGTGATTCACATCTGAGAGACAAAGGGCCTCCCATAATGGGCCATCAATATGAATGTGACTGAGTTGAATAGAGATTCACGCAGTTTTATTTACGTGTCTGTGAAGAGAGGCGACAGAGAACGCACCCTGTATATTTTCTTTATTTTACAAAAGCACATTGTTTTGTTGTTATTATGACTATACACAAATAAAAGTAGATCCTTTTCAGTTTCAAACAATACCTTATTCTTATTTGTACGATCAAAACTGATGGAGTAATTTTAGTTCTTTTCGCGGTCATAAAGAGAATACGAGACAGACCGCACTGGTGCGGGCTTCAACCCCAGGGTGTTAAAATATTTATATACTTTTTTTTTTTTTTTAAATACAAATTTATCTATGAAATGCTGACTCAAACCTGACATGAAACTCAACAGGTCTTTGTTCTTGAGTCCAGTAGCAGACCTATGGCCAAAACCTCAATTTGCACCAAAAGAAAGGCATGATTAAAACAACCTCAAACTCGACTATTCTAATAAATGTTAGTCACCTTCTTCTTGGTTATAGATGACATTTTTAGTCAGGAGATCATTATGACACAGTACTACTGGGGAGTTGATATGGGTAAGATGACTCTTCAATTCCTCCATCTCTTTGACGATGATTTTTAGGCTAGGCACCTCCACATGGGCACTGGATCTAAAGAACACAAGTGTGCAAATATTTTGTAATATTAGTAATATTTTGGCAGAGCTGAATTGCATATATATATATATATATATATCTTTTTGTCATCTCATAATTTGAAAGGCCATACATGAAAGCTGTCCAAAGAATTTATGAACCAGCAATGACTCTATGCAGTTTAGTTTTCATAAATTTGATGTTTTAAAGGTGCGTTAAAGTTTTACTATGCAACTACTGTAAACAATAATTGGTTTAGAACTGTGAAGCTTTTGGGTGTTAATGGAAGCAATCTACTCCATTTATGTTTAGATCATTGTTCTGATTTATTTTATTTTATTTTATTTTATTTTTAAGCAGAGGCTCTATTATTTCTTTTGACATATTGCATGTTCAGACATCCATACAACAAAATATTCTGGGGATCAAAAATGCTGGTGGTGGATGACAAGAATGAATGAATGCTGGCAGGGTACGAGTTCATTTTGAAATACACATTACATTACTGCATTTCAAAGTGTTAAATATCATGCTTTTAACTCCACCACATTTAGCAAATAATGCCTTTTTCAAGTTAAGTAATAAGTAGTGCTGGGCAACGATGAAAATTTTTAATTGTGATTAATCGCATGATTTTTCTGCGATTAATCGTGATTAATTGCATTGTTACGCACAAAATTTAATAATGAATTCAGAAGAATTTTGAATAATGAATTGTTTTCATTTAAAAGTACATTACAGGTGCATCTCAATGTCGTGTCGTGGAAAAGTTAATTTATTTCAGTAATTCAACTCAAATTGTGAAACTTGTGTATTACATAAATTCAATGCACACAGACTGAAGTAGTTTTAAGTCTTTGGTTCTTTTAATTGTGATGATTTTGGCTCACTTTTAACAAAAACCCATCAATTCACTATCACAACAAATTAGAATACTTCATGAGACCAATACAAAAAAAAAAAGATTTTTAGTGAATTGTTGGCCTTCTGGAAAGTACTGTATATGTACTCAATACTTGGTAGGGGCTCCTTTTTCTTTAATTACTGCCTCAATTCAGCGTGGCATGGAGGTGATCAGTTTGTGGCACTGCTGAGGTGGTATGGAAGCCCAGGTTTCTTTGACATTGGCCTTCAGCTCATCTGCATTTTTTGGTCTCTTGTTTCTCATTTTCCTTTTGACAATACCCCATAGATTCTCTATAGGGTTCAGGTCTGGTGAGTTTGCTGGCCAGTCAAACAAACCAACACCCTGGTCATTTAACCAACTTTTGGTGCTTTTGGCAGTGTGGGCAGGTGCCAAATCCTGCTGGAAAATGAAATCAGCATCTTTAAAAAGCTGGTCAGCAGAAGGAAGCATGAAGTTCTCCAAAATTTCTTGGTAAATGGGTGCAGTGACTTTTGTTTTCAAAAAACACAATGGACCAACACCAGCAGATGACATTGCACCCCAAATCATCTCAGATTGTGGAAACTTAACACTGGACTTCAAGCAGCTTGGACTATGAGTTTCTCCACCCTTCCTCCAGACTCTAGGACCTTTGTTTCCAAATGAAATACAAAACTTGCTCTCATCTGAAAAGAGGACTTTGGACCACTGGGTAACACTCCAGTTCCTCTTCTCCTTAGCCCAGGTAAGATGCCTCTGACGTTGTCTGTGGTTCAGGAGTGGCTTAACATGAGGAATACGACAACTGTAGCAAAATTCCTTGACACATCTGTGTGTGGTGGCTCTTGATGCCTTGACACCAACCTCAGTCCATTCCTTGTGAAGTTCACCCAAATTCTTGAATCGATTTTGCTTGAAAATCCTCATAAGACTGTGGTTCTCTCGGTTGGTTGTACATCTTTTTCTTCCACACTTTTTCCTTCCACTCAACTTTCTGTTAAAATGCTTGGATACAGCACTCTGTGAACAGCCAGCTTCTTTGGCACTGAATGTTTATGGCTTACTCTCCTTGTGAAGGGTGTCAATGATTGTCTTCTGGACAACTGTCAGATCAGCAGTCTTCCCCATGAATGTGCAGCCTAGTGAACCAAACTGAGAGACCATTTTGAAGGCTCAGGAAACCTTTGCAGGTGTTTTGACTTGATTAGCTGATTGGTGTGTCACAATATTCTAATTTGTTGAGATAGTGTATTGGTGGGTTTTTGTTAAATGTGAGCCAAAATCATCACAATTAAAAGAGCCAAAGACTTAAACTACTTCAGTCTGTGTGCATTGAATTTATTTAATACACAAGTTTCACAATTTGAGTTGAATTACTGAAATAAATGAACTTTTCCACGACATTCTAATTTATTGAGATGTACCTGTATATGAACAAAAGTGCAGTAACACTTGGTTTGCAAACACTTTAAACAAATAAGGTGTTTTTTTTTACAGCACTGTAAAAAAAAAAAAAAAAAGTTGACCTAACTCCAAAAAATAAGGCAACTTATCGCAATCAAATTTGTAGGTTAACTTAACTAGCAACCGACAACTTAAAAACTTTAGTTTATCTAATGAATAAAAGTCAGTCTTCTGAGTGTTAAAAGATCTGTAAGAGCAACCAAAGATGTTTTAGCAATTAACAACACTAATAATTTTTTAACAACCCTTTTTCTATTAGATTTATGTTCATTTTCAAACTTTTTTACATAACATGGACAGTATTTGCCTCTTAAACGTAAAAGCAAACATTTATGCTAATGAACAAATATATTAAACAAGCTGCAATGAGATGCAAATGTACAGTACCTCAACACACGATTCTCAAACATGGTGAGGATCAACAAATTTTAAATCAGTAAAAATATATCACTGTAAAACCTGATAAGTCACGGTAACTCAAACCGTTTGAGTAAACCGATTGCCTTATAAACCCAAGTTAGGTTAACTCAAACTGTTTGAGGAAACTTATTGCCTTAAACCATTCAAGTTTTTTAAACTAATAATTATGAGTGCTCTGAACTTCAATTAAGTTCACTAAAATAAGATATGCATTGCAGTTAAGAAATTAAGTGATTAATTAAGTGCTGATTGAGCATTAGTGATGAACACCTGCTGTTAACAAACAGAATCACTGACAGAAAGAAAAACACAAGAACAACAACTAACTTTAGTCACAGCCTCAGATGAAATCAACTGAAATAAAATACATTAAATCTCAAGATCTGATTAAACAACCCCACTAACAGCATCACCAGCTCCACTTATTAATAACCAGACTGACTTTATTTCTGTCAGATATCTACAGAAGATCTTATTGAGAATTAACTAAGGATTTGATGTTGAGTCATTGTTTCACTGACCTTAGTGCATATCAGTCACTCCTCCCTTCCTTCTCTGCAAATGTCTCCACTGCTAAAACCACATACTACCACAACAAAATCAACAACTGTTCTGACTCTCGCTCACTTTTCAAACCTTTATCTTCTCTTCTCTGTCCTCCTCCCCCTCCTCCTTCATCAACTCTTACAGCTGAAGATTTTGCAATTTTCTTCACAAATAAAACAAGAACCATCAGTGACCAGTTCCTCACAACACAAATTGATAACTTCATACCGACAAATACACACTCTCTCACCTCCTTCTCTCCTCTCTCAGAGACGGAAGTTTCTAAACTCATCCTTTCCAATCATCTGAACCTGTCTGCTGCTTTTGGCACAGTTAACCATCAGATCCTCCTGTCCACTCTCAGAAAGATGGGAATCTCAGGAACCACGCTCCTGTGGTTTGAGTCTTACCTGCTCGAATTTCAGCCTGTCTGAGTGACATTTCTAGCTGGATGAAAGACCATCACCTTCAGCTCAACCTCGCCAAAACAGAACTGCTCGTGGTCTCAGCCAATCCATCACTTCACCACAACTTCTCTATACAGCTGAGTTCGTCAACCATAACTCCTTCCAAGACAGCCAGGAAACTTGGAGTTGTGATAGATGATCAGTTAAGCTTCACAGACCATATTGCTTCAACGGCCCGGTCCTGCAGATTTGCCTTATACAACATTAGGAAGATTAGACCCTTCCTGTCAGAGCAAGCCACACAACTCCTTGTCCAAGCTCTTGTTCTCTCCTGACTGGACTATTGTAATGATCTCTTGGCAGGCCTTCCCGCAAGTACTATCAAGCCTCTGAAACTGATCCAGAATGCAGCAGCCAGAGTGGTCTTTAACGAACCGAAGAAAGCTCACGTTACCCCTCTCTTCATCAGGTTACACTGGCTACCAATAGCCGCTCACATAAAATTCAAGGTACTGATGTTTGCCTACAAGACAACAACTAACGCTGCACCAATATATCTAAACTCACTAGTTCAAACTTATGCACCCTCCAGAAGCTTGCCTTCTGCAAGTGAACGACGCCTTGTGTTGCCATCACAAAGAGGTACCAAATCTCTCTCACGGACCTTTTCCTGGACTGTGCCTAGCTGGTGGAATGACCTCCCGATCTCAATTCGAACAGCTAAGTCTTTAGCCATTTTCAAAAATCATCTAAAGACACATCTTTTTCACCAGCACCTGACCAACTAATACTAACACTTACCTATTCTATCTCATTTAAAATATAATAATAATAAAATAAAAAATAGCTACGTGTACTGTGCTGGACTAACTGAGACTTGTCATGGCACTTGTATACTGCTGCACTCTCGATGGTCTGATTGCTTCTATTGTGCTCATTTGTATGTCGCTTTGGATAAAAGCATCTGCTAAATGATTAAATGTAAATGTAAATCGGAGTGGCTGCACTGTAAAAAATGATACACTATATTTACTCAATAAAATTGTCAATAGATTACAAGCAATATCATTAATTAAATTCAACACATAAAAAATTATTAGAATTAATCAAATGAGATTATTACAAATTAATCATTCAAAATTAGTAAAATAGCACAAAAAAGTAAAATTTAAACAAAAATATTGATTTCACTGGACAAAAAAAAAATAAAAAAAAATAAATAATATAAAATAAAAAACACTATGCTAATGAATAGTATGCATGCCAGGCCAGTAGTTGGCGATCAAGAAACACTGCGCATAAATGTAATAAGCATGCACATGATGTCACCTTTTTTACAAATTCATGTTTTTGTTGTTCACATTGAGATAGTACAGGCATCGTGTTCAAAAGCTTGTGTTTCCAGGCCCCCAAAACAGAGTTATTGAAGACAGCTGATGTTAACAAACAGAATCATTGAAGGAGAAAATCAAAATTTTTAGGTTACCATTACGGTGGTCAATGTTTGCTTTAATTGGACTCTTGACCCTTGACCCTAAAACAACAGTTAGAAAAACCAAAAGAAAAGGTGGTCTAGTGGTGTTGGTTATGTTTTGACATCATCATTTGACCTGAATTTCTGAACTCATTTCACTGAAGCCTATTCTCTGAATTAGATTTGTTTGATTACAGCAGCCCTGTAATTCTACAGTGTAAGATCTGGAATCCAAAGGGTTTCTTAAGAATTGTTCTGATTAAAAAAAAAATGATTCTTTTAGGCACACTCTGACATCAAGAATCAGAGTATGAATCTCAACAACAGTGATAAATAGATCAACTCTGAACATCACAAGACAAGCTACAAAAAATATGCTATGCATGATGGGAGCTATTGATGAGTTTTGATTGGTGGCACCAAGAATGCACTGCAACATTTTATGGTCACCATTGAGGTTCTCACGCTGATACTTGAAGTCTGTGTGCCTATATGAAAGTTCTTTTTTTTTTTTTGTTAATCAGAAGAGCTTTTAAAAATCTGTTTATGCTGAAAATTACTGACACCGTACAATCATAGAATGGCAGAAATCAATACAGTAAAGCCAACTCAGAGATTCAGGTCAAATGATGGATATGTCAAAACATAACCAACACCACCGGTCATCTTTTCTCTTGGCTTGTCTTAACTGTTGTCTAGCTCAGTTACAGGAGCTAAACAATATCCAATGTTAAAGAATCAAGCGTCAAGAGCCCAACTAAAGCAAACATTGATCACCGTGATGGTGACCCAATGGTAAAACATGATTTTCTCCTTCAGTGATTCTGTTTGTTAACATCAGGTGTCTTCAATAATTCAGTTTTGAAGGCCTGGAAACAAGCTTTTGAACACCATGCCTGTATCATCTCCATGTAAACAACAAAAACATGAATTTGTGAAAAAGGTGACGTCACGTGCATGCATATTACGTTTTTGTGCAGTGTTTCTTGATCGCCAACTACTGGCCTGGCATGCATTACATAATATTCATTAGCATAGAGTTTTTATTTATTTATCTATTTATTTATTTATTTATTTATTTATTTATTTTGTCGAATGAAACCAATATTTTTGTTTTAATTTTACTTAATTTGTTTGTGCTATTTTACTCATTGTGAATGGATAAGTTGTAAGCATCTCATTTGATTAATTCTAATTCATTTTTATGTGTTGAATTTAATTAATAATATTGCTTGTAATCTGTTGACAATTTTATTGAGTAAATATAGTGTATCAGATTTTACAGTGTGAAGAGGATTAGGTTTTGTTCTGAAGGGAATGCGCGATGTTCAAGTTTCACGATGAATGCAGCTAAAGTAAACAGTCCCTCAGAGAGTGGCTCAGAAGAGAGGGGAAGAGTCAGCAGAGCTCATTAACATTTAAAGGAGAATGACACAATACCGCTTTCTCTGACAGGAGCTGTTTTTGACAGAGTGAAAAAGGTGTTTTTTACACTACCAATGAGAAATTTTAACCAAACTATGTTACAGACTTTTCATTAAGACCCTAAAGAATAATATCAACTTGTGGAAAATGGGCATTATATGACCCCTTTAAGAGGCAAATACTACCCATGTTATGTAGAAAACTTTGAAAATAAACATAACATGTAAAGGAAAGAGGATTGTTAAAGTAAAAGATTAGTATTGCTAAAACATCATTGCAGTATAAAAATAAAAAATAAAAAAAAATAGTTGTTTCAACTTAAAATAATTTGTTACCTCGCTGACTTAAAGTTTTTTAATTTAGTCAACTAAAATATTCCAGTTGTCCCTTAAATTAACATCGAGTAACTGAACATTTCAAGTTGACTAAACTAAACATTTTAAGTCAGCGGGGTAACAAATTATTTTAAGTTGAAACTTTTATTTTTACATTGTGGTTGCTCTGACAGATCTTTTAACACTCAGTAGGACTGACTTTTATTCATTAGATCAGTGATCCTTAAATCTGGCTCACGAGATCCACTTTCCTGCAGAGTTTAGCTCCAACCCTGATCAAACTCACCTACCTGTGATTGATCTTGAAGACACTGATTAGCATGCTCAGGTGTGTTTGATTAGGGTTAGAGCCAAACTCTGCAGGAAAGTGGATCTCGCGAGCCAGATTTGAGGATCTCTGCATTAGACAAACTAAAGTTTTATCTATCGCTCCATGCCATTCGTTTAGCCGTCACTGGCTCAGTTGGAAGAGGTGGGGCAGAGTGCGGATCAGTTGGGCTCGGGCACAGTAAACACGTAGTGTGAGCGCTAACCGCGCCGGAGAGCGGAACTTTTGATACGTGCAGCACGATTGCATTAACATTTCTGAGCGGCATGTGAACGCTGCTGCAGTCTTAGGCCCACTCCAAATGCTCTCATTGGTTGAGACACGTGATGACACTCATACCAAGCCAGTACTGATTAACATTCCATCCCTCCTGTGGCCCACGGTTTGTCTGTATGTATATTGAGGGCCAGTGAACAACAGACTTTCAAATTTAAATCAGTGATTAATAGCAGACAGTCACTATGGTTAATAGCAGACAGTTACAATAATAATAATAATAAACTATGTTAATGCGCGATAAAATAATTGTCGGTGTTAATTAATAAATGTGTTAATGCGATAATAACGTGTTAACTTGCCCAGACAATATAAGCAATAGAAATAAGCAATTTTTATAAAAAAAAATAAAAATAAAAAAATCTCTCTCTCTCTCTCTTTTTTTTTTTTTTTTTTTTTTTTAATTAATTAGTTCACAATACCAATGATTGATCCACTAATCGGACTGAACTGGTCAAAGCAGTTCACTCCAGTAACTCACTGACTTGATGCAGTTGGTGTGGGTCTTTGAAATATTTTATTGTTGGTGTGAGCAATAAACTACCAAAATACCTGTGTTTGTGAATAACTTAGGGACCACGGACATGACATGGCAGATATTTGTGCTAAAAAAATCAACTGCAAAGAGGAAGATTACAGAATTTGTTTACTTCAACTACCTCTGCTAATTTCATGAAGATGTTGACTTAAAATATAAATTAATGTAAAACTGCTCTGAAAGAATTATCTGTTATTTGGCTAATAATTTTAAAAAGGTAATATGAAACAATAACAACGTTGCAATCCTGCTGAATTTACTTTTTAACATCAAAATTGAGATGAACTATGCACTCATCTATTCATTTACAAACCACTTATCCTATATAGAGCATTTGAAATTATGTTTTTTCAAATGTAAATACACCATTCAGTTATTTTAATTTGATCAAGCATAGAGTTAGACGTAGTAGAGTTTGTGATTACAGTGTTTCATAACACTGATGTTCACTTACTTTTGCTGTTCAGGAGCATCAGAACTCTGGACCAGATTAAGGAACTGGGACAATCTAGACCACAGAACGGGTGAACTGTTTCCAGTTTCTTCCGACTTTATGGAATGGATTTTCCCCATTTCTGTTGCAATCAATCTGCAGTCAATGAAAAGGCAATTTCAGTTAAGCATATTGAGAAGCTGAAATACTAATACAAAATAAATAAAAAAAGCTTTCATTTAGTTAAAGTATTTTAGGTAGCCAAATCTACCCTCACTCAGCCATGTTCACTCAGTCATGAGAGCATTTATTAGCACACAATCATAAATATGATATTAAGAAATATACTACTAGTGATCCAAAGTGTCAACGGGTTAATAATACTCCACAAGCACTGTGAGTGCATGTGCCTTTCGTGTGTATTTGTGTGTTTGTGTGTGTACGGTAAAGGCTCAGACCTGTAAACAGACGGCTGTCTAAGCAGTGTGTCGTCCAGCACAACTCCTTTGACAAACTCATAGCAGATACCATTGGTAAAACTGCAGTACAGTTCCGGGCCACAGCCGTGTTTGTATAGCACCCGGAACATCTCCATTTCCTTATCTCGGTCCATAAAAAGCTCAGTCATCTGTCCATAAACCCTCACCAGTAAAACAGGGTCTTGCATCAGAGAGCCCACATAGCAGCCCATTAATTGGTTAGTGATGCCCTCAGTGAAAGCCTAGGATAATTAAAATAATAATAATAATTATTTAATAATTATTTTGCACATGCTGCAATTAAGGTACCAAGCACAACAGAGGTAAAATAAAGAGCTAAGAAGCTCTTACTCAGTAAAGACTAAGGTTCTCCAACACTGCTCCTGGAGAGCTACCCTCCTGCAGACATAAAGTTGCCTTCACATGCTATCGGAATTTTTGTAAATACGGGTTTCCTAATAGGAAATTGGAAGTGAACGGCCTCTCAAATCGTATTTACTACTGGGAAACTCGTAGATAATTTTGATACCAGAGTTTCCGAGCTGGGCAGACCATAAACTTTAAACATGAGCGGACAACGACAACGATTGCTGATGTCAATGTTATTCTTTATTTATTTATTTTTCACGACAACTACATCACTGTGTCTTGTCGCTAAAGTAGTGTATTTATAGGCTATATATGAACAAAAATTTGATGCATATTGTATGTTTAATAAACAGTGAAATAAGCATGTATTTGACCAAAATTCCAGAATCGGCACCAAGCTTACTATCGAGTGTGGCAAATGTTCATATGCTTGTCAACCAACGGGATGCTACATTTTATTCTTTTTAAAAACAAAGCACCTGAATGTGACAAGCTCATAATCATGACTTCATAAGTGGGCAATAAGAAATTTCTAATAGCATTTGAAGGCAGCAAAAGTTCCAGCCCTGCTTCAACACACCTGTCTGTAATTAAGGAGCCCTGGACACCTTGATTAGCTGGTTTAGGTGTGCTTGATTAGAGTTGAAGCTGAACAGTACGGTAGCTCGGAGCAGGGTTGGAGACCCCTGTTTACGACATTTATTGATACAGCATTCAACATGACTGATGCCCAAAAAGGCAGATATAGGTAAAGTAGGTATCTGTCAATTCGGTATGCATTCCAAATATAATGACACCGATTTTTGGCCAAACTGGTCAGAAGTTAAGCAAACATGTCAAATGTTGACCAGGAGGTGGTGTTGTGCCGAAACTAATCATGTGCCCTCAGGTTATTCTTCTTATAACACATACCAAGTTTGGTCAGAATCTGTTAAAGCGTTGCCTCATATATAGCCTCATGTCCATTTTTGCACAGACTTTTTTAAATGAGTTCATATGCTTTATAAAAACAGTTTGGTATATCAAAAGCTATTGATAACAGACTGCTCTGAAGACGATCTGAGGTAATTTTGGTAAAACAAATTCTTTTTGTATTGGTTGAGGCAATTTTAAGTCTGACAAACATATATCACTCACAAATTTTTCAGTACATGTTTTTTTTTTTTTATCACTTTATAATAACTGCATGCTATGAATCATTAGGTAAGCATTAGTAAATAGTCAGTTCATCCTTTATAAAGCATTGTCCCAACATTAATAGTCATTAGTAAGCAGTTTGTAAATACAGCTATAAATGCCTTGTTCTTGATTCATAAGCATATCTATTACAAAGGAGATTTAAAGGCTCAGTTATCTTCCTAACAGAAAAAAATAAACAAACACAACACAGAGGGATACAGAACTCAAAAATATTTATTTCAAGATGAAAAATAAAAACTGTCCAACTGTACACTTTAATTTTTCTTTTTAGAAAATATTTCTGTTTTCTGTATCCCTTGGTGTTGTGTTTGTTTAACTTGTCTGTTTGGAAGATAAATGAGCCTTTAAATCTGCTTTGTAAATGCTTTACAAGGTATGAATAGTCCTCACTTTAGATGAGCTCACAAAAATAGATGGCTGGCAACTACTAAATGTTTTATAACTACCTGACTTAATCATGAATTACAGCAGGAATATGTGTTAATAAAGCATTTATTAACACACTGAACAACTATTATCATGTGTCTAAATAATAAGATTTATAAATGTACATTTAAATAGTTTATTAATCATTTACTTACACTTTCTAAATGATCTTATGAACCTCTGACAACTTCTAAATAACTGGTTTGTAAATAACGTAATAAGTTAGAAATGATAAATTGATCATTAATAAAGTATGAAAATACAATTATTAAACATTATAAATATGCACAAGAACAAAACATTTATAGCTGTTTTTATAAACTGCTTACTAATGCCTATTAATTTTGTAACAATGCTTTATAAATAATGAATTGACTATTTACTAATGATTAACTAATGATTCATAGTGTGCAGTTATTATAAAGTGTTACCAATAAGTTTCATACAGAAAGCAAACAAGGAATGTTTTCCATCACTGAAGTGGTCAATGACTTTCAATGTGAGTTCTGCACATGTAAAATCTCCCATTATAATAACTGAAGCTGTCCACACTGCAAAACTAATATCTTACTTGCATCGTACCTGCACCTTTTTTTTTTATTATTATTCTTTTTTTCTTTTTTTTTTTTAACACAATGATAGAATTCATGTGCACAAAATTTCTTCTTTATCTGTGACTAATGTGAATGCCTTTGATCTCATATGAAATGAGTGTGGTTGGTTGCATGTTTAAAAAAAAAAAACACTGTGTAAAAATAAATCTTTGATGCAGCTTTGAGCAGATCTAAATGTAATTCTGCAATCAGCACTTTTCATTCATTTTCACATTTCACTTTAATCACGACAGTAATAACTGATTGTTTAATTTTTGGAATTGTGCAGGGGAAATAATTCTGACCCTGAATCGCCCCTGATCTGGCATTTGGAGAAAACAAGAGTGAGTAAATGACAGGATTTTTATTTTGGGCCAGCCACTAGATGCGCAGGGCCCTATTGATCCCCTAAGGATTTTTTTTTTTTTTTTGGATTGTCCGAGGCTTTTTGGGGGCCTTAACCTGCTCAAAAACTCTTGAAAATTGGCACACACATTGGAATCTGCGCTCATTAGGATGCTGCAGAGGCTGGGACCCGGGCATGGCACAGGGGCTTTACAATGCCCTTGTCACAATCATAGACCTTTGTGTTTCTTTCGGTTTATTATTGCTTGCCTAAGTTCCGTTGACCTACTTTCCTGAGTTTCCCCTTGATTACTTGAGTTAGTTCACCTGTGTCTTGTCAATTATCCTCATTTTGCCTGTGTATTTAAGTTGCTGTCTGTTCAGTTCTTTTTTTGTCGGATCTCGGCAAGGTTGAGTGTGTCACCTGTCTTCCTTTGTGTGGATTTAAAATATGTGGATTAATTAAAGACTATTTGACTTCACCTTCATCTCTGAGTGCGTTTCTCCGCACAGAAATGTGACAGTCTCCTGGAACACAGTCTGGAAATCTTTCTGCATATCTTATACATACTTGCACGTATACATATGAAACTCGGTTCACATATAGAATTCACTGAGCTAAACAACGTTTGCACTGCGTGTCATAGGCTCCACCCAACAGGAAGTGAGCTTTTCAGAGTTTTCTGAAAAGCGCATGTTGTGGAAATTGCAATACTCCTTCTAGGTGTCTGACTCAGTCAACGTGATCTCAAGACATTAGGGATACTAAATTGTGAAGGGATTTTTGATATCTTGAAACGTTTGGCCGTAGCGTGGCAAAGACGTTATGGTGAAAAATAAGAAACAGGAAGTGTCTAATAACTTTTGCATAAAGTGTCTAATTTTGATCAATCTTCAGCAGTTTGTTTGTTATGTGACTTCTATGAGTCAAAGTTATAGTGCCACCAACTGGCAGCAGGAAGTGTGTTATTTTCAAAATGCTTTGAAATCAGCCCCTTATTTTACTGATTTGCTTCAAACTTCATCAGAATAATATATCTTAAATGCTGTTGCCGTGGAAACATGTCAAACTTTAATATTCTTTTCCCGTGTTTTTAAGGCCCTTAACATGCTTAGAATTTCATGAAACTCAAGACACACATCAGCATTAATGATAGTTAGACTGACAAAAGCTTATAAATGGGCGAGGAGCAGGCGTTCTATAGCACCACCTTTTGATAAAAGCGAGGGGGTTAGTTTTTCCTACAGTCACTAAACTCGGTACATATATTATACTAATCAAGCCGGACAATTTTGAAATTTACAGTCATTAGCTACGACCAACAGGAAGTCAGCTATTTTGGTTTGAATGTGAATTTTTCATGGCAACACCTATTAAAGTAAACAGTAAAAATGATAGCAGTACTTTTCTTATATATTTAAAGTGCATTATCCAAACATATGAAGAACAGGTCATTCTAAGGAAACATGCTTAGTTTCATAAATTTAAAATGCTCCGGGAGTGACAGAAAATTAAAATCTGTCAAACATTTCAGCTGAGAGATGAAGGCTGTAATACTAAAGTTGACCACTAGGAAAGTCATAGGATAAGAAATGTATTAAGTCTGATATTTCTTCTGTCTTTTTCCAATCCATTAAAATGGCAAATAAATGTGTAGAATCGGGAACACGTTATAATAACTTTCAGTTGTAAGTCATTTATAAGTGATTACTTAATGATTAACTAATATTTTACAAAACATGACTATGTGTTCATAGATGATTAATAAGTTATATGTTAATATTTTAGCTATGTTTTGTAGATTAAGTTATAAATCATTTACAAGTGATTAGATAATGATGAACTAATCATTTACAAAATATGACTATACGTTCACAAATGATTATTAAGTAATATGCTAATGATTTACAAATCTGTCGTAAGTTATCTTTAAAAAATAGCATATCATGAAATAATCAAACAGATCCTTAGTAAATGCTTAATAAGTTACTAGTTAATATATTATTAATCACATATTATTCATTGAAATGTCAACATTGTACTATTGTCTCAATAAATATTTGTTAATCATGAACAAATGATGATCAAACCATTAGTAAATGATCGTGATATTATGTTGGTAACACTTTATTTTAAGGTCTCTTAACTAGTTGCTAATTAGCATGCATATTAATAGAATATTAGCCATTTATTTGTCGCAATTAAGCACATATTAATGCCTTATTCTACATGACTTTATCCTACATCCCTAATCCTACCCGATACCTAAGCTGAACAGCTACCTTACTAATTATTAATAAGCAGCAAATTAGGTATTTATTGAGGGAAAAGTCGTAGTTAACAGTTAATAAGTGTTCCCTATTCTAAAGTGTTACCATTATGTTTGTATGTTTTGTTAAAGTTGTAAGCTGGTCTGTTAAAAAGCACAAAAATGCAATTATGCTAAAACTATTTTGTATTTATTTATTTATTTATTTTAAGAATAATAAATTGTTTGCTGTCAAGTGCTGTCAATAGATGTGTAAATGTATGTGCTGATGAGAGAAAGGGTTTAACACAACCCACTGGAATCCCCTGACTCACTTGACAGCAAATTATTTATTATTCTTAAAAAAAAATAAAAATAGTTTTAGCGTACAGTAATTGCATTTTTGTGCTTTTTAACAGACCAGCTTACAATTTTAACGAAACATACAAGAATTATATACTGATCATTTACTAGTTTAATCATAATTTGTTCATGATTAACACATCTTTATTGAGAGTACAATGTTGACATTTCAATGATTTATAAGTAATTAATAATGTATTAACTAGTAACTATTAACCATTAAGGATTTGTTTGAAAATTTCATGATGATATTTTTTAAGATAACTTAAGACAGATTTGTAAATCGTTAGCATATTACTTCATAATCATTTGTGAACATATAGTCATGTTTTGTAAATGATTAGTTCATCAACATCTAATCACTTGTAAATGATTTATAACTTAATCTACAAAACATAGATAAAAATATTAACATATCACTTATTGATCATTTATAAACGCATAGTCTTGTTTTGTAAATGATTAGTTCATCATTAACTAATTATTTTTAAATGACTTGTAAATCAAGTCAAGTTCAAGTTGAGCGTTATTGTCATTCTGCTACATGTGTGGACATATAGTGGAACGAAATGTCGTGTCTCGCAGGACCACGGTGTTACATACTAGTTAAACATGAGGTACACATACAACAATGCAAATATAGGGGGGAAAAAAACAATAGGGCTATACAACAGTTTAACCATCTGACTATACATATACTATAAATACTATAACTACTATACCTAGTTGACTACACATACACAAACTGAGACTGTACAAGAACTTTACATAAATACTGTACATGAAATAGTGCTAAAGACATATTTGTACATGAAATTGTGCAGGAAATATATATTTTGTAAATTAAATTGTTCAGAAGAGAGATTTTGTGGGAAGCAGCGCATAGTGCAAAAGATTTGGTAGTGCAATGCTCCAGTAAACATTATTTTGTAGTGCAATATTCAAGTAAACATATATTATCTTATTGAGTCTTTGTTGCAGGGAGTGTTTATAGAAAGTGTCTAGTGTGCATATAGTGGGACGAGTGCGTTACTACAGGTGGTTTGTATAGTCCACTCACCTGTGTGTAGCACACCCAGAATTGCAATTAGGAGAAATTTGTCAATAGTTATTTATGAGTTGAGGTGTTCATGGTTTCAGAGCGGGGACAGGGAGATTGGAGTTAAGAGCTCTCACAGCCTGGGGAAAGAAGCTGTTGAGCAATCTGACAGAACGAGCTTTGATACTCCGGTACCTTTTTCCTGATGGCAGGAGCTGGAAGAGGTTGTGGGAGGGCTGGGTGGGGTCCTTCACAATGCCGGAGGCCTTGCTGGAGCATCGTGCAAGGAAAATGTCCAGGATGGAGGGAAGAGGGGCACCGATGATCTTTGCGGCAGTGTTCACTGTCCGTTGTAGGGTCTTGCGGTCAGCAGCACTGCAGTTCCCATACCAGACAGCGATGCAGCTGGTCAGCACACTCTCAATGGTGCTCCTGTAAAAGGTGGTGAGGATGGGTGGAGGGAGACTTGCCCTTTTCAGTCGACGGAGAAAGTAGAGGTGCTGGTGTCCCTTCTTGTTGAGTGACGTGACGTTGGTGGTCCAGGTGAGATCCTTTGTGATGTGCACCCCCAGGAATTTAGTGCTACCGACTCTCTCCACGGTTGAGCCGTCGATGGTCAGTGGGGGGTGGTCAACAGAGTTTCTCCTGAAGTCCATCACAACCTCTTTTGTCTTACCCACATTGAGGGACAGGTTGTTATCACCACACCATTCAGCCAGCTGTGCCACTTCCTCTCTGTAGTGCGTTTCATCGTTGTTGCTGATGAAGCCTACCACAGTTGTGTTATCAGCAAACTTGATGATGTGGTTGGAGCTGGACTTGGCAATGCAGTCGTGGGTCAGCAGCGTGAAGAGCAGCGGGCTGAGCACACAGCCTTGTGGGGCACCTGTGCTCAGTGTGGTAGTGCTCGAGGTGTTGCGGCAGACATGGACTGACTGAGGTCTTGCAGTTAAAAAGTCCAGGATCCAATTACAGAGGGAGGTGTTAAGGCCCAGCAGGTTTAGTTTGTGGATGAGCTGTTGTGGGATTATTGTGTTGAATGCTGAGCTGAAGTCAATGGACAGCATTCTTACATAGGAGTCTTTCTGTTCCAGGTGAGTGAGAGCTAGGTGGAGAGTGGTGGATATTGCATCGTCCATGGAACGGTTTGGACGATATGCATATTTTTAATTAACAAAACATGTACAGTTAGCATATCACTTATTAATCACTTATGAATGTTTTGTAAATTATTAGTTCATCACTAACTAATCACTTATAAATGAGTTACAACTGAACGTTATTATAAAATGTTACCAATATTTACATATATTTACATATTTATATTCATATAATATCATATTATATATGAATATTTTAATATATAAACAACATTTTTCTTAAATATATGCATGCATGTATGTATATTTATTTATACATAATAAATATACACAGTACACACATATATATTATGTAAACAAATACTTTTATTTTGGATGTGATTAAGCACGATATATACCACAAATGCTTACAGATCATTAAATCGTTTTTTTTTTTTTAATTCTTATAGATCATTAACCTTAGTTAATGCATTAACTATGTTAGGACAAGAAATCTTGGTAACACTTTAGAATAGGGAACACTTATTCACTATTAACTATGACTTTTCCCTCAATAAATTCCTAATTTGCTGCTTATTAATAGTCAGTCAGGTAGTTGTTAAGTTTAGGTATTGGCTTGGTTTAGGGCTGTAGAATAAGGTCATGTAGAATAAGGCATTACTATGTGCTTAATTACTACTAATAAATGGCTAATATTCTAGTAATATGCATTCTAATAAGAAACTAGTTAAGAGACCCTAAAATAAAGTGTTAACGAAATCTTTTAAGCCTGATCCTTTATTGCTCAGTTCAATTAAATAGAACAACAAACAAATTCATAAAATAAGTTAATACACTGTAAAAAAAAAAAAAAAATACTCTGAGGGGTGTTAAATACAACTCATGAAAATCAGTTAGAGTTTACTTAAATATATAATAATGGGTAAATTCTAGTAATAACTTCAACACACACACACACACACACACACACACACACAGACACACACACAAAAAAAAAATATATATACCCAAAAATATTAGCTCTGGCACCTCAAAAGTGCACATGCATGATCCCACAGCAGAGGAGGACCCACCCTGAATGCAAGCAAACACTGAATCATGTTAAAAAATGGTTGATTTGTCAATGTCAATTGCATTGGATCAAAATCACTTTTGCACCTGCAATTAATGTTGAAGTAATGTTGAAATTTCAACAAACCACCATTATTGTGGTCAGCGTTTGCTTTAGTTGGGCTCTTGACTCTTGTCCTTTAATTTTAGGTTCTCATTGTCACTTGTAACAATGTGCCGAAATTCTTTTGTTGAGACAATGAAAACAAAGATCAATTGGGATCAGGTGATGATGACTGTAATCATTGTGTGGTTATTTAAATAATTTTATATTGATACACTATTGTAAGCACTGAAAGAGAATAAACATAACGAGAGACAAGAACCCAACTAAAGCAAACACTGATCATAATAATGGTGGTTTGTTGAAATTTCAAAATTTTCTTATTGGCTATTATTATTAATAATAATAATAATAATAATAATAATAATTTAATAGATCTTAATAATAGATGAACTATTGCCTGCTAAAAATAGTGTTAATATTACTCCATTTTTATAGGTAACAAGTTGTTCAGTGTCACAATTCCGGTCTACGAACTTCCGTTCACTCACCACCCGAGGTCACTCGCTCACCATATTGACTCTCACACCATACTTCACACTGGACTGCATTTCCCATCACCCATTGCACTGACGACACACACAGCTGATTGCACTAATCACACGCACACCTGATCCTACGCACACACTGATTACATGCCTTACATAAACCCTGGACTTCCTCTTCCTCCCTGCCGAGTATTGTATGCGCTTATCGCTCCCCTAGCTTTAGCTACTCTACAGAGCCCTTGTTAGTTATCCTAGTCTTGCCTTGCCTTGCCTGTTTCGGATTGTGTTTTCCCCTTCCTGGACTATTGCTGTCGTTTTGGATTTACCTCTCTTGTCTAGCCCCTTTGGATACTGTTCGCTGTCTCCTTTGATCTTCCAGATTCACGTCACGTCACAGTCGTTCATCTAGAGTCACATCACTTCCTATCTGCTGCACCCAGATATTCAAGGTCAGTCCTTCAGTATTCCAGTCTGGAATCCAGTGTGAGGGACGCACCACTGGTGTCTGCATGAGCAGCTGGTATTCCCAAACCAGCTCACTTCAACCCTCCTGTTCCTGCTCTGACTCCCCTGTCCGAAGCGCTTCCCCTGATAGGGATCGCTTTATGTTGCATTTGGGCAGCGTACATCTCTTCAGAACTGCCCCAAGCAATGGCACCCACTGCAGCTTCTCCAGAGGTGGCGGCACATGCTGCAGAACCTCGCGAAGCAACGGTGCTCGCTTCAGCTCCTTTTAAGGTGGTGGCGCCCAGCAACGTACTCTCAGCCTGTCTTGTCACAGTCAAGAAGACTATTACCACTGTAGAACCTCCAGAAGTGGCGGCAATCGCTGCAGAACCTCCAGGGTTCACGCAAACTCTTTGCCTGTCCTGTCGCAGCCAGAAGAGCTGTCCCTGAACTCTCGTCCTGTCCTGTCACGGCTATGGAGGCCATCTACGACTCCTCGTCCTGTCCTGTCGCAGCCAGAAGGGCTGTCCCTGAACTCTCGTCCTGTCCTGTCACGGCTATGGAGGCCATCTACGACTCCTCGTCCTGTCCTGTCACAGCCAGAAGGGCTGTCCCTGAACTCTCGTCCTGTCCTGTCATGGTAATGGAGGCCGTCTCCGAATCCTCGTCCTGTCCTGTTGCAGCCAGAGGGGCTGTCCCTGAACTTTCGTCCTGTACTGTCACGGCTATGGAGGCCGTCTATGAACTTACTGATTGTTCTATCACGACCACAGAGGCCGCTTTTGAACCTTTGCCCTGCTCCGAATTGGCCGAGGAGGCCATCTCTAAACTGTCACTCCATCCCGAACTAGCCATGGTCCCTGAGACCGTGAATGCACTGCCTGTGTTCTCTGTCTCTGCTCTCACTGTGTTGTCTGTCTCTGCTGTCCCTAGATCTCAGTCTCTACCATGGTTTCCTGCTCAGTCTGTTTCCCCGTGGAGGTCTCCGGCCAGGGGCGTAGTTTGTGGGGGGGATGGTGGGGAGGTAACCCCCCCAATAACCAAAACTAGCAAGTACAACCCCCCCAATATTTATACCATGGTTAATGGAAACTTAGAATCAGGCCATTTATTAATTATTTGAATCGCGCCTTCGGCGCTTTTATAAGCGCTAACTTCATGTAAGAACCGAACGGAGCGCTTATCAGCACAACACGACTGAAGCGCGGCTCTTTTAATTGTGCACGAGCGGCGCGCCGAATCACCCTATACTCTGTGCGCGTTCACCAGCGCGCTCGAGAAGTGGGAGAAGATTTGCGCGAGCCATTCCTATCGTGAAGCTGATGGTAAAATGTGTGATCTATTTGAAGTCTATTGAGAAACTGCCACTTTAAAATGCTATGGAGTAAATCGAACATTATCTAAAAAAAGGCACAAACTAAAAAGACTGATGAAAAAAGGAGAAAACAATCTTGCACCTGCACTAACATAATATTAAAATATTTTTAAACTACTCATGACCACCTTTACTATAATTTATCACGTTTTACTGTAGGCTTATTTATTGTGGTAAATTTTGTCTAACTTGTAGAATTTATAATAGATAATCTGTTAAGGGAATAGATTTTTCCCTAAAGATTTATATTACAACTGTGGCATGTTGTAGCTATTGTTTCTAAAGACTGTTGTTTCTCATAACAAATGCAATATAGATTAATAAAAAAGTCATTATTGGCCTGATAATGATTAATAGGCTAGCCTTATTATAACAGATGCTACAGTTAAGAACTATGGTACTTTTTCATAAGAGCAAGTACAAGTCGAGAGCCAATGGGTTCTAATGATGAGTGATGGAAAAACCTGCCTTCAGATATTGCAATGATGGCAGATTAAATCATTAAGAGCCTCGTGAACTGTTAAGGAGTAAGAAATAAACAATATCAATATAAGAAAATGTTAAGGTAGATTGACTTCCCACGGCGTGTTGAATTAGAACATTCTGTCAAACTATAGCCTAAGTGTCTAAATAATATAAAATACATTATATATCCTATATAAACAATTAATTGTTAACTAGCCTATTACTTTATTGCAGTTACGCTATCAACCAACTTTGCATGTGTGGTGGATATCACAAAACACCATTTTACAAAAATAAACATTTAAGCAAACAAACAAATAAATAAACCTTAAGAGGGAGCCTGAGGGTCCACTTCAACCCCCCCAATGTTCAAACCAAAACTACGCCCTTGTCTCCGGCCCTGTCTACTCTGCCCTGGTGGGTTCCTGCTCCGCCTTGGTGGGCTCCGCTCTGGTGGGCTCGTGTTCCATCCTGGTCTCCGCCTTGGCTCCCTGCTCTGCTGGCTCTGCCTCAGTCCCCGGTTTTCCCACTTCCACATGGACCTGGCCCTCCATCCCTCCTCCTGTTCCGCCTCCGCTCCACCACCCTCCTGGATGGTATATGTTTGGAGCATCTGGAAGCCGCTCCTTGTCATGAATCCAGTCTACGAACTTCCGTTCACTCACCACCAGAGGTCACTCGCTCACCACATTGACTCTCACACCATACCTCACACTGGACTGCATTTCCCATCACCCATTGCACTGACGACACACACAGCTGGTTGCACTAATCACACGCACACCTGATCCTAGGCACATACTGATTACATGCCTTACATAAACCCTGGACTTCCTCTTCCTCCCTGCCGAGTATTGTATGCGCTTATTGCTCCCCTAGCTTTAGGTACTCTACAGAGCCCTTGTTAGTTATCCTAGTCTTGCCTTGCCTGTTTTGGATTGTGTTTTCCCCTGCCTGGACTATTGCTGTCGTTTTGGATTTACCTCTCTTGTCTAGCCCCTTTGGATACTGTTCGCTGTCTACCAACCCAGGCCCGTTTTGGATGACTCTTTGCCTTGCCTATTATGTACCTGTTTGCCGCTGTTTGACCCTTGCCTGTATTTCGACCACGTTTATTAATAAAAGCATTGCACTTGGATCCGCACGCCTCTCATCTCATCGGCTTCGTTACATGCAGTGTATCGAAAAATATTAGGTATACATTACCTATTTTTTATTTTTTAGTTGGTCAGAGCTGTTAAATTTAGGTATTCTTTACCCAAATATATAGGATAGAATCTACTCGCACAAACTGAGTGCAAATTCTTACCTACATTTTATTGAGTAGATTCTATAGGTTGTTGTTTTTTTGTTTTTTTTACAGTGGAGTTTTTTTTTTTTCTACTGGAAATATAGTTTTATATAATTATTTTACAAATGCTTATAGATCATTTAAATCGTTTAGAGAAAAAAAATCCATTTTGATGATACAGTGTTTTGGGGAACACTTAACAATAAGGTCTTTTTTTTTCCATTAGTTAATGCATTAACTAACATGTACTAACAATGAACAATATGGTTTGTTTTTACCGCATTTGTTAATATTTGTTAAAGATAGTTGTAGTTCCTCTACATAATAATGCTTAACTTATGTCAGTGTGTTATATGACAATGGAAACTGTATTAAGGTTGTCAAGTATCATATCTTGATTTCCAAAACTAAGGTTTGATTGACTTCATTACTTGTATGCTGTGCTGGACTGGACCTGTACAGTGATTCTTTCCTCCTGATAGACAATTTAATATAAATACAACGGAGTAGGAACTAAGAGGGGTGTGCATTGTTTTCCTGGGAATTCTTCAGTTGACCTGGTGGATGTCCTTGTTTGATAAGTAATATTGTTAGTAAATGTTAACAAATAAAACTTTAATGTAAAGTGTTACCAAAGTTTTATATATTGTTCTGTGTGTGTGTGACCGAGGCGTTCGGATCCATATGCAAAGCTTTTATTAAAAGATGTGGTCAAAACAGGCAAGGGTCGAGAGCAACAACAGGTAAAGCACAAGCAAGACGAAAGAGTAATCCAGACACAGGTGTGGGTCAAATGACGGCGAATGGGTAATCCACAAACAGGCAATAGTCCAGGCAAGGAGCAAACAGAGTCCAAACGACAAATCAAAGAGAAATTCAAGACAGGCAGGTAATCAGGAAACAGGTAATCAGGCAAAAGCAAGACATGACTAGACTAGACTAGACAAGAACTATGAATGAGGCATTTATTTAGCGCTTTAATGTGTATTGCAATACACCCAAAGCGCTTTACAATCATGTGGGGGGTCTCTCCTCAACTACCACCAGTGTGCAGCATCCACTTGGATGATGCGACGGCAACCACAGGACAACGGCGCCAGTTTGCTCACCACACACCAGCTACAGGTGGAGAGGAGAGAGTGTCATAGAGCCAAGCAAGGGGATGGGGATTATTGGGAAGCCATGATTGACAAGGGTCAGTGGAGGGATTTTTTTTTTTTTTTAACCTTTATTTAACCAGAAAAGACTCTCTGAGATTAAAAATCTCTTTCGCAGGAGTGCCCTGGCCAAAATGGGCAGCAATACGTCAGTTACATCACAAAATATTACAACACAAACAAACTAGAGACACTTAAAAACAGTTACATATCATTGAGTTGATTTCCATTTGCCTAGTAACTGTTTTAAAATGATCCAAAGACAGCAAATTTTGCCATTTCAATTTAGATTGCAGAAGGTTCCAGTCAGTCGGAGCAGTGTACACAAAAGCCTTTTTACCTAATTTGGCCAGGATGCCAGGGTTACACCCCTACTCTTTACGATGAGTGTCATGGGATTTTTAATGACCACAGAGAGTCAGGACCTCGGTTTAACGTCTCATCCAAAAGACTGTGCTTTTTTACAGTATAGTATCCCCATCACTATACTGGGGCGTTATGACCCACACAGACTGCAGGGTGAGCACCCCCTGCTGGCCTCACTAACACCTCTTCCAACTGCAAACTAGTTTTCCCAGGAGGTCTCCCATCCAGATACTGACCAGGCTCAGCCCTGCTTAGCTTCCATGGGCAACCGGTCTTGGGCTGCATGGTGACATGGCTGTGATATGGCTAGGAACTAGGACAGAGAACTGGCTCCGTAATGTTGTTAACGGAAGACAGCGATAAACACAAAACAATATTCGGCCCTGAATGGTGGTTTGAGACTGATTTTTATAGTGTTTGTGTTTGTGTGATTGGCTGCAGGTGAGTTCGTAATCAAAGTAGTACAATGGGTTCTGGGAAATGCAGTTTGGGGAGAGATGTAGCAGCTCATGAAAAGATTCATCGTGGTGATGGCTGACCTCTGGTGGTGAGTGAATGGAAGTCCATGGACCGAACTCATGACAGTATAACTGTTCTATTAGGACTGGGGAATACGTAACTTTACTTTACATTTGTTTAAAACAATTCTATCCCTTATTCACACTCATTTTGTCAGCTGCTCTTATTGGCTTTCATTTCCTATGCAAGGGAATGTTATATTTGTTCCTTTATTTATTTATTTTTTAGTTGTATATGTTCAGTTCCAACCACTAAAATGTCTTAATTGCCCTAGGAGAATGAACTTTTTTACCAGTAAAAAACAGTGGTCATTTTGGACTATGATCTGTTTAGACCCTGTGACCGGAATGCATGGCTATATTTTAACTTTTGCAAGAATGCAAGAATTACATTTATTACATTTATTATTTATATTACGCAATTGGCTCGTTTCACTGTGCACATAACAATAAAGAACTGCAAAAGATCTTCCTGCTAACTTTACAAAGAATGGTTTTGAGGCTTATTAAAGTCATTCATATAAATGTTATGTAGCGCTTTATATAACACAGTGACAAACAAATTCAATTTCAACTAATTCAGTTTCTGTAGATCAAATGAAACATGACAGTAGCAACACCATGATTCCAAGGGAATGTATAAACTGAACATATGTATACCTTGAATGCAATGTCAAGTCAAGTCAGTTTGGATAAAAGTGTCATTGTATGAATGTAAATGAATTATTCTGTCCTCCAGAGTCAGCAGGCCATCTTTTATTTTCCTCTTCAATAGAAATAATTGAAAATAAATTAAGAGGTAAAAAAAATAAAAATAAAACATGATTTTGATTTTAAAACATAAAGTGTATTTAAGTTTAATGATGAACTTGCCTTGATCTGAATATCTTCTGGTTTCCACTCTGGCCTCAGTTTCTTAAGAAGTTCTAATATCCCATGCCGAGGGGTGCGCTCATCAACACAGACATCTAAATGTAATCTCTCGCAACAACCATCATTTGGATACCTTTTCATTTCCATTATTTTTAATTAAATTCACAGCTCAGATAATTCAAATAAGTTAAATGACAGTTAAGGAAGCTTTATTTTAGGGCTTGTCAGCGTAATGATCTGATCTCAGCTGTCTATCGTAACAGTGTCAGGTGGACTCTTGATCCAGGCTCGCAGGACCACTCTATGTATTCAGTGACTCAGCAAATCTGAGGGTTTATCAAAGTGCAATGTTCTTTTGGGCATCTTCATTGGTTAGTTAGTGAAGAGTTCACATTTTAACCCTAGTTTCAAATGAAGAAGCAAATCTAAAGAGAAAAGCCTTAATGTTTGATTTAAGTAAGCATACTGTAATCAATCTATCTTTTTATAACGAGTTCACTGGCAGGATTTACTTGTGTGTCTTTGGAGTTTCGTGACTGTTTTGATTTTTATTGACGATGCAGCACTATGAACTTGGGAATCATTTGAGACTGTCTGTTCTTCAGTAAGAATGATTAATCTGTTACCGAATTAACTGGGGAATCTTTTGAGGCTGTCTGTTCTTCAGTAAGAATGATTAATCTGTTACCGAATTAACTGGGGAATCATTTGAGACTGTCTGTTCTTCAGTAAGAATGATTAATCTGTTACCGAATTAACTGGGGAATCTTTTGAGGCTGTCTGTTCCACGGTAAGAGCGAACTATGAGGACGGTTATCAATTATGATCTGTGGTCTCTGCTCATGTGGTGGAAGAATGAAGTGGTATAAGATGTGTATACTTTGGTGATAATTCACTGTTTTTACACATGAAAATGACTGAACCGTTTATGTGTTTGTTTATGTGACCTCACTATTATTGGGAGTTGTTACATAGATGAAATAGATGTTAATTCACAGTTTATTAACTAATGTTAACAGAACAGATACAACTTAAAATTTGAATACTGTATTAGTAAGTAATCTAAAATATTAACTAAGATTAATAAATTATATATAAATATTGTTCATGATAAGTAATATTGTTAGTAAATGTTAACAAATAAAACTTTAATGTAAAGTGTTACCAAAGTTTTATATATTGTTCTGTGTGTGTGTGTGTGTGTGTGTGTGTGTGTGTGTGTATGTGACAGAGGCATTCGGATCCATATGCAAAGCTTTTATTAAAAGATGTGGTCAAAACAGGCAAGGGTCGAGAGCAACAACAGGTATAGCACAGGCAAGACGAAAGAGTAAGCCCCCGCACTATTAGAAACATGTGATTCTGTCCCCCGCAATTTTTTGACCCACCGCCAATATTTCCACCCACGTTCTTCGATTTGTTACTTAGACTTGAGTGAACTAACATTCAGCCAATCACAAGGTGAATCATCTCTTGGGCGCATCTGCCATGAGCTTCAAATCTCCCGTTGCTCTCGCGGTTTCATTCATTCACTTCTTTGCTTTTCGGCGGTCTGGAGTAAAATACACCCCAGAAAACGATGGCGTCCTTTTTTTTCTTCATCAACCAAAACCCCCAAACACACACAGTAAGTGTAATTTCGCGGTGACACAATTCACGCGATCAAATTTCCATGTTACTGTAACGCTGCAAATCCGGGCTCTACAGTGCAACAATTTCAGTCGCATTTGCCACTGAAAACGTGCGAGTCGACTATGAAAAAATATTTAGGAGCACCTGTCCCGATCAGCATATTTGTGTTTGCGCTTCATAGATTCATTGTGCAGTGTAAGGATCGCGATGAACTAAGATGACTGACAGCTTTTAATGATTATTAAGGGAGTTTGCAAATGTGATACTGATTTAATACAACAGTTAATTAAAAAAGAAGTTAATATTAGTGACTTATATTGTCTGACTACAACACTATGGCCTTATTTTGCTCTATTTCGTCAACGAAAATAGCTGTGTTTCTGTTTCGTTTATAAATGAACTGAGTTTTTAAACGATTCTAGTGAGTCAATGATTCAATTATCCATTCATAAAGACGGTCACGTACTTCGTTCCTGAAGGAATCAGCTGTTCAAAAGAATCAATTGAATGAATGATTCAGTGATCAAATCAGTGATTTGCCGTCACCTACTGGCAGTTTTATTTAAAATTTTAAAGTATCTTTTTCTGTTATTTAAATCATTTAATATTTCTATATTCAAAAAAAAAAAAAATCTAAATTCAAAACCTCTGAGCCTCATTAATCCTCTGAAAAGGCACTTGTGTGTCGTTCTGTGCCACTTCTGTAGTACAAATGTATTTCTTAAATACTGATTTCATTTGATTGGTAACTTATTCTTAATCTATTTCTTATTCTTCTGGTTTTTATTCTGTTGTTTTAATTAGAAATTTTAAAAAGCTTGTATGTGTATATATATATATAATATATATATATATATATAATTTTTATTTTTTTGATTTGACATAAAATGTGACATACATTTAATAAAGTTAAAAAAAAAATGCCATTACACAGGTAAAAACAAAAATCCCTGTAAATCACTTTAAGGAGTCAAATATTGCCTCTTAATGGGAAGGTAAATTTTTTATCAGAATTTTTGATTATTGATTAGAAGGTGCTCCCAAATTTTTGACTGTGCTCCTAATTTTTTAAAGTAGAATTATCCGGAGTAGAATTATCCGTGAATAAGTGTTAAGAATTAAGATAAATGTTATTATTCCAGTGTAGTGTAATTGAAGTATTGTCCATAAAATATCTTTATTTCCCAAAAAGTATATTTTTACTTCATCAGAAAATATAGATATCCACAGTGGGCTCAAATATAAATGTCCACAGTGGTCTTAAAGTCCCAAGTCCTGAAGTTATTTTTCAAATTTTAGTATGATATCACAAAATATGTTCCTGCCAGCTATCATGGCACGTTCCCAAAATTGCAACTATGATGCTCTAAAACGCCAATTGGTATTCTATTTAGAATGTATTATATGAACATATAAATTATCCTTTATTCCCCCCCCCCCCCCCCCCCACACACACACACACTTTTAAAATGGCTGCTACGCCCCTGTTTTTTTAGTTCGCATATGTTCAGTTCCAACCACTAAAATGTCTGGTAACACTTTATTTTGATGGTCCCTTTTGAACATTCTGTTGACACTAAGTAATGTTGCAACTACAAGTCAACAAACTCTCATAAGAGTATTAGTAGACTGTCTGCTTCATATCTACTAACTCCTTATTGTGTTGGTCTCCCAAAAGATATTCTACTGACTATAAGTAACTTTGCAAGAACGTGTCAACTTAATCTAACCCACACCCTACCAGTCAACTAATAAACTACTAACACTCTAATGAGAGTTAGTAGAAATGTAGGTGCAACATTACTTAGTGTCAATAGAATGTGTTAAAGGGACCATCAAAATAAAGTGAAACCAAATGTCTTAATTGCCCTAGGAGAATGAACTTTTTTACCAGTAAAAAACAGTGGTCATTTTGGACTATGATCTGTTTAGACCCTGTGACCGGAATGCATGGCTAAATTTTAACTTTTGCAAGAATGCAAGAATTACTCTGTACATTTATTATTTATATTACGCAATTAACTCGTTTCTCTGTGCACATGACAATAAAGAACTGCAAAAAAGCTTCCTGCTTACATTACAAAGAATGTTTTTGAGGCTTATTAAAGCCACTCAAATAAATGTTATGTAGCGCTTTATATAACACAATGACAAACTAATTCAATTTGTGTAGATCAAATGGAACATGACAGTAGCAACACCATGATTCCCAGGGAATTATAAACTGATCATATGTATACCTTGAATGCAATGTCAGGTCAAGTCAGTTTGGATAAAAGTGTTATTGTATGAATGTCCTCCAGAGTCAGCAGGCCGTTTTTTTATTTTCCTCTTCAATAGAAATAATTGAAAATAAATTAAGAGGTAAAAAGAAAATTAAAACATGATTTTGATTTTAAAACATAAAATGTATTTAAGTTTAATAATGAACTTGCCTTGATCTGAATATCTTCTGGTTTCCACTCTGGCCTCAGTTTCTTAAGAAGTTCTAATATCCCATGCCGAGGGGTACACTCATCAACACAGACATCTAAATGTAATCTCTCGCAACACCCATCATTTGGATACTTTTTCATTTCCATTCTTTTTAATTAAATTCACAGCTCAGATAAATCAAATAAGTTAAATGACAGTTAAGGAAGCTTTATTTTAGGGCTTGTCAGCGTAATGATCTGATCTCAGCTGTCTATCGTAACAGTGTCAGGTGGACTCTTGGTCCAGGCTCCAGGACCACTGTATGTATTCAGTGACTCAGCAAATCTGAGGGTTTATCAAAGTGCAACATTATTTTGGGCATCTTCATTGGTTGTTAGAGAAGAGTTGACATATTAACCCTAGTTTCAAATGAAGAAGCAAATCTAAAGAGAAAAGCCTTAATGTTTGATTTAAGTAAGCATACTGTAATCAAACAATATGCATCTATTTATCTATTTAGAGGTATCATATCAATCACAAGTGCAGTATGGAGTACCTCAAGGCTCAGTACTAGGGCCGTTACTTTTCATGCTTTGCATGTTACCCATAGGAGATATTATCAGGAAACATGGTGTTAGCTTTCACGGTTATGCTGATGATACTCAGCTTTATTTTATTTTTATTTATTTTTTATTTTATGCATTTAGCAGACGCTTTTATCCAAAGCGACTTACAGTGCATTCAGGCTATACATTTACATTTGTCAGTATGTGTGTTCCCTGGGAGTTGAACCCACGACCTTTTGCGCTGCTAACGCAATGCTCTACCACTGAGCCACAGGAACATATATTTTACATTTCTTCGCGCCCCGGTGAAACGGAATGCATAGTCAATATAAAAAACTGGATGACGAGTCATTTCTTACTGCTAAATTAAGTTCATTATCGGACCTAAAACCCCAAATGTAATAACTTAGAACACTGTCTAACACTTGATGGCTGCTCTGTCAATTCTTCATCATCAGTTAGGAACCTAGGTGTGATATTTGATAGCAATCTTTCCTTTGACAGCCACGTTTCTAGCATTTGTAAAACTGCATTTTTTCATCTTAAAAATATATCTAAAATGAGACCTATCCTCTCAAAGTCAAATGCAGAAATGTTAATTCATGCATTTATGACCTCAAGGTTAGATTATTGTAATGCTTTATTGGGTGGTTGTTCTGCACGCTTAATAAACAAACTGCAGATGGTCCAAAATGCATCTATGCACGCTAGAGTTCTTACTAGAACCAGGAAGTATGACCACATTAGCCCGGTTCTGTCAATACTGCACTTGTTCCCTACTAAACATCGTATAGCTTTTAAAATCTTGTTAATTACTTATAAAGCCCTGAACGATTTAGCTCCTCAGTACTTGAACGAGCTCTTATCGCATTATAGTCCTCCACGTCCACTATGTTCTCAAAACTCTGGCCATTTGATAATACCTAGAATATCAAAATCTACTGCGGGCCGGAGTTAGGCTGCATTAATTAGGTCAACCAGAACCAGGAACACTTCCCATAACACTCGATGTACTTAAGTTACATTGTAAGAAGAATGGCATCTATGCTAATATTAGTCTGTTTCTTTCTTTTTCCGAGATCACTGTTGCCACCCGATCCAGTCCGTATCCAGACCAGATGGTCGCTGCAGTCACCCGGATCCGGTCCATATCCAGATCCGATGGTGGATCAGCACCTAGAGATGACCTCTACAGCCCTGAACGTCAGCGGAGATCAGGACACCTAGATGAACCCCAAAGACAGATCCCCAGTGAGGACCTCGTCACCTAGACAGCCATCGGGACAAGACCGCGGGAACCAAATGATTCCTTTACAAAATCTGACTTTGCTGCAGTTGGAATTGAACTGCTGTTTCGTCTGGCCAGAGGAGAACTGGCCCCCTGACTGAGCCTGGTTTCTCCCAAGGTTTTTTTCTCCATTCTGTCACTGATGGAGTTTTGGTTCCCTGCTGCTGTCGCCTCTGGATTGCTTAGTCAGGGACACTTATTTTCCAGCGATATCGTCTACATGATTGCACAGATACTATTTAAACTAAACTGAGCCAGACGATGACATCACTGAATTCAATAATGAAATGCCTTTAACTGAAAATTGAGTGTTTAATCTTGTCATTTTACATTATTGACACTACTTTCCTATTCTGATTTTGGAAAGTTGCTTTGACACAATCTGTGTTGTTAAAAGCACTATATAAATAAAGTTGACTTGACTTGACTAATTATCTGTCTATCTATCCAAAGGAGCGTTGGGTGGTAAAATAATTAATAATGCAAAAATTAAACATTACAAAATTAGTTGTGTAAAAATTAATTAATTTATTTTTATTTTATTTATTTATTTGTATTTTTTTTTTTCGAATGCAGGGCTTGTTATACATTGTGCCCAGGACCCAACTATTTAATATTTTACTTGAACATATATAAAGCAAGCTGTGGGTTTGCTTGGAGGTTATTGAGAATGAATAGAGAAAAGTCATGTGAGAGGCAGCAATGCCCCTTCACACTATAATTGGCTATTATACTGTTCCCGTGATAAATTATGCCTCTTTTATTTTCATTAAAAAAAATCAATCAATCAATCATGATACCTGCAGTGTTTACCAAGCTTTGATGACTGATAACCCAAAAAAAGTTGACTATTAAAAATAACTGCTGATCATCATAAATAAAATATATGCGAAATCTAAAAAAAAAAAAAAAAAAAAAAAGGAAGGATTTTGCTTCCTCAACTTAGGAAAACACTGCATGCCACTATTATATGAGGTCGATTTGTTACAGCATTTAAGGAAAGGTCTAAGATGCATGCCTACCCTCTCAGACAACAAATTTGTGTTTGGGACATTTTTGCCACACAGGTGTTCACAGATATTAAATGGTATATTTAAATTGTCTTAGAAATTTGAGTAGCCAAGCATATAACAAGCGCTAAGGGTGTTTTCACACCTAGTTTCCCATCTAGAAATTTTTCATGCTCCGGGAATGTTTTCAGCAGCAAGTTATTTTAGTTCCCAGAATATTCTGATAAAAGGTAGGATAACATTCTCTAAAAACTTTCTAAAATGTTTATTGATAACATTGTTAGAACATTATCCTCTAACGTTCTAAGAAATATTCCCATCACACTAGTTTATTCAGATTGTTCACATTGTTCAGAAGTCCAATTTTTGTTGAAAGTGAAAACACACCCTTTGTTTGATGTCAAGCTCCAGCGTCATTAAATAATTCCAAAAACAGCATTACCAACTTTACTTATTATAAAAAAAGATTGACTATTTCTGTCATACATTCACACAAGTTCTTGTTGATGGTTTATTGAAAATAATAGTTTGATTTAAGCAGTGATGGGAATAACGGCATTATAAATAAACGGCATTATTTTTTTCAGTAACGAGTAATCAAACGAATTACTGTTTCCCCCATTACAACGCCGTTACCGTTACTGACAATAAAATGTGGCATTACTAGAATTGAATTTTTCGGTTCATCTGAATGGATGCGCAGTGTAGTTGTATTTAACATACCATAAACTCTAGTGTGAAGCGCACGACTCGCTGTCGCTTTCTCTCACATACACGCACGCAAAGAAAGATACAGAGCAAGAGAGTCTTTCATAACATGCAGAATTGACACGCTACATGTAAACGATATTCTTTGTTGTATTTTCCTGTCAAAATAACGGGAGTACCTTTGGGATTCTTCAGCTTTTAAGTACTGCTGGTTTCTCTGGTAGTGGGCGGAACTAATGTGCAAACCACAATCTCATTGGCTGGCGCTCACCTATTATCGTCCCTGTTTTGATTTCAGCAAATCAATTAGAGTGAACGCTGTCAACATGATTAATATTCATGAACCCAGCAGCTCATTAATCCTTAGGGCGTTTTATATTGATGACAAATATGCATTCATACTTGGTTATTCTAATTACTAAAGTTCTATCATCATATAATATAAAATTATCATAATATTATATTATAATGCTTGACTGACTGATACTAAGTGTCAGTAGATAAATAGCCTAGTGTAGATTAATGTACAATGTTGTATAATAATAATTTTGTCTATTTAGTGTCCATTTCCTTAATTTAACATTTAATATTGGGGGCATCCACAGTTATTTGACATTTGAACATTTTTTACAAAGTAACACAATAGTTACTTTCCCTGGTAATTAGTTACTTTTATAATGATTTAACTCAATTACTAACTCAGTTACTATTTGTGAGAAGTAACTAGTAACTATAACTAATTACTTTTTTAAAGTAACGTGCCCAACACTGGGTTTAAGGTCACCATTGTTGTGATTAGTAGCTGGGCAGTTTAACTCAAACGTTTCAGTGTCAATCCTTATTTGTTTGCTGTATCTATGTTTGTTATGGCAAAAACAATGAGACAAAATATGTTCAGATGATGTTGGCTACTTGTTAATGTTAAATATATTATAATAATTTAACAGTCTGCCCAACTGATCTTTTAGAGCAGGGATCTCCAACCCTGCTCCCGGAGAGCTACCGTCCTGCAGACTTCAGTTCCAACCCAGCTGCAATTATCACAGACACCTGTCTGTAATTATCAAGTAGCCCTGAACACCTTGATTAGCTGATTCAGGTGTGTTTGATTGGGGTTGGAGCTGAAATCTTCAGGACGGTAGCTCTCCAGGAGCAGGGTTGGAGACCCCTGTTTTAGAGTCTAATCTATGCGGCTAATTTCATATTAGTGAGAGTAGTAATGCATTTCAACAGCGCAAGATCCAACAGTGTTTTAATCAGATAATCTGCATTTTTAGCTTTAATTTTTAAAAACACATCATTCATTGGACATTAGACATCAAGAATCAGTGAATGAATCTCAACAATGGTGACATGCTTCATGCCATAATGCATTCTGGGAGCCAACGGTGAGTTTTGTATGATGCACCCAGAATGCATTGCAGCATGAAGCATAATCACCATTGTTGAGATTCATACACTGATTCTTCATGTTTGTGTGACACGTAGTGTCATTAAAAAGCAAAAGTCAAACTACCCAACTAAAGCAAACACTGATCACCACAGTGATGACATTAAACCAAACTATTACTTTTAAACAGACATCAACATCTAAACTTCTGTTAATCTCAATAAGACCTTTTGTACATGTATGACAGAAATAAAGTCAATCTGGTTTATGATAAGCGAAGCTAGACACTTTTTTTTTTTGAGTTATTTAATGAGTTATTTAATTAAAGTTGGAGCTTAATGTAATGGAGCAATATAATGATACTGTTTGAAGAGATGTTTAGGAAATGACAAATAATGAACATGTACATGAACTGTAATTTTGTAACAATACATACAACTGGAAAATCATGTGTAATCTCCTGAACATAGTTAATCTATAATTTAATTTTAGAACGCTTTTTATTTATTTCTTTGCCTCAAATTGAACAAGAACTGTCTTAGTGCTAACAATGACATATGATTTATTTCGACAGGTTTTGAAAGCTCCAAAGCAAGTTGAAACTGGGCTCTTGTCTGGACCCTACAGAACATACTATAGCCCACCTCTTGCTGTTTTATTCACCTGTTTTTTTTTTTCTGGTTTTAAGTGTGATAAACACTTAATATTGTAACAGTATTCTCCAGGTGTTGAGTTGAGATGAAAAGAATGGCTAAAATAATATTTTATGTTTTCCCATTGTATAAAATCTTCATTTAACATTACACTCTCATAATATCACAATTCATGTCCATTCATTGATGTTTACAGTCCTGCAGAAATATCACTGTCCATGGTACTGAATCCATCAGATTACTGACAAGTACTCAGACAGCATGACAGTGAACAGGATGTTTATTTTTGGTATTTTGGGTAAACACTTCAGAAAGTAATGGCAAAACTTTCTTTAAGATGGTTTGTAAATAAATTGTGCCTCACTCACGTATTCTACAATTGCTTGCTCTATATGTGTAATAACTAGCAACATTGTATTCAAAAATTTTCTTCAATGACACACCTTCCAGTTCAATAAATTTTGCAAAGAGGCTCACACCACTACAAACTAAGTTTCTAAATATGTAGCTGACCTTCTACAACATAGCAGAACTATTTAAAATACAAGTATTTGCTCTAAATGATACATTTTCCAACATCTCTCTATTCTATGGGTTTCTCCATAGAGACACCTTCCAGTTCATTAGCATTCCAGAGGAGGCTCACACTGTTCCAAAACAAGTTTCTAAATATTTATCTGACCTTGTAGAACATAGCAGAATTATTTAAACTACAAGTATGTGCTCTAAATTATACATTTCCAACATCTAGCTATTCTATGGGGTTCTTCATTGAGACACCTTCCAGTTCAATAACTTCTGAAAAGAAGCTCACACCGTTACAAAACAAGTTTCTAAATATGTAGCTGACCTTGTAGAACATAGCAGAAGTCTTTAAATTACAAGTATTTGCTCTAAATGATACAATTGCAACATCTCAGTATTCTATGTGTTTATTCATAGAGACAATCTCCAGTTCAATAACTTTTGAAAAGAGGCTCACACCATTACAAAACAAGTTTCTAAATATTTAGCTGACCTTCTACAACATAGCAGAACTATTTAAATTCCAAGTATTTGCTCTAAATGATACATTTTCCAACATCTCTCTATTCTATGGGTTTCTCCATAGAGACACCTTCCAGTTCATTAGGAGGCTCACACTGTTCCAAAACAAGTTTGTAAATACGTATCTGACCTTGTAGAACATAGCACAAGTCTTTAAACTCATCCTTTCTAATCATCCTACTACCTGTCCACTTGATCCTATTCCATCTCATCTCCTTCACGCCGTTTCTCCTGCAGTTGTACCTGCACTGTTTTACTTAATATGTAGACGTACTAAGTTATGCTGGCTATTTGCAGACAAAATAAAACAATTTAAAAAAGAAAACCATTCACATGACTTATTAGATAGCATTTCTAGTCTTCACAATCATGGAACACGTATGTGTTTATAATAGCTACTGATAGTCTAAGCACAAGCTCCACTCTTCACCACAATGGCAAAAAAAAAAAAAGATATTGTATAAAGTATTTTAAATGTTCAAAATAAATAAACTCTAACAGGTCTTTTCATTTTCATAAAAATCCAGAAAACTCATGTAACTCTGCAAGCGCAAGTCTGAACATCAACAGTACTGGGTGGATCTATATGAGTGAATTATGTTGATGTCAAAACAAAACAAACACCACCAAACCACCTTCTCATTTGGCTTGTCTAACTGTTGTTTAACTCTGTAACAGCAGCCAAACAAAATATAATGTTAAGGAGTCAAGGGTCAAGAGCCCAACTAAAGCAAACATTGACCACCGTGACGGTGACCCAATGGTAAAACATGATTTTCTCCTTCAGTGATTCTGTGTTAACATCAGGTGTCTTCAATAATTCAGTTTTTAGGGCCTGGAAACACAAGCTTTTGAACAAGATGCCTGTATCATCTCCATGTAAACAACAAAAACATGAATTTGCGAAAAAGGTGACGTCATGTGCATGCATATTACGTTTTTGCGCAGTGTTTCTTGATCACCAACTACTGGCCTGACATGCATAACATAGTATCGTTAGCATAGTGTTTTTTGTCCAATGAAACGAATATTTTTGTTTGAATTTTACTTAATTTTTTCATGCTATTTTACTCATTTTGAATGGTTAATTGTTAGCATTTCATTTGATTAATTCTAATTAATTTTAATGTGTTGAATTTAATTAATAATATTGCATGTAATATTTTGAAACAAATATATTTTTTAGAGTGTACTTTGCAAATGATGCACAAGAATGCTGATGACATACTCTGTGTACAAATGAACAATGAACAGAATCATACTGAAAAGTTGTATGTAGCCTAGTATTTTGAAGTATTTTGTGGCACATTCCTTGATTATTGTCTGCATTAACTATATTTTTATCATGATGTCAGAGTGAATGGATTCCCTTTAACTCATTTCTGAGCCTACTTTCAACTTTGGTGTTGAGTGTGCTGTAAAAATGCTGACTGAGTTTCATGCATTAGGACCTTTGCTATTTTTCTTCTTTTTAGGTTGGTTGCTGGCCTAGCCTTTTTCTCTGAAAGTTTGTGTTGTATATCTCCAGTTTGTTGGACTAACATGTTTACATCTCGGCCCAGTGCAGAAGGATTATTTTGAATTGTGAAACAGGGTAATTCCGTGTCAACCCTACGAGGTTCCTGGCTCAAATTTTTGATTTTGCTAATATTTTTTTTCTACAAAAAAAAAAAAACCCAGGGTTAAATCCACACTCCCAGTGTATATATAATCCACACTCAGAGTGTTAAAAAAGTAATACTGAATCAGTGTTAAAGTTAATGAGATAATTAGTTTAGTAATTGAGTGATGATTGAGCATTAATGAAGAACACCCGCTGTTAACAAACTGAATCACTGAAAGAAAGAGAAAGAAGAACAGAGAAAAAAAGAGACAAGCCCCAGATAGCAAAATGACACCGGATCTGATCCGCCCCGGAGGTACCACAGACTCCGGAACGGATCCGCAAAACGGGTCCGTATCGGAGTCCACTTGCACAGCGCAGCGGATCCGGAACAGATAAGGATTACTAAAATCCGTATCCGTATAATTAAGAGACTAATTAAATGATGATTGTGCATTAGTGATGAACACCTGCTGTTACTGAGAATTACAGAGGATCAGATGTTGATGTTTTATTGGTTAAAATGATGCCACCATCACAGAGATCAGTGCTTGCTTTAGTTGGGCTCTTGATTATTACGCCGGAATGAGAGTATAGTTCCTAGCCAAATCGGACTAGAAAATCGCAACTTTTCATTTTCCGCCAGTCTTAGTACACGATATAACAGAAGAGTCAAGTTTTAAATAGGAAAACTATCGAAACTCTTTGGTCATTTTTGAACACGGTGCTACTGGTCTAATCGGATTCAATGATCTATGCTAAGCTATGCTAAAAGTGCTATCGCCAGACCCGGAGATCGGCTGAATGGATTCAAAAACGGTAAAACTCAACTTATTAACTCTGGGGGAGTTGGAGAATGAGCCTATTTCCAATAAAAGTGGAGTGTTCCTTTAAGCCTTTATTTGTGTTTCACTACTTATTGTAAAGTTAAGAGATTAATGTTCAGAATTTTGGCTGTGACTGAAGTCAGTTGTTGTTGAGTTGCTGTTCATCTCTCTTTTTATCTGTTCTCTTCTTTCCTTCAGTGGTTTTGCTTGTTAACAAGCTTAGACAAACTGATAGCACACGTACATCTCTGAGACATCTATTTGACGTCTGCATTTACATCTGCAAGACGTATTTTTTAGGCTGTTTGCTCATCTGCAATACGTCTATAGGACGTCTCCTTTTAGATGTCAAATAGACGTCTATTAGATGTCTTTAAGATGTTTATGATTTAGAGTGTATGTAAAACTGACATCTTACAGACGTCTGTCAGACGTTTATAGACAGCAGATGCTTTCCAGATCAACAGATCTTTAACAGACATCTTGCAGACGTACGTGTGCTATCTGGGGACTCTATAAATAATATATGAACATTTTGTGGCTCAGATAAGGTCCAGTGTGGTTTATTTCTTTGCTCTTGGCTAACATGTGGCATTGCTATGGTCTGCTTTTGGCCCAGATTTGGCAAACAGGAGCGGTCTGCTCAAGTGCCATCATTCCACGCTACATGTGGCCAGATCGTCATTCCACATGTGCCCAGATGTGGGCTGGATCTGAGCCGACAATATGTTGCTATCTGGGAATTTTATGGCTTATTTTTTTCAAGATTTTGATAACGTATGCAATTTACTTGGCAGCTATTTTTTTCATTCAAATTTGCCTGGGTGGTTAATAACACATTTTTCTGCAGTGTCATAAACTCAGAAGAACACATTATTTACACAGACTTCAAGCACACGTTAAAGCCACTGACACTCACAATGCTCCGCCTACTCCCAGCAGTCACTGAGAGAGAGAGAGAGAGAGAGAGAGGTTTTAAAACCATCAAAAATCAACTTACTAACTAACTAACTAAAAATGTAGGTATCTAAATATCTATCCATGCTTTTTGCCCTTCTTACGGAACCTGTTCTTCGTCTGCTGTAATTTACTCTCCGTCAACCAGCTTGTGTTGGAGGAACAGGAAGTAGTGAAATAACTCGAAGCAAAACAAGGAAGTGTAAGCAACTGTGAGTGTGGCTGTCCAGATTACTGCGAAACAGCAAAAGTGTTATTTTATCATGTTTTGTATTACAGCTCTGTGACAACAGGGCAACCAGAAAGGATTAAAATAAACAAAGGCAAGAGAGAAATCGCTGGGAAAAGCAAAAGCAATCTGCTCATACGTGATCACAAAGAAACAAAGGAAACTCCACTTCAGAGAAAGGTAAAACTGAGGAGAGAGACAGAAACAAATGTTTGTGCGACATTAGCTTTATTTCTCATACCGTGAGGTGGAGAGAAAAACAGTTGAAGCTAAACTTTGAGGAGGAATCTTTTATGTACGTTATGTATTTGTGCTAGTAAACAAAAAGGTTGTTGTTGAATGGTTCAGATCATACAAGTTGTAAGTTAAAGCTGGATAGGTTTTTAGCAGTCTACTGTTTAGTTTTATTGCGTCGCAATATTGGAAATAGGCTATTTCTGTTTTAAACAGTGAAGGCGAGCCAGTGGATTTCATACAAGCAACGTGCACACTTTGTGCAAGACTTCTTTCAAAGTGAAAGTAAAAACTGACGGCGCTTTCTGCATCTGAAGCAGGCATTAACGGCGTTAATATTCTCTCAGGGACGACGACAAATCTCCTACTTAATATGCGGTATATAACTGTTTTAATTTATTTCCTTAATGTTTCTCTTGTGGCCCGAACATAGTGAAAACAATGAGAAGAAACGTATCTTGTGTTGAACAGGTTGTTTTTGAAAGTCTGTGCTTAGCTGCTTTTAAGTTTCATTGATGACTGAAGTGTTAACAATTTTATTTAGGCTATAAACCTATAATTCAGCCTGTAATAGACCTGTTTTAAAATACATTTTTAAAACATTTTCAGTGAGGAGTCGCCTAAGCTAATAGCCTAATATTTTATTATCCTCACAGGGTGTCAGTTACAGTTAATTATGAAGTTTCGTCCTTTTTTGAGCCATTATGCAGAGTTTTGTATTATTTGAATCAGTATACTACATAATGACTGAATTATCATCAATAAATGATCAATGTGCTTCAGAAACACACAGTTATAACAGCTAAATAATCCTTACAGTTTAGAAGTCAAGAGCCCAACTAAAGCAAGCGCTTACCTCTATAACGGTGACTTCAAACTAGCACACGTACATCTCTGAGACATCTATTTGACGTCTGCATTTACATCTGCAAGACGTATTTTTTAGGCTGTTTGCTCATCTGCAATACGTCTATAGGACGTCTCCTTTTAGATGTCAAATAGACGTCTATTAGATGTCTTTAAGATGTTTATGATTTAGAGTGTATGTAAAACTGACATCTTACAGACGTCTGTCAGACGTTTATAGACAGCAGATGCTTTCCAGATCAACAGATCTTTAACAGACATCTTGCAGACGTACGTGTGCTATCTGGGTATTATCTTCAATAAAACAGTGCTTAGGATTCCTGGAGGCTAAGTGAGGGCTGCCGGGGCAGGGCCCGTGCTAAGGGGCCAACTTTTTGCCAATGGGCCCGTAAAGGGTCAGTGCAGGCTTGTTTGCAGGGTTTCAACCAGGCCCGGTGTTGTGCCGAAATCTGCACCCCTACCAGATTATCCAGCCCCTCATTGAAATCGCTACCTGATTGCCTAATCCTAATTCTAACCCCACCCCTAGTCCTAACCCCTCCCTCACACCTACTCCTAATCCTACCAATACTAGGGGATGCATAATCTGGCAGGGTGCAGAATTCGGCACGACACCGGCGCCAGGATGGCATAACTGGGGGGTTATTTTAATCCCATGGGGGGTGCCACTACTTTTAATGCGCAATGACAAAAAAGACACGGATGCGCCTGCACGCACACATACAAAAGTTCACTAGTTTTTTTAAAGTATTTTTCTAAAGATATTTTTAAACGTTTCCTGCATGGATTAAAAAATAAAATTGCATTTTTGAGGAACAAAAAAAGGTAGGCTAATGCCGAGTTCACACTGCACGATTTTCAAACTCGTCGGATCGCCGTTGTTTTCACACTGCGTGACTATCTGGGGTAGCATTCAGTCGCTGCTGTGTTCACATTGCACGATGGATCGCCGACAGGGGCTTTCACATTCTACGATTTCACAATAGGAAGAATCGCCGACAACTCTGTCTGATCCGCAAACTACGTTTCACAACCAAACCCACGTGAGAAGTGATAAGGAAATAACGCAAGAACCTGTGTGCGTCAGACCGTTGTTCTCGAGCGAGACTGGAAGTATTAAAAAAATATAGCCCGCAAATTGTCTGTGAGCTGATTTCCAGCTACAAAAAGAAAAACAGATTATGCAGGAGGGAGATGCAGGGAACAGGGATTGTGTTCTGCAAAGAGTGGTAAATAATAATTGTGCAGTAACTGTTAAGCTGATGTTGCGGCTGGTTAAGCGTTTGTGCTTGTTTCTGTATGATATAATTGTACATATTAAAATACTGATATGGTCCATAACTCCTCACTGAACCCCCTCTGCCCTGTATCTTTGTCTCTCATTGGCTGAAGGTCATCGCGATGTAGTTTTCAGTCAGAAATCATTGCACACAGCAGGATTGTGAATCGCCGTCAGCTCCAGATATTTAGCATGCCAAATATTTCGCGGATGTCGGCGACATGTCGGCGATTCCCTCATATCGCGTCTTTGATAATTCACACTGTGCGATTGTCACTCGCGTGAACGAGCTCCGATTTGCCTCCGATGTCAGGCATTTGTCGGCGATTTATCAAAACCTGTCGGCGAGTGAAAAATCGTGCTAAAATCGTGCAGTGTGAACTCGGCATAAGCCGCGTAAAAGCCAAGTCGCATTTTTTTACATTCATGAATAGCCTGAATTAGCATGAATTATTTGGTAAATAAAACTAAATTATTACTTACATTTAGGGCTGCAACGATTAGTCGACATTATCGACAACGTCGACAATAAAAAATTGTCGACAAATATTTTTGTTGTCGAGTAATCGTTTGATCTCATATGACCTAATGTAAGAGCCTGCAATACTGAGGTTCGACCAGTGTGGCACTGTAGCGCAAGACTGTAATTCAGCCCTCCTGGATGCAATTTAAGAGAAGAAGACACACCCGAACCTGAGCGGCTTTTGATGAATATGTAAATATGTATTGCACGCTTTCCTCTCAGTAACGAAATAAACACAACAAAAACTGACAGCAGTGTGAAAGCAGCAGTTAAAAATGCATCTGATTACAACGATGTGAATGTTTGCATGAGCTCTGCTCATATAGAACATTTTGGAACAGTAAATATGTCAGACTAAATAATTAAAATAAATAATTGAATTCTTGTTAATTAAATTAAGTCACTTAAGTGAGCCTAAACCTGCAGCTCAACAATAATCAGAACATAAATAAATAATTTTCTGTAAAAAAAAAAAAAAAAAAAAAATTCTTCTAAATGCGAAAAAAAAAAAAAAACAGTCACTTAACCTAAACCTACAGCTCAATAATCAAAAACATAAATCAAAACATAATTTCTGTAAAAAAAAAAAAAAAAAAAAAAAAAAAAGGTTTTTGGAGATATGCTCACTTTCTACACATTCATCTTATGAGCGGTGAGGTACAAAGATGTGTGCCCTTACACACAGAGAGCTGAGAGCCAGCAGTTTGTTTGTTTTTTTAAATGACGTGATTTTGAACAGATGTAAACAGTGGCAGGAGGCTTAAAATTATAGACGTGATACCAGCTAAATTTAATTATTGTACTAAATCGCAGAAACATAGTAGTCTGATATTCTCTGCTCTGTGAAGTAACGTGAGGGAGGAAACTAGTTGATGTTAGTTACACTGTAAAAAATGACCATGATTTTAATGGTAAAAAAACTGTGAAAAAGCTACGGTAAAAATCTGTTAAATAGTTAACGGTAAGTTCCTCTACTATATACGGTGAAAAACTGTAATAGACATTTCAGACAATTTTTAAGGTGACATACCGCTTTTGTAAGTGAAAAAGAATGTAAAATTTACAGGGAAAAAATGTAAACTGACGTTCCCAGAATTCCCTGCATTGCATTTCAAATTTTGTTTGAATTTGATGTTTTTTTCTTTGAAATAAGGTTTCTTAGTTTTTTATTTATTTATTTATTTTTTTATCAGTTATGTTTATTAGAGTTGTATGTTACATCTAATGTTGTTAAATTAATGTTTATTGCATATTTCAGTTTAATGAGTCTCACCATGATGGTGTTTAGTGTTTGTGTGAATGACACTGTGCACCTTCTATATATGTTATTCTTTAAAATCTGCTTGTGGTTGGCTTTGGTTCATCATGTGATTTTCTCATCACTATCTGCATTTGGTGGATGTCAGTGTAATACAAAGGTACAAAGCAGATTTCAGTACTTCAATAGGTTGGTATATTAACATTATATCAGTTAATGAAATTATGGTATTTAACTGTAAAGTTAAGTTAAAACTGTGAAACCTAAAATGTTGCTACTGTATATTTTACGCTAGAATTCCGGCAACCACAGCTAAATTTTACGGAATTTTTTTTTTACAGTGTAGTTAATTAGCCATGTTATCTGCCTCGATATCAAGCCAAATAGCATTTATTTCAACACTGAAACAACCAGTGAATGGGTCTTTGTCTTGATCGAGGGTGACAGAGGGAGAAATGAAGACGACACAGATATGTCGTTTATGTACGACCTGGAGGTATTTATTTAGCGATCTGCGCCAAAACGTCATCTGTATGGAACATCGTTGTATACGGAACATTAGTCTACGTTACCAGAAAAATTTCCATACGGCACACTTGTTCTTTTTTGACGGGAAAATGGTAGGAATGGTTTAACGGAAAATTTTAGTTGTTTTGAAACCGTGAATTTTCCAAACTGCGGTATTCCTTGAAACCGGTTATTGTCCCATGCCTATTACCAGCACGGGTAACAAATGCTCCAAAACCTTTCTATGCTTATTTGGCCAGCAGTGCTTTCCACCAATAACACCCATTGAAGCTCTGCCTCAGAAAGACTAAAGCACAGAAATGTAGCACTGTTGCTACATTTGGGTAGTTGACAGATCAATGTGTCCAATGGTGTGATGGAAAAATTAAAAAAAAAAAAAAAAAAAGAATTCTAACATTGAAAATAAATATATCTCATGCTATTTCTAACCATAAGAATGACGATACATTTTTCGCATGTTATTTGTATAAGTATTTTTTTTCTACGTCACACCATAAGACACAGTCCAACTTTTATTTGTCAACTACCCATTTACAGTTCATTGAACCATTCACTTACTACTGTTACTATAACTTATTTTGTCGCATTGTCCTTTACCCACTTTTAGGCTTCAACCCAGACTCTCACTATCATCCCCATCCTCCACCACCATGGATACATCGAGAGGATGCTGGGACAGCTGCTTTATTGAGGATGATTTGCCACAGATGGATGGCACATGTGATGCGTGTGAACCGGACGAGCCTCAGTCAGCTGCTTGGATGTGCACACTCTGTCGCTTTGCCTTCTGCTCTAGCCATGCAGACAAACATTCGCAAAGCACTGGTCACCAACTCCAGCCGTACAACCCCCCAGACCCTCAGTCAGAGCATGGGCCACTGAAAGACTGCCAGGGGTCTGAAAACGCAGCAGAGGGGGCGGAGGCCACTAATAATGATGAGCATAAACCAGCGAAAAGAGACACTGTGACAGTGGAGAGGCTGAAATGTAAGGAGCATGACCAAGAGGGTTCGCTCTACTGTAAACACGACCAGCGGATCATTTGTGTGCTGTGTGCTGTGCAGGGCGAGCACAGAGAACATGAGATTATCACTCTCAAAGACGCCTACCTGTGGCAGAAGGTCAGTCAACACACAAAGACCAACACTGTGGTGAAATTGTTATTATAAATTAGGGTGTGTGATATATATCATCTGTAATAATATTGCAATTGTTGTTTAAACGATGTGCGATTTGACATTATCGAGTATTTTTCAAAACACACCCCTACAGAGTACACTTTTTATTCTAATTCACTGATTAAATGTAAGAATTTGACTCAAAAGATAATGGACACTTTTAGAAAAAAAATGGCTTCATAAAAGTAAAAATGCCCATAAAATGTGAAAATCAGTTTAAACTTATTGGAAAAGATTCATTTCTATCAGTGTGAACTGAACACCACACAGAATATGAAGAATATCAAAAACTTTAGGAGTCAGCTGTCCACGGCAGTCCTTAAGATACCAGCACAATAACATACAGCAAAATATCGTCTAATTATCGTTATTGATAAAATCCCAGAAAATGTTAAATATCACACAATATCACACACCCGTATTATATGTATGTATATATATATATATATATATATATATATATATATATATATATATATATATATATCACTGTTAGCTATAGCACACATGTACTGTATATGATGAAGTAACAAAAAGATCATCACTGCATCAAATCCACAGTTACTGTCATTAAATAAAGCAGCAGAACATCAGTGTTTGTGGCTCATCAGGGCTTTTCACACTGCGCTTAACCCCGGGATATCGTCGTTCTAAACACCGCTTTTAACCCCGGGTAAAGACACGTTTCACACCGGTAATTTGAAAGCGGTGTTAGCACCGCATTTTACCCAGCTGGCAATGAGGCTAAAACCAGCACATCCAGTGCAAGAAGACTTTGAATTTTTAATTTTATTTTTAATTTAATTTTCTTTATTTTTCTTTCTGTATTTATTTATTTATTTGCAATTTTGAGGTGTTCAGTTTTATTTTGGTTTTAGAAAATAAACGTGATTGCTCTCCTCACAAATCAGCTCTTTCTTGTTTTTGTTACATGTTCTCTATGCCTTGTCTTGGACTTTTATGTCACTTCCTGTATTCCGTGGTGTTTGTAGTCAGTTTGTATCTTATCTTGTTAAGCTTGTTAGCCTCCTGAGTAATGTGTGTGCGTGTGTGTGTGTGTGTGTGTGTGTGTGTGTGTATGTATGTGTATATATATATGTATGTATATATATATATATATATATATATATACATATAGCCCTAGTGTTTCTTTAGTTCTTTGAGTTGTTGAATTTAATGGTTTTCTGTTTGCCCATCATTCTGTTCTTTGTTCCTGGTTTATTTTTTGGTCTTTTTTTCCATGAAATGCCTGCACATAGATCCTTGCCTCAAGTTGTTTTGGAATTGGTGACTTGTAACTTGTAGTGGAGTAATTTTCACTGTAAGGTATATGTACTTTTACTGAAGTATGGTTTTCAGGTACTCTTTACACCTCTGTTCCAATGTATTCATGATGCTTGTAACTTGGTGTTGTTGTTGTTTTTGATGTTATTCTCCTGGCCTCTAAACTATCCTTTTAACAATAATTGAGAGTCACTCTTTCTGAATGTGTTTGTTTCAGAGCAAAGAAGGCATTGACTTACTGGAGCGCACACATGAAATATCAGAAAAGATCAAGGCCAAATGGATCAGCCCAGATGTGAGTCACACTTTATTACATACTTGCATAATTGACTTTATAACATAATTGTTTTTTTTTCCCCAAATAACAATTCTGCACATAAAATTCCGCACTTACAACACATTTCTACCGGAATAAAAAAATATTAACCAAATAAGATGTGCAACTGAATGTGACTGTTTATGTATCTCTTACCAGAGGTGGATAGTCCAGGGGTCAGTAGTCCTTGGATGAAATCAACTGGAAGAAAAAAAACAAAACAAAAAAAACATTGCCACCATAATTGTGGTCAGTGTTTGCTTTAGTTGGGCTCTTGAGCCTTTTAGTCACTTAAAAAAACTTAAGCAATTAGAATATTATTTCACAACAAACATATTCAATCTGGAAGTAGCAGGTTGTTTTATGCTTTTGATGAGTGAATGTTCTTGGTTTAAATCTCTCTGGTTTTAGTATTTTTCGTTTTGGTTTATTAACTACATTTGACTACCACAGAAAAAAAAAAAAGCCTCCTTTTAAGCAAATGCCACCGTAATGCTTCAATATTGAGAAAAAAAAACAACCGTTTTGAATTAGGCTTTTAGAAATGAACATTTATCATATGATCCTCAACAGTGGTGACAATAATTATTCATACTGCAGTGCATGATGGAAGTTTTTCATGCATTGCAGCATAAAGCATTTTGTTGTTTGTCACCATTGTTGAGATTCATATGCTGTTTCTTAATGTCTGCGTGTGTCTGTAAAGTACTTGGGTTTCAAATTTTAGCATGCGTTATGTATATTTAAAGCTCATTCACTAACTAGTAGAGAAATGCTGTAGTTTCGCATGTAATTCTCAATAACAGCAAGTGCCCATCACTAATGCACAATCATCATTTAATTAGTCTCTTGATTATCTCATTAACTTTAACTCTTTGAGGACTTGAGATTTGACTCGAGACTCGTTTGTGACTTGAAAGGAATGATGGTTCCTCCTCTGGTGAAATCAGCTGCTGAGTTCATGAGTGAAATAAACACATGGCAAGACTTTTACTTTCTGGACTTTACACCTCTGTCTGTAATATATCTGCTTGTTTTACACTCTTTGGCCACCAGCTGGTATTGTGAGCAAATGAAGCCTCCAGAAATGAACCCTTTTGTGAATCACTTGGCTGAAAAGCTTAAAGCTTCATGAGGCTTCATCTGCCCATCTCTAGTTGTTGTTCTTGTATTTCTCTTTTTTCAGTGATTCTGCTTGTTAACAGCAGCTGTTCATCACCAGTGCTCAATCAGTACTTAATTAATCACATAATTATCTCATTAACCTGTTCACACGAACGCTGTTATTTTTAAAATTGCAGCTTTTTCTGTGCGGTTTGGCCATTCATCCACACACAAACGCTGCACCAGGTCACTGATACCGAACGAAAACTCCTGCCAGGGTGAAGATTTTCAAAAACTTATCGTGTAGACAGCAAAACCGGAGTTTTTGGCTTGTGACGTCGGAGCACGCACCGTTATCTCCACCTACTGGAAACTTTTTCAGGCTTCTGACTGGCCAACATGGCTTTACGGTTGAGATTATATCGCCACCTGTTGGTTTGGCATGCTCTTGAAAGTGCCTCATAGCATGCGTTCGCGTTTTCATGTGGACGGAGATTTTTTTTTTAAAACGAAAGGAAAAACTCTGTTTATAAAAATATCCGTATACGTGTGGACATGGCCTGCTTCAGTGTTACTTTAACACTATTGTAGAGTGGGACCATGTATGCTCTGAACAGTTTTAATTTGACACTCAGGATTTTACTGTGTAATATTCAAATACACTGTTTTTGCATTTGAATACAAATTTTTATTTTAAATTCGACTTTTATTCCCTTTTTGATTCACAGGCACAGCACTCACTTTAACATGTGTTTGTGTGTTCTGAATTAAATACAATCTGTATGATCGGTGCTTCTTTTTTTAATTAAGCTATGCATAAATACATGATGCTGTTTTGTTCATAATTGCTCATGCAATTTACAAAATTATATTTGAATTCTATATAATTCAAATATAATTTTGTAAATCGCATATATATTAGTTTAGGCGTTATGCACCTTTTATAGGTAGTCGTTATTTCATTGCATTGAATAAACAATATATTTTGTTCATTGCGTGCTCCTGTGGCCTCAGGAGACAGGCCAAAAAGATTCCTTAAAAAAAAAAAAAAAAAAAAAAAAATAGGAATTAGCAATAACTGTATGTGCATCAACACTAAAATAACAATAATCGATTTTATAGCATTATTTGATATAGGGCAATTCCATGCAGAAGTCATCCTTACTATGATTTTTTTTTTTTTAACCAAAAGAATTAAACCCTGTTTAACTTGTACATTTAGGTCTGTATTTTACAGCATTAACATGCTTTAATAGAAATGTGAAGGAAATTGCTATGTTTATTAGGGATGTGCGCTATGACTAATTTGACTGTATCCGACTAGTCGACTAGTCTAATAGCTAGAAACCCCCCAAAAATGTCAAAAGAACAAAAAAAACTGTGCGTGTATAACAGCCTATACTTGAAATACTTAATCTTTGCATCACACTGTCGAATCCCTCAATGAAATCTGCTAAAAATAGGTCACGATTATGCAGTATGCTTGCCTCATCATTTAATTTTAGGCGGTCGTTAAACAGAAAATAAGGAAGAGCATAACTCAACATAAACCAGTGCATAGCTTATTTATTCTGATCAGCTGGAGCAATGCAGAAATGGAAAATAGACTGACAGAATTCTTCCTTTTCATATAACGTTAGCCAACATATTAAAACACAAGTCAAAAACAATAGGTAAGTTTATCAAGGAATAGCATTAAAACGGCTTTTAAAAATGTACTTCATGTTGGCTATATTATCTAAAAACAAAACAATGCTCGGTTTACTTACTCAGACCATTTGTTCAGTGAATTTAACATGTTTTAAAGATTAAGTTTATATCAGTAATTATTAATGCAATTAACTTTAAACTTTCTGTACAAAACCAACTTATGGCCATGCTAATTATGATCAACGTTTCATCCCCATTTTTGCTCTTATCAACCAAAATAATGCATTACAGACGTGACCGTTACGGATGCTTCATATTAAATCATATGCATACATGTTGCCGATGACTGATAGCCTGTGTAGGTCTATACTGCTGTGATCTGTTTCAGGCTTTCCATATAATAACATTTTAGAAATCAATTCATATTCTAACATTTCAGAAATTGCATTCTCAACAAGAACATCGCAGAGATTTAGACTGCATTTGCTGTGTGGTGGATAAAGTACCTGAAAGCCACATTAAAGTAAAAGTACAGATATCTTACCAGAAAATGACTTTGATAGAAGTTGAAGTCCCCATTTAGAATATTACTTGAGTCTTAAAGTATGTGATATTTATTGTACTTAAGTATGAAAAGTATTTTTTTAATATTAAACATACTTTTTGTATTCCTTCAGTGATTTTGCTTGTTAACAAGCTTAGACAAGCTGAGTGGACTCTATAAATAATATATGATGATTTTGTGGCTCAGATAAGGTCCAGTGTGGTTTATTTCTTTGCTCTTGGCTGACATGTGGCATTGCTATGGCCTGCTTTTGGCCCAGATCTGGTAAACAGGAGCGGTCCGCCCAAGTGCCATCATTACACGCTACATGTGGCCAGATCATCATTCCACATGTGCCCAGATGTGGGTCGGATCTGAGCTGAAAATATGTTGCTATCTTGGTTGGGACTAACTGAAGGTGAACTATCCCTATGTTTGTAAATGTTTCAGATGAGTGCAGAAGAGCTGGAGCAGTATGTGAACCAGCAGTTCGATGAGCTGCATAGGCTGGTTCGCCTGGAGGAGTGGCGTGTCCTGCACCTGGTGGATCTAAAGGAAGCGTTCCTCACTGCCCAGGCCTCTGAGAAGATATCTGAGATTAGTGTCCACACTGAAAAACTGCAGGAGGAAATGGATTCTATCACACAACAGCTGAGTGAATTGGATCAGGTAGAGGAGGATGGAGTCGCCCCTATGTCCCTGGCCCCACTGTTGGCTGCCAGACCACCACGTCCACCTGAAGCCTTTGTGGAACCCATGCCACTGGTTAGTCACTTTTATTTATATAGTGCTTTACTTAATGCACATTATTTCAAGGTAGCTTTACAGAAAAAAATGGGAGTAATATTCAGGAAAGAGGTTGAGTTCTTTACATTTATACATTTGCCAGATGCTCTTATGCTATAAGGCACATTTCATCATGATGCTTAATGACTGCATGGACCACTTTGGGAAACTATTATAAACTTTTCATTGGATGAATTGGTTCTAACTAGTGATGGTGAAATATGGTGACTTCATGAAGCATTAAGCTTTGTTCACAAAAGGGTTCATTTCTGGAGGCTTCATTTGCTCACAATACCAGCTGGTGGCCAAAGTGTGTAAAACAAGCAGATATATATTACAGACAGAGGTGTAAAGTCCAGGGGCCAGAAAGTAAAAGTCCTGCCATTAGGGCTGTGACGGTCACCGTGACCACCGTGACAACCGCATCACCGCGATGGTCGGTTGTCACCGCGGTTGTCTATTGCCACCAGCGGTAGTGCACGTGATGTCACACACTATATAACAAGCATAACACAAAGTTTTCTATACAAGTGTAATAATATACAGTTGCAGATTGTTTTATTTAGACTATAAAATTATGCTAATTCACTAATTATCTCAAACGCCATGAACGACATTTCCTTTAGATTGGCAGGTTTGAGCGCAGGAAAATACAGTTTATTCTGCATTTAGCAAATTTATTTCGTGATGAGCGATGAACCTTTTTGGGAGATCTGGAATCATTTCCATTCATGTCACCCATCCGCGTTTGTACATGCGTCTTCAAGTTCACGTGATCGCAAACGCCCGGTGTTCTGTCGATTTGTGCTACAATTCGACAACGAAAAATGCTATCTGTCAAATTATAATTTAGCTGATCAGGTTGGTGAGGCTTTCTCCAAACTGGTCAAATACGAACGAGACAGCGGTAAATGGAAGATGCTAACAAGAAATGTGGCAACATACGCCGCGATTCCTATTCCACAGAGAGCGCGTGCAGACGAGGAGTTAACGCGCCCGCGCGCTTGGTGGCGGAACAGTGAACCATGTCTAAACCGGACGCAGCGTCGCAGCACAACAGGTTGAGTCTGTCTACAGGACATTTGAACTTTGTGTTAGTACGTCATAAATAGGACGAGGCAGTTTACTGTGAGGGAATTGTCGTGTCGTATTGCGCCGCGTCTAGTGTAGACAGCATCACTGATTATAATGTGTTCTCGCCGCGCCGCTCGCGTGAGGTAGACAGGGTGTATTTAACTCTTATTTAAGGCTATTTTTCTTTTTAACTGTATTATTTCTTTGATATTTATTTTAGTGTTTTGCAGGCTGATTGTTCACTGACGGAAGGGCTAAAGTAAACACACGTTTGTTAATAGATGATTGAGCCTCATTTATTTATTTTTGCGATTCAGAATTATATATATAAATATACACAACACCGCGCCACTGGCGGTAGTTCGTCCATTACCACCTCGGTGGTAAAAATCTGCCACCATCACAGCCCTACCTGCCATGTGTTTATTCCACGCATGAACTCAGCAGCTGATTTCACCAGAGGAGGAACCAAGTCATTCCTTTCAAGTCACAAACGAGTCTCGAGACAAATCCCAAGTCCTCAAAGAGTTCAAGTTAATGAGTGACTAATTAAATGATGATTGTGCATTAGTGATGAACACCTGCTATTATTGAGAATTACAGAGGATCAGATGTTGGTGTTTTATTGGTTAAAATGATGCCACCGTCATGGAGATCAGTGTTTGCTTTAGTTGGGCTCTTGACTTATTAGACCTCTCTCTGCAGCAATGTATGTGCTGTTTTAAAGCAGAGAGATCAGTGCTCTGCAGTGAACGGCTATTAGCAAAGCAAACACTGATCTCCATGATGATGGCATCATTTCTCTTAATTATCTTGTTATCTTTGAAGACTTGGGATTTGATTCGAGACTTGGTTGCGACTTGAAAGGAATGACTTGGTTCCTCCTCTGGTGAAATCAGCTGCTGAGTTCATGGGTGGCATAAACATATGGCAGGAGTTTTACTTTCTGACTCCTGGATTATCCAACTATATATCAACAATATATCTGCTTGTTTTACACTCTTTGGCCAGCAGGTGGTATTGTGAGCAAAAGAAGCCTCCAGAAATGAACCCTTTTGTGAACCACTTGGCTGAAAAGCTTAATGCTTCATGAAGTTTCATTTCACCATCACTACTAGTTAGCAATTTACCGTTAAGACAATACTTGACTGCTTGTCTGCTGCTGCCTGAACAAGAGACCGGGGGGTTACGTAGGTAACCTAGGTTCTGTGAATGAAGTCAACACGCCACAGTATGGGTCAGCCTCGCTAAGGATGAGCTGTCAGGAGACGATATATCAAATTAACCACGCCCCGCTTGCAATCACCTCCTATAAATACAGGTGTTAATCAGCCGGCCCTTTCTCTTTTTCCGACTGGCTCTAAGCAGTCCCCGAGTGACCACGCTTCGTGGCGTGTTGACTTCATTCACAGAACCTAGGTTACCTACGTAACCCCCCGTTCTATTTCATCTCAGTCAACACGCCACAGTATGGGTCAACTGTGTACCAGATAAGGTCATGAGGGGAAATCTAGCGGGGCAATAACCAGGACATGATTAATGCAACAGAACCTTTATTAGTTCTTCATATAACTTACAACCAAACCACCAGGTAATAATACCTTGACATAACTGTAACATAAAGCAGTTTATAACTGTTCCGCTGTTTGCAGAATAGCAGATGAAACTGTCCTTGCCAGATCCAGACGATAGAATTTGGCAAATGTCAAAGAGGACGACCAGCCTGCTGCCACACACACTTCTTCCAGAGAGGCCCCCTTAAATAATGCCCAAGAGGCCCCCATTCCTCTAGTAGAGTGGGCCACCACCCCCTTGGGAGGAGGCCTTCCAATACTGTGGTAGGCTAGTTCTATTAGCCTTACCACCCACCTTGCGAGCCGCTGCTTGGACACCGCCTGGCCTCGCACCGAGTCTCCAAAACAGACAAACAGCTGATCAGTCTGTCTGATCTGTTGAGTGCAAGCAATGTATCTCCTCAGTGCTCTGACTGGGCAGATTAGATGTAATCTGGCTGCTTCTGCTGAATCATGAGGAGGGGGATGAAAGGGTTCTAGTACCAAAGGTCTGGAGACATAAGAACGAGGCAAAACTTTTGGCAGAAATGATGGGTTCGGAAGGAGAGAAATGGATGAATCTTCTTCCCCCAGTCTCAAGCATGCAGGGTGTACTGACAAGGCATGCAATTCGCTTACCCTCTTAATTGAAGCAATAGACAAGAGAAAGGCTGTCTTCAACGTGAGAAGTTCTAATCCCAATTTGTCTAATGGCTCAAAGGGCTGTTCTGTCAGAGCTTTTAGGACAACGCCCAAGTCCCATGAGGGAACCAACCGAGCTTGAGATGGACCTAATCTACGAGCTCCTTTCAGAAAACATTTCACAAGAGGATGGACCCCAACTGTGCTACCTCCGTAGTCCATATGGCGATCTGATATAGCCGCTACATATCCCCTCAAGGTTGACTCCGTCAGTCCCGTCTCCAACAGGGACTGGAGAAATGACAAAACTAACTCCACCCCGCATGAAACTGGGTCCATTCCCTTGGAATGACACCATTGAGAGAACCTTTCCCATCGAGCAGCATACAGTCTCCTTGTAGATGGGGCTTTTGCTGCCTGCAATGTTGTTAGAACCGCCTCTCCCAGAGCTCTGGAAGACTCCCATCTAGTGGCCAGACGTGCAGATTGTACTTCCCTGGATTTGGGTGCCAGAGTTTCCCTTGGGCCTGAGACAGCATATTCTTCCTGACTGGGAGACGCCATGGCGGTCCCCTCTGTAATGCTACCAAATCCGGCATCCATGCTCGCTGGGGCCAATCTGGTGCCACCAGCAGGACTTTGGCCTTTAAGATCCTTACTTTGGCTAGGACCACTGGCAGAAGAGGGAATGGAGGGAATGCATACAGGAGCATTGGAGGCCATTTGTTTGCCAGAGCATCCACCCCTAGTGACCCCTTGGGGCCCACTATTGAATACCACAGGGGACAATGCGTGGTTTCCAGTGAGGCAAAGAGATCCACCTGAGCCACCCCGAACCGAGACCAGATCTCCTGTACCACTGCCGGATGTAGTCGCCATTCCCCTGGCCTGGGGCCTCCCCTGGACAAAAGGTCGGCTGCTACATTGTCCTCTCCCGGGAGGTGTAAGGCCCTCAGGGACACCCCCTGAGCATGTGCCCATAACAGAAGGTCCCGAGTTCTCCTGTAAAGGGACGTTGAACGTAACCCGCCCTGATGGTTTATATATGACACTACTGTGGTACTGTCGGAGCGAACAATGACATGCTTCTCCTGAAGCCGAGGCCGAAAATGGATCAGGGCCCGAAATACTGCCTCCAGTTCCAGCAGATTTATGTGTGCTCCTCTCCACGAGGCATCCCATTGTCCTTGTGCTGGATTGCCTCGCCAGACAGCACCCCAGCCCTCCAGTGATGCATCTGTTGTTATCATTTCCCTTAAACATAAAGGGCCCAGTGTGACTCCTTCCTTTAAGCCTGGAGTCGAGAGCCACCACTGGACTGTTGGAAGACAACCCCTGTTCCTTGGGATCAGTCGCTGTCCATTCTCGTATGGACTCACTTTGTATTTTGCTAACCATAGCTGCAGAGGGCGCATGTGAAGCAATCCTAATGGTACTACCTGACTGGCTGCTGCCAACAGGCCAAGCAGCCTCCGACCAAACTTCACTGTAACCTGCTCCTTCCAGAGGAGCTGGGATAGACATTCTTCCAACACTAATTGCCTCTGAGGGGTCAGAGATGCTCTCATCGTTGTTGAATCCAAGGTCAACCCTAGGTATGTCACTGCCTTGGTGGGGATGAGACAACTCTTCTTGCTGTTCAGCTTCAGCCCCAAGTTCTGTAAATGGGTTAGGACCACCTTTGTGTTGTTCCTGGCCTGCTGTTCTGTAGGGGAACAAATTAGCCAATCGTCCAGGTAGTTTGCTACACGTATACCCTGACGACGAAGTGGGATGAGCGCTGCATCCATACATTTTGTAAAGGTGCGAGGGGCCAATGACAGACCGAAGGGGAGAACCTTGTACTCGTATGCGTTGCCCTGAAAGTAGAACCTTAGATACTTCCTGTGGTTCCTGTGAATCGGGATATGAAAGTAAGCATCCTGGAGGTCCACTGTTGTGAACCAATCCCCTTGCCTGATGAAGGTTAAAAGGGTTGATATGTTGAGCATATGGAAAGGCAGTCGTTTCAAATGACGGTTGAATCCCTTGAGATTGAGGATGGGACGAAGACCCCCATCCTTTTTTGGAATCAGGAAATAGGTGGAATAAAACCCCTGCCCCATTGTTCCCAAGGGCAGGTGTGTTATTGCTCCCTTTCCTAAAAGGACCGATACCTCTGCTGTGAGAGACTTGCACTGGTTCTCGTCTCCCAGAACAGTAGGGACAATCCCTTGAAACTTTGGCGGTTTTGACCTGAACTGGAGCCTGTATCCGAACTCCAAGGTGCTTAGCACCCATGGACATTGGGTGCATTGGCGCCAGTGGAGGAGCTGTTGACTGGAAAAGTGTGTGGCCGGAGACTGATTGTCAGCGACGATTTCTTCCGCCTGACATCCGTGTGATAGAAGACTCTGCTTGTCTGCCCCTACGAAAGGACTGTCGAGCTCCTTGGCCTGGTCCCCCTAGAGCCCCTTGGCCAGCAGTTCTCCGCTGCCCTGGGTAGGCCTGGGTTAACGATTCCGGCCGAGTCCAGCTACTGCTCCCCGCTGATGTCCGTGGCCCACGAATAACTGGTGCCCGACGCACAGAGCGTGTCAACTCCCTTGTCTTACGGGACTGCTCCAGTGCTGCCTCTGACGGGGGCCCAAAGACCTCACCAGGGATCAATGGAGCTGCTATGACTGCCATGCAGTCTTGGTCCAAAAGATTGGCCTGGGACAGCCATACTTGACGACGCGCTTGAACCACACTGGCCATCGATTGTCCCAGAGCTTGGGCATGTGCACTTGTTCCTCGGATCAGCATGTCAATCACCAGTAATGCTTCTGGAATGTCTTCACTCGTCAAGGTAGAGGACAAATCCTGTAGTATACCCTCTAAATAAACCAACAGGAGGGAATTGGTGCATGCCAGTCTTGCAGACAAGGCAGAGGCATGATATGTTCTTTTTAGCTGACTGTCAACTAACCTACAATACTTGTTAGGGTGTATAGCATCTTTTCCAGGCCGGGTGGTTGCTCCTGCCAACATAGCAAATGTGGGCCCAATCTGGGGAGCTGAAGCAAGCCCGTAAGCTGCCGCCCCTGCCAGGTTGCCCAGCTGTGTCTTAGGAAGGGCAGTGGAACCTGGAACCTTCCATGAAGAATGCAACTCTGTCACAAAGTCTGGAAGTATAGGCAAACCTTCCGTTTTTCGGCGCTGAGAGCCTCTATCAAACACCGAAGTTGACGTTGAGGCAGGTTGTGAAGCCAGGTTCGCCCGTTCTGCTGCTCTAGCAATCACCGCCTTATCTGATGGATCCAAAGGAACAGGATCCGAAGCCTGAGAAGAGTAATCCATTTCTGAATCAGAGATGTCCTCTTGATCTGATGGCATAGAATTGCCTTCCCTTCCAAACACTCCAGATGCTATCACAGATATCTCATCTGGGTGGCGGCATGGCTGTTTTTGCACCAGTTCCCCAGGGCCTGGAGGCCCCACCGGCCACTGTTGTGCCTGTAACAAATTATTCAGAGTCTCTTGCATTCCTTGCATCTGTCTCTGAAGATGATCCACTTCTACATGCTTGCGCTTGCGAGAGTGCTTACGCCTGACACCTTCTTCTTGAAGATTCTGCTCAGGCTGACGTACTTGTCCTGCAGGGATCTCTGCTGGAAAACCAATGTTGTCTTCCACTTGCATCTTAAATAGCTCAGCTAGCTTTTGTCTTCACAGACAAAAGAGGTTTCTTTGGCTGAAATGACAAACGAAAATCTCTCCCTGCTGTGTTTTTTTTTTTTTTTTTTTTATACAGCTTACTTCAAACTTGGTAGCTTTCACCTTCACAGGTGAAGAGGCCCCCTTGCCAAACAATCTGTGTTAAATACTCACCTTTACAACAGAAGTAACACTGTAGCCTTAATCCTCTAGGTTAAGAGGCTCCTTCACAAACAGCACGCGGCAACGCGGTAACTTTCACCCTCACAGGCAAAGAGGTTCCCGTCAGCCAGTTACTTTAAGTAATAAAGAAAGCAAATCTCACCGTCTTTACCAACTCAATCGTTAGCCAGGAGGCAAAAAAAGAGAAAGGGCCGGCTGATTAACACCTGTATTTATAGGAGGTGATTGCAAGCGGGGCGTGGTTAATTTGATATATCGTCTCCTGACAGCTCATCCTTAGCGAGGCTGACCCATACTGTGGCGTGTTGACTGAGATGAAATAGAACTCCTTACTAAAGTGAAAGGGTTGGCTGGTGTCACTCAGGGTTGCCAGGTTTTCGCAACAAAACCCACCCAATTGCAGGTCGGGCTCTAGCAATAATATGTTAATATGTGCTTTATAAGTACTAATAAACAGACAATATTCTAGTAACATGCATGCTAATATGCAACTAGTTAATAGTGAGAATCGGTCCCTAAACTAAAGTGTAACTTATTGGTAAATTGAGTTTCAAATTTCAAGGCTGAGAAAAATTTATGAAGCTTGGATAAAGTCATGCACCAATAAGAAAAGACACCAAAAACTTGAATTTGAAAATCCTCCACTAAATGTGAAATTGGTTATTGTGCAGCATTTACACCTGCTCTGTCCTGACGTTCAGGGCTTTTTTTTTTTTAAAGAATTATTTTTTTGGCTACACTAAGTATTTGGATTTCTGATCCCCTTATTCTGATAACATTTTTTAAAAGTCTGTTTCTTAAGCCATTATTCAGATGCTTAAATGTACTTAAGACGTAGTGAATTTTTGCTAAAATGCAGTGAGATTATGTTAAAGTGTTTAGGTGGGTGTTGTATGCTTCCTGTCAAATATTTAATATGTCATATGACCAGGTCAGTGTGTGTTGAAATAATTATCACAGAGTGATGTGACATAACTTGAATACGTGCATTACTTTCCTGTTCATTGATAGTGATATTTAGGTCCGTCCCTATACACCTGCCTGTATAGTTTTCAGTAACTTCTGAAGACCTTGGATTTTCATGTGTGTTTGATCAGGGAGTATGCTCCTTATTTGTAAGTCAGTTTGCAAAAAAGGTCTCTGCTAAATGTCTAAATATAAATGTAGTCTTGGTGAAGCAAATTTCCTGTTTAGTGTGCATAAATAAGGGCTGAAATAATACAGTAGTATCATAGAACAGGAATGACTCAAGAATTTGAGCTGAAACTTAATATAGCAAATAACATATTACAGTAAGATAAACTAGCCTGGGAATTGTCAATGCATCTTCATGATTGCAGAACTGGCAATATTTTGAATGTAGTGAAGGCAATATTCATCTGTAGTGTATGGCATACCAGAAGAAGAGTGATCTCAAATTAATAACCCTTTTTCTTTGCTCTTTTTTCAGATTCCTGATTTAAGGCTAAGGTAAGAGATCTAAAATTATCGGGCTGTTGTCAGGTTGCTACGGTTCCTCAGAGTTTGACCTGGAGGGGCATTTCAGTGAGAGGGGTCATGAACTGCATTATTATTATTATTATTATTACCATTGTTATTATTGTTATTATTATTATTATTATTATTATTTAATTGTCTAAAAAATAATAATAATTTTATAATTAATTCCACTTGTAATTTTTTACATCAGGAAAAATAAAAATATATAATATTATATATAATAATTTAGCAGTTATAGGCAATTTTCTCTTTATAACATGCATGCACCCAAAGTGCGTGCACATGCCGCCTGCACGGGCAGCCCTCACTAAGCCTCCAGGAAGCCTAAGCGCTGTTTTATTGAAAATAATCAAGTTTGAAGTCACCGTTATGGAGGTAAGTGCTTGCTTTAGTTGGGCTCTTGACCCTTGACTATTTTCTGAAGCACATTTGTTATAGCAAAAGTTGTGAGAAGACAAACTGATCAGATGGTGGTGGTTACATGATTCAGTCATCATGCAGTGTCCTGATTCACTGCTCTCATCCAGAGGCTGATTTCTGAGAACATTTAGGTTTAATAACTTCACTTTATAGCAGCTCAAGGATATCACTGCACAAAGTTTTGTCCTGCATTAATATTCTGAATGTTTTTAAGTCACTATGCAGAAACTATCTGGGCAGAATTATGTAGACTCACAGATATCAAGATTCAGCGTATGAACCTCAACAATGGTGACAATCAACGAAAAGCTTGTTTTGCGATGTTCAGAGTTGATCTGAATATTTTGTTGACTGTCACGAGTCTACATGATCTCCTCCAAATAACTTTTGCATAATTAATGTTCAAAATATTAAAATAGGACAAATTTTCATGCAGTTATATTCTAGAGCTACTATAACGTGAAATAATTAAATCAAAAGAATGTCCTCACAGATCAAACTCTGGGTGAGACCAGGAAACCAAACCACTACGTGATGACTGAATCATCAAATCAGTTTTTCTTATTGCAACTTTTGTTATAACAAATGTGCTTCAGAAACACACAGTTACAGCAGCGAGAGAAACTTAAGTTAATAAGTCAAGGGTCAGGAACCCAACTAAAGCAATTGCTTATCTCCGCAACAGTGACTTCAAACTTTGTTATTTTCAATAAAACAGCACTTAGGCTTCCTGGCGGCTAAGTGGGGGCTGCCCGTGCAGGGCCAGTGCTAAGGGGCCAGCGTTTTGCCAATGAGCAAATTCTCAGGGGCCCTGTGTTCGCAGTCCGTAAAAGGCCAGTGCTGACTTGTTTGCAGGGATCCCTGGGGGGCACCAGTGTTGGTGGAGCAGCTGTTTAACATGAATTTCCTGGCTGGTGATCCACTGACAGATAGAGCTAGGGACAGAGAGCTGGGTTAGTTTGGTCTGGAGGAGTGTAGGGATGATGGTGTTGAAGGCCGAACTAAAGTCCACAAACAGGATCCTCACAAGTCCCTGATTTGTCCAGGTGTTGCAGGATGTAATGCAGTCCCATGTTGACTGCATCATCCACGGACCTGTTTGCTCAGTAAGCAAACTGCAGGGGGTCCAGTAAGGGTCCAGTGATGTCCTTCAGATAAGCCAGAACCAGTTTTTCAAATGACTTTATGATGACAGACGTTAGAGCCACAGGTCTGTAGTCTTTAAGTCCTGTTATCTTGGGTTTCTTTGGAACAGGGATGGTGGTGGAGCGTTTGAAGCAGAAAGGGACTTCACACAGCTCCAGTGATCTGTTGAAGATCTGTGTGAAGATGGGGGCCAGCTGGTCAGCACAGGTTTTCAGACAGGCTGGTGTCACACCTTCTGGGCCTGGTGCCTTCCTGGCACACATCTTCTTCACTGATCTGAAGTACAGGAGTCAGGGAGAGAGTGTTAAAGGTTGTTTAGAGAGATTATCAGGATGGGTGTGGGGGGTTTCAAATCTACAATAAAACTCATTCAGGTCTTCAGCAAGCTGTTGATTCACCTCAGTGCTGTCCTGTACTTGGTGATGGCTTTCAGGCCTTTTCACACTGAAGCGGAGTAATTGGAAGTGAACTGATATTCCAGCTTTTTAGCGTTGGTCCTTTTAGCCACTCTAATCTCCTAATTCAGTGTGTTCCTGGCCTGATTGTACAATCATTTCTGTAGGCGTCCTCTTTGGCCTGACGAAAGTGTCTGAGTTTTGCTGTGAAAATCAACAGGCTACATAAAAACTGGACTCTTTAAGAGCTGTTTGTGTGCAAAATAGAACTGCATGATTCTGGATAAATTGAGGGGGGGTTCCCCAATGGAAGATGGAAGATGATAGAGACAGAATAACAACAAAAAACTTTTTTTAAATTCACTTTTCTGGATTTTTTTGTTGTTGTTGTTATTCTGTCTCTCACTGTTCAAATAAACCTACCATTAAAATTATAGACTGAACATTTCTTTGTCAGTGGACAAACGTACAAAATCACCAGGGGACCAAATAATTTTTTCCCCACACAGAAATAATGATACTGTGTGGTTGAAAAGGCTGTGAAGCTGTTTCATTCATGACAGATGACAGCTACTCTCTTTAGGTCAACGGCAGCGCGAACGCAAATTTAACTGTCCAAATCACACTGGTGTGATCGTAAGCTGCACGGACGAACCAAGAGTGATTACAACGATTGCACAAGGTTGAGGAATGAAACAGACGAATCATTGTAATTTAGGAATAGAATCACGTTGGTGTTTGAATCGTGTTGACGATTTTTAACGATCTATTAAATTAAAGTGCTTTGTCATGTCGGTGGGGACACCTCTCTTGCAACATGTTTAGCTATCACAGATATTATACTTAGCTTTTTTGGCTTCTGATGGCAAATGTAGCCAAACTTTGATAAGTACTTCAGGATGCAATCTGGACGATTGGGGCGGGGCAACACGTGTTGCTCCGCCCACCCCTGATTTCATTGGTTCATAACACGGCAAATCTTACTGGTGTAGACCTGAGCATGCGCATTCCTTTGTGTACGATTTTGTAATAGATTTGGCCATATTACAGAAATATTATGTGCTAACTCTAGAATCATAGGCCTATCTTAATTACTATCTGTTTAGTAACCATGGTAATTTTAGTCAGATGAAGTCATTGTTTACAAATAAACTTGATGACGGCACCTCCGAGTTCTTCAGGCTGAATACCTCTTCATTCATATTTCCTTGAGGATCAGCAGGCCGCGGATCAGCACTAAATTGAGATTTTATACACAAATAACAATAATTTACTGTATTTTAGAAATGGACAAACACAAACATAAGCGGCTGATTTCATTTTTAAAGCACAACCGTTTTTTTGTTGTTTAAAGAGATGAGTTACGTTGCTCAATGCATCACAGACTTGTAGGTTATGAAGTGCTAATAAAATGTTTTCATGGCAAGCTCAATGTTTCCTTGTTTATATCTTAATAAAATATTTGAGTTCTTGATTATCTTACAATTTTTAAAGGTTCCTATCTTATAGTAAATAAGTGTCCATGACATCAGATATTAAAAAGCCAATTATTTATGTATCCACACCCTCATTGTGTGTAATTTAGTTATTAACACTCGATCATTGTAACCATATAGATCTGCATAAATATCTAATATTAAATCACTAATCACTCAGAGCTGTAAATGTAAATGTAAAAGGTACGTGCGCACTTTCAATGAGCAAAAGAAACCTACTCTGTGATTAATATATTTTTTTTTTTATTAAAGACTATAATAACTAGCCTACTAAAAATCTAAAATCAGTAGGCCTAATATAGTACAGTGATTCCTGGTTCTTTTTAGAGGATTGAGCCACAAAACCAGTGCATATAGCCTATATATAACAGTATAAATAAAAATGTTACAGATAAAATATGAACATTTATTGCTTAAATACACACTAAAACACATTAATAATAATATTTGATTCGATTGGTCAGATTTAATAATAGCTGTTTTAGTAAACAAAAACATTTAAAATAGGCCTATATGCTAAATTTTGTTTTGTTAATTTTAAGGTTTTTATTCCCATTATCCACAGATAAAACCCCAGTTCACGCTGATGGGCTATTTGGTATTATTGTCTTGTTTGTCACCGCAGTTGTTCTTTGAAATAAAACCATTTGTGGGTTTGTCCTATGTCTTACTGAACTACAGTGAATTATCATCATATCCTAAGTTTGTGCTTATCCACCAATCCTAAAGTAATGAATATGGGCTACATGTAAATATAGAAAACAGCTGAATCTCAAACAGTGGATCATTTTTATCAACATCGCCCAGCTAAAACTGCTCAACTGCTCACGAAGTATGTCTGCTTCGTGTACTGTGAAATGTGCAATAATATCTGACTTCATTTAACGTGCTATAGCATAGGTAGGACTATATCATGGCCACAAATTAAGAATTTGTTCCCCAGACTTAATTCGTGAGCCGCACATATTACACAGCTCTGTTCTGCCTGAAGTACTCGGAGATGCCGCCACCAAGTGTTTGATAGGAACGCTGTTGTTAGCACTTAACTCTTTCACCGCCAGCGTTTTTTTAAAAAGTTGCCAGCCACCGCCAGCATTTTTGATGATTTTCAACTAAATTTGACGGCCCTCAGAATATTTTCTGCTATGAATATATGAACATATTATATATCAAAATAAAGAGCCAAGCCTCTGCTTTTAAACGAAAAAAAACAATTTTATTCTATCTTCATGTGTTCATGTTTTATCACCACTTGAATGCAGATAGGTTTCATCAAAAATACAACATTTTGGACAAAAAACTGAGAAAAACGCATTTTTATAAAAGTAGTGCATTTTCAAGCAAAATACATTCAGATGTCATATTCTTTCATAAATAAAACCTTCAAACATAAATAATAATTGCAAATAAATAAAATTGTAAATTGGTAAATAAAATTTAGGCACTGTATTTTATCTTTGAGTGGTAAACTGTGTAACAATTCCCGGAATGTAAGGGGACGCCACAACTTTTGCAGTAGAACGAGGTCTCACTTCGCAAACCGTTACGTGCACAAACCCTGCACCTTCTCGTCGGGTGTTGCTTTTTGGAAGTGGATGCAATCGGAACAAGTGCATGAACTGCAAAAAGGTCATTCACTCTATTTCTAGGGTCAGTGTTTTATGGTGCTCTAGGAGTGCTTTCAGTTGGAGGGTCAACTCTTTCTTCCCCACCACCAGCCTGTTCCTTGCTGGTCCATGATTTTATAACACTCTGGATGAAAGAGAGGAGAGTTTTACAATTACCTTGTAGGTTTTTTGCTTTGTAAATGACAAAAGCATTGAACAAACTGATCTGCAACAAATATGTGACAAATTTCTTTGTCCACTTCTGTGACTTCCTGACAAAAGGGTAGTACCCAATGTTTTGATCCAATTTGTCAACTCCATTCATTGCATTATTGTATTCCACAATGCATGCTGGTTTTTGCTTTGCAATTTTTTCTTGGTGGCCTCTCTGCCATACCTCAACTTCTTCCATGTTGTTCTCATGGCATGTTGTGACCATTTTCACTGTTTGTTTGTCTCGCCATGCCAAGACCATCACATTTTCAGTGTGACGCATGACTGTTTCCCCAATCCTAAGGTCAGCATTTCTGAGATCTCGAATGACTAGTGGTTCACCTCTGTTTTTCCTAATTGTACCACAGACATGGGTTTTCAAATCAAGTAGGTGCTTACACAGTGGTACAGAGTTGTAAAAATTATCCATAAATAATCTGTAACCATGACCTGCTAGGCGATCAAGAAGAGAGACAACCGTATCTTTCAGAGCAGAACTTTCTCCACAATAGGGCTTCATGTTAAAACAGTACCCTGTTTCAGAATCACACAATGTAGGATTTTATTCCATATTTGATGGGTTTTTGAGGATTGTACACCCTGAAAGCTAGGCGCCCACGCCACAGAAGCATACCCTCATCAATGCAAATGTTTGTGTTAGGCTGATACATTTCACGGAATTTGGACACGAGGTGATCTAAGACAGGGCGGACTTTGTACAACCTGTCAGTGTCATTGGCTGGCCTTGCTGTATTATCATTGAAGTGAAGAAATCTCCATATGATTTCAAACCTGTTGCGAGGCATGACCTTGCTGAAGTAGGGGGTAGCTAACATTTCATCTGTAGACCAGTACATATCAAGTTCAGGCTTATGAATGACACCAGTGAGAAAAAACAGCCCCAGGAAGACTTTCATTTCTGAAACTGTGACAGGCTTCCATGCATGAATTCTAGCATGGTGTGAAGTACCATCCATAGCCTGAATACACTGACCTGCATACAGGTTGGTCTGATCAACAATGTTCTGAATCAGTTCATCAGAAATGAACAGCTCGATAAAGTCTTTAGGTTCTATTGAATCAAGAGCAGCAGCATCACCGAGAGGCCCAGGATTCTCAGAGAAGGGAAGGTTTTTTGGCTGCCAGTTCATTTCATGCCACTCATGAACAGGTTCGGGATCTTCAGCTGGATAGTTCACAGCGGCTCGTGTCTGGTCACCAGCAGGACCATGTCGATGTGCTTCACGCGTCCGACCTCTGCCTCGTTGCTGGGTTCTACCTGTAAATAGTTATATGAATAATTTAAATTGCATTCAATAAACAGAACAGACACACGCATATACATACATATGTTTATATATACACACACACGCACACACATCTATAGATCATGCACACACATGTACATACATACATATACATTTATGCGTGCACAGTGCACACATATATATCACAATATGTATATGCACACTATATTACACCAAATGTGCACAAGAAAGAGACACTTTTTGGCCATTTCCTTATCTGTCTTACCTCTATTGACTCTGGCACTTCGGAAAGAAGAATGAGATGGCCTTGAATCTCTCCACGAAGTGTCTGAAGTATCACCATCTGAACTATCAGTGTCCACACGTAAACAGCCTGGTGCACTTCGTCTTCGTCCAGATCGACGGGTAATTGGTCTATCAACGTCACTAGAAGTTTCTGTGTCACTGACTTCGTCCCGATCAGATTCAAAATTATCAAAGCACGAGTGATCGGAGTCCGAATCCATCAGCACCTCCAATGCCTGTTCAGCTGTATACCTCTTCATTTTAATGTGAAATTATCTACACTTTCCTTTTATGTTATGCCGATCATTTTTGAATTATGCACCTGGAAGTCCCGTAACTCATTCAGGACATGCGCTAGGGCTTTCCTTACCGTAATATACCTAGAACACGGATTGCCGTAAAAACTCGTCAATGGCGGGGAAGCGTTGTCTCTTAATTGACGAGATATCTCGTCAAAGGCGTTGAAAGAGTTAATATTACTGTAGTACAGCCAAACAGCGTAGATCATTCATAAAAACGTATATAAAAGAATGCTCATGCTCAAGTGTCTACACCAATAAGCTCTGCTGTATTATAAACCAATGAAATTGGAGGTGGGCGGAGCGACATGATTTTCGATTCCCAACCCTAATTAAGAGTTTGTTGTTTTCGTTCCTTCATATGCATACCAATATTGAAACACAAAAAAAGCATTTCACATGTGGGGCACAAATGTGGGGTTAACTGTATCACTACATGATTTAAACATTTTCACACGCTAGCATAACAAAATGTACAAATTTCCTATTATTTCCTTGCCATATCATCACTATATAGAGAAAAAAATGTGCCAGAGTTCAAAAATCTTTTGAAGATATCGCTGAACACCACTGCAAAAGTAGGCTAAATTTCTGGCTGAAGTAAATTTGTCATCTCGGTGTTTATTTAAAATGAGACACATCTGTTTATTTTTAAAATTATTTCAATCTCCAAACTGTTTTAGATAGTTCTGCTTCGCTTCTTATGCTTTGATTAAAAAAAAAGTGTTCTCCCCTACACACACTGAAGGATCATGAGAGCATTTTCTGCTCTGAACCCTGTGATGAGTTTAATAACACTCGCAGCACGGAATACAGTTCATATCCACACGTCACATTTACCTCAGAAAAACATACTTGGTGACCATAAACTGTAGAGAGGGGCATTTTGCTAAATATATGCACCATATAACACATTCATTATAAATGTTACTGTTCTTCAGTGTTTAATTTATGCTTGAATAAATCCATCACCACTATGAATACAGCCACCACTATGTTTTTTTTTTTTTTAACGAATTGAAGTAGAAATATTATTATGTAATTGTAACTTTATTATTTTAAAAACTTCATTAAGTGTAATTTTAACAAATCAGTCAGTTTTAACCTTCAATATTATAGTAATATAGTACTAACTGACTCTCATGTATATTTTACAGCATTAATTGAAAGAATATATATATTTATTTGCCTCAATTTTCCAGGTGGCCAGGCTGTCAAATGCACAAGGCTGCTCTCTTGGTCCATGTCTAGCCATCTCTGATGAGCTTCTGTTTGTATGTTGCTCCTGTTTAAAAAGTTAAAAGGGGTATTCCACCCATCATTTAATTACCCACATGCTGTCCCTGATGTATAATATGAATTTCTGGTAACACTTTATAATAACTGCATGCTATGAATCATTAGGTAAGCATTAGTAAATAGTCAGTTCATCCTTTATAAAGCATTGTCCCAACATTAATAGTCATTAGTAAGCAGTTTGTAAATACAGCTATAAATGCCTTGTTCTTGATTTATAAGCATATCTATTACAAAGGAGATTTAAAGGCTCAGTTATCTTCCTAACAGAAAAAAATAAACAAACACAACACAGAGGGATACAGAACTCAAAAATATTTATTTCAAGATGAAAAAAAAAAATGTAACTGTCCAACTGTACACTTTAATTTTTCTTTTTAGTTGTACAGTTGTACAGTTTCATTTTTGCATCTTGAAAAATTAAAAATATTTCTGTGTTCTGTATCCCTCTGTGCTGTGTTTGTTTAACTTGTCTGTTTGGAAGATAAATGAGCCTTTAAATCTGCTTTGTAAATGCTTTACAAGGTATGAATAGTCCTCACTTTAGATGAGCTCACAAAAATAGATGGCTGGCAACTACTAAATGTTTTAGTACCTGACTTAATCATGAATTACAGCAGGAATATGTGTTAATAAAGCATTTATTAACACACTGAGCAACTATTATCATGTGTCTAAATAAGATTTATAAATGTACATTTAAATAGTTTATTAATCATTTACTTACACTTTCTAAATGATCTTATGAACCACTGCCAACTCCTAAATAACTGGTTTGTAAATAACGTAATAATTTAGAAATGATAAATTGATCATTAATAAAGTATGAAAATACAATTATTAAACATTATAGACATGCTAAAGAACAAAACATTTATAGCTGTTTTTATAAACTGCTTACTAATGCCTATTAATGTTGTAACAATGCTTTATAAATAATGAATTGACTATTTAGTAATGATTAACTAATGATTCATAGTGTGCAGTTATTATAAAGTGTTACCGAATTTCTTTAAACACATATGAACAGCAATGGATTTTTTTTCTATGAAAAAATATTTAGAAGCACCAGTGCGTCTGACCTGCGGTGCGTTTCCCAAAAGTATTGTTAGCTAACTATGGTCGTTAGTTCCACTGAGCTCTATTGGTAACGACGGAACTTGCGACCATAGTTGTTTTTGGGAAACGCACCCCTGACCAGCATATTTGTGTTTGCACTGAGGGGAGCTTCAAAGGTTTCTACTTGCGTCTTTTTGGGTTTTACTTTTACTCTCAGAGTTGAGTAATGTATCACTGACATATGTGACCCTGGACCACAAAACCAGTCTTAGGTCGCTGGGGTATATTTGTCGCAATAATCAAAAATACACTGTATGGGTCAAAATTATTGATTTTTATTTTATGCCAAAAATCATTAGTATATTAAGTAAAGATCATATTCCATGACGATATTTTGTAAATTTACTACTTTAAATATATCAAAAAATCATTTTTAATTAGTAATATGGATTGCTAAGAATTAATTTAGACAAATTTAAAGGCGATTTTTTTCAATATTTAGATTTTTTTGCACCTTCAGATTCCAGATTTTCAAATAGTTGTATCTCAGCCAAATATTGTGCTATCCTAATTTATTATTTATTCAGCTTTCAGATGATGTATAAATCTCAGTTTCGAAAAATTGACACTTAAGACTGGTTTTGTGGTCCAGGGTCACAAATCCTCTCATTATAACAAACAAAGTGTAGATAATGTGTAAATAAAGATTCATTGTACAGTGTAGAGAGCTTCGTTGATTATAATGGAACTTTGTGAGATCGTGATGAACTAAGATGAGTGACAGCTTTTATTGAATATTAAGTCACTTTTGGACTTTCGCTTTTTGCTTTTTTTTGTATTGTAAGTCGCTTTGGGTAAAAGTGTCTACTAAATAACTAAACGTAAATGTAATGTAAATTAAGGGAGTTTGCAAATATGATATTGATTTAATACATCAGTTCAGTAAAATATTAACAAAAAGTTCTTATCAGCTTTATTTTATAAATGTACATTGTCTGACTATAACACTATTGCCTGATTTTGCTCTATTTTGTCAATGAAAATGGTTTAAAACAAAGACAGGAAAGGAAGTGACGTGGCCAAGCAATAAAATAATTTCAGTTATTTAAATTGAATATTCAAAAGATGATATATTTAAAACATTAATCTCAACATGAATTTATGAATTTATTTGCACTCATGCCACCTCTGAGCCTCATTAAATGTCTGTAAATAACTCGCATGCCACTTCGATGTGCTTCTGTGCAAATTAATTTTGTTAATACTGATTTTATTTTATCTGTAACTTATTCTTATTCTTCCATTGCTTTAATTATACATTTTGAAAAAAGCTTATAAAAATACACTTTTGAATTTGACATATACTTTCAATGAAGTTAGAAAAATGCCATTACAAAGTTAAAAATAAATGCACCTGTAAATCACTTTGTCAAACAGGCCTATTACCCCGGAATTTTTTGACTGTGCTCCTAATTTATTTTTATTTATTTTTTAATTAGGAGCACAAGTGCTCCTAAATTAAAAGTAAATGTAGAGCCCTGAGAGGGTGTTCCCATAGTGCCAGGTACCAATGCAGCATCTCATTCTATGCTCGGGGAACCAAGGTAATCTCTTGTGTGCTTCCTCACCAACTGAGACGTGTTGTGTTGCATGCATTTTGAATACTTTATATTCAACACAACTGAATTACTTCAAAGTGTGTTATTTTAATTGTGTATTTTTATAAGTGGTATTTAAGCAAGTTTCTTTTAAAATTCACTAAATGAATGAGTAGGTGCCAATGAGAAACTAAACAAAATTTAATGAAGCCTAAAACAAGAAGCTAAATGAGCTATAGAACCTACCTACAATGTCCTGGTAATTACTTTGTAAAAATAATAGCATACATCAGAATGTAACATACATGTTAGCAGGTAAGTAAGGCACAAATGATCATTGCATTTTGCACAAAATTCCAAACCTTTGTTTATATGATCTACTACTTTTAAAACAGGGTCCTGTGACTCGCCATTACGTTTATATATTATATTATATATATATATATATATATATATATATATATATATATATATATATATATATATATCTTGATTTAGCGACTCCAAAATTCTTGTTCATGTGCAGGTTTCTTTGTTTTATGTTTGAATGTAAATGTTTAATTCATGAGTTGTTTTTCCACTTACAGAGCAGCCAATCAAAGGAGGGACCCAGAAGATCCTTCACTAGATGAAGACAGAGAAGATGCATATATTGGACATGCACCCTAAAACTAACAACCATTCTGTCACTATCTCTCTCATCTTCTTTTCATACCTCACTTGTTGGGATAAAAACTATGACTATATCTGAATGTAACTCTGCTGATGATATTTCTTAATTTTAACCAGTAATTTGAATATTTGAAGCTAATTGTTTATGTTGAGCCAATTTATTTGCTTTTTAATGAAAGGCAATAAAGTAATATGTAAAAGCTGATGAGGCACAAAGCAAACTAAATCACAAAATTCTAAGAGAATATTTTGTCTGTTATTTGTATTGTGTTAAACAAACAAGATTTTTTTAACAGTTTAAACCAGTTACCATGTATTTTTATTTGTTTGTTTAACATTTGCTTTGTAAAAATTATTTATATACCACTCCTGGATTAATTGTGCGATTTATGAAATGCGGTCTCATACCATGCAAACTCACATCCTCATGCTGTACTTTGATTCTATTTGAGCTTAAACGCAGAAGATTATATAGTTGGTCTAGCTGTGCATTGTTTCTAGTCCATCTGTTGGCTGCTGTTTCTTTATCAGAAAGAAATGTACCATTTTCTGCATCACTGATGCCCGGTGTACCAAATGTGTTTCAACCCTGATCGTGAAGTGTTGCTAAACCGTTTAAATATTAGTGTATTGTGTATGCAATTGGCTTATATGCTTTTTCTCAATATTGGAGAGACCACCAGGTTCTGTTTATATATATTTTAGGCATCAAAAATAAATCTGCTGTATTAATGCAGTCAAACACTGAGAGAACGATTTGCTGCATTAGTAGATTTATTTTTGATACCTAAGCTATGCTTTGCTAAGGGGAAACATGGCATTATATTTTTGATATGGTCTTTGATAGTGTGCAACAATTAGATTGGTTATACTCAACAACCGTTCTGATTATTCCTTTCTGTAAACAAATAAAAAAAATAATAAAAAATGTTTATTTTGGTCTTTATTTTTTATTTGTTAATTTGAAGGCTAAAGTACTTTTCACTATTGCTAGCACATTTAGAAGGTTAGATGTTCTAGCTCAATATTCAAACACAGTATGCCTAATTTCTGTCGCTATGTTGTAAAATAATAGGCTTTGGCGACTTCATTTACTGGTCCTAAACTCCTCCCATAATCTGATAAGATGATGATGGTGACAGATTTAATAATCAGAGATATCTGCCTTTGTGGACTGAAATACTCAGTCAGCCAGTGTGCAAGCACTCAAAGCACTTTCCTTCAAAATAAAATAAAAAATAATAATAATTGCACGAATCAATGGGGCCAAGCCTTCTACCATTGATGCTTGGCAGTGCTTTCTCTTTGATATACGTAACTGTATAAAGGAGTGACTTTTGTGTTTTTCTTGTGCTTCCCTCTCTCCCTCCCTTTGACTGGACTTTGAGATATTGAGTATGTGTCTGTTTTTTTTTTTTTTTATTATTATTATTATTTATTTATTTTTTTTGGATGTTATGTATGAAAAAAAAAATGTTGATAACACACAAAAAAAATAATAATTATAATAATAAATCACTGCCTGTACGCAGCTTCAGAAACAAACAAAACAAATGCAACCTGAGTAAACCTTTTTTTTTTTACTTTTTTTTTTTTTGAAGCTAAAAAAATCCAACAGCTATCAGCCATGTGACTTGCTCCCTTGAACTTAAAATGTTTGTGCCACCTTCAGCAGCAATAATTGCAATCAAATTTGTTTGATAAGTGGAGATTAGTCTTTTAACAGCACTGTTTGGCCCACTTTTCTTTTCAGAACTGCTTTGGTTCAGCCGCACTGGAGGGTTTTCAGTGTCCTGCTGCATAATCCTGTTGAGCTAGATCTGATTACAGACCAAAAACCTAACATTCTCCTTTAGGATTTTCTGTTAGAGAGCAGAATTCATGTTTCCTTCAATTATTGCAAGCTGCCAGGCCCTGAAGCAGCAAAGCATCTCCACACCAACACAGAGCCACCCCATGTTTGACGGTATTTGGTTTACATCAGATGTAATGGCAGCATTTAAAAACTGTATTTTGTGTTTACTCAGGGTGCCTTTGTTTTATTTTAGACTTTGTTTCGATTTCTGAAACTATTTACTATGAAATATGAACAAAAACAAAATAAATAAAGGTGGAGGCAAACAATGTTTCACAGCTCTGTACATTCTATAGTAATTGTAAATTTTTCCACTTCAGTTTTACTATAAATGAAAAAAAGAATAAATTTACCTTAAATAAAGATACTGCATCCATTGCATCTGCATGTTTTCTCACTGACATGTCCAATTCAGAAACTTTGGTATAAATATTAAATTCTGAATTTCCAACTCATGAGTACAAATTTGTTTTTGGATTCATGTGCGATCAACTCATAAAATACAATATTTCCGACATTACTTGAACAGGCAAAATGTCCACTTTTGGCATATAGAATGCAGGGATTAAAGTTCTCCGTCTCTACGACGGATTTCCGTTAATTGCAGCGAGTCTACGACGGATTTCCGTCATTTGCAGGGTTCCCGCCTGTTTGTAATGTCTTAAATGCACTTTTCATCATTTTAAGGCCGTAAATAGGCTTACATTTCTCAAATAGTGTAATGCATTTCTTAATTTTAGCTTGAATAGGTCTTAAATTAGGGAAAGTCGAGGTGTATTCAACCTGCTGAGGGGGGTGTGATCAAAGCCTGGAGTGGAGTGAAAGCACGTTCCTCTCTCCGCTCGAAGCGCTCTGTATTCACTCCGCTCCTAGTCCACTCCGGGTTTTGTGTTCCCGCTCACTGAAATACCGCTGCGCGTTCACTCCATTAGTTATTAGGGATAAATGAGGGGAAAAGAAACATGTAGCGCGTTATTGTTCTGCCGGCACACCAAAAATCATCCCCGCCACGGCTGCAGCGTCTCACTGATAACATAGTAACGCCGCTCGCATCATTCACAGTCGGGTATTATCAGAGAACAGCGCGGGATTGCGGCTATTAGCGGTAATAATCATTCTACAGATTCCCGCAGGTTCCGACGGAATGTATCACATTTGCACGTGCTTTCGAGTCTCGAGAACTCACTCGCGCGCTCTCATCTGTGCGATCGCGATAAGGAGAGTGACAGCTTTTAATAATTATTAAGGGAGTTTGCAAATGTGATATTGATTTAATACAACAGATCAATAAACAAGTACTGCATTTTTGCTCTATATCATCAACGAAAATAGTTCCAAATAAAGTAACCGCTGAGCCGCTGCGCATCTCTAAAAGCAAACACAGGGGCTACTGTATAATTTCAGTTATTTAAATCATTTAATAGTTCTGTATTCAAAATTGCATATTTAAAACATTAATCTCCACATGAATTTATGAATTTAATTGCACTCATGCCACCTCTGAGCCTCATTAAACGTCTGAAAATGTACCTACAAGCCACTTTTGTGTTCTTCTGTGCCACCTCTGTAGTACAAATTAATTTCTTATTAATACTAATTTCATATAATTGGTAACTTATTTGTCTTATTCTACTTCTTAATAATAATTTTTTTTTTAAATAGAAATTTTAAAAAGCTTATAAACATTTTTTTGAATTTGACAGATGAAAATGATGCCATTGCAAAAAAGAAAATGCCCTCTTTTTTTCTTTTTTCTTTTACAGTTGAATAATTATAGTTAGACCTAACTGAAAAAATTTAAGTACTGATCATTTAATTTGTATCTTGTTATTATTTTTGTTTGTGCTATTGATTGTCATTAATTTATTTGTTCTTATTTTATTATTTACTAAATTATTCAAAGATATACTTCTTTTTTTTAGTTAATATAAATTTTATTCTGAGTGCAGGTGATTGTTGGGTGGGGAGGGGGCGTGGTCCATGGGAAATAGTTCTGCCACCACAGCTGGAATAAATCCTAGAGGAAACATTGCATATATTTAATAAAATTAGAAAAATGCATTTACAAAAGTAAAAAGAAAATTCCCCTGTAAATCACTTTGTCAAATGTCACCTCGTATTAAGAAGGCTAATTTTTGATCAGAATTTTTTATTATTGATTAGAAGGTGCTCCTAAATTTTTTAAATTAGGAGGACAAGCGCTCCTAATTACAAGAAGAAAAACACGGCTCTTAAACTGGGTGTGTGACAGGTATGGCTGTGGATCGGGGTTTGGCTGAGGAAAAATTTTCAGTCAAAAGATTTTTTTTTGCTTTAACCCCTGTAGAATGTTCTATTCCCATCTTCCCAACCCACTGTGATGTCCTATTGTAAACATTTTCCCTGAACAAGGCTCAGGTGTACTGTTATTATTCAGTTTGTTTGACTGCGCCTTTCCTATGGCCATGCAATCAAAAATACACTTGAGACACTTGACACATTTTTCTTAGCATAATTTTTGCATTTCACTGTGTTCCAAATTTCACATTTGGTGACTGTGAATTTATAATTTATTCTGAAGACGTATGTATGACCAATAGAATATTTATACATCATGGAATGACCTTCTAACTGAATTAAAAAGGACTGAAACTTGAGTTGAAGTTATAAAAAATTTTTTTAATAGATTTTAAAATCTTGTTAATTACTTATAAAGCCCTGAATGGCTTAGCTCCTCAGTACTTGGGCGAGCTCTTAGCACATTATAGTCCTCCACGTCCGCTGCGTTCTCAAAACTCTGGCCGTTTGATAATACCTAGAATATCAAAATCGACTGCGGGCGGCAGATCCTTTTCCTATTTAGCACCCAAACTCTGGAACAATCTACCTAATACTGTTCGGGAGGGAGATACACTCTGTCAGTTTAAATCTAGATTAAAGACACATCTAGATAAAACCTGGCTTACACATAAATCAAGTCATCTTTATTTATATAGCGCTTTTAACAATACAGATTGTGTCAAAGCACTTAACAGTATCAAATTGGAGGATAGAGTGTCAGTAATGTATAATGATAAGATTAAACACTCAATTTTCTCAATTTTCAGTCAAAGGCATTTCATTATTGAATTTAGAGATGTCATTGTCTAGCTCCGTTTAGTTTAAATAGTATCTGTGCAACCAAATTGACGACAATTGCTAGAAATTAAGTGTCCCAAACTGAGCAAGCCAGAGGGGACAGCGGCAAGGAACCAAAACTCCCTCTGTGACAGAATGGAGAAAAAAACCTTGGGAGAAACCAGGCTCAGTCGGGGGGCCAGTTCTCCTCTGACCAGACGAAACCCACAGTTCAATTCCAACTGCAGCCATGTCAGATTGTGTAAAGGGCTTTTCTGATTCCTGTGGTCTTGTCCCGATGGAGAATTTTAATTTATAATTTAATGTATTTGTTATATTTGTGTTTTATTCATTATTTGAAGTTTTTAATTTATATGATTTATTCATTTGCTATAATTTTAATGTATAGTTTAATTTTGCATGTATTGTTTCTCTGTGTATTTTTATAATATATATTTGTTTGTTTATTATCATTTAAATGTATGATCAGGGCTGCAGACATCATCTCTTGGTGCTGATCCACCTTCTGATCGGATACGGACTGAGAAACAGAATAAGAAAGAAACAGACAAATATTAGCGTAGATGCCATTCTTCTTATGATGTAACGAGTACACCGTGTCACTGTAAAACTTTACTGTAAATTTACAGGCATTTTCTAACAGTATTATACTGTATTTTTATAAAACAGTAAAATGCTGTATATTTTACAGAATGTCTGTAAATATACAGCAGTTTTCTGTTTTCAGCCCGCTGAATTTGTAATACAGTATCATACTGTAAATGCATTGCATTGTGGGATAGATTTATTTTGCGCGCTCAATTCAAATGTGATGTGATGTGAACAGTGTACTACAGGCAAACTAGGTTCGTCAGCGGGATTTAATTGAACAGAATAATTATTTGCGTTATTAAGATAAGCCATGGTTTGTGAATCTGCGAGTAGTTCTTAAGCTTTGTGAGCTTCGTTTCGCGTTTCAAGCGTTAGCTGCCTGTGACGCAGCAAACAATGAATGACGCTGCGTGAGCAGACGCGAAAATAATCTGTCATCTGAATCATCAAAACTGTGCCTGAGATGATGATATATGGACTTTGGAGCACGAGAAGATGGATTATTGTTCGTCTGAGTATCGATACGGTAAGATTTTTTCGTTCACATTTCTACATTGTTTCCACGAATGGTTTGATTTTGGGAACGTTAAACTTTTGCTCATTTAAATCCCGAGTAAACAATTCTCACCTCTTTACCAAGTAATTTTGATACTTCATATAATACGGCAACATTGACCATGTCATTCTGTTACAGCCCATCACCAAGTTATATCTAGCTAAATTATATCGAAGTTTAGCTCGTTAAGACACACATAACACATTCATATGACCTGCAACTGATTTTATTATTATTATTTATTATTTTTTTTTTCGTTTGTTTATTTCAGGCTGAACAATGTGATGAAGATCCGGTGCTGATGTAAGTGCTTCACAAGTATTACATTTGTAGTCCATGTTAAAAAATGTCAGTTCTATGATTGTGCTTTTTTAATTTGTTATAATTTTGCCAGCACATGAAAATCCATAGTCATGTTCCTAATGCTTATTTCAAATGTAGTAGGCCTATTCCTGATTGCTTCCATGTCTTCCATGGTCCTACAGCTGCTCCCACACCGCAGAAATGAGATGGTTTTACCCTTCAAGCAGGTGTAAGTAGAGATTACTCAACATTTATTTGCAACATGTTTTTATGTGTTGGTTCTGTTAGTGATGGCTGTGCTGTCTTTTTAAAAATTGTTTCAGGTATTCATCACTCCATCTGATGTCCAGCAGTCTCTACATTTGCCAGAGAACACAACTTATAATTCTTGGTATGTAAACAGTAAAGGTTTAGTACACCCTAAAATTAACATTAAGTCATCATTTACGCTATGGAAGCATATGGGTAGCAAAATTCAATTTGAAATAATTTCAAATTCAATTTGTGATATGCAAACTGGCAATGCATGTAAAATGGCAATGTATTTCTGTGATTTAATGTACATTTTCCCATACATATGTGCAAAATTTAGTGCAAAATGAAAATTCAATTATATAATTTACATTTGCAATTTTCTACAATAGTTTTAATATGCAAATTAAAAACATATTTTAATGCTTTATAAGTTGCAAAATGAAAATTTATTACCCAAATTGATTAGATATGTTTAACATGTCCAAGCAAAAACCGTAGCAAAATTTTTATTTGGCTATCCTTCTGCTGCACCTCAGAATGCATACTGAAACTCTCACTGCATTGTGCTGCAATTATCATGCGGTATTATGATGAAAATGCAATCCCAAGTGTCCTACCCGGAAGTCTAAATGCATTTAGGAAAAACAGCATTTAAATGATAATTTTGCTACAGTTTTTGCTTGGACATGTTAGACCTATCTAATCAATTTGGGTAATACATTTTCATTTTGCAACTTATAAAGCGTTAAAATATGTTTTTAATTTGTATATTAAAACTAGTGTAGGAAATGGCAAATGTAAATTACATAATGAAATTTTCATTTTCATTTTGCACTAAATATTGCACATATGTATGGGAAAATGTAAATTTAAATACAGAAAAACATTGCCATTTTGCATATTACATTTCAAACTGAATTTTGCTACCCATATGCTTCCATATTACGCAACCTGGCGTTGTTCTAATGCCGTATGACCTTCTTTGTTTTTCGGAACCACTAAAGGAGAATAAATAAAAAATAAAAAAAGCCTGCTCACGCTTGTCCATATAATGGCAGTGATAGTGACCAGCATCAAGACATGTGACACATGTCATATATTCCAAGTGTTCTGGGGGAATACGATATGGTTTGGTGAAAAACAAAGCGTAATTTTAATATATTGTTTAATGAAAGTCCTGACACAGACGTTGGTCTTTTGTGCTCGACTGTGCATTCATGAGATCCTATTATTATGTAGTTTACATCTATAGTTGTGGCCAAAAGTATTGGCAGTGACAAATTTTGTGTTTTGCAAAATTTGCTGCTTAAGCTGTTGTGGTGTTCATTCATATAATTTCTACAAGCCTTGGCAGTGACATAATCTAGAAACAATGTGAATGAACACCACAACAGCTTAAGTAGCAAGCAGCAAATTTTGCAAAACACAAAATCTATGTCGCTGCCAATACTTTTGGCCACGACTGAACAAAATCATGCAAGTTGTGAGCAATGAAGATGAATTAGAAAGAGACATTAAATACAATGCAAGTACTTACTTTTCTGAGGTGATTATATCTGTTGTGTTCATCAAGTTATCACTCGAGAAGTCAGTCTTACTGTCATCTGACAACCAAAGTTCCAGTCTGGATATACTCCATGAAGAAAGTACACAGATATTTTTGGGGGGATTTTAAGGAGATATTACATGTTGCAGTTTTATTAATCTTGATTTCTTTTGAGTGCTTTTTATGGTTGAATCGAAGTGAACTGTGGTGCTAATAGTATGTCATGAACACAGTCGTGCACAAAAGACCAACAGCCAAGGTGAGGATTTTCATTAAATAATACGTTAAATTTCTGTTTGTTTTCACCAAATCCTATCACATACCACCAGAAAACTTGAAATATATGACAGGTGTTGCATGGCATCATTCTGTGATAATTTTGCATAGTTTTTCAAAGCTTGATGCTGGTTGCTATTCACTGCTGTGGTATGGACGATTGCGTGTGGTATATTTTTGAAAATTTCTCCTTTTGTGGTCTGAAAAAGAAAGAATGGCATACTGCATTAGAACAACGTTTAATAGTTATGTTGAACTATTGTATTATTGTATGGTTTCAACCTCCAGTATCAGGAAGAGGGGGCATGCACCCCTGCGATTGAGGTTAGACATTAGCATATTTGCCATTGATATATATGATAGTGAATTGTCACTAACTTGTCTTGACAGTATTTGTAAAGTACTTAAGTATTTTTTCACATACATTTTATAAGTTGATTATAGAGCTGAATGATATATTGCCTATTTAACATGTAGTCATGTAATCACATTGCAAGTGTTGCAATTTACTGTGCTGTCTATATATATATATATATATATATATATATATAGATAGATAGATAGATAGATAGATAGATAGATAGATAGATATATACATAATGTTCACTTGTTTTTTTTTTCTTTTCAGCCTTTTAGACGCTTTCTCGACATCAACCCTGAATGTACATCAAAAACCAAGAAAGGAAAAGTGACTTAAAAGAAGACGACGTGTGTACAAAAAGAACAGTACTGTAAACCCACAGGTTTCCTCTCTTCTGAAAAACTTTTAAAAATATATTTCTGAAAAACCTTTCCATTCTTTAATAGTAAATAAGATTACTGCATTTTGAATTACTTGTAAAATGCAATTAACAATTAGCATGTTTTATTATATATATATATTGTGACGGATCGGTGGCCCTCCCCCTCATCATCATCACCACCCCGTCCCTTATTCGCCGCCCTTCACCAGGCTCCCGACTGGAGTGGGTGGATGAGAGGAGGGGCGTGGGACCAACGTGGGCTGGCGGCGTGTGATGAGGCACAGCTGGACTGAATTAAGCCTCATCACCGCCGCCGTTAAATGCCGAGCGCGCCTCTCCTCGGGAGACCGGTCTCTTTCCCCCGTGCATGCACAATGGTGTCCTCGTGGGTCCAGGAAGGGTGCGTCGAGGGACATCGCGCCGCCGAGGATGTGAGCCGCGGAACCTCCAGGGTCATCGTGCAAGCCGCACCCGTATAACGGCCGTCGGGCCAGGATGCCGGGCCGTCCATCCCGCCAATGCCCGTAAGAGGCAGAAGAGGAAGAGCCGCCGCCCCTCGTGCCCAGGACCGCGGGAGCGTGTGCGGCCACCTGACTCCGCCCCTTGCCTGGACCCTTACCTTCTGGAACACTGCCCTCCTGCACAAGCCCCGAAGCACGACGAGGACACCAGATCCCCCCCTTCTTTGGACACTTCTTTCCCCTGGACACTTTTATTTTATTATTTTTGTTCAATAAAAACCTCTCCGAGGCCTGACGCCACACCCACTGTGTCTGTCGTTGGCTCCTCCCGTCACAATATATATATATATATATATATATATATATATATATATAATATATAAAAAACTAAAAGCTGGAATTTCATCCAGTATGTTCATATAAGGCAATGTTCTGGTCTTTTCTTCTAAATAAATAAATGTTTTAAAACTCAGAGAATGTTGTTTTCTCTTTTTTGTTGTGACTACTGTTATGAAAAAGTATAATATTTTTAATTTTGTAAATCTACTGAAAGAAAAGCAGGAATTACAGTATTCCCTGTAAAAAACACAGTCCAATACTGTAAATATAAGTTGTATAACAGAATAATACTGTATTTGGTAAATACAGTACAGAACTGTAAATGATGTATACAGTAGTAGTCCTGTAAAAATACAGTATGTGGCTGGCAACCCAGCTGCCAGTATTTTACTGTAAATTTACAACGAAAAGTTTTACAGTATGGGGAGTGTTCCCGGTTCCGGTTGATCTAATTAATGCAACCTAACAATCCTTTAACGGATTTGAATAATAGAAGCATATTAGTGTGTTATGTGTAAGCCAGGATAAAGAGATGTGTCTTTAATCTAGATTTAAACTGACAGAGTGTGTCTGCCTCCCGAACAGTGTTAGGTAGATTGTTCCAGAGTTTTGGCACTAAATAGGAAAAGGATCTGCCGCCCGTGGACGTGGAGGACTATAATGTGATAAGAGCTCGCTCAAGTACTGAGGAGCTAAGTCATTCAGGGCTTTATAAGTAATTAACAAGATTTTAAAATCTATCCGATGTTTGATAGGGAGCCAGTGCAGTGTTGACAGAACCGCGCTAATATGGTCACATTTCCTGGTTCTAGTAAGGACTCTAGCTGCTGCATTTTGGACCAACTGTAGTTTGTTGACCAAGCGTGCAGAACAACCACCCAATAAAGCATTACAATAGTCTAACCTTGAGGTCATAAACGCATGAATTAGTATTTCTGCATTTGACGTTGAGAGCATAGGTCGCAATTTAGATATGTTTTTGAGAAACGCAGGTTTACAGATGCTAGAAACATGGCTTTCAAATGAAAGATTGCTATCAAACAGCACAGGTTCCTAACTGATGAAAAGAAATTGACAGAGCAGCCGTCAAGTGTTAGATAGTGTTTTAGCTTATTACATGTGAGGTTTTTAGGTCCGATAATTAACACCTCTGTTTTTTCAGAATTTAGCTGTAAGAAATTACTCGTCATCCAGTTTTTTATATCGACTATACATTCCGTTAGATTCTCAATGTGTCTCAAGGTGTGTTTCACCGGGCTGCGAAGAAATATAGAGCTGAGTATCATCAGCATAACAATGAAAGCTAACGCCATGTCTCCTGATAATATCTCCCAAGGGTAACATGTAAAGCGTGAAAAGTAACGGCCCTAGGACTGAGCCTTGAGGTACTCCATACTGCACTTGTGATTGATATGATACCTCTTCATTCACTGCTACGAACTGATGGCGGTCAGATAAGTACGATTTGAACCATGCTAAGGCACTTCCACTAATGCCAACAAAGTTTTCTAGTCTATTCAAAAGAATGTCGTGATCAACTGTGTCGAAAGCAGCGCTAAGATCCAGTAGAACTAATAAAGAGATACAACCACGATCAGATGATAGAAGCAGGTCATTTGTAACTCTAATAAGAGCAGAATATAATTGTGAGGAAACTACCTTTTCTAGTATCTTTGACAGAAAAGGGAGATTTGAGATCGGTCTGTAATTAACTAGATCTTTGGGGTCAAGTTGTGTTTTTTTAATGAGAGGCTTAATAACAGCCAATTTGAAGGTTTTGGGGACATATCCTAATGACAATGATGATTTAATAATAGCCAAAAGAGGATCTATGTCTTCTGGAAGCAGCTCTTTTAGTAGTTTACATGGAATAGGGTCTAACATACATGTTGTTGGTTCAGATGATTTAACAAGTTTATACAATTCTTCCTCTCCTACAGTAGAGAATGAGTGGAATTGTTCCTCAGGGGATCTATAGTGCACTATCCGATGCGAAACTGTAGCTGACAGCTGCATGGTTACAATTTTATCTCTGATAGTATCGGTCTTGGAAGTAAAGTAGTTCATAAAGTCATTACTGCTGTCCTGTTGGGAAATGCCAACACCTGTTGATGCTTTATTTTTCGTTAATTTAGTCATTTTATTATAGGGGTGGGCGATATGACCAAAATCTTATATCACGATATGACTAACTTTATATCACGATAATGATATATATCATGATATAGTAATTTTTTTCTTTTAAAAAAGTTATGATATTAAAATCTTTGATACCATAGAATTTTCATAATCCTTGTCACCAATGTCAATATCAAACTAAAAAAACAAAACAAAAAAACTCAAGCTCACTGATAATAAATAAACAGTCAGTGATAAAATAAGTTTAAGAAACTAATTGCAAGCAATAGGACAAAAAACTACAATAAATAAGAAACGCTACATACAGTGTAAATTAATTAAGTCTTCACTGTGTTAATTATATCTATTTATCTATGATAGATATAATTAAGGAAGTGGAAGAGGGATAAATTACAAATATCATATGATTGCGTCAAAGAGTGTGATTCACTATCAAAAAATTGTTAAGATTGCAAAGGCAAATTATTTTTCTGATCTCATTGATAAAAATGCTCATAGTCCAAAAATATTATTTAATACCATTAATAGTGTGTTAAATCCGATGTCTAATTTATATCCAGATCCGTCTCTTATGGCCTGTGAAAACTTTCTTAAGTTTTTTACTGAAAAGATCGATGATATAAGATCATGTATTGTTCCCTCCTCTCTGGACCTCCCTCAGTCCACATCAATTTCTACATATTTATCTGAATTTACTCCAGTGTCTCATAGTTACTTGGTGCAAATTATTTATAAAATGAAGCCCACCTTTTGTTCCTTGGATGTTGCCCCCCCTTGTCTCTTATTAGAGACACTTGACGCTATTACTCCTAGTCTACTGTCAATAATTAATAACAGTTTAATCTGTGGAAAAGTCCCGTCTTATTTTAAGCATGCCATTGTGCAGCCGCTACTCAAAAAAACAAATCTTGATCCAACAGTTTTTAAGAATTACCGTCCCATCTCTAAATTACCGTTTTTATCGAAAGTTTTGGAGAAGGTTGTGTTTAATCAACTTTCCTCTTTCCTACAGGAAAATGGTAATTTTGATAAATATCAGTCTGGTTTTAGATCTCAACACAGTACAGAATCTGCATTGCTAAAAGTATTAAATGACTTATTGTTGATTGTCGATTCTGGCAATTGTGCTGTTTTAATTTTGCTGGATCTTAGCGCGGCATTCGACACTCTCCATCATGGCATTCTTTTACATCGCTTACAGCAAATCGGGATTCAAGATTGTGTTTTAAGTTGGTTTGTATCCTATTTAAAGGATCAAACCTTCTCGGTAGAGACTGGCAAATATTCTTCATCTTGTGCACCGGTTTTGTATGGGGTTCCATAGGGCTCAATTTTGGGTCCTGTTCTATTTTCTTTGTACATGCTCCCTCTGTATGCTATTTTTAGGAAGCACAATGTCTCATACCATTGTTACGCAGATGATACTCAGTGTTATGTTCCCTTGCACCCAAAGGATGTCTCCAGTCTACAGTGTTTATTTGATTGTCTGAGAGATGTTAAACAGTGGATGTCTGCCAACTTCCTCCAGTTAAATGAGTCTAAGACTGAGGTCCTACTCTTTGCCTCCCCTGCTTCTACAGAGGTTGTGGCCAGTATAATGGGGCCTCTATCTGGTAATCTTCATTCACATGTCAGAAACTTAGGCATTACTTTTGACTCTGCTTTGACTTTTGATAAACAGATCAATGCTGTGGTTAGAAGTTGTTTTTATCAGCTAAAGAATATCGCAAAGATGAAGTCATTCTTAACATTAAGAGACATGGAGTCTGTAATACATGCTTTTATCTCATCCAGATTAGATTATTGTAATGGATTGTACTTGGGTATTTCACAGTCCCTACTGTCACGTCTTCAACTTGTTCAAAATGCTGCTGCAAGATTGTTAACTGGAACAATAAAGAGGGAATATATTTCACCAGTGCTGATCTCTCGTCACTGGCTCCCAGTTAAATATTGTATCCATTTTAAAACATTGCTGTTTGTATACAAAGGTTTGCATGGACTGGCTCCGTCATATATCTCCTATCTCCTGTTTTACTGTAGTGCTTCTAGGGAACTTCGATCAACCAGTAGTCTTCAGTTGACTGTTCCAAGGACATGCCTGAAATTGAAAGGTGACCGTGCCTTTTCAGTGGCTGCCCCACAGCTTTGGAACAATTTGCCATTTTATATAAGATCTGCTCCAACATATGCTGATTTTAAGTCTCTTCTTAAAACGTACTTATTTACTGTTGCATATGGCCTCAAGTAAGCTCAGTGGTGTAACTGTAGTGTATCATCTGTTGCTGTGTTTTTTTTATTCTTGTATTTTGGTATATGTTTTAATTTTGTACAGCACTTTAGCCAACATCTGTTGTTTTTAAATGTGCTTTATAAATAAATATGACTGACTGACTGACATCAATTCTATGTGACAGTATTAAATCTAGAGTATGATTTCGACAATGAGTAGGTCCTGACACATGTTGTTTAACACCAATAGAGCTTAAAAATGTCTATGAATGCTGATCCCAACAAATCTTTTTCATTATGAACATGTATATTAAAATCACCAACAATTAGGACTTTATCTGCAGCCAGCACTAACTCCGATAAAAAGTCAGCAAATTCTTTAATGAAGTCTGTGCCCTGGTGGCCTGTATACAGTAGCCAGTACAAACATCACAGGGGATTTATCATTAACACTTGTTTCTTTGGATAACGTTATATGAAGCACCATTACTTCGAACGAATTATAATTTAAACCCGACCTCTGAGAAATACTGAAAATGTTGTTATAAATTGTAGCAACACCTTTTGGACACGGTTCATGTTTGTAACAGTAATCTTGGGGTGTAAACTTGTTTAAAGTAATGTAATCATCTGGTTTTAGCCAGGTTTCTGTCAAACAAAACACATCTAGTTTATGGTCAGTGATCATATCATTTACAAAAAGTGCTTTTGTAGAAAGGGATCTAATATTCAATAAGCCAAGCATTATCATGTGTTTATCTGTATTATATCTGTTTTTTATTTGTTGAACATCAATTAAATTGTTACTATTACTTTGGTTTGGATATTTTCTGTATTTTCTAGTTCGGAGAACAGACAGTCTCTATAGTGTGATATCTAGGTGAAAGAGTCTCTATGTGCTGAGAATTAACTGACTTCTGTGACGTGAGGCGGCTAGCAGACGATCGGTTTAGCCAGTCTGTCTGCTTCCTGACCTGGGCTCCAGTTAGTCAAATACGAACTCTAAGACTATGTGCCATATTTCTAGAGAGAAGAGCGACACCACCCCAGGAGGGGTGAACACCATCTCTTTTCAACAGGTCAGGTCTGCCCCAAAAATTTTTCCAATTGTCTATAAAGCCTATGTTATTTTGCGGGCACCATTTAGACATCCAGCCATTAAGTGACGACACTCTGCTATGAATCTCATCGCCATGGTAAGCAGGGAGCGGACCAGTGCATATTACAGTGTCTGACATCATACTTGCAAGTTCACACACCTCTTTAACATTATTTTTAGTGATCTTCGACTGGCGAAGTCGAACATCATTAGTGCTGACGTGGATAACAATTTTACTGAATTTACGTTTAGCATTAGCCAACACTTTTAAATTTGCCAAGATGTCAGGCACTCTGACTCCCGGTAAACAATGGACTATGGTTGCTGGTGTCTCTATTTTCACGTTCTGTACAATAGAATCGCCAATAACTAGAGCACTTTCATCAGGTTTCTCAGTGGGTGCATCATCGAGTGGGGAGAACCTGTTTGATGTTTTGATCGGAACGGAAGACTGGTGTTTTGACCCGCGACTAGGCCGCCTCACAGTCACCCAGTTGCCCTGCTGCATGGACTCAACCAGAACCGAACAATGTACAGGATGTGCTAGTCGCATCCAAAGCAGTATCTACAGCCCTCACATTCTTACTGTCCTCAACTAAAGTTAGGATGCATGTCTCTAGATCTAAAACCTTCTCTGTCTAACTATTTCCTTGCATTTATCACATGTGAATCCCTCACTGCTGACAGAGACAGAAAAACTGTACATGTGGCAAACAGTGTAAACAACAATAGCAGGAGAAGAAGCCATTACTTGCCGTGATTGATGAGTGATACCAACTTAACTTACCACTGTTGTTTGATGAACTCGTGAAAAACGGAGCGAGAGAAAAAGAAAAGAAAAGAATAATAGAGCTTGGCAACTGACGTCACTGCGCAGTGCATTCTGGGACGTAAACAAGAGGGTGCCGCCATATTGTATGGCCACATCGGGCGAGACTTAAAACAACCACACGAAAAACAATGTTGAAAAGTCGATTAAAAGAACAAAACGTACTATACATAGACAAAAACGGTACCTGGAAAAGATGGCCAACCACCCGCACCTATATTTTTGCCTGATTTAGATAACCGCACCCGATCGTCACATTCAGGGTTCATATACGGTCATGAAAAACCTGGAAAAGTCATGGAATTTTAAAACAGCAATTTCCAGGCCTGTAAAATTTTGGAAAAATAAATAAACCCAGAAAGTTTTGGAAAAGTCATGTTTCACATTTCTATGTACATTAGAATTATGCTTAATCAGGTCCTGAATTTCGGTGTGGGATTGTGCATATATTCCTGCAGCTTTCGACTTTAAAATGAGGGAAATTCCTGCAAAACATGTATTCAATATAGCGTGTAGGTTAGATGAGTAAATAAATTCACACAACCAGTCATTTGAAAACAGCGTGAGTGATTCAGCTGTACTGCGTTCTTTCTCTTTGACCTTCTCTTCACATCAGCGCATCTAGTACTGCTGCACGCTGCTACACAAGACTTTTGCTCATGTTTTGGTACAGTTGACAGAATTGTCAACTGCCTAATCGGTCATTGTTGCATCGTCACAGAAATGTATTATTTGCACAAGTCTTTCGGTACTTGTGCGCTCCAGAGGCGCTTTTCTGTGCGCTGCAGTCACATCAAAGCGTGCGCTGCGAACAAACAAACAAAGCTTGTTGCACTTAAGTGGACAAATACACACAAAATAACGTCAAAATGGTCGTCCTGTATCCTCATAAGCATTGTCGGGTTTGTCTTATGTTGCGAACGCATATGTATAAGTATTGGATCCGTGAAACAGGTCTTGTGACAGCAGCCTAATAAAGCTGTGCCATCTGTCATTAATGTTAATCAAACAACAAAAGACAGGAAATCCCTCACTGCTCTTGACTAAATAATGTTTTGTTGAATAACTTTAATATGTTGATTTACAGTTTATTCAATTTCTGTATCCTATTTAAAACACGTTCATATTACAACTTCCTCAGCGCGTATATATATATATATATATATATATATATATATATATATAACAGAAATATATTAAATGAATTAAACTATAATTTTAAATTATAATAAACAAACAAATATATATTATAAAAATAGACCGAGAAGCAATAAATGCATCAAACTATACAACTATAGCAAATTAATAAATCATATAAATGAAAAACTTCAAATAATGAATAAAACACAAATATAACAAATACATTAAATTATAAAATAAAATGCTCCATCGAGACAAGACCATGGGAATCAGATAAGCCCTTTACACAATCAGACATGGCTGCGGTTGGAATTGAAGCCAGAGGAGAACTGACCCCCGACTGAGCCTGGTTTCTCCCAAGGTTTTTTTTTCTCCATTCTGTCACAGAGGGAGTTTTGGTTCCTTGCCGCTGTCGCCTCTGGCTTGCTCAGTTGGGGACACTTCATTTCTAACGATTATCGTCAATTTGATTGCACGATACTATCTCTGAATTCAATAATGAAATGCCTTTAACAGAAAATTGAATGTTTAATCTTATCATTAACACCCGCTACTAAAGATCCTCACACACTCACTTCACTGTCCGATCTCGTTTCTCAACGTGGACTCTGACACCGCTGTATCCTACAGTCGTGGCCAAAAGTTTTGAGAATAACATAAATATTAGTTTTCACAAAGTTTGCTGCTAAACTGCTTTTAGATATTGGTTTCAGTTGTTTCTGTGATGTACTGAAATATAATTACAAGCACTTCATACATTTCAAAGGCTTTTATCGACAATTACATGACATTTATACAAAGAGTCAGTATTTGCAGTGTTGGCCGTTCTTTTTCAGGACCTCTGCAATTCGACTGGGCATGCTCTCAATCAACTTCTGGGCCAAATTCTGACTGATAGCAACCCATTCTTTCATAATCACTTCTTGGAGTTTGTCAGAATTAGTGGGTTTTTGTTTGTCCACCCGCCTCTTGAGGATTGACCACAAGTTCTCAATGGGATTAAGATCTGGGGAGTTTCCAGGCCATGGACCCAAAATTTCAACGTTCTGGTCCCCGAGCCACTTAGTTATCACTTTTGCCTTATGGCACGGTGCTCCATCGTGCTGGAAAATGCATTGTTCTTCACCAAACTGTTGTTGGATTGTTGGAAGAAGTTGCTGTTGGAGGGTGTTTTGGTACCATTCTTTATTCATGGCTGTGTTTTTGGGCAGAATTGTGAGTGAGCCCACTCCCTTGGATGAGAAGCAACCCCACACATGAATGGTCTCAGGATGCTTTACTGTTGGCATGACACAGGACTGATGGTAGCGCTCACCTTTTCTTCTCCTGACAAGCCTTTTTCCAGATGCCCCAAACAATCGGAAAGGGGCTTCATCGGAGAATATGACTTTGCCCCAGTCCTCAGCAGTCCATTCACGATACTTTCTACAGAAGATCAATCTGTCCCTGATGGTTTTTTTGGAGAGAAGTGGCTTCTTTGCTGGCCTTCTTGACACCAGGCCATCCTCCAAAAGTCTTGGCCTCACTGTGCGTGCAGATGCACTCACACCTGCCCGCTGCCATTCCTGGGCAAGCTCTGCACTGGAGGTGCCCTGATCCCACAGCTGAATCAACTTTAGGAGACAAAAGTTTTGAGAATGACACAAAAACATCCTCCGAGAGCAACTTCTCTTATGTTCAACTTATGTTTGCTTCTCAAGCCACCAGTGGCGCTCACACAGACATCGACTCTTACACCTCCTCTGTATTGGATCATATCAATATCACCATTGACAGTGTTACAACCCAGAAACAGATCACCACATATCCAAATCAGAAGCCTTGGATGAACAAGGAAGTGCGACTCCTGTTGAAGTTACGCAACACTGCCTTCAGATCAGGAGATGCACAAGCCTACAGCACATCCAGAGCAAACCTGAAGAGGGGCATCAAAAAGGCCAAGCACTGCTACAAGCTAAAGATAGAGGGACACTTTTCCAACTCTGACCCTCGACGCATGTGGCAGGGCATTCAGGCCATCAGTGACTACAAACCCACCCACTCCACCCCCGCAGCCACTGATGTCAACTTCCTGAACGAGCTAAATTACTTTTATGCTCGCTTTGAAAGAGACAACAGAGAAACTGCCACCAAGCTCAATCCCTCAGCTGACCACCCACCAATCATACTCTCCTCCACAGATGTCTGCAAGGCACTGAGCCGGATCAGCGTGCACAAGGCTGCTGGACCAGACAACATCCCTGGTCATGTTCTCAGGGCATGTGCGGAGCAGCTCGCTGGGGTTTTTACAGACATTTTCAACCTGTCTCTTGCCCAAGCAGCCGTACCGACATGCTTTAAATGCACTTCCATTGTGCCAGTGCCAAAACACTCTAGTCCGAGGTGCCCTAATGACTACCGCCCTGTAGCACTCACACCCATCATTATGAAGTGCTTTGAGCAGCTGGTCCTGGAACACCTAAAAGACTCTCTACCATCCACATTGGACTCACACCAGTTTGCCTACCGTAGCAATAGGAGCACAGAGGACGCAGTTTCTATCGCACTGCACTCTGTGCTCACTCACCTGGACAATAAGAACACTTATGCACGTATGCTGTTTGTTGACTTCAGCTCAGCATTCAACACTGTCATCCCAACCAAGTTAATAGCCAAACTTAGAGACCTGGGCATCAATACCTCAATGTGTAACTGGATTTTGGACTTCCTGACCAACAGACCCCAGAATGTTTGATCAGGATTCACCTGCTCCACATCCATCACACTTAACACTGGTGTACCACAGGGCTGTGTGCTAAGCCCGTTTCTCTACTCCCTCTTCACCTCCGACTGCAAGCCTGTGTATGGATCTAATTCCATCGTCAAGTTTGCAGACGACACCACGGTGATTGGCCTCATCAGTAACAATGATGAGACTGCCTATAGGGAGGAGATCCAGCACCTGGCCACATGGTGCACTGAAAATAACCTGCTCCTCAACACCACCAAAACAAAGGAGCTCATCGTGGACTTCAGGAAGGAGTCAAGAGGCACACACGACACCATCCACATCAATGGAATGGCTGTTGAGCGTGTCTCCAGTTTCAAGTTCCTGGGGATCCACATCTCGGCGGACATGTCGTGGACAACCAACACCTCCAGCCTGGTCAAGAAGGCTCACCAGCGCCTCTTCTTTCTCAGGACACTGAGGAAGAATCAGCTCTCCTCTGCTATCCTGGTGAACTTCTATCGCTGCGCAATAGAAAGCATCCTGACCAACTGTGTCACAGTATGGTATGGGAGCTGCTCTGTTGCGGAGCGCAAGGCACTGCAGCGGGTGGTGAAAACTGCCCAGCGCATCACAGGGACTCCACTACCTGCCATCGAACACATCCAGAGGAAACGCTGTCTGCATCGAGCTCGCAGCATCCTTAAGGACTCCTCTCACCCAGCCCACAGACTGTTTTCTCTCCTGCCCTCCGGTAGGCGTTTCAGGTGCCTCCGGACCAGGACCAGCAGACTAAAGAACAGTTTCTTCCCCAGAGCTGTCTCTTTACTGAACTCTAACCCCCGTTGATCCACTTCCTCATATATTATTAACTCTTCTCTCCTACCTCACATCTGCCTTATTTGCACTACTGAATGTAAATTTTTATTACAGTAACAACTGTTTATTTTTGTATCTTGCACTACCATACCTAAATTGGACTATGCTCATTTTCACCGCCGACTGTTGTTTACATTATCAATGTTTACATTAACATTTTGCACCGTATGTCTAATTGTAACATGCAATCACTTCCACTGCACTTTTACACCTTGTTTATAGTAATAGTCATCTGTATATATTATATTGATAGTACATATCACCTGTAAATTCTGTTTATAGTAATAGCCATCTGTATATTTATTCACTATACATATTCACCTGTAAATTCTGTTTATATTAATAACCATCTTTCTATATATATTTATACATATATTCAGTACATATCCTTGTCCTGCACTTATTCAACCATTGTATATACTGCACTTGCTGCTATTGCACTTCTGGTTAGACCTAAACTGCATTTCGTTTCCCTGTACCTGTACTTGTGTAATGACAATAAAGTTGAATCTAATCTAATCTAATCTAAAAACATCCTCCGAGAGCAACTTCTCCCAACCATCCAAGAACAGTTTGGTGATGAACAATGCCTTTTCCAGCATGATGGAGGACCTTGCCATAAGGCAAAAGTGATAAGTAAGTGGCCTGGGGAACAAAACATTGAAATTTTGGGTCCATGACCAGGAACTCCCCAGAACTTAATCCCATTGAGAACTTGCAGTCAATCCTCAAGAGGCGGGTGGACAAACAAAAACCCACAAATTCTGACAAACTCCCAGCATTGATTATGTAAGAATGGGCTGCCATCAGTCAGGATGTAGCCCAGTAGTTGATTGACAGCATGCCAGGACGAATTGCAGAGGTCTTGAAAAAGAAGGGTCAACACTGCAAATATTGAGTCTTTGCTTAAACTTAATGTAATTGTCAATGAAAGCCATTGGCACTTATGAAATGCTTGTAATTTTACTTCAGTATACCATAGTAACATCTGACAAAAAGATCTAAAAACACTGAAGCAGCAGACTTTGTGAAAATTAATATTTATGACATTCTCAAAACTTTTGACCACGACTGTACAATCAAAGAACTATATCCTTCCAAGAGAGTATACTTACCTTGTTTGCCTTACCTCCTGTATTCTTCCTCCTTGTGTCGTCCTCTCCATATTAGAGTTCCAATTCTCGAAGTGTGTGTGTGTGTCACCGTGGATCCCCTCGTCTCGTCTTCCTGTATCGTTGTGGAAAAAAGAAGCTATCATCATCTCGCCACTACTCCAAGAATTACTCACCTCTCAAGTCTGCTATATCCACCTGTGTGCTTCACCTGTTAAATAAAACACTTGATATTCACCTCTCACCTTCGTGTCCGAGTCTATCCGTAACAGAAGATCGGACCAAACACCGTCACAAACAGGATGAGCACCACGGACCCCTTCCAAGAGCTGGTGGATTCTCTTAAGAAATTATTTTTGCAATTGCCCACACCAACGACACCACCAGCTCCACCACCACCACAACCATCTAACACCATGAGCACTCCTTCACCGATCGTTTTCGCCAGTCCCATGGCCCGACCAACGCCCTTCTCTGGTTCGGCGGAGGAATGCGATGGCTTTATTCTCCAATGTACCCTGACGATTAATCTCCATCCCCACGTATTCACCACAGATCAAGCCAAGATAGCATATATAGTCACCTCTCTCACCGGTCCTGCTCTGAAATGGGCAGAAACAATTCTCAACCAGGCTGGACCCGCTACCCACACCTTTTCCAACTTCATTCATCATTTCAAAGAAGTATTTAGCGTGTCGCCTGGTGATTCGACTGTGGGTGAACAATTATATCAACTTTGTCAGGGTACCAACACCATCCACCAATACGCTTTAAATTTCGAACCCTGGCAGCCGCCAGTGGTTGGAATGAACCCTCACTCATCACAGCATTCAGACCTACATCTCAGCGCTTATGACGATAACTACGATCTGGAGAAGTTTATCCAACTCGCCATCCGATGTTCCAATCGCATTCAGTCTTGCCCTCCAGATCCATCTGCAGCAATCACCACTCCACCTCTCCCTCGCCGACCAGAGACAAACGACCCTCCAGAACCCATGCAAACAAATTCCACCCGCTTTCCATTGCCGGAACGGCAAAGACGAATTTCCCAAATATTGTCCCTTTACTGCGGAGATGATGGACATCGAGTGCTGGAGTGCCCCTTAAGACCACCACGTGTCTTGGTGAGTTCAGTCCTTACCACTATGCCTAAACTTAAACCTCTCTCAACACGAGCTCTGCTTACTGCCTGCTCACATGTGCTTACAGTCACCGTCCTCCTCGACTCTGGTTCTGCGGGGAACTTCATCTCGGGGAACCTCCTCCAGCAGTTCTGCATCCCTACCTCCGACACCCCAAAAAAACTATGAGGCACAATCCATAACTGGCCAATCTCTCACCAAGGATACCATTCATCTCTGCACCGAGCCGGTACAACTACAAATTGGCCAACTACACAGGGAAGATCTTCAATTGCTGGTTCTGGAGGGTTCAACAGTGGACATCATTTTGGGTCGCCCGTGGCTGGTGCAACACAATCCACATCTGTCTTGGAGGACAGAAGAGGTCCTAAAGTGGGGTGAGAAGTGTTTCCCTCACTGTTTTCCCAACTTACCTCAACCGAAGCATCAAAAGTCACCGCAGATAACTGTTGGCACCACCTCCATTGAGAGCCCTCAAGAAAAATTATCTGTTGACATCTCTTCATGTTATTCCCACTTTAGCGATGTCTTCTGTCCGAAGAGGGCTGCCCAGCTACCACCACACCGGCCATGGGACTGCGCGATCGACCTCCTTCCGGGTGAGCCAGTACCACGGGAAAAGATCTACCCCCTTTCACCACCGGAGCAAAAGGCCATGGAGGAGTACATTGCGGAGGCATTACGAAAAGGATACATCATACCATCTACCTCCCCTGCTGCCTCCAGCTTCTTCTTCTTGGCAAAGAAGGACGGCAGCCTACGCCCTTGCATTGACTAACGGAAATTAAATGACATAACCATCAAATATCGGTATCCCCTTCCCCTTGTCCCAGCAGCCTTGGAACAACCACGCGGCGCCACCATCTTCACTAAGTTGGACCTCCGCAGCGCCTACAACCTCATCTGCATAAGAAAATGAGATGAATGGAAGACTGCCTTCATAACACCTACCGGCCATTATGAATACAGGGTGATGCCGTATGGGCTTGTCAACGCCCCTTCAGTCTTCCAGGGGTTTATGCATGAGGTGCTCTGGGAGTTCCTGAATTGCTTTGTGATTGTATATATAGATGACATCCTCATCTACTCCCGGAGCCTGGCCGACCATCGCCATCACGTTGCGGAGGTCCTTCAGAAACTCTGTCAATTCCAATTATATCTCAAAGCAGAAAAATGCACTTTCCACCAACCCTCTGTACATTTCCTCGGGTATATCATAGACCACCATGGCGTCCGCATGGACAAGGGGAAGGTGGAAGCAGTCACCTCCTGGCCGATTCCTACAAACATTAAAGAACTTCAACGATTCCTCGGATTCTCTAATTTCTATCGACGATTCATCCCCAATTACAGCACAACCACCAGCCCACTCACAGACCTGCTGAAAGGTAAAACCAAGATTCTCACCTGGAACCCGAAAGCCCAAAAGGCTTTTGAAGATCTCAAACTCTCCTTCACGAACGCACCGCTCCTTGCTCACCCAAACCCCGAAGTACCATTCATCGTGGAAGTGGACGCATCCACCACGGGCGTAGGAGCCGTTCTTTCTCAGCAGCAGGGGAAGCCTCCCAAACTCCATCCATGCGCCTACTTCTCCAAAAAACTCAGCCCGGCGGAAAGGAATTACGACATCGGGAACCGGGAACTATTGGCCGTTAAGTTAGCCCTTGAGGAGTGGAGGCACTGGCTGGAGGGGGCAAAACATCCTTTCCTAGTCCTCACTGACCACAAAAATCTACAGTACATTCGTGATGCAAAACGACTCAACCCAAGGCAGGCCAGATGGGCCCTATTCTTTACCCGTTTTCACTTTAAGATCTCCTACAGACCAGGAACCAAGAATATCAAGGCGGACGCTCTATCTAGGATCCACACTCCAGAGAACGACAATCAGGAACCCGAAAATATCCTACCTCCAACGATCATCACCAGCCCTATACAGTGGAGCTCTCCGCCAGTAGCCTCCTCCACACCACCCGCAAATCCGCCGGGCTGTCCACAAAACCTCCAGTATGTACCCAGGACACAACGGACTCCACTAATCCATTCCACCCACACATCACTTGGTACTGGCCACCTAGGGGCCAACGCAACTCTCTCGCTGCTGCGAAATGGCTTCTGGTGGCCCAACATGGCCAGGGACGTTAGAAGGTTTGTGTGAGGCTGCCCGGACTGTGCCATCTCCAAGAGTTCCCGTCATCTCCCAGCAGGCAAACTTCACCCATTACGTCCGTGGTCACACCTAGGAGTAGACTTCATTACTGATCTATCAGCATCAAACGGAAACACATGCATATTAGTCATCATAGATCGATTCTCCAAGTCCTGTCGTCTCATTCCCCTCACTGGCCTTCCCACAGTTCTCCAAACTGCCGAACTCCTGTTCAACCACGTATTCTGATATTATGGCATTCCGGAAGACATTGTATCCGATAGAGGACCCCAATTCATCTCCCGGGTGTGGAAGGCCTTCTTCTCCCTCCTAGGTGTGAACGTCAGTCTCTCATCCGGATATCACCCACAGTCCAATGGGCAGACCGAGCGCAAAATCCAGGAAATAGGGCGCTTCCTGAGAACCTTCTGCCATAGCCACCAGAACTCCTGGAACCAAAACTCGCTGTGCCAACAATCCACTGGACTTACCCCCTTCCAGTGCGTACTCGGTTTCCAGCCTCCCCTGTTTCCCTGGTCAGGTGAACCATCGGACGTCCCCGCCATCGATCACTGGTTCCGGGAGAGCGAGAGAGTCTGGGACACAGCACACCACCAGCTCCAACAGGCAGTGCGCAGACAGAGAGTGACAGCCGACGTCCAAAGATCGGAGAACCCAAACTACCAACAAGGGGAAAAGGTCTGGCTGTCAACCAGGGACATCAGGCTGCGCCTGCCTTGTAAGAAACTCAGTCCCAGATTCGTTGGCCCCTTCACCATCTTGGAACGTATCAACCCTGTCACCTACAAACTCCAACTAACACCTCACTACAAAATTCACCCTACATTCCATGTCTCACTACTTAAACCCTTCTCTCCACCTCTCTCCACAGGGCCTGACTTTGATGAAGAAACCCCTCTCCCGCAAATCTTAGACGAAGGTGCAGTCTATCAGGTCAAGGAAATCCTGGAATCCTGGTGTCGTGGTGGAAGACTAGAATACCTCGTCGACTGGGAGGGCTATGGACCTGAGGAACGCTCTTGGGTACCCAGAGACGACATCTTATACCCAACACTACTCGAGGAGTTCCATGCAGCACACCCAGATCGCCCAGCACCCCGAGGCAGGGGCAGACCACCACGACGCCGAGGTCGGCCCTCAAGAGCGGGCCGTGGAGAGGGGGGTACTGTCACAGATCCACCTCACCAGAGTTCTAATCACGCACACCTGCACCTGATCACAGCCTCATCAACACCCGCTACTAAAGATCCTCACACACTCACTTCACTGTCCGATCTCCGTGGACTCTGACACCGCTGTATCCTACAATCAAAGAACTATAGCCTTCCAAGAGAGTATACTTACCTTGTTTGCCTTACCTCCTGTATTCTTCCTCCTTGTGTCGTCCTCTCCATATTAGAGTTCCAATTCTCAAAGTGTGTGTGTGTGTCACCGTGGATCCCCTCGTCTCGTCTTCCAGTATCGTTGTGGAAAAAAGAAGCTATCATCATCTCGCCACTACTCCAAGAATTACTCACTACAAGATTATCTACTCACCTCTCAAGTCTGCTATATCCACCTGTGTGCTTCACCTGTTAAATAAAACACTTGATATTCACCTCTTACCTTCGTGTCCGAGTCTATCCGTAACAGTAGGATTAGGGATGTAGAATAAGGTAATATAGAATAATGCATTAATATGTGCTTAATTACTACTAATAAATGGCAAATAGTATAGTAATATGCATGTTAATAAGCAACTAGTTAAGATACCCTAAAATAAAGTGTTACCCACCATTCTTCACCCAGATTGCAGGCACAACCTCAAATTCTTCAGTGTCAACAAACCTGACTTGTGGCACATGATTTCTGCAAGTAAAGCACAAATGTGAATAAACAACTTATTTAAAAAAAATATATATATAATAATAATAATAATAATATAAAGGCCAATACAGAAAAGCAGTTATGACTCTCAGTTGTCATACTTGTGTAGATTGTGTCCAAGCATAGCACACAATCTCCATTTGCAATACTTTTTAATTCCTATTAATTCCTTTTCCCTCAAGATTCAAACATCTTATTGACTCTTTTAACAGCCCTTTTTCCTGTTTTTTTTTGTTTTCACATGTTTTCCGTTATGCACTGTAAATGGGGTTATGCACCTTAACATAAAACAAATGAAATCCAATGACAGAAAAGAGTTAAACACGAACAAAAAGCCAATCAAGTAATGCACTGTAGAGGAATGGGTGAAATCTACATGTTAGTTGAGATTTTAAAAGAAGAATTAACTTACCTTGATGTATTAAAGCTCCAAAAGACCAAACCAAATCGCAAAAGTTCGAGTGGCAGTTTGAATTTCACCGCTAGACTGTGTCTGTAAATATGATTGGCTGGCTGACTACTATGCAAATTCCGGGTCCTCTGGTAGGCTGAGTGTGTGGCTAGTAGTCCTTTTTGTGAAGCGGATTTAACGCCGCATATATAAATCAAGATGCATTGCAAACTACGTCATTGCATTGCGGTGCAGAGGCAGCACGGACTCATGTTTTCTGCGTTTGCAGTCCGCTCCTGATCAGCGGCCATTTACCACAAACCCAACATTTATCCATTATGTTGATTTCAAATCCAAACGTTGTTAGCCTATACTGAAAGTGCTTTTTAAGCATTGTGATCCTCTTTTATTACAGTACAGTTAAACAATCTTTCAAATTCATATTCAAACTCAAGTAATATAAACAACGTATTGAATGCATTGGCTTCTAGATTTGTATTAAGTTGCTCAAGCAAGTGGAAACACATTTAAACATATACAGCATAAAGTCTAGCTTACTTTTATTGCATTAGGCTATCACAAATATTTTAAATTAAAACTTACCACTGACAGAATTTTATGGTGCACACAGCAGGGAGGGACGAGGAAGACGGACACGAGGAGTAACTTCAAAATAATAGTCTTTAATGAGGACATCAGGACAGGGCAAGACAAGGCAAGGCTGAGACAGACAGAAACACCGGGGAATAACGAGTAGACCAGACCAACGCTAACTAAACAGGCAGGAACTAAATACACATGACAATAACTGATAATTGGACAAAACACAGCTGGACAAGACTTAACTAATAATCACACTTAACAGGGACAGGAACAAGACCAAATATGGACACAAGAGGCGGGAACACATGACACACACGACAGAGGATGTAACACAGAAACAGTCGGCTCGTGCTTTTTACATTTAAATCTTTATTACAGTATTGACCCGAATATAAGATGACCCCCCCTTTTTCCAGATGTACCTTTTGGAAAAAGGCTTTTTCAAAACCAAACCTTATTGTTTTCTCTCTCTCTCTCTCTCTCTCTGTAAAACACATTTTTTTCTTAAATAATTTAAATATTGCATATTTTTCCTATTTTAATTTTTGTTTTGAAAGTATGGTATATCAAAAATATACACTTTTTGATATACCATAAAAATAACAGGTTCTGAACTACATAACATTTAGGCTATCTCATAGTAGCCTACCAAAATTTTATTAACAGTAGAAGTGAAATCTTACTGTAGTCTTCAAATCTGGGTACTGTCTTATGTTTTAAAATTACTTACAGAAGAAGTTTGGTCTCATCAGGCTAACATGACAGTCATGACTGGAGCAGCTGTAAGCTTTTCTTTTTCTTTTTCTTTTGTTTTCACTCGCGATCTTTACAACACACATTACATTACATATTTCATGGCACACTGGTTTTATGCATTTTTGGCACCACCTATTGTTGTGGGTGTATTATTGACATGTCCATAAATCCAGCCATGGCTCAGCCAAATAGACACAATTTGTTTAGTTTCTTTTGGTTGGCCAGACTCCAACCAGAGCTCAGCCAAATGCTGTTTCACACCAGACTGTGTAAAAAACACTGCCATAATAAGCCAGAAGTGCCGAATGTAAGCCAGATTTGGCCCACACTCTGTTGCTATCTGGGTGGTGTTTATTTTACAACTACTTTGTAACTACGCGTGATCTAAAAGACGGTTGCGATGATTCATTGCTTGGCTGATATCTGAAGAAGATTATCTCAAATACTATAGCATCAAATTCTTGTTTCAATGCAAAGATGTACCTGCATTAGAAGACATATTCGGAAAGATTGACAAATTGTTTAAGTGGTGTGAGGCGTTTGACAGATACAACAACATAAAAGTAAAATTGTTTCACCCTGAATTGTGCGTGTGCAGCCGGAGAGGTGTTCACGTAGCTCCGCCTACAATCTATAATCATTAAATACAGACCGACAGGACTCTCAGTGGAAATAGATTTTCAAATAGCAACATGACCCAAGAAAATACCACAGCTTGTCCTAGTTTTGTATGCGATGATGATGTATCCACGGCGGGGACGTTTATGGACAACGTTACCTGGCTGAACAAATTTTGTACATAACTCGGATACCATAACCTCGCTTTCCTGGCAAAGTACAGAGCGCCTCAAGCTGGACCACCTGACGCTACAGCCACTGACGCCGCCTCGGACGCAGTTGACGGGTGCATCGGTGCAGTGTTGGGCTAGTTACTCAAAGAATGTAATATATTACTCATTACTAGTTACTCCTTTCAAAAGTAATATTGTTATTTATTACTTTCTGGCAACAGTAATTAGTTACACTAGTTACATTACTTTTTCTTCACGCCCCACAGAAGTTGTAACTGTGTATCTTCCACTTAAAATTCTTCTAGAATGTTATTAACAACATATTTCTGCCTTATCATTTGACCAAAATCCACATTGGATCGCAGTCAGAAGTTATTACAAACACTCAGTGGTGATTGATAATAACATTCAAGTAGAAGTGTTCTATAATCTCATTAATTGTCATGTGTAGCTTGAAGCTAATTGGAATTTCTTCATTACCCATATACAATTATATTTCATTGTGTATTTTATCAAATCACATAAGTTTGTAAGAAACTGTTTAAAGACTGGTTAATTCTTAGAAATATGTTTAAAGGACAAAGGGTAACATATTGATTCAATTATATGATTGTATGATATGTATTCATGAAAGAATGTATTTGTCTTTATAATGTGATATAAAGGAAATAACATTAGTTACAATGGTTAACTGCAAGAGATTTACAGAGAATGTTTCAGAATGATAATTCAGAAAAGTTATTTCTATTATTGGTAATCGTTTAGCACCCTGTGCTGCCAAGCCATTTTTGTCTTACTTTTTTTTTTTTTTTTTTTTTACAGTGTGGAAAATGACTTTCATCATAAATAAATAAATAAATAAAATTAATAAATAAAATTAAAAAAAAAAAAACATTATAACAAACTTATTAAATAACTTTACATAACTGAAGAATCCAGGTTACATCTACTGACAGTTATGCTTCAGTAAAACGTGTTTTTGGTTGAATTCAGTTATAATCAGTAATCTTAAATCATTTATTTCAATTCAACAAAACCAGTAATTGTATGAAGTACATTTTATAAGCTGAACTGACTAAACTTTTTTTTTCAGTGTGGAAATATAATGTCAAGTACTGCATTTTAACCTGAATTTAGAATTAGAAATATTGTTTCCCAACCATGTTCTTGGAAGCACACCAACACAATTTCAAACTCTTTCTAATTAAACACGATTCAGCTCAGTTTGTTAGAGACTTGAAATGGATGTCAGATAAGTTCATGTTCAGAAGGAACAACAAAACGACATCAGCCTTGGCAAATGGTTCTTTTAGTAAATTTATATTGTAAGAGCAAGATCTCCAAGGTTTTTTCTTTTTCCCCCTTCCAAAATGTGATAATGATTTGTATATGCCAGCCAGTGCAAATGACAGTACCGGCATATTTTTTCCACTTCAAGCGCTGTTTATGTTTAAATAAATAGTTTTTCCCTCCTGGTGGTTAAAGAATAAGTCCACAAGACAGTAGGCTGAGACAAGACAAAAAAAAAAAAAAAAAATCTCGTACAGACACTGTAAGGAAGCCGTTCGGAAATCAAAAATTACTTTCTACATTGAGGAAAAAAAACCCGGTGTAGAATCAATTTTCACTAGTTACAAACAGAAACAAGTAACGATTATGATCATTCGTTCATAATGATCCATTAAAGTAGAGAAGTTATTTTAGAGAAAAACGAGGAAAAGACTAGATATGTTTTCAAGTAGTTATTAGATGTACATTTAAACAATTTAAACAAGTTTCTCCTTCTTAAAAATCACAGCTCAGCATTTGCTGCTCCTTGACCATGTCTCCGCCTTTTCTGCTAACTCCGTTCCAGCGTGTTTTTAACCTCCTCCCCTTTTCTTCTCTGATTCGGGGCTGTCCCAACAATAAGAGCCCACCTCTTGTAGCACAGCATTACGGACAGTCCGTGGAGGAGGAATACGCTAAAGGCTTTGGACACAGAAGCATTAGATTTGAACCGAGCTGTTGCCCCGCAGCGGGGGCTGATCAATCCGGGCAAGATGTGGGTTTGGTACTTTCTGCTCGGTTCGGGAACGCGCACGGGCTCGGGCTCGGTCGGTGAGTCGTTACGCCTTCATCCATTGTTTTTCTGAAGCTCCTTCTTTAGCGCCATTAGTGCAGCAGTTGTTATCGTGTTTCAGGAATGCTCAGTCATTCGCAGCTGTTGCATTTTGCTTCAAAAATACTTATGAAGCATAACTTTTGTAAGATGAAGTAACGGGATCGTGAAGCACACCGGCATTAACGTGCACGCGCCCCCCTCTTGGGGACTTTTCTTTCCCCCTTTACACTATTAGTTATTTGAACCAAATGGAGTTTGTGGTTTACTGGGTGGACGTGCTTGAAGTGTGAGCCTGTGCAGCTAACACAATTAGATAAATAGTTCTTGCATTTCCCTATTTGCTGGATTTTTTCATAATATTACTAATTGGATTTATATGTGTCAAGCCCATAATAGAATGTCTGTAGCTGCTGAAGGTCACCTGAACAACAACCATTTAATGGTCAGATAAACAATGCTATAAGGATCTTTTCTATTCAAATTATTTTCGCATCAGCGAGTTATCATTATAAGAGCATTTATAACAATAGAGAACAACTATTTTGGATTGCGACAGTTTTGTGGTTAAATGTTAAGTTTCATAAAGAGGCCCAGTAATCAGTGTACATGCCTAAATTTATCAAGCAACATAAATTAAAATTATTTTATTGCAGTGTAAGTCTGGCAGATCCAGATAACATAGATAACATTAAGTGCGTTTACATGGACCCTCTTAATGCGATTTATAATGATATTTTGGCGATATTGCGATTATGCTTTACCTCATGTAAACGCAATACTTCGATCTAAATAATGCGATTAAGCTCATAATCGCAACAAGCATAATCGTATTAACATAGGTGGCGTACACCGATTTTAATCGGAATTTACGGAAACGATGGAGGGGAAGAAAGCATCGCATTCTGAGGAAAACACAACAAGCTGCCAGCAGTCTCTGTTTCTTACCCTCATCCTGAAAGGGCGAGCAGAACGCGACGGCAGCGTAGGGAAACAAATTCCATCACATTTCTATGGCGCCGAAAAAGCGTGGAATACAGCCATACAAAATCATTATGCATTAGACGTAAATAAATTAAAACAGAGACCAGTAACACTGCTCTTTCTGAGTCCATCATTTGTGCTGTCCAGTGGGGTATGTGAATATAAAAATTAACCACAATTCTTAGCGAATAATAAGAATAATGGAAATTGCATGTAAACGGGAGTAAGAGCTTTGCTCTTGACATGTAAACATCAAAATGCGATTAAGCCCTTACTCTGATTATTGGAAATAATCGCAATATTCGTGCGCATGTAAACGCAGTCATTGAAACATAGCATGTAATTGATTACTTTTTATTATTTTCTGATTAAAGCTGTTGTGTGTTCAGGACAGTTGGACAGCGCTACCATGAAAGTGATCTATAGCACAAGTTCATGCTCTTTATAGGCAAAACTCACCTTTTACATCTATGATTTCTCAATTTATGGCACCTTTACACATATTTTATGTGCATTTGATACACAGTATCCAGTTAAATTCATTGATCAATTAGCAGGAAGCTTTTAAACACACTGAGGGCATTTACACAATACCGTTTTCAACTAAAAACAGAAAACGTTTTATGCATTTTGGCCATTCATTTACACAACATTTTTTCAGGGTCCTAAAAAGCAAAGTTTTTAAATTGGGTTTCAAAGTTCAAAACTCAAATTTGTGAAAATTGTGGGATTATGCACATGCATGCATCTATTTACAAGTGTTATGTTTGTGATTTTTTTATTTATTTATTTTTATTTATTTTTTTCATGTAAGCTATAGCTTCTGACCTTTAAATCAAAACATACTCATTATTTTATGACATCAATTACTGCTTTATTTAATCAGAAACAAAGTCTAAATGTTATTTGAGTAGGCTATTTTACTGTTAATTTTATTAGAAGTAGGCCAACAGTGCCCCCTACGGAATTAAAACTCCTTACTGAGCGGGTGTTAGGAGCTGGAGTTAGGAGGCTGCCGCTGCACGTGCTATTACTGTTTACTCTATCACACACCGAGCGTGTCATTCTGTACATGCATTCTCAGTTTAAATGCAGCGATCCAAAACAGTCAATCTAATCATCATTCAAGCAAAACTTTGCTTCAAGTATGAGACACACTGCTGATGTGATCTAATCGCTAGCACACCCTGAGCACATGTGAGTTAATGTATTCCTCTTATCGGCAAGACATTTCGGCATAATTTTTCATATCGGGCCCATGCCAATATTTACATTTAAAGCCATTATGCATCCCTAATAATAATAATAATAATACTTATTATTATTATTATGCTTGCTAAACTTTAGTTTAGTGAAATTAAGAAATCAAAATTTCCCTTATCTTTTTTACATAAGAGGTCACTGTACAATAAAAACATACTTCCTTGTTAGTCCAGAAACATACATGATCACAAGACTACCTGCACAGTCATAGATCAATGCCTAACAACTCGATTGTCGCCTCTTTGACTCAGCCACTGGTGTGGTAGTGAATATGGACATGAAGGGTACAGGAATGGACTTAAGCAATGAGTGAGGTAAGCAGCCGTTTAGGGCAGCATGTGATTTGGAAAAACAGATTTGGCAAATGCTCCAGTGTGTATTTGTGTTTGTGTAGACACAATGTAAATAAGAGATTCATTGTAAAGTGTAGAGATTCTTTGAGTATAACAGAAATTTGTGAGATTGCAATTATAAGGGGAGTGCAATAATAATAAAATTGGTTATTATATTGGTATATTATTCATTCCTAATGGTAATGAGTGAGGAAAGTAAACACATACTTTTGAGATTTATAGGCCTTGTTTTATCACGATTTTCATGAATATCTCATAGATAATGTGAAGGGGTAAATAAACTTCAAGCTATGAGCAAATAAAAGTTACAAAAGTAAATGAAAGCATACTGTAGTTGGTGTTTTGGGCCCCCAAATCACTAAGTCCGTCCCTGGCAGGGGGCCCGTGTAAAACGAGTTGGAATGGTGAGATAATTGAATTTGTGCACATAACAGACATCACTGTTATCAGCTACAGTGCTCAGTGTATCTTTTTTGCAGTGCGAGTAGATCTAAATATAATACTATAATCAACTATTTTCACAATTACAATTACAATTATTATATATAAGCTGTAATAGTTAAAACGTAGTAAAATGTTTAAAAACAGTTCCACATGTTCCACAAAATGATTATTGCACCCCATTCCGCCCCCTTTCCAGCAGTACGCTTTTACTCCTCCATGAAAGCCCAATTTCACATGCAAATCAGTAAAATCATAAACTGTAGGTCAAACTGCACACCTAAACAGTCAAATACACGCAACAAAGTGTCAAAATGCATCACTTAGTGATTATTCGCGTAAACTCTCATCGGTCATGTAATAAATAAACATCAACAGTTAGAATGAAAATATGTGTGTAACAGTAAATTGGATCCGTGCAGCTCTTAAAGTGACAGTGGGCTATATTCCTGCTGCGACTGTGTGCTTAATATTAATCAAACAACAAAAGACAAATTCAAAAAATTTTCTTGAGTGAAGGACTTTTGTAGCTTTAATAAGAAACAAAGAAAGTTTAATTCTTACAGTGAAGACTATGCTGTTTTATTTTACATTTGATTAGGACTGGACAATAATTTGATATCAATATGTATCACGATATATATTTTTTCAATATCGGTGATATGATTTTTAAACACATTTCCGATATTTCGATATACATATTACACTAGAGTGTAATACGTTGCTTTATTTGTGGCATTTGACTTTGTTGAATAAACATGAGCACTGCAAGTTTCAAAATCAAAACGCGGCACGGGTAATTTATATGAATGTATCTCTGAAGGGTACCTAAATATAGTTTTGATGGCATTTTCATTTTATCTGATAAAGTAAAAACTAGTAAAACATTTCTTGCGACCGTACGTGAAGTATATATGACAAAATGCATTATGAAGAAGAATTGGACCTGTTCTGCAGCTTCATTAGAGCTAATATTAGCATCATGATTAATAATACACTTTTAACCAGAACTCACTTCAAACCACCATCGAGTGTTTGTAATAACTTCCTTTTGTGATCACATGTGGAATTTGGTTGTTTACTGTTGTTAAAATATGCTATTTATAGCCTTTTATATCGCTGCACATATTAGCCTTTCAGATGTACACATTTACCTAAAAAAAATCACATACAAACCATATCTATCGTAATCGTGTGTTTATTATCTTATATAATCTATAGTGGCTGTTGTCATGTCATTCTGCTGTGTAAAAGCCTTAACATGTATGCTCTGCTGAAACTCACGTTGTTTGTGATGTTACAACCGCCTCTCTGTCACAGTTGCCAACTCTCGCGAGACAAATAAGCAACCGCAGAACAAGCCCAATATATATATATATATTTTACATTTTAAAATTTTTTACATATCAAAACTGTGCTGCGGCAGAAAAAAGGTTGGGAAACACTGGCTTAGATTACAACCATTACTGGGGAAACCACTAGTCCTACTGCTCTCAAAGCACCTCCTACTGGCAGATAAATTATAGAAATGAATACTTTTATTTAGCAAGGATACTTTAAATTGATCAGAAGTGATGATATAGTCATTTATAATTTTACAAAATATTTGTATTTCAGATAGATGCTGTTCTTCTGAACTTTCTATTCATCAAAGAAACCTGAAAAAAAATTCTACTCCGCTGTTTTTGACTAATAATAGAGCAGCTTTTTTGAGCAGCATTTATTTGTGCTGCCGGACAATGTGCAGTACGCAGTTTAGCCAATCACAACACACCGGCCGAACTAACCAATCTGAGCCCATTGCCTGTTTCTGAGGGAGTGGTTTCATAGAATCAGGAAGTCAACCGGTCGTTCAAATGACAGAGGAGAAAGTGGCTTACAATAAAGGTGAAATATATGAAAAATAAGGCATTTTTTAACAAATGAAACACGAAGACATGTTACATTGCACCCCATAAACACAATCAAGCAAAGAAAAAAAGCAGTAAACCACCCCTTTAATGTAGACGTGTATTAAATGTATTAAAGGAGTACTGGAATGTAGTTACACTATATTTGTGATTAAGCTATAGGCTAGTGTTTGTGCATTTATAATAAATGTATTTAGACTACTGTTTTACTATTTATATAGGCTACCTAGAAACCATATAGTTGCATTTTTACCACAATATTGAGGTGCTATATGTGTGGTTTTAACTCTGGTTATCATGATGTAAATGTATGCTACTATGGAAGAACAATGGTTAATTTAAATAAAACTCAAACAGTCAGAAAAATAAAATTTCACATATAAAAAAAGGAGGTTGTTGCAATTTTACAGATGTTACTGATTTTGATAATGAACATAAATTTACATCTGCATCCTCAAACTACTGTCAACTTAATGTCAAATGTGCAGTGCTAAGAGACAAAAAAATTATATTATTAATATTATTATTATTATTATTATTATTATTATTGCATGCATATATATATATATTAGTGGTGGGCATAGATTATTTTTTTTAATCTAGATTTGTCATGAGTCCGGGTCCACGATGCTCCCCCTCACCACCAGAGGTCGCCACCTCCCATCTTCCCGGACTCAATTGCTCATTACCACACACACCTGCCACTCATCACACTCCCAGCTATTCCCCACTCACCTCATTATTGTTTAATTTGCCCCAGCTGTGTTCCTGATTGCTGTCCCTTCTTAAGCTCCCTGTGTTTTCTGTTCTGCTCTCGTTCGTCTCACTTTTGTGCCAGGTAATGTCTGTGATACCTGTCTACCTTGTGCCCAGTGTATGTCTTGTTTTCAGTGCTTGTGTTTGTTCTGGCTTTTTCCCCTTCGGGGTGGTTTCATTTGTGTTTTTGTTTATTTTGTAATTTATAAATAAAGAAGCTTCCTTTTTGCCAGCAATTGAGTCTTCGTTCCCCCCAACCCGTGACAGTACGAACGAGACACTTGAAGACTCAGCGGCAATGGGAATCTTCTTGTACCCAGCTCCTGGTCGACAGAGAAATCAGGCTCCAGCCAGTGGGCCGCATCCTTGCCCACAAAACAATCGCCCTTTTGGGTATTACGCTGAAGAGCTCTTCGAGGTAGGCCAGGAGCTGGGGATTAGAGGGAGCACCCTCATCCACCTGTTTTTAGCGGGCCTGGATGAGCCTATCAACCGGCAGGAGCTGGGGGAAATAGATACGTGGTCCTATTGGGAGATGGTCGACCACGTCATCTACTTGAAGGAGGTGGAGCTGCGGGAGGGTGCCCCCCTCCCAGTCTGGGCTGTTGCTCCAGAACCTCCTCGGATCGGGCCAGCCACTTCCAGTGTCTCGGGGTCTTTCTTTGGGCGCCCCGGGCTGAGACGCAGCGTGGAGGATCCTCCGCTGATGTCGGTGAGGGGAGTGGCGGCACCCACTCACAAGGCTCCCGCGCCCGCTCACAAAGCTACCGAAGCGGGGATATCCGCGGAGCTTTTCTCTGAGGGGGCAGGGCTCATCTCAGGCCTTCTCGAGGCGGCAGTGCCCGTTCACGATCGTCCCGAAGCTGCGGTGCCCGCTCACGATCAACCCGAAGCGGCGGAGCCGGCTTATGATCGTCCCGAAGTGGCGGTGCCCTCTCACGATCAACCCGAGGCGGCGGTGCCCGCTCACAAAGCTCCCGAGGCGGCGGTGCCCGCTCACAAAGTTTCCGAAGCGGCGGTGCCCGCTCACGATCTGCTCGAGGCGGCGGTGCCCGCTCACAAAGCTCCCAAAGCGGCGGTGCCCGCTCACAATCCTCTCGAGGCGGCGTTGCCCGCTCACAAAGCTCCTGAAGCGGCGGTGCCCGCTCACAATCCTCTCGAGGCGGCGGTGCCTGCTCACAAAGCTCCTGAGGCGGCGGTGCCCGCTCACAAAGCTCCCGAAGCGGCGGTGCCCGCTCGCAATCCTCTCGAGGCGGCGGTGCCCGCTCACAAAGCTCCTGAGGCGGCGGTGCCCGCTCACAAAGCTTCCGAAGCGGCGGTGCACGCTCACAAAGCTCCCGAGGCGGCGGTGCCCGCTCACGATCGTCCCGAAGCGGCGGTGCCCGCTCACGATCGTCCCGAAGCGGCGGTGCACGCTCACGATCGTCCCGAAGCGGCGGTGCCCGCTCACGATCGTCCCGAAGCGGCGGTAGCCGTTCACGATCAACCCGAAGCGGCGGTAGCCGTTTACGATCGTCCCGAAGTGGCGGTGCCCTCTCACGATCAACCCGAGGCGGCGGTGCCTGCTCACAAAGCTCCCGAGGTGGCGGTGTCCGCACACAAGGTTCCCGAGGCGGCGGTGTCCGCACACAAGGTTCCCGAGGCGGCGGTGTCCGCTCACAAAGCTCCCAAAGCGGCGGTAGCCGTTCACAATCAACCCGAAGCGGCGGTAGCCGTTTATGATCGTTCCGAAGTGGCGGTGCCCTCTCACGATCAACCCGAGGCGGCGGTGCCCGCTCACAAAGCTCCTGAAGCGGCGGTGCCCGCTCACAATCCTCTCGAGGCGGCGGTGCCTGCTCACAAAGCTCCTGAGGCGGCGGTGCCCGCTCACAAAGCTCCCGAAGCGGCGGTGCCCGCTCACAATCCTCTCGAAGCGGCGGTGCCCGCTCACAAAGCTCCTGAGGCGGCGGTGCCCGCTCACAAAGCTCCTGAGGCGGCGGTGCCCGCTCACAAAGCTCCTGAGGCGGCGGGGCCCGCTCACAATCCTCTCGAGGCGGCGGTGCCTGCTCACAAAGCTCCTGAGGCGGCTGTGCCCGCTCACAAAGCTTCCGAAGCGGCGGTGCACGCTCACAAAGCTCCCGAGGCAGCGGTGCCCGCTCACAAGGCTCCCGAAGCGGCGGTGCCCGCTCACGAACCTCCCGAGGCGGCGGGGTCCGCTCTCAAGGTTCCCGAGGCGGCAGTAGCCATTCACGATCGTCCCGAAACGGCGGTAGCCGTTCACGATCGTCCCGAAGCGGCGGTGGCCGCTCACGATCCTCACAGGATCCCCGAGGCGGCGGTGTCCGCACACAAGGTTCCCGAGGCGGCGGTGTCCGCACACAAGGTTCCCGAGGCGGCGGTGTCCGCACACAAGGTTCCCGAGGCGGCGGTGTCCGCACACAAGGTTCCCGAGGCGGCGGTGTCCGCACACAAGGTTCCCGAGGCGGCGGTGCCCGCACACAGGGTTCCCGAGGCGGCGGTGTCCGCACACAAGGTTCCCGAGGCGGCGGTGTCCGCACACAAGGTTCCCGTGGAGGCGGTGTCCGCACACAAGGTTCCCGAGGCGGCGGTATCCGCTCGCGATCCTCCCGAGGCGGCGGTATCCGCTCGCGATCCTCCCGAGGCGGCGGTGTCCGCTCGCGATCCTCCCGAGGCGGCGGTGTCCGCTCGCGATCCTCCCGAGGCGGCGGTGTCCGCTCGCGATCCTCCCGAGGCGGCGGTGTCCGTTCGCGATCCTCCCGAGGCGGCGGTGTCCGGTTGCGGTCCTCCCGAGGCGGCGGTGTCCGCTCACGTTCCTCTCGAGGCGGCGGTGTCCGCACACAGGGTTCCCGATTCTCCCAAGGTGGCGGAACGCGTTCACAAGGCTCCCAAAGCAGCGAAGCCAGCCACTGCCTGTTTCAGGGTGGCAGCTCCACACACACTGCTGTGGTGGCCGCTGGTTCTGCCCTGGGTCCCCATCCCGCCGGCGCTGCCTCAGTCGCCAGGTCCCCCACCGGCACACGGACCTGGCCCTCCCCCATCCCTCCCCCATCCCTCCCCCCCCTTCCCCTGCTCCGTTCTCGCCTTGCCCTCCCCTTGGATGGGTGCTTGGGAATGTCTGGAATCCATTCCTTAGAGGGGGGGTCCTGTCATGAGTCCGGGTCCACGATGCTCCCCCTCACCACCAGAGGTCGCCACCTCCCATCTTCCCGGACTCAATTGCTCATTACCACACACACCTGCCACTCATCACACTCCCAGCTATTCCCCACTCACCTCATTATTGTTTAATTTGCCCCAGCTGTGTTCCTGATTGCTGTCCCTTCTTAAGCTCCCTGTGTTTTCTGTTCTGCTCTCGTTCGTCTCACTTTTGTGCCAGGTAATGCCTGTGATACCTGTCTACCTTGTGCCCAGTGTATGTCTTGTTTTCAGTGCTTGTGTTTGTTCTGGCTTTTTCCCCTTCGGGGTGGTTTCATTTGTGTTTTTGTTTATTTTGTAATTTATAAATAAAGAAGCTTCCTTTTTGCCAGCAATTGAGTCTTCGTTCCTCCCAACCCGTGACAAGATTAATCTCACTGTAATCTTGGAATTAATCTAGATTAATCTAGATTAAAATGGCTCATTTGAATTCTGCTAAGTAGATCAGAATAAGTTCACTACTAGTAGTAAACAACTAGCAGTCATCAAGAATGTAATATTGATAATAACATTGAAGACATTGTATGATTATTCCTTAAAGATAAGGTTTTAATAGTTTTAGTAGTAGTAGCCTATTACGTTCTGCCCAACGTCTTCAAGTGAAACCGAACTTTTATTTTGACGGGTTGCCGTGAGGATAGTTTTTCTCAAATGAAATGCTCGAATGCTCATGAAGTGGACTCTCAGAGCAGTTCTGGAGATGTTGTTCATGTATTTATGTCCTCATTTAGTGAGACGACAGACGTTAATATCGTCGCAAGCGTCACGCGGGCTTCTGTATGAGTAGTGAACAAACCCGTGCGTCTGCGCCATACATGAACACAGACACACAGAAGTCATATTTAAATAGATGTTTTGCGGTTTAATATTTACAAATAGGAGTGGGAGTGTGCTCACTTGTGTGTGCGCTTACGTTTGTTTGTTTGTTTGTTTGTGTGTGTGTGTGTGTGTGAGAACCGGGACGGAACTCTGCTGTGCGCACGATACAGAGAGCGTGACCATGTAACGTAGAGACAGAAATTACTTGCCGATTTCCATTGGGAAGCTTCTTAAAAATACATTTTCCCTGAAGCAAACCCGGCGGCTTCATAGCTGCATCCATGTTAGCACGTCACGTTTGATGTGGTAATTTCACAGTAGACATACACACAGGTTCGAAGACTCGTTCTCGCCCCCTACTGTGTAGTTCTGCTAGGTATACATCCGCGCTAAAATATCAAGGTGAAAGTCATCATAGCTTGCGTAGTATAGACCCAGCTCCCAACCCAACTTTGAGAATAGATTAACGGTGATATTGTTTTTTATCGCCCGATAAGAGTCTCACGTTAACGCAGCACGTTAACGCCGATAACGGCCCACCACTATATATATATATAGGTGCATCTCAATAAATTAGAATGTCATGGAAAAGTTCATTTATTTCAATAATTCAAATCAAATTGTGAAACTCGTGTATTAAATAAATTCAATGCACACAGACTGAAGTAGTTTAAGTCTTTGGTTCTTTTAATTGTGATGATTTTAGCTCACATTTAACAAAAACCCACCAATTCACTATCTCAACAAATTAGATTATGGTGACATGCCAATCAGCTAATCAACTCAAAACACCTGCAAAGGTTTCCTGAGCCTTCAAAATGGTCTCTCAGTTTCGTTCACTAGGCTACACAATCATGGGGAAGACTGCTGATCTGACAGTTGTCCAGAAGACAATCATTGACACTACTTTCAGGCGCTGCGTAATATCACTACGCCTGCTGCGGCCATGTTACGGCAGCAAAGTTCCTTGATTATTACACCGGAATGAGAGTAGTTCCTGATCATATCAGCCTAGAAAATCGCAACTTTTCATTTTCCGCCGATCTTAGTACACGATATAACTACAGGAGAGTCAAGTTTTAAATAGGACAAATATCGAAACTGATCGTTTTTGAACGCGATGCTACTGGTCTAATTGGATTCCATGATCTATGCTAAGCTATGCTAAAAGTGCTCTCGCCAGACCCGGAGATCGGCTGAATGGATTCAAAAACGGTAAAACTCAACTTATTAACTCTGGGGGAGTTGGAGAATGAGCCTATTTCCAAAAAATGTGGAGTGTTCCTTTAAGCCACTCCTGAACCACAGACAACGTCAGAGGCATCTTACCTGGGCTAAGGAGAAGAAGAACTGGACTGTTGCCCAGTGGTCCAAATTCCTCTTTTCAGATGAGAGCAAGTTTTGTATTTCATTTGGAAACCAAGGTCCTGGAGTCTGGAGGAAGGGTGGAGAAGCTCATAGCCCAAGTTGCTTGAAGTCCAGTGTTAAGTTTCCACAATCTGTGATGATTTGGGGTGCAATGTCATCTGCTGGTGTTGGTCCAAACCAAAGTCACTGCACCTGTTTACCAAGAAATCTTGGATCACTTCATGCTTCCTTCTTTTGACCAGTTTTTTAAAGGTGCTGATTCCATTTTCCAGCAGGATTTGGCACCTGCCCATGCTGCCAAAAGCACCAAAAGTTGGTTAAATAAGGTACGTTAGTTAACAACATTAGTAAACATGAACTAAGAATGAACAATACTTCTACAACATTTATTAATCTTAGTTAACGTTAATTCATTAACAAAGATTAATACACATTGTAATAAATGCATTGTTCATTGTTTGTTCATGTTAGTTAATACATTACATAATGTTAATAAATGACACCTTATTGTAAAGTGTTACCAACATGGTTAAATGGTTTGTGTAATAAAATCATGGTTAATTTTGTGTTATCTGATAACCCTAAAACACAATGCAGTGCAAAATTCAAAATGCATCATATTGAATTTACATACATTGTCCCCAATTTTGAAAGAGTTTGTTTTTAAATCAATTAATTAAATTTGTATTTATTTATTTATTTATTTAATATGGAGCGTAGAGAAAAGCCTGACAAACGTAGCCATTATATAAAATTGCACTGTTAAAGTTAAAGAACATTACCTTGGATGTTCCCTGGTCTTTAGAGACAAACACAAATAAAAAATTAAAAATCCCTGGACCACAAAAAGCAAGGGTATGTTTGCAGCAATAGCCAACATTGACTGCGTTTACATGCGCATGAATATTGCGATTATTTCCAATAATCAGAGTAAGGGCTTAATCGCATTTTGATGTTTACATGTCAAGAGCAAAGCTCTTACTCCCGTTTACATGCAATTTCCATTATTCTTATTATTCGCTAAGAATTGTGGTTAATTTTTTTACTGCCATTATTCACATACCCCACTGGACAGCACAAATGATGGACTCAGAAAGAGCAGTGTTACTGGTCGCTGTTTTAATTTATTTACGTCTAAGACATAATGATTTTGTATGGCTGTATTCCATGCTTTTTCAGCGCCATAGAAATGTGATGGAATTTGTTTGCCTATTTCTCGCCATTTCTGGATGAGGGTAAGGAACAGAGACTGCTGCCAGCTTGTTGTGTTTTCCTCAGAATGCGATGCTTTCTTCCCCTCCATCGTTTCTAATCTCCGTATTATTACAGGTGCGTGTCACGTTATTCATATATGTCACAAGCGCATGCGCACTTTGGTCAGAGCGGCAATACTGCGATTAAGGTGTTTACATGCCTGTATATTCCGATTAAAATCGGCGTACGCCACCTATGTTAATACGGTTATGCTTGCTGCGATTATGAGCTTAATCGCATTATTTAGATCGAAGTATTGCGTTTGCATGAGATAAAGCATAATCGCAATATCGCCAAAATCTCATTATAATCGCATTAAGAGGGTCCATGTAAACGCACTTAATTTGTAATTTTTTTCTTTTATTCCAAAAATCATTAGGATATTACTTTAAGTAAAGATCATCCATGAAGATATTTTGTAAATCCCAAATATATCAAAACTTAATTTTTGATTAGTAATATATGCTAAGAACTTCATTTGGACAAAAGCGATTTTCTCAATATTTAGATTTTTTTTGTTGTTGTTTTTTTTTTTTTTTTTTTTTTTGCACCATCAGATTCCAGATTTTCTAATTTGTACTGTTGGAAACTTTTTTCCTCTTGTCGAAGCAGAGACCAGGAGACGTTGGGATATCTTTCATACAGAAGTTACTCTTTATTGAGAACTCACTGTGCGTCGCTGTAGTCATCCAAGTCTAACTAAAGCAGTTATACATTGTAGTTTATATACATTTAGGGGGCAGTGCTTAGGAATGGAAACAAAGCACCTGGGTGACGACCTTAAACAAAGCATGCAAATTAAGTATTCAGGCATAGCAACCTGCCCGATTTAATCACTCCTAATCCAATCAGCCTAACTGCCCAAAGATTGAGGCAGGGGCATCAAGAGCAGTTACAAACAAAAGGTGAGAGTCTCCGTCATCTGGCTCATTTGACTTACAATAAGAGAACAGGAACTGGCAGGGACCTCTAGCTACAAACTTTGTTTAACAGAATCGTTCATCTGATGTCATCATCTTCACCATAAATGCTAAATACAATGTATATAACTTCTTCAGTTTGTATACTATTACATTGGAACCTAGATTTAACATTTTATAAATTTGTAATCCAACAGTTCCCCCTTTGAGAGTTCTAATAACTCTCACAAAATACAATTTTAGACACTTAAAAGTTCATTCTTGTAACTTGTGATCATTACAGGCACATAGCACTTGTTGTGTTGATTGTCGGTACTGACGAACGGCATGCTGACACAGAAACAAACATGCATCTACGGTCCGTGAAGTTCTTAATAGTCTTTTCTGGTTGGAACTATCATTCGTCATGATGGGTGTGGGTCATTTGTCAAATGAAACACTTGATACTAACAGGTTTCCGAACCATGAAGAATTATCTTCAGTCATCTGGTGTAATTTTGCTGAAAGATCAAGAATGCCTTGATCATGTTGATGGATGACTGAAGTTCTCGTATGTGATTCTCTGCGTTGTGTATTTTTTTATTATTTTTTTTCTTTGTTCTGTCTTCCGTGACAATTGGCTCGGCAGTGGGTCTTGTTGTCTTTTAGAGGTTGTGGCTTCATACGCAGGTGAGGAGGTCGGCACGTATGGGTCTTGGGACAGCCATCAAGTGGTATCTGCACAGAGTAAGAAAGAAACCAAAAGACGACAGAGCAGTACTTGTTGTAAAAGATTGCAAACACTAGGGTTGTATCCTTTGTTCAGTCCGAGTTTGCTATTGTTGATCCTTCTATCCCTGTTTCTTAATTCCCGTGACACCTAAAAAAACAGTGAGGTAAGGATGGACTAGTGGATGGGGAAGGCCTATGAGGGAGTCTTCACCACAGGGTTGGCCCCCGAAGCCTGTTGCATTCGGTTATTCCCTGGGCTCCTCACTGGTCCATGTGTCCTATCCTATCCCTGTAGGTGGTGTGCAAACTTTAGTGTGTGACATCTCCATCCTCTAATGGAACATCAGTAACCCAGAGAGGATAGGTGAGTGACTGGAGTGTGCTGTAGTATAGCTTTGAAGGCTGTGAGTGTACTTAACTAGCATTCTCTCAATGGAAGGAAGTGACAGTAACCTTCCTGTAGTTTTATTTACAAAGAATCTTTCGGCTTTGTTGTACATTACTGGGAAAATTAAGCACTCACAGCCCTATCAGTTAACACCTGAGCAAACTGCTCCAACAGTTCGGTGAAGTGGGGAGGGGCTGCTTCAGAGTGCTAAGTAGACTGAGTAGGAGCTGAGTAAAGCTGTTAATTTCTCCTAATGTCCTTTTGCTTTTCCTACACTCTTTCATCCAGTGTCCAGGTTTACCACAGTAATGACAACTGCCCTCCTTCTTAGGACATTTACGTTTCTGTCGGTTCTCTGTGTTGACCTTAAAGGACGCTGCTGCAATCTTTACTCTGGCTTTAACATCAGAGTCTCTTTCCCAAGTAGCTAACCTGTCCAAGCTGTTTTGCAAGCTTCCAGTGGACCATGTTAGATCTAAGAACGGCAAAGCCGATCTGTACTCTGATAAAAGGCCATCAAACCATGTTCGAACTAGTGGTCCTTTGTCATCAAGCACACTTTCAGGATCATCCACTATTCCACTGTATTACAGCTGACTGACAAAACCTTTCAGTGTATTCACTCACAGTTTCTTCTTTCCTTTGCACACAGGTAGTGATTCTGGACCAGTCTATTTTCGGTCCCATGATATTCTTTAGAATTTTCAAAACACCTTCTCTCAAATCACCTTTATTGGCATGTTGTAGTTCAGAAGTAACAGCAGACTCAAAACTGTTGAATTCAGATTCAGTAAGAATTTGTGACATCAGCTGTGTGACTTCTGCTAACGACATGTCGTAGAGACTCATTTTGCAGATCAATGCTCTTCTAAATTCAGAAAAATCTGTGTGTGCTGAGGGTAAGCTCTGGGATAGTCTCTCTATATCTTTAGGTCCTAGTGCTTTGGCAACAGTTTGTACTTGGACAACAGAAGAGTTGGGAGGAACACTTTCAATTCCCTCAATTCCCTGAGATCTTCTCCTAGCGCCACATACCTTCACCGAAACTACAGGCACATCAGTTACTGATTGGATGGTTACATCTGTTTCAAAGAAAGCTTGTAAGTCAGGATAATTGTTATCAGGCTGACTAACTTCTTCCACATCAGTTTTTGTCAATTTCTTAGTCAAAGAGGATACTCTTAAGTACCCTTATGACTGGTTTTGTGGTCCAGGGTCACATACCTATCCTACACTCAAAAAAATGATTTGGTCTAAATTGTGCCAGTGTTCATGTGTTTCCACACTACAGAGTGTTCAAGTAGAATTGAAGCAGTGCTGGAGTTAAGGAGATAATTATGTGATGATTGATCATTAATGATGAACACCTGCTGTTATCAAGAAGAATCACCGAAGGAAAGAGAAACACAAGAACTACAACTGACTTCAGCCACAGCTGAAGATGAAATCAACTGAAAAAAAGAAGACATTAAATCTCTCAAGATCTGATTAAACAGCTTCACAAACAGCATCAGATTGACTTTATTTCTGTCAGACTTCTAGAGAAGCTCTTATTGAGAATTAACAGAGGTTTAGATGCTTTATTGTTTTGTTTGAAATCACCATCAAAGAGACCAGTGTTTCTTTTTGTTGGGCTCTTGACCCTTGACATTTTGGTGTTAATATTACACTGGTTGCTTTAATTGTGTGATCATTTAAAACACACTTAGTTTAACCAGCGAAGCCAAGTGAAAAAGAGTTGTGGGTAGATCTTGTCACTGGTCCCTGACCTCATTTCAAGTCCAATTTCTGATTATATAGACACTATACTGTTTTAGATTTTTTCGTAGCTTCATATTTTGCAGTATTGTAAATATCAGATAATTTGAATAATTTACAAATCACCTTGTGCACATAAAGTTTTCATCTGTAGCAATACAAAGACCACAGACATCAAGAATCAGTGTATAAATCTCAACAATGGTGACAGTCAAGAAAATATTCAGATAAAACTCTGAACATCACAAAACAAGCTACTAAAAGTCACAACTATAACAGCATACGTAAAATAAAATAGTAAGAATAAAAGAAAATAATCAGACAATTCAGCTGCGTTGTTTATTCATGCTGCAATGCATGCTGGGATACATGGGAGAGTCTTGTACTATGCTGGTACCCAGCATGCATTGCAACATGAAGCGTTTTGTTGACTGTCACCATTGTTGAGATTCATACGCTGATTCTTGATGTCTGTGATCTTTGCATTGTTACAGATGAAAACTTTTTGAGCACAAAGTGATTTGTAAATTATTTAAATTATCTGATTTTACAAGACTACTAGATCTGAAGCTATATAAAAAATCTAAAGCAGTAAACATCCGTACAATCAGATGTTGGACTTGAAATGAGATCGGTGGATCATTTGCCCGCAACTATTTTTTTTTTCTTTTTTTTTTCTTAGCTTTGCTGGCTGAACGAAGTGTGTTCTATATAAAGACACAATTAAAGCAACCAGTGTAATATTAACACCAACATGTCAAGGGTCAAGAGCCCAACAAAAGGAAACACTGGTCTCTTTGATGGTGATTTCAAACAAAACAATAAAGCATCTAAACCTCTGTTAATTCTCAATAAGAGCTTCTCTAGAAGTCTGACAGAAATAAAGTCAATCTGGTCAGTCTGATGCTGTTTAATCAGATCTTGAGAGATTTAATGTCTTCTTTTTTTCATTTGATTTCATCTTCAGCTGTGGCTGAAGTCAGTTGTAGTTCTTGTGTTTCTCTTTCCTTCGGTGATTCTCCTTGATAACAGCAGGTGTTCATCATTAATGATCAATCATCACATAATTATCTCCTTAACTCCAGCACTGCTTCAATTCTACTTGAACACTCTGTAGTGTGGAAACACATGAACACTGGCACAATTTAGACCAAATCATTTTTTTGAGTGTATTAAATAATAGTTCCAATTTAAAATGGTACATAATTGCAATTGTGTGCTATGTAGAACTTGACGACAACAACAATAATAACTAGGTACACAATAAAAATATATAAACTAGAAGCTGGGTGTGCTCCTCAAGAAAACTATGCTATTGTAAATTTATTAAAGTCTTATTATGTAGGCTTTTAGGCCCTTTATATAGGCAATGTGTGCAGTTCTTCAAAGTAGCTAAAACAACTGTTACTGTCTTAATATGAAATATAATAAGCAAAGGGGAAACGTAATAACTTAATACTGATCTTCATTAAGGTTAACGTGCAGGGAAAAACACGAACTTATGTTCGCGCCGCGCTGTCAGTTCGGTGGCGCTAGCAAACACGTCCTCCCTGCGCTGTCGAGATGGTCGCAAACTCTCTTTTCCGCGCTGTTTCATCCCACTTTTGGGTTGTTTGGCTTCCTGTACAACGCACTGCAGCGCGGGAGATTGTATTAGCGCAGACTACTATAAATGTATGTGAACATGTAGTTTTAGACAATAAGCTGAGTTTATTTAATTAATATCGAGTATTGGCCAGCTAACTGATGGCATACAAAATTTTTATTTTCTCTGCCACCTAAACCACAGAAGCAGGGCCGCTGGTTCATTATTATTGCCTTTGTTTTATATAATGCAATTTAAGTCATTTTAAAGGCTGTTGTTGGTTTAGGTCTGTTTTTATAACCACAAAAAATATTATCTTAATACTTCTTTGTAAATTATTGTTTGAAGTAACAAAACCATGGCTAATTTGCGGCTACCATGGCTACAAGAACAATGATCTTTTGGTTTTATTCGTGTTAAAACCATGGCTAATTTTCGTAAGGGAACATGGAAACTCAGAGAGAATATTAGATGCATTGATGGTGGTGAAATTATTACCGACACGTTATTAACATCAACAGCCGGATTGCTGATGTCTTTTCACGGGCATAGCTGTCCATCAATTATGATAATTTGCATTTAGCCGCAATCATGAGGTGCGAGCGCCGAGTTCACCTTCAAATCATGACGTCACATTCGCATTTCACTAAAACAGCACCCTGGAGGAACAAATAATCCCATGCCAGTGGGATAACAACATATGATTTCCTATAAAGTGCTCTGTGAATAAAACTCAAAATAGAAAAATAGCTAATAGATGCACTGTGAAGGTAAATTGCACAGTCATTTCTTTTCATATCCGTCATATTATTTAGATTCCTCCATTGTCCAAAATGCAGCGTATTGTCTAAAACAAAAGTTATGACTGTGTACATTCACATACATTGATACTGGTCTGGGCTTCACTACAATACATTTTCCCCGCGCGGCTTTGCCACCCAAATTTTGATAGGTGGATAACTATAATAAAACAGGCGGTGTGCCAGAGGACTGAAAGGCTCTGACTCGGTACGGTTTGTGTCAAGCCATTGGTTAATCTGGCTGTTTGATGAAGAGAAAGAGATCAAACGTAGTAGAAATAAACATGTTAAGAATCTGTAGAAGCGACTATTATTATTATTTTTAAGGACTATTATTATGTTGTAATGTTTGGTTGACCAATCAGCGGAGAGGGGTGTATCACTCCGCCCACTTGTAGAGATCGAATATTCAAGTAGTTTATCCGTTTTCTGTCCCTGAACGTAAAAACGAAAACTGAAGCCTAATTCTTGATTTTTCGTTTTGTTTGAGCAAATGAAAAACAAAAAATGTGGCGTTTTTTTTATTCATTTTTCAGATTTCAATATTAAATCAAAAAACAAATTATCCGAAGGTACGCGGACCATACTCATATACATGTGTTAATAAAATGAAAACATGCATTTTTTAAAGCTAGTGAATAAAAGGAAACGATCCACCCGCGTGCCTCTGCTCAATGACGGTGCCTGGATCAGTTGTGATCTGCGTCTCGGGCCGATGACGTCACTTCCAGGGAGGCATGCCCAGGCCTGTTGTACACGCCCCCATCCTTTGACTCCACCCCCGTGTCAAAACAGCGCCACAAAGTGAGACGTGCAGAAACATGAAGCGCAAAGGGGAAAACGGCATCGCAAGCTCAAACTTAATTGAAATGCAAAATAAAAGCAGCTTTGCAAATAAATTAGTAGATATGGAAAATATGTATTGCAAAATCATTGCTGTTTTATATTTATTCATTTATAATTTGCAATTCTTTATTTTTGTTTACAAAAAGCACATTTATTTTTCTCAATACTTTCATTTTCGTTTGCAAAACTTTATTTTCTTTTGCAAAACTTTATGCTTTTGCATATATATGTGGCATTATATTGACTCCATATGATTGAGCATTAGTGATGAACAGCCGCTGTTAACAAACAGGATCGCTGAAGGAAAGAAAAACACAAGAACTACTACAACTGACTTCAGCCACAGCCTTAGATGAAATCAACTGAAATAAAATACATTAAATCTCTCAAGATCTAATTAAACAACCCCACAAACAGCATCACCAGCTCCACTTATTAATAACCAGACTAACTTTATTTCTGTCAGACATCTACAGAAGATCTTATTGAGAATTAACTAAGGTTTAGATGTTGATTTAGTTTCATTTGAAGTAGCCACTTGAGAGATCAGTATTTGCTTTCGTTGGGCTCTTGACCCTTGACTTCTGTGTTAGTTTTGTTTCTTTTTTTCTCTGGCTATTGCAACCATGATTGTTATAACACAAAAGTCCAGAGAAAATGTGATCAGGCATTGGTTGTTATGTATTGATGATAACAATCATCAGTTACCGAACTAATCTCATTTGGTGTTTAATATCTGATTAAATGTATTTTGTATTGTCGACAACAAAAGTGATTCTAAGAGCCAATGGCTCTGTGACAACCAGTTAATATAAAGAGCTTTTTAACCTGTGGTGTGGATTAGACTCACAGAGACATCAAGAATCAGCATATGAACCTCAACAGTGGTGTGTAAGAATCTATAGTCTGCCTCGACCCAGCTTCCACTCCACAATATGTTTGATCATGCTCATTTCCCAAAATGGTTTAATTATTATTGAAAAGAAGAAAGTCAACAGTTATGTTGTTTGTAGACCATTTGGGATGATCGCATCCTGAGCAAATGGTCACCAATTGTAGAATGGGTACGGGTGTGGGACACCGAGAACCACCTCAGACTGTGTCAGAACTTAATTAACATACAGACTACAGCTGTTACAACAGAGGCAACTTCATTTACATGAAGGTTAGTAAACTGAAAATGTATAAAAGGTTTAAACATAGGATGTTCTGGGTTCATTCCGACTCCGCTGAACCCAAGGTACTACATGTGCTTTGTCACTGCTATGCTGCAATAAACATCTTCATCGATATCTTCAACATCCTCATCACTTTTTCTTACACTGGTGAGCCACCCAGCGAGGGATTTCCAAAAAAGCAGGGAAAGGTGAGAAAAGCGGTTTCTTTATTATAAGCTGTTTTTGTCAGGGAATCCCCTCGTTTTAAAAAATCTAGAAAAGAAATTGTAAGGACAGAAGAGAATTTGGTTTAGTCAGTATTAGCAGGAGGAGTTCTTAAGCCTATTCTGTACAAATTCTGTTTAAGATTCAAACGGAACTGAATCAGCCCGATGCACTGTGGTGAGTTGTATTGGAATTGTTGTTTCTAAAGTAACTGAAGCAAAGTGCTTAAGTCAAAGTTTCTTACGTAACTGAAACTTGTTGTTGGTTTCTTATAATTCTGTTAAGATTCTAAAGTAATTGAATCAACCCAATGCAGCGTGGTGGCAGAGTTGTATTAGATCTAAAATTGTACGTTTCTAACGTAATTGAAACTGACTGTAAAGTTGTGATAATTCTGATGAAATTCTAATGCAACTGATTCGACCCGACGCAGTGTGGTCACAGAATTATTTCATAACTGTTGTGTGTTATAGTGTAGTGAGTCTGACGCACCATGACTCTGTGAAGTTTCAAGCCCAAAAACAGTGTTAATTTGCCCGATGTACTGTGGCCAAGTAAACTGTTTTAAAAATATAACATAAAACCCGAAGTAGTGTGGTTTTGTCCGACGTACTGTGACAGTGTTGCATTTTTAACGGTTTAATGTAGTGAAGTACTACATTAATACTACAAGTAATACTACTATTGTTAGAACTTGAAACTTTTGAACTGCGGGTTTCGTCTGGTCAGAGGAGGACTGGCCCCCCAACTGAGCCTGGTTTCTCCCAAGGTTTTTTTCTCCATTCTGTCACAGAGGGAGTTTTGGTTCCTTGCCGCTGTCACCTCTGGCTTGCTCAGTTGGGGACACCTAATTTCTAGCGATTATCGCCAATTTCATTGCACAGATACTATTTAAACTAAACTGAGCTAGACAATGACATCTCTGAATTCAATAATGAAATGCCTTTAACTGAAAATTGAGTGTTTAATCTTATCATTATATATTACTGACACTCTGTCCTCCAATTTGATACTGTTAAGTGCTTTGACACAATCTGTATTGGTAAAAGCGCTATATAAATAAAGGTGACTTGACTTGACTTGAAGTGTAAGGACCAACGGAGTGTGGCCATTTGCGAAGAAGTGAACATTTTGGTTTAGAAGCCCGACGTAGTGTGGCTGTTTTATTCATTTGCTTCCAAACCACAGGAGCTGTGAATAATTTGACTATCAGGTATCTTAAAGAAACTAGATAATGTTCAGTCAGTGAAGGAATAAAGCCTATTGAATTGCTGAAGACAATTTATTAAGATTGTGAAAATGGAAGAGCTGATAGTTAAATACATCACTAAGCACAGCTCTGTAGGAATGTTTGATGGGATAGAGAAGGCAGACGACCCCTACGAGTGGGCTATGTCTCAATTCAAGAATTGTCTCAGAATGCCTAAAAACAAAGAGGGAAAAGTTGCTAATGCACTTCAAGCTCTTTTTGCCTCATACAAGGTAACTAAGAAAAGATTAGAGGAAATGAAAACTGAAAACAAGTTACTAAATTCTCAAGTCAACGACAATGTCATCTCATTGAGAAATTGCGAGGCTGAAGAGATCATTCTGAAGGAACAGATAGTGAAATTGAGAAAATAAATTTCAAAGTTCGAAACAGAGAGGGAAACATTTAGATGTTTGTACGAAGGGACAGCTAGACAGTTGGTACATGCCCAATCCAATTCTGAATATGATGAGAATAACTGCAAGGAAGCCTTTAGTCAATGACATAATTCTTCAGATGATTCTGTAAGGTTCCCAGTAGCACCAGCGCGAACAAGACAGAATAGAAATGGAAATGAGAGGGTTCTTGATCAAAGAACTGAAAATGGCCAAGCTGTTAGACAGCTATCTTTTATGGACTTTCAAAGTCTTGTTACAGCAGTGGGTACTTTTGACCCTGATAACATGGATCCTGTAGAGTTCTTTTCAAAACTGGAGAAGGTAGTGGATGTTTATAGTGTGTCAGATGAAGATGCTTGTAGACTTCTCATGATCTGCATTCCTCGCTCATTAACTAGTGTTCTCTCACAGTAAGTTCGTGAAAAAAGAGCAGACAGAGGGGCAAGGAGAGAAGCTCTGCTTAGACTTGCTGGGACTGATTTGGTTAACTTAAGAAAGATAACTGAGGTGACAATGGAAATTTGCGTCCAGGTTGTGGGAAATGTTTAGCTGTTACAGTGGTTTGCCCAATGCAACTAAACAAAATCTCATGTTTAAGTCTGCATTAATTGCACAGAGCAGTTCACACATGCGAGAAGCCATTGCTCTGCATGTAGATGTAAATACACCATACGAGCTAATTATTTCCAAAATGACACAGCATTTCAATGCAAGAAGTCAAATGAAAGCTGCAGAATCTAGACATCCAGTCATTGCCTTTGGCAAGAGAAAATGTTCTAGATTATCTAATGGTTTCCATCAGAGACCATGGAGATTTGAAAGAGTAAATTCAGAAGGTGATACTCTCTGTTATGCATGTGGAAAAGCTGGTCACATTGCCAGGCATTGTCAAGACAATGAGAGACCTCATCAAAGCTTTGTTTGTCATGCATGTGGAAAGAATGGTCACATAGCAAGGCATTGTTTGGAGAAAGGTAGGAAAGATCAGGAAGTTGTTTGTTTTGCTTGTGGAAGGATAGGACACAAGGCAAGACAGTGTCACTTTTCACACAAAAGAAAGATGGGTTATCGTAATTTGCTTAAGAAGATAGGCAATTTAGAAACCCAGTTGGCACTGTTGAAAGGAAATAAGGAAGAAGCCATTCACACCTTGCCAGACACAGCACTGCATGAACAACATGACTGTAGTTCAGTCACAAGCAGATGCTGATGTGAATTGGAGGAATTGTTTTATGATAGTAGTAAATTTTAGGAAAATATGTTTACTATCAAAAGGGGGGTGATTCTTTATCATTTATGATAAATGTGTCAACGGCATTGCTGTTTAAATGTAATTTATGATAAATGATTTAATTGCATTCTGTGATTTAAATTTCTGTAACAATGATGTTTTAAATGTGAAAAGATTCTTGTGGGGGAAAGGGGGGGCAACCTCTTCTTTTTGATCTTGTTTCAGGTATATGCTTGTTTGAAACGTGTAACGTAGAGAAAGATGACCAGGTCATCTGAAGAACAAGGCCAGCAGAACCAGTGGAGCCAGGGGACTTCCACAAGAAAAAGGACTTCTTAAAGAACAGAGTGATCATCAGAACCAGAAATACAGAGATTTCCAGACCTACAAGATTCAGAACTCCAAATTTAAAAGATTTAGAAACCCTGAGACTCACCATGGGATGATGGACCTGATGGAATGGCAAAGACTGGAAAAATGGCATTGACTGCTTCTTCCAGAAGGACTTTTTCAAAGTAAAAAGAATAAACAATGGACAAGAAAAACAAGGAGAGATCAAACCATTTCAGAGACTATTGACAGCAGTCGTTCCGCCAAGATGGAAAACAAGTGGGCAAAGGACATTACCCACACAAGGAAATGCACAAAGATACAGACTCACTGCACAGGACACTAGAAAGACAAATATATGCAGACTCGAATGCAGAAAATATATTATTGTCTATTGAATGCACGCATGTGGACAAAGGATGTTCACATTCATAAAAGGGACAGAACACACGTGAAGAAAACAGTACACACACACACACACACACACACACACACACACACACACACACACACACACACACAATGTTGCCTGTTGATTGATGTTTTTGCTCCTTTGGCTTTTGGCTATGTTTGTACTATCATAATGTTTTGTACATTTAGAAAATCCCTTTTGCTGTTATGGTTCTCAAGTGCTCCTCTCCCAAACCCCCCAAAAATGTTTATATTTCATTTTTCCAAATTTGAGAAAAGTCTCTATGATCAATTTTGCTTAATTGGATGGAGCGATAACCAGTGTGAATGAGGTGATGACCCAATGACGGGTAAGATTTTCCTTTGGCCAGAGGGGGACAACCTAAGACAGGGCTTCACCGCCACTGGGCACCTACCCAGGAACCTACCCCGGAGGTGTAATCTGTGTAAGGGAGTGGATGTGATGCTTCTTTTGGGCCAAGAGCATCAAAGAGGGGACTGTAAGAATCTATAGTCTGCCTCGACCCAGCTTCCACTCCACAATATGTTTGATCATGCTCATTTCCCAAAATGGCTTAATTATTATAGAAAAGAAGAAAGTCAACAGTTATGTTGTTTGTAGACCATTTGGGATGATCACATCCTGAGCAAATAGTCACCAATTGTAGAATGGGTGCGGGTGTGGGACACCAAGAACCACCTCAGACAAAGGGGTGTCAAAACTTAATTAACATACAGACTACAGCTGTTACAACAGAGGCAACTTCATTTACGTGAAGGGTAGTAAACTGAAAATGTATAAAAGGTTTAAACATAGGATGGGTTCATTCCGACTCCGCTGAACCCAAGATACTACATGTGCTTTGTCACTGCTATGCTGCAATAAACATCTTCATCGAGATCTTCAACGTCCTCATCACTTTTTCTTACAGGTGAAAAGAAACAAAATATTCACACTGTAAAACTTTTCGTTGTAAATTTACAGTAAAATACTGGCAGCTGGGTTGCCAGCCACATACTGTATTTTTACAGGACTACTACTGTATACATAATTTACAGTTCTGTACTGTACCAAATACAGTATTATTCTGTTATATAACTTATTTTTTTACAGTATTGGACTATTTTTTTACAGGGAATACTGTAATTCCTGCTTTTCTTTCAGTACTCTTAGATTTACAAAATTAAAAATATTATACTTTTTCATAACAGTAGTCACAACAAAAAAAGAGAAAACAACATTCTCTGAGTTTTAAAACATTTATTTATTTAGAAGAAAAGACCAGAACATTGCCTTATATGAACATATTGGATGAAATGCCAGCTTTAGTTTTTTTTAATATATATATATATATATATATATATATATATATATATATATATATATATATATATATATATATAAATTAAAATTAAAATTAAAATTAAAAGTTTTTTCAGAAGAGAGGAAACCTGTGGGTTTACAGTACTGTTCTTTTTGTACACACGTCCAGTCTTCTTTTAAGTCACTTTTCCTTTCTTGGTTTTTGATGCACATTCAGGGTTGATGCTGAGAAAGCGTCTAAAAGGCTGAAAAAAAAACAAAAAAAAAACAAGTGAACATTATGCATATATCTATATCTATATATATGTGTGTGTATATATATATATATATAGAAAAAAACATGTTTCAGGAACACATGGTTACAACAGAAGTCAGTTGTACACTGAAAAAACTGATCCGCTATATTTACTCAATAAAATTGAGTAATATACTATATTTACTCAATAAAATTGAGGTAACAATTTGCACTCACTTTGTTTGAGTAGATTCTATCCTATATATTGAGTAAAGAATACCTAAATTTTACAGCTATGACAAACTAAAAGAAATTAGGTAATGTCTACCTAATATTTTTCATTAAATTACATAACTAATTACTTATAAAAATTGAGTAACATTAACTCTATTGTTAGAAGGCAACAGTTCATCACTGTAAAACCCAACAAGTTAGGGTTACAAACCGTTTGAGTAAACCGATTGCCTTAAAACATTTAAGTTTTTTAAACTAACAATTATGAGTGCTCTGAACTTATTTCAGTTAGACATCTACAGACGATCTTATTGAGAATTAACTAAGGTTTAGATGTTGATGTATTGTTTCAATTGAAGTAACCATGTTAGAGATCAGTGTCTGCTTTAGTTGGGCTCTTGACCCTTGACTTCTGTGTTAGATGTTTTTTTCTCTGGTTATTGTAACCATGTGTTCCTCAAACATGTTTGTTGCAGCTCAAAAGCCCAGAGGAAATGATCGGTAGTTGGTTGTCATATATTTATAGTGACAATCATCTGTAAGTGAACTGATCTCATTGAGAGAGAACAGTTGTGTGTCTAATCTCTGGTTAAGTGACTGTGGCATTGATTATAGTAAAAGTGTTTCTGTGACAGTCAGTTAACAAAGGAGTTTCTAAACAGTTTGTCCACAAAAAGTTTCAATCTATGACAGCAATCGGACTCACACAGACATCAAGAATCAGCTTGTGAACCTCAAAAATGGGGACCATTAAAAGAAAAGAAAAATCATGATGCAATGCATGCTGGGTACTAGCATAGTACAAAACTCATCCATGGCTCCCAGCATGCATTGCATCATGATTTTTATTTTCTTTTAATGGTCACCATTTTTGAGGTTCACAAGCTGATTCTTGATGTCTGTGTGAGTCCGATTGTTGTCATAGATTGAAACCTTTTGTGGACAAACTGTTTAGCAACTCCTTTGTTAACTGACTGTCACAGAAACACTTTTACTATAATCAATGCAACATTCACTTAACCAGAGATTAGACACTCAACGAGTCTGTGCTCTCTCTCAATGAGATCAGTTCACTTACAGATGATTGTCATTATAAATAAACGACAACCAACTACCGATCATTTCCTCTGGGCTTTTGAGCTGCAACAAACATGTTTGAAGAACACATGGTTACAACAACCAGAGAAAAAAACATCTAACACAGAAGTCAAGGGTCAAGAGCCCAACTAAAGCAGACACTGATCTCTAACATGGTTACTTCAATTGAAACAATAAATCAACATCTAAACCTTCGTTAATTCTCAATAGGATCTTCTGTAGATGTCTGACTGAAATAAGTTCAGAGCACTCATAATTGTTAGTTTAAAAAACTTAAATGTTTTAAGGCAATCGGTTTACTCAAACGGTGTGTTACCCTAACTTGTTGGGTTTTACAGTGATGAACTGTTGCCTTATAAAAATTGAGTAACATTAACTCTATTGTTAGAAGTAATTAGTTATGTAATTTAATGAAAAAATATTAGGTAGACATTACCTAATTTCTTTTAGTTTGTCATAGCTGTAAAATTTAGGTATTCTTTACTCAATATATAGGATAGAATCTACTCAAACAAAGTGAGTGCAAATTGTTACCTCAATTTTATTGAGTAAATATAGTATATTACTCAATTTTATTGAGTAAATATAGCAGATCAGTTTTTTCAGTGTAGGTCTAGTTCTCTTTCCTTCAGTGGTTCTGTTTGTTAACAGCAGGTGTTCATCACTAATGCACAATCATCACTTAATTAATCACTTAATTACTTAACTGCAAATGGTTTGAGCCAAGGCAATTGGTTTACTCAAGTTACCCTAACTTGTTGGGTTTTACAGTCTGTACACTTGATATAAAATGAAAAATAAACCTCTGCAATGTCATTGAAAAATTAAAAAAGGAACTAAATAAGCTACAAAATGAACAAAAAAGAACAAAGTAAGCAAGAAAGTAAATATAAAAAAAAACAAAAAAACAAAATGAATGTACGTCAACAATATAAGCAACAAAACTAACAAAAACCAACAAAATTAAGAATATATTAAAATAAAATATTTTGATGTAGTTAAAAGGTTTTCTTCTTTCAGTTTCATGGCTGAGTGAAAATTCAGTGAAAAAAGTGAGTCACAAAAAAGTGCAAAAATTCCACATAAAATCTTAATGTGGCAAATTTCAAATAAATTCTACATTTCAAACTGAAAACGCACAAATAGCTGTTATAGAAACATAGATTTATTCAACAAATGATCAAACATTTATTTTTATATCAGATTGCAGAGGCTTAGGTTCATGTTACTGTACAGTTATGTTTTCTGGAGGTGTACAGGATTTTTTTTTTTACATTTTTCTAAGACATTGCAGATGTTTTTATTTTTTATTTTATACAGTTTATATGTGGACAGTTATACAGTTTTCTTTTTTGGATCTAGAAAAAAAAAATATGTTCTGCATTACTGCATTACATGTTTGTTTCATTTTTTTCTGTTTAGAAGATAGTTTAGCCTTTAAATCTCTTATGTAAATGCTTTTACGAGGCATAAGTAGTCCTCACCAGATGAGCTCACAAAAATAGTTAACTGACACTATTAACTGGCTTTATAACTACCTGAATTAATAATGAATTACAGTGAGAATGAGTGTTAATAAAGCATTTACTAACACACTGAGGAACTATTACTATGTCTAAATAATATATATAAATGTGCATTTAAATAGTTTATTAATCATTTAGTTACACTTTCTAACTTATTAATGATCATTTTATCACTTCTAAATTATTATATTATTAACAAGTACTAAAACATTATAGATATGCTTATAAATCAAGAACAAAGCATTTATAGCTGCATTTATAAACTACTTACTACTTTCTATTAATATTAATAATATCCTTTATACTTAATACAGGATTAATTGACTATTTAATAATGCTTAACTATTCAACTATTCATAGTGTGCAGTTATTAAAAATGTTTACCAAGTTAAGGGAATAGACTGCTCAAAGTTTTTTGTCTCTCAATTATCTAACAGTTGTGTCAGGAATGTTGTTTCTAGAATCCTTTCACCAGTTATATAATCTTCAATAGACTGTTTGTGAATACAATTGTCTCTTTTCCTTAGATTGCCAGCTTCTACCTGGAAATAACTTTACAACAGAGTGCAACATTCCAGGAAATTTTATGTGCAGAGATGGTGAATGTATTCCTGGAGGTTGGCAGTGTGACGGCTTTCCAGACTGCTTTGACAAGAGTGACGAGAGGGGATGCTGTAAGTCTTACCTTCCTTGCACAGTAGAGTTCACACGGTGCTGAATATATTTTAATGTTTACAAATCTCACTAAAACATTGCATAAGCAACAAGTAGCTCAGTATTTAATTGCTGATTTTTGGCATTAGCTGTAAAAAATAAGTGATGTAGCAGAATTAATATTACAATGTAGGGACGTGACACACACGGTTACCACAATTGTTTTTTTCTCTCACAACTGGGCACCAAAATGCAGTGGAACACAAACTGTGAGTTTTGGTCACACTGCACTTACACTGAAAAAAGTGATCCACTATATTTACTCAATAAAATTGAGTCCACTATATTTACCTAATTTATTACCTAATTTCTTTTAGTTTGTCATAGCTGTAAAATTTAGGTACTCTTTACTCAATATATTGGATAGAATCTACTCAAACAAAGTGAGTGCAAATTGTTACCTCAATTTTATTGAGTAAATATAGTGGATTACTCAATTTTATTGAGTAAATATAGTGGATCACTTTTTTCAGTGTAGGTGAGGTGAGTCACATGACTCTTTCCTTGTATTATTTTGCAGCACCAGCTAAGTAAGGACTCTATAAAATTAATTAAGAGTGATTGTTGAATAAATGTAAATTGGTGTGAGTTTGTCATACGACTAGTCTGAAGGATTTGTTAGATACAGTATCGATTACTTGTAGAGCATCTACTCTAATATCAACAAAAGTGTAATAAAAGGGTAAACAGCTACTAAATGAAAACCATGAATGTATAAGAAAGTTAAACACATAAGATGTATAATTTCAAGGTGACTAAGTTGGATGTTACCATAGTAGTTACACAGTAAAATCCTGAGTGTTAAATTAGCACTACAGATGGGCAAATGAAGCCTCATGAAGCTTTAAGCTTTTCAGCCAAGTGGTTCACAAAAGGGTTAATTTCTGGAGGCTTCATTTGCTCACAATACCACCTGGCGGTCAAAGAGTGTAAAAAAAAGCAGATATATTACAGACAGAGGTGTAAAGTCCAGGGGGCAGAAAGTAAAATTTCTGCCATGTGTTTATTCCACCCTTGAACTCAGCAGCTGATTTCACCAGAGGAGGAACCAAGTTATTCCTTTCAAGTCACAAACGAGTCTGGAGTCAAATCCCAAGTCCTCAAAGAGTTAAAGTTAATGAGATAATTAAGTGACTAATTAAATGATGATTGTGCATTAGTGATGAACACCTGCTGTTATTGAGAATTACAGAGGATCAGATTAAAATGATGCCACCAACATGGAGATCAGTGTTTGCATTAGTTGGGCTCTTGACCCTTGACTCCTGCATTAGATCTCTCTTTGTAGCAATTCATGTGCTGTTCTAAAGCAGATAAATCAGTGTTGTGAGCAGCTATTACCTGTTTTTGTACGATGAGGTAATAATCAGGCGCTTATTTTTATATATATATATGTTCAGGTTTTCAATAACCAACCCTGCGAAACTACAGCATGCAATGAAAGTGTTGCTCTAATAGTTATTTTGAATGAATTTTAAATCTATGTAATGCATATAAATATTTAAACTCCAGTGCCGTTTAGACACACTCAGACATCAAGAACCAGCATATGAATCTCAACAATGGTGATAATCAACAAAATGCTTAATGCTGCAATGCATGCTGGGTAATACCATATTAAAAACTCCCATCATGCACTGCCGCATGAATAATTATTGTCACTATTGTTGAGGATCGTATGATAAGTGTTCATGTCTAAAAGCCTGAGTGATATAGTTGTTCTTTTTCCAATATTTAAGCATTACAGTGACATTTGTTTAATATAACTTTTTTGCAGCTCTGCAACAGCTGAATGCCAGTCAATAACCCAAAGAGAAACACCTTCATGATGTTCATTCAAGTGATTAAAAAGCAGAAAGTGCAAGCTCCTCTGTTTCCTCAAGCTTTTAATTCAGCAATGTGTAAATGCACAAATGTTTGTCTCTCGTGAAACAATATTGCAACTGCTTAAAAGCAAACCACTTTCAGTTATTAAAAGGGCCAAGAGCCCAACTAAAGCAAACACTGATCTCCATGATGGTGGCGTCATTTTAACCCTCTGGGGTCGACAAACGCGGATACGCGTTTTGTGGCAGATTTTCCTGATAAGGCCGAAATGAGCTTGAATTACTCTGCCACTTTTGATCGTACAGATAAGAGCAATACACCATTCAAATCTGTAAGGGGTCTACTTTTATTTGTATACACTCATAATAACAACTAAACTTTGTGCTTTTGAAGAATAAAGAAAACAAACAGGGAGCGCTCTCTGTCTTCTCCGTCTCCGTGAACTGCTTTTAGAAATGCGTCAAATGAACTGTAACTCAGCAAATACTCAGCACACAGACATGGGAGTTATATCTATAGAAAGCTTGACGTCTCTACTTTTACATGAAGTAAGTCTTATCGAAAACAAACATTCTGTGATGAAGTAATCCGTATGAAACCAACACAATGTTCAGTCTTTCCCGTCTAACTCATTATCTCTAATGCGATCCCGCCCCCTTGCGGCTCTCGCCGTTCATATGTAAATAGCCACGTGGGATGTGAGCACGTGCAAACGCCCAACACAAACAAAGAGAGGAGATCCTCATCATAGCTACTGTTCGTTTCTGGAAGACGCGCTGAGTAAAGGCAGGATTTCCCTCGAAAGAAGAACACAATTTCATCCAGTAGAGGAGATCAATCTGATGAAGTAATGTTTCTTTTTTGCATTAGTTACCGTGTTATTGTGACATAAACTTGAACACATTTACTAACAGTTAGTTGGGTTTTTCCCAAACTACAACATGATGAATGCTACACGTCTAAGAATGTTTAGACCATGTTTATTATTAATACTCTGTTCACAAATATATTTGAATAGTGTGCTAAGCAATAACGATTAATTTCTCAGATATAAAATATCATTTTTTTATAGTACAAAGTAGGCTACATCCTTTTATAGTACAAAGCATGCTTGAGTCTGTGGGTACAGAATCATATCATAGGCTACTATAAAATCATACATACTAGGCTATCATAGTTGGGTTTTTCCCAAACTATAATCCCTGACTACAATGTTTGAAATCGTGTAAAACATTTTGAATATGATAGGCAATTCATTGTATTTCAATTTCTTACGGCGCAATGATGTTTTCATGCTCTATATAAAACAATAAAAGTAATATGAGTGTACACAGTAACATGATGAATGCTACGAGTCTAAGTATGTTTAGAACATGTTTATATATATATATATATATATATATATATATATATATATATATATATATACATACACAGATGCTCCTGATATTAACATGCTCAAAAAAAGTTTTTTATTGAATCTGCACCACAGATGAATCCTGATGACTTTCTTCAAACTGTTTTCCTCTGAAATAAAGGTACAGAAGCTGTCACTGGGGCTGTACCTTTTCAAAAAGGTACATGTTTGTACCTAAAGGGTCCATTTTGGTACTTTAAAAGTACTATTAGCAGAGGCGGACAATCCAGGGGTCAGAAAGTAAAAGTCCTGCCATATTTTTGTTCCACCCATGAACTCTGCAGCTGATTTCACCAGAGGCGGAACCAAGTCATTCCTTTCAAGTCACAAGCAAGTCTCAAGTCAAATCCCAAGTCCTCAAAGAGTTAAAGTTAATTAGATAATTAAGTGTCTAATTAAATGATGATTGTGCATTAGTGATGAACACCTGCTATTATTGAGAATTACAGAGGATCAGATATTAATGTTTTAATGGTTAAAATGATGCCACCATCACAGAGATCAGTGTGTGCTTTAGTTGGGCTCTTGGCCTTTGACTCCTGTGTTAGATCTCTTTTTGCAGCAATGCATGTGTTTCTGTGAAGTAAAGAGATCAGGACTGCACAATGAGCAACCATGCTTTTGCAGCTGTACTGATTGTTTTTTTTTTTTTTTTTTTTATGTTGTATGTTTAGGTTTTGAGAAATCAACTGTTGCATATTTGCTTTATGAGATGAACATAATAAATCATAACAGGTTATCAATTATATATCCATCTTCAGGAATTAGCTGTAGTATTAATAGTACAATAGAATGATTAGTTCGTCCGCAGTACGGACCCTTCTATTGACTTTAAGGAAAATTATTCCTCTGGCCACGACAAATAATTTTCTTAACGAAGCAGTGCTCCGAGCATTGTTGCAAGATCGGACGTTAAAGTGACTTAGTTCTGAGAGCAGCAGACACAGACAACCAAGTGTGAATACATATGGATGTTTATTAAACTACACTACAGGGGAACATGTAACATAGAACTAGACACAGACATACACACATTAAACGTGGATGCCAACGCAAGGAAGGCATAGAGAGAGAGAGAGAGAGAGAGAGAGAGAGAGAGAGAGAGAGAGAGCGAGAGCGCGCAAGAGAAGCATGGCAGGATTTTAACATCAGCTAACTAAAACCTGGGTTTGAACCATTAGAAAATCATATCACCTTAATTAAAAGGGGTCGAAGCCTAGAAGCGCATCTAGATAGTTAACAAGCGGTTACTTGCATGGTTTTTGTGGGTGCTGAGTAAAGTATCCTGGTGCATGTATAATGCGTAGGTTCCCGGGGGGGGATTCCTTTTGGAGTAAAAGCTTCGTCCTTCCAGCCATGATTAGTCCGAAGTGAGTTCCCAAAGTTACCGAACTTAAAATTGCCAGAAGATCGGGCTCCCCCGGAAGGGGAGCCGCGAGGTTTCCCAGGTGATCTCCAGGGCACTTTTTGGTAGAGGAGAGAGTTTGGGAACTGTGTGTGGGCTCTTTAAAGTCTGCGAAGAGTCCCGCCTCTCGGGATGGGCTTGACCAATGAGAAAGGCTGAATTTCCAAGCGGGAGTTTGGAAATACTGGGGGTTTTATGGCCCTTTGTCTGAGAGCATGGTAATTTGCAAAAGGGGTTGGATTGAAAGTTATTATACAAACTATTAAAGATTCTTAGGACACTGATATGTTGCATAGTTATCAACATGTAATATTCCCTCTCAATTTGATCATCCGAAGACGGATTGATAGAGACCAAACATGTTACAGTCAGAGTGATATTAACTATTGATTATAAGCATGAATAAAACAGTATAAAATACACAAAAACAGTAATAATATACACAATGACTTAATGATATGTGTGCTCATTCAAAGAAAGGTTTTCCTATGAATTAATTAGAGAAGAGTCCATTTTATGGCATAATGTCCTTTTCCTAAAGTGGATACGAAGTGAGTGTTGCTTGCGCGACCATTTGCATTCCTCTGAGCAATAAAACTAGTGTTATCTGATGGGTTGCCATGGCACTGGGGGTGGTCTGGCAGCGTCTGCAGACATAGGGGCACCCAAGAATGCGTATTGGCTGAGGGGTCTGTGATTATTTGTTAATCTAATAACTAGTTTCATTTGTTAAATCAAATGAGAAATTGTGTCTGATTGGTCCAAATGCTACACAACCCTGTGAAACAGCATGCAAGGAACTTGATGTTTTAATAGTTATGAACTCATTTGAAATCTACTGTATTTAATGCATATAAACACTTGAACTCTTCTGGTATTTAGACGCACGCAGACATTAGGAACCAGTATATGAATCTCAACAATGGTGACAACCAACACAATTCTTCATGCTGCAATGTATGCTGGGTAAGACCATAGTAAAAACTCCCATCATGCACTGCAGTATGAATTATTATTGTCACCACCGTTGAGGATCATATGATAAGTGTTAATGTCTAAAAGCCTGCTTCCTCCTAATATGTAACCACTACAGTAGCATTTGTTTTGATTTTCCCTAAAATTCAGTAACAGCTGAATATCACTCAATAAACCAAAGCGAGACATCTTCATGATGCTCATTCAAATTATTTAAAAGCAGAAAGCGTAAGCTAGTCTGCTACATCAAGTTCTTGATTCAGCAATGCACAAATGTTTGCTGTGAAACAATATTGCACTTGCTTAAATGCAAATTACTCTGATTTACTAAAAGGGTCAAGAGCCCAACTAAAGCAAACACTGATCTCTGTGATGGTGGCATCATTTTAACCAATAAAACATCAACATCTGATCTTCTGTGATTCTCAATAACAGCAGGTGTTCATCACTAACGCACAATCATCATTTAATTAGACACTTAATTATCTAATTAACTTTAACTCTTTTAGGACTTGGGATTTGACTTGAGACTTGTTTGTGACTTGAAAGGAATGACTTGGTTCCTCCTCTGGTGAAATCAGCTGCTGAGTTCATGGGTGGAACAAAAATATGGCAGGACTTTTACTTTTTGATTCCTGGATTGTCTGCCTCTGCTAATTTGTACTTTTAAAGTAACAAAATGTACCCTTTAGGTACAAACATGTACCTTTTTGAAAAGGTACAGCCCCAGTGACAGCTTCTGTACCTTTATTTCTGAGAGTGCACTGTACCAACATCAGATGTTCAACTACACTGATATTCTATATATGGTAAAACAAACTCCTTGACTACTAATTGTTTTTTTTTTCTTGAATCCATGGAAAGAAGCAGAAACACTTATAAAACACGTAAATATCAGGTATGATTTACTTGTTTCACTTGTTGGACAGCATCTGTTGCAGGAATGACACACTACCAGTCCAAACTTTTGAACAGTAAGATTTGTAATGTTTTTGTAAAGAATTCTCTTCTGCTCACCAAGCCTTTATGTCCAAAATACATAAAGTTGTATTTGCTAAAGCAGAAATATTGTGAAATATTTTTACTATTTAAAATAACTGCTTTCTATTTGAATATATTTTAAAATGTAATTTATTCCTTTGATCAAAGCTACATTTTGAGCATCATTACTACTCCAAGTGTAACAATATACATTATACCATTCAAAAGCTTGGAGTCAGTATATATAGAAATTAAAACTTTTATTTAGCACACAAGTGATGATAAAGACATTTATCATGTTACAAACGATGCTGTTCTTCTGAACTTTCTATTCATCAAAAAAACCTGCAAAACCTCAGCTCTTTTCAAAATAATAATAATTATAATAACTGTTTTTTGAGCAGCAAATCAGAATATTAGAATGATTTCTGAAGGATCATGTGCCTGAAGTAATGATGCTAAAAAGTCAACTTTGATAGTCAGCTTTGATTGTTCCTAATAAACTGTTTAACTGCACTTGCAAGTGAATCTCAAGTTATTTTGTGTGATAGCTAAATATATTCTTAATAAACTACTAACAAAAAAATATATAAACTTGTTTTGTTCCCATATTCTTTCTTGTAACTCTTTCCTCTCAGTCACATACCTGCCTGAATGGCTCATTATGAAGCTCGTTATGCAGCTTATTATGCGGGCCTTTGTCTTCTCAGGTGTGAATGTGAAGGTTGACGCCCTCTCGCATAGACCCTTTTTACTCAAAAAGTGACTTAGAAACTTTAAATCAATATATTGTTTTCTCTGAGCAAGTAAACAAGATGATTTACATATCATTTTGAAGGAAAAACTCTAGGCTACAAGATCCAGTTCTCAAAAGTCTTGTGAACAAATGTTTTGTATGTTTCATGGCCTTATTTCAGTGACTTCAAAATTTTAGTTTTTCACTAACCACGCATAAGCGTTTCTTTCTCAAAAACAAATTCATGTACATAAATGCTGCTAACATATTATTGTAGCCCAGTATGTGCTGTTTACAGTGTTATAAGACTTTAGCCATTTATATGTTTATAAGCAACTGAAAAAAACACAAATGTGAGGGCATGTCAAAACTTCTCCAGGCCCCCAAAACACCCTTTAGAGGGTTAACCAATAAAACATCAACATCTGATCCTCTGTAATGCTAAATAACAGCAGGTGTTCATCACTAATGCACATGCATCATTCATCTCTTTAACTTTAACTCTTTGATGACTTGGGATTTGACTCAAGACTCATTTGTGACTTGAAAAGAATGACTTGGTTCCTCCTCTGGTGAAATCAGCTGCTGAGTTCATGGGTGGAATAAACACATGGCAGGACTTTTACTTTCTGACCCCTGGACTATCCACCTCTGTCTGTAATATACCTGCTTGTTTTACACTCTTTGGCCACCAGGTGGTATTGTGAGCAAATGAAGCCTCCAGAAATTAACCCTTTTGTGAACTACTTGGCTGAAAAGCTTAAAGCTTCATGAGGCTTCATTTGCCCATCTCTAACTTATATCATTTGTGTCCACTGAGAAGAAATATTTCTTAGTATAAACTAACACTTTAGTTAACTAAAAACATGCCTTTAACTAAAATCGTTGCAGTTCATCAGCTATAGCACGCATGCATGTGCTGAAGTACTTAACAAAAAAAAAAAAAACATCACTACTCAGGCAACTGCACAGTTATTGCCTTTAAATAAAGCAGCAGAACATCAGTGCTTGTGGCTCATCATTGACTGAAGCACAGGCTCTACTCTCCAGCACAATGACCCACAAAACTACATTAAACTAACAATTCTTTCATGTGCAAAAACACATTAATACAACTGTTAAAAGTTAAATATTTACTCTCCTTATCAGTTCATGACTTTGCATAACTGTTTTCTGTGGACCTTCACTAATATTTCAGTAAAAATAACTTTTTTTTTCGTTTGGTTAATCTGACTGTTATGTTTTACAGTAAATTGCTATTTTTTCCTTGATGGTTGCCAGTAAGTAATTGTTTTTCTACAGTTCATTGTTGTAAATCAATTACAGTTTATTTCCGTTAAATTACATTTCATGCTGTTTTTTCATCTTACATCTTTAACCCTTTTAACCCCACAACAAAATCCTGAGTTTTAAATGAACACTTATAACGTGTGCACACTACAGAGTGTTAAAGTATCACTAAATTTGTGTCGAATTTAATGAGATAATTCTGTCATTAATTAAGTCAAGTCAACTGATCTTTATTTATATAGTGCTTTTAACAATACAGATTGTGTCAAAGCACTTAACAGTATCAAATTGGAGGACAGAGTGTCAGTAATGTGTAATGATAAGATTAAACACTCAATTTTCAGTTAAAGGTATTTCATTATTGAATTTAGAGATCATTGTCATTGTCTAGCTCAGTTTAGTTTAAATAGTATCTGTGCAACCAAATCGACGATAATGGCTAGAAATTAAGTGTCCACAACTGAGCAAACCAGAGGCAACAGCGGCAAGGAACCAAAACTCCCTCTGTGACAGAATGGAGAAAAAAACCTTGGGAGAAACCAGGCTCAGTCGGGGGGCCAGTTCTCCTCTGACCAGACGAAACCCACAGTTCAATTCCAACTGCAGCCATGTCAAGGGCTTATCTGATTCCCGTGGTCTTGTCCTGATGGAGCATTGTAATTTATAATTGCATGTATTTGTTATGTTTGTGTTTTATTTATTATTTGAAATTTTTCATTTATATGATTTATTCATTTGCTATAATTAAGTGATGACTGAACATTAGTGACGAACAGCTGCTGTTAACAAGCAGAATCACTGAATGAAAGAGAAACACAAGAACTACAAATGACTTCAGCCACAGCCTTAGATGAAATAAACTGAAATAAAGAAGACATTCAATCTCTCAAGATCTGATTAAACAACTCCTAAATCAGCATTACCAGCTTCACACATTACTAACCAGACTGACGCTATTTCTGTCAGACTTCTACAGAAGTACTTATTGAGAATTAACAGAGGTTTAAGTATTGTGTAGACAAAATACTTCCAAGGCACTCACAGGGTAAGATAAAAAGCCTTTAATGTGCTGGGCTCAAATCATTACAAATAGTTAAAAGTAGAAAAGTAGATACTTTTAACTATTTGTAATGATTTAAGCCCAGCACATTAAAGGCTTTTTATCTTACCCCGTGAGTGCCTTGGAAGTATTTCCTCTACACAATTTGATATTTACCTCTACTATACCCAATGAGCACCAGGGGCTTTATAAAGACACCCGTGTAGCACTCTCTGCTTCTGTTTCCTGAGAGGTTTAGAATAGTGGTCGACCGATAGTGGATTTTACCGAAACCGATAGCTAGGTTGGACCACATTGGCCAATACCGATTAATCAACCGATAGTTTTCCAAATGGATACTGAAAGAGAGCTAGTGCTTTAATATATTTAAAAAAAAAAACAGCAACAGTACTGAACCATACTTTGTAAATGAATAAAAATATGGTTTCACTTTATTTTGATGGTCCCTTTAACACATTCTGTTGACTATAAGTAATGTTGCACCTACATTTCTACTGACTCTCATTAGATTGTTAGTAGTGTATTAGTTTACTGGTAGGTTAGGGTTAGATTAAGTTGACACGTTCTTGCAAAGTTACTTATAGTCAGTAGAATATCTGTTGGGAGACCAACACAATAAGGAGTTAGTAGATATGAAGCAGACAGTCTACTAATACTCTTATGAGAGTTCGTTGACATGTAATTGCAACATTACTTAGTGTCACCAGAATGTTCAAAAAGGACCATCAAAATAAAGTGTTACCAAAAATATTAATATTATTTACTATATTGATCATTAAAGTTACTTCATAGTTTGCTAATGTTAAAAGAAGAAACTTTAAAATTTTAAAATGTAGCCTATTAGTAGCTAATAGTGAATGTTGAAATGAACACACTCTAACAAGAAACAATACTTCTACAGTTTTCACTAATGCTACAAATGGACTCTTATTGTTAAGTATTACCATTTAATTTCAATAGTCATGCTTAAAGATGGCCATCTTTAAATATCTACACAAGGCCATAGCATTAAAATTACATACATATGGATATTGTATGTGTACTCACACACTTTATTTGCTTCTGTTTTTAATACTTGATAATTATCTAATTAAAAAAAAAAAAAAAGTTAGTCACACACCGGGCAAAAGCGCAGCGCTGCGTCTAGGAGAACTCAGAGGTATCACACACACACACAAACCAGATGCTTTGTGTTCAAATCAAGTGGCGGTCTAAATCAATTTATTTAATAACCAAACGGGCATAAGTTTGCTTCAAGAGTGAACAATGTGGCATAAATGAGTTTGAAGTTCGGTGTTTAAAAAAAAAAACAGCAAGCGGAAAGAGAACGCGCGATCTGTATTACAGCTCTCTGCATGAAGCATACAGGCTTTATTAAAGCCACAGAAAGACAAATGTTTTGCTGAAAAATGCACAATACATAATTTATAGCCTAGGGTGAAGTCATTATGTACATTCACAACGATTTGGGACAAATATAATATAATTTAATAGAAAACTATGTGAATGGTGCTCTGTTCTGTGAAAGGCTTTTCTGTGGGATGTATTTAAATGCGCGTCTGGAGTTTCCCGCTCTGTGCAGCGCGCAGTGTCACGTGTCAAAATAAACAACACGTGCTGTCAGTGATTTCCGCCTCTAGAGGCCGCTCTCGTACTGTATAATGCCAGCGGACCCTTCTCAGCCACTCCAGCAACGGTTGCAAACTGGAAAACTATCAGCATGGATTTTTGCCGATAACCGATAGTTGTGGGAATCAACTAACGGTGCCGATTAATCGGCAAAACCGATAAATCGGTCTACCTCTAGTTTAGATATTGTTGATAGTCTTGTTGATTTTGGGCACTACCACGATGGAGATCAGTATTAGCTTTAGTTGGGCTATTGAACCTTGACTTTTTAACACTGACTGCTCTCTGGCTGCTTTCAACATGAGTTTTAAAACACATTTGTTATGACAAATAAAGAGCCAAGCCAAATATATAATAGTGTTAGTTATACTTTTCTAATTGAACACCGTATTCACAGATTTTTTCCAGTATGTCTTTGCATAAACGTTTCCTATTTTGCAGTATCATATAGTGCAAACAACATGAAACTAACAAAATAAACTACACTTCATTAAAGATTAGCCATTGAATGAGAACAGAGAAGCAGGCTGCTTCATGATGATCCATCATCCATAGACGCTCACTTAAAAGTTTTCTTGGCTTTTCTTGCTACAAGAAATGTGTTTTACAAACACAATTACATCAGCCAGAAAAAAAAAAATCAATGGTCAAGAGGCCAACTAAAGCAAATGCTGATCGCTTTAACGTCATTATTAAGTGATCAGACTTTCATTACTTCTCTAAAAGACTATATAAAGGAATTTTTTGAAATTAATATGCCCCCTGATGTGGATCCACAAATTCTGTGGGAAACGACCAAGTGTGCTAATACAAGGATTCTGTATATCTTTCTCTTCTACTCTTGCCAAAGCGAAAACTCACCAGTTTACACAATTAGAAAATAAAATCCAATCATTACAAAACCTTCAAAAACAACATTTTACTGAGCAACAGGGTACACAGCTGTCCTCTTTAAAAGAAGAATATGATTTACTTTCACACTCAAAGGCAGAATTTATCTTACATAGGACTAGGCAAAAATATTATTTTGAATCAGAGAGACCTAGTCACCTATTGGTCCTTAGGCTGAAAGAATGTGAGTCTAAGGCATATATTAGTGCAATAAAATCATCGGACGATCAGTTCACCACGAACCCTGCTGCGATTAATGACACATTTAAAGGTTTTTACACAAATCTGTATAAAGCCGAAACAGATTTTGATGAACCAATTTGTAAGCAGTATTTAGATAAATGGGAATTGCCTCGGATCTCACAGGTGGATAAAGAATCTTTGGAGGCCCTATTAAGTTTGGAGGAGCTCCACATCTCTCTAAAAAACCTTCAAGAGTGCAAATCGCCGAGTCTAAATGGTCTCCCCCCTGAAGTATATTTAGAAATTTGGGATTTGTTAAATGTTAAAGTTTCATGGAGAGTGATTGAAGCTGACAAGGTTAAACCAAATAGACTCAAAGATATTTTATTTACTAGCACAGGAAAAAAAGGTGATAATTATAAAATTGGGTAACACTTTATTTTGATGGTCCCTTTTGAACATTCTGTTGACACTAAGTAATGTTGCAACTACATGTCAACAAACTCTCATAAGAGTATTAGTAGACTGTCTGCTTCATATCTACGAACTCCTTATTGTGTTGGTCTCCCAACAGATATTCTACTGACTATAAGTATCTTTGCAAGAATGTGTCAACTTAATCTAACCCTACCAGTCAACTAATACACTACTAACACTCTAATGAGAGTTAGTAGAAATGTAGGTGCAACATTACTTATAGTCAATAGAATGTGTTAAAGGGACCATCAAAATAAAGTGAAACCTAAATTTGGTCCGGTTGTGGCTAATTCTATTCAAATCTGGAACGTCTGATAGGAGGACCCTTCAAATTTTGTAGCAGTACACCTTTATGGCACGATTTTAATTTTGTATGCGGAAATCGTCCATTTGTTCAACCATCTTGGTCTTCTTTAGGCATAAACACTTGCTGTGATATATATGATAACCAGGGCCTCTGTTCATTTCAGACATTAAGAACCAAATTTTGTTTATCAGCATCCGCATATTTTGTCTTTCTTCAATTAGGTTCTGCTCTCAAAGCGTATGGAATTCCTTGGGCATCTCCCATTTCCTCTCATCCTATGCGGGATTGGATTGCACCATCTTCTGGTCGGCCATCGGTTTCCCTAATATATAATAAAATTAGTGATTGAATAGAAAGAGGTTTTGTAATGCAATCTATTTGGTATCGGGAATTATCTGACCTTAATTTATCTGTCGACTGGGAGAAAGTGTGGTCTAACCTCAGCTTAACATCTAAAAACTTGGTTCATCGTCTTATTCACTTTAAAGTCATTCATAGAGCGCACCAGTCAACACGTGAGATCACGCGATGATCACAGTGACATCACACATTCTCATACGGTGATCCTCACAGTGTGAGTAATATATGAGCTCATTGTGAACTCAAAAAGATGAGCGGGGTTCTTATTTCTGTTAGACATCTACAAAAGTACTTATTGGGAATTAACAGAGATTTAGATGATGATGTTTTATTGTTTTGTTTCACGTTACCATCGTGGTGAGTAGTGTTTGCTTTAGTTGGGCTCTTGACCCTTGACTTTATAACATTATATTTCTTGGGGCTGCTGTAACTGTGTTTGAAAAGCACCTTTGTTACAGCAAGGGAAACCAAAAAAGAGACTGCAACCAGGTGATACTGGTTTGTTACTGATGATAACAGTGCGACCATCAGCTAGATTCAATAAGCAGTCTTTGTGGAGAGCTATTAATTTAAAGTTTTTATAAAAGATTTGTGGTTATACAGTATAGGACCAAGCAGTGTCATAATCATTTATGAAGGATTTTATGCATGAAAAGACACAAACTATTGTGTCATTTAAACACAAAGCGAGACATCAAGAATCGGTGTATGAATCTCAACAGTGGTGACAATCAAAAGGTTCATGCTGCAATGCATGCTGGGTACCTAGTCTCTGTGCAGTGAGTGCACTTTGACCTCACATTAGTATGAGCACACAGTGAGGGTGCTGTGAGGTTACACTTTTAGCTCACTGTTACCTCACATTGTGACGTCATCACGAGTATCCTGTGAGATCATGGTGACATCACTGTGAGATCAAATTGTTGACTGGGAACATAACTCCTTACAAAAGATTCAAAATGAAACTAAAACCAGATTTGAACTGCCATATATGTAATATTGCATCATCAGGTACATTTCTTCATATGTTTTGGGAGTGTCCTATCGTCATTAATCTATGGACACATGTAAACCTGGTTTTATCCTCCTTACTGCAAATTGATTGCTTTGCTAACCCAAGTTTGTGTCTTCTTAATGATGATTCTGGTCTCTGTATAAGCTTAATACAAAAGAGAATGTTGTTTGCTGAACCTTAACAATGCAGACAGTCAACAAAATATTCAGATCAACTCTGAACACCACAAAACAAGCTTTTCATTGATTGTCAACATTGTTGAGGTTCAGTCGCTGAATCCTGATAGCTGTGTGTGTGTCTACATGATCCTGTCCAAATAATTTGTGCATAACGACTTAAATACATTCAAAACATTAAAGCAGCACAACATTCCATGAAGCGGTATTCTAGAGCTACTATAAACTGAAATTACTAAACCTAAATAATGTTCTCAGAGATCAGCTTCATTAATAAGTAACCATCGCAATCTGATTATTTTGTTCTCTAACAACTTTTGCTATAACAAATGTGCTTCAGACACTCAGTTATAACAGCCTGAAAATCATTAAAGTTAATTAAAGCAAGCGCTTACCTCCATAACAGTGGTTTAAAACCTTATTATTTTCAATAAAATAGTGCTTAGGCTTCCTGGAGGCTAAGTGGGGGCTGCCCGTGCAGGGCCAATGCTAAGGGGCCAACGTTTTGCCGATGAGCAAATTCTCAGGGGCCCTGTGCTGGCAGCCCGTAAAGGGCCAGTGTATGGTTGTTTGCAGAGCGATTTCTTTGTTCTTCATTTTATTATTGACTGTTCACTTGTCCTTTTGAAAGAAATATTTGTAGCACAACATATGCTACATGTTTGTGCTATGTAGTATAGGAGTGTTATCAGATTCTGTGTATTTGAAACCAAGTTATCTCATTGTGTATGTACTTGTTTTGTTTTGATAAGAAAGTGTTTGCAAAGGACCTACATTTTTTTCTCTCTATTTTTCTCTCATTTCCTCACAGTGAAGGTGAAGGCAAAATGTGCACCCACATTCTTTGCTTGTGCAAACGGGGTCCACTGCATTATTGGCCGCTTCCAGTGTAATGGTTTCAAAGACTGCCCTGATGGCAGTGATGAAGACAACTGCAGTGAGTATCCTATGTGCAGCCAAGGGAGCTGTTTGTTGTAATACACGCCATAACACTTTAGATTTTCATATGAAGAAGGTTTCTACAGAGAATAAGGAGTATGGCAAGCCATGCAGTGTCTCATTCACAACTGCTGTGAATGAGAAATGCACAGTTGGGCAGCAATCACCCGAACCATAATGGTGACTGGTGTTTCCATTAATTGGGCTCTTAAATTTTACTACGATTAGCTTGTATTTGCTGGCTGTTGTCATGGTGTGCTTACCAAATACGCTCGCAGTAGCAATTAAAGGCAAAAACAGAGCAAATGATGATGGTATATTGATGGCTCATTGTCATAATGAAATAAACTAATTTGCTAATGTAATTTTATTTCAGCAATTGTATTGTACCAATAATACAATTTGATGTATAAAACTGCAGCCTAAGATCAATAGCAGTGCTGAGCACATAAACTTAAATTCTAATAACACACAAACTCATCATAAATCAACACATGAACCTCAACAGTGTAGAAAGTGTAATGTTGCAATGCATGCTGGGTACCATAGTTCAAAACTCCCAGCATTCATCACAGTATGAATAAATTATGCCCCTGAATTGTCCTATTATTTTCTTTAATTCTAACCTTGGTTCATGTATTTATTTTGTGCTTTTTGCTGTTTTTTGTTGTGTTATTTAGTAGCTTTTTGTGATGTCCAGAATTGATCCGATTAGCTGAATGTTTTGTCACCACTGTTGAGATTCATATGCTGATTCTGATTCTGGCTCTTGACCCTTAACGTCTGGGTTAGTTTTGTTTTTTAATGTGTTTTAAACACATTGGCTGTTGTGACAATGTATTTCTGAAGCATGTTTGTTATAGCTCAAAAGCCCAGAGAAAACAATTAGTAGTTGGTTGTGTATTTGTAGGGAAAATCATCTATTAGAGTGAACATAAACTCGTTGTGTTTCTAATCTCTGGTTAAAGGAGTGTCGTATTGATTATAATAATAGTGATTACAAAAGCAAGTGATTCTGTGGCAGTCAGTTAATATGAAGAATTTTCCAAACAGCACGTCCACAAAAGGTTTTAAATTAATTATTTGGTACAATGCACTTATTGTGTACATGCATGTTTCTACATTGTACTTATATTTTTAAAAATACCTATATGTAGTTACATCTGTAATTAATTTCTGTAATTAAATTTATAATTACACTGTTGACCCATCCCTTACATCTTAACCCACCCTTAAACCTACCCATACCACCGAACCTGTCCCTAACCTTACCCGTATCCCACCTCAATAGCAGCAAAAGTGTTTTGCAATACAGTATGAACACATTAAGTACACTGTACTTATTTTTTGATGTAAGTACATAGTAGTTAAAGCCACCTAATATAAAGTGGGACCATTTTTTTTTTTTAATGGTCACCATTGTTGAGGTTCACAAGCTGATTCTTGATGCCTGTGTGAATCTGCTTGCAGCCTTAAATTATTTTATTGTGGGCAAACTTTTTGGAAAGTTCTTTATATTAACTGTCGTCACAAAACCACTGGCTCTTAAAGTCACTTTTGCTAAAATCAATACAACATTTAACCAGAAGTTACACACAATGAGATCAGTTCACTAATAACTGATTGTCATCAAAAATATATAACAACCAACTGCTGATCATTTTCTCTGGTCTTTTGAGTTGCAACAAATATGTTTAAAGAACACATGGTTACAACACCCAGAAAAATAAAAAAATTAACACAGACATCAAGGGTCAAGAGCCCAACTAAAGCAGACACTGATCTCTAACATGGTTACTTAAAATGAAACAATAAATCAACATCTAAGCCTTAGTTAATTCTCAATAAGATCTGTAGATGTCTGACAGAATTAAAGTTATTCTGATTATTAATAAGTGGAGCTGGTGATGCTGTTTGTGGGGTTGTTTAATCAGATTTTAAGATTTAATGTATTTTATTTCAGTTGATTTCATCTAAGGCTGTGACTAAAGTTAGAGCCCAACTAATGGAAACACCAATCACCATTATGGTGACTTCAAATGAAACAAACATTAGATTTAAACTGTTAATTCTCAATAAGAACTTCTGTAGACCTCTAATAGAAATAAAGTCAATCTGGTTAGTTATAAATGAAGTTGGTGATGCTGTTTGTGGAGTTGTTTGATCCTCCTCTGCTGAGATCGTCAGTGATTTAATGTCTTTTATCTTCAGCTGAATTCATCTAACGCTGTGGCTGCAGTCAGTTGTAGCTCTTGAGTTTCTGTTTGTCTCTTTTTTTCAGTTTTCTTCTTTCCTTCAGTGATTTTGCTTGTTAACTCTCTGGGGTTGGCTGTCTCGCCGGCGAGACCAACTCGTTTTTTTTAAGACGACACTAAAAATACTCTGTTGATTTTGGTCACACAAATAAGTGTTATACATCAATCAAAACTGTTAAGTGTCTACTTTTTTTGTGTACACTCACAATAACAACAAAAATTTGTGCTTTTGGAAAAATAAGAAAACAAACAGGGTGTGCTCTCTGTATTCTCCGTCTCCGCGAACTGTTTTTAGAAACGCGTCACTAAAATGAACTGTAACTCAGCAAATACTCAACACGGAGACATGAGAAATATATCTATAGAAAGCTTTAAGTGTCTACTTTGAAATGAAGCAAGTCTGAAGCAAGAAAACAAACATTCTGTGCTGAAGTAATCCGTATGAAACCAACACGATGTTCAGGCTGTCCCGTCTGACTCATTATCTCTAATGTGATCCTGCCCTCGCGCCGTCCATATGTAAATAGCCGCGTGGCACGTGCAAACGCCCAACACAAACAAAGAAGAGATCCTCATCGTGGCTACTGTTACTGTTTGTGCTGAGTAAAGGAAGGGTTTCCCTCGAAAGAAGAACACGATTTCATCCAGTACAGGAGATCAATCTGATGAGTAAGTGATGTTTCTTTTTTGCATTAGTTACCGTTTTATTATGACATAAACTTGAACACATTTACTAACAGTTAGTTGGGTTTTTCCCAAACGGCAACATGTAATGCTACGCGTCTAAGAATATTTAGACCATGTTTATTATTAATACTCTGTTCACAAATAGATTTTAATAGCATGCTAAACAATAATAATTAGTTTCTCAGATATAAAATGTCATTTTTTATAGTACAAAGTACATCCTTTTATTGTACAAAGCATGATTGAGTCTGTGGCTACAGAATCATGTCATAGGCTACTATAAAATCATACATACTAGACTATATGACTACAAAATCATAGTTGGGTTTTTCCCAAACTATAATTCCTGACTACAATGTTTGAAATCATGTAAAACATTTTGAATATGAGGGGCAATTCACTGTATTTAAATTTCTTACGGCGCAATGATGTTTTCATGCTCTATATAAAACAATAAAAGTGATATGAGTGTACACTGTAACATGATGAATGCTACGAGTCTAAGTATGTTTAGTACATGTTTATTATTATTATTATTATTATTATTATTATAGCCTACTCTGCTCAGAAATAGATTTTAATAATGTGCTAAACAATAATAATTAGTTTCTCAGATATAAGATTTATTTCTCTTTTTTATGGTAGTACAAAGCATGTGCGAGTCTATGGCTACAAAACATATATATATATATATATATATATATATATATATATATATATATATATATATATATATATATATATATATATATATATATATATACAGATGTTCCTGATATTAACATGCTCACAAATGTTTTTTTTTTTTTTTTGGTTGTTTGTATTTTATTGAATCAGATACCAGCACCAGATGTATCCTGATGTCTCTTCAAAATATTTTCCTCTGAGAACGCTGTACCAACATCAGATGTTCAACTACACTGATGTTCTATGTTAAAACAAGCTCCTTGACTACTGACTAAGTGTTTCTACTTCTTTCCAAGGATTCAAGAAGAAAAAAACATAAAGGAACTCTCCACTTTTTTTCGGAAATAGGCTCATTCTCCAACTCCCCCAGAGTTAATAAGTTGAGTTTTACCGTTTTTGAATCCATTCAGCCGACCTCCGAGTCTGGCGATAGCACTTTTAGCATAGCTTAGCATAGATCATTGAATCCGATTAGACCAGTAGCATCGCGTTCAAAAATGACCAAAGAGTTTCGATAGTTTTCCTATTTAAAACTTGACTCTTCTGTAGTTATATCGTGTACTAAGACCGGCGGAAAGTGATAAGCAGGCGTAGTGATATTACGCAGCGCCTGAAAGTAGTCCCCAGCTATATTATAACTAGGTACCTAGCTGGTGACTACTTTCAGGCGCTGCGTAATATCACTACGCCTGCTGCGGCCATGGTACGGAATGAGAGTATAGTTCCTAGCCAAATCGGACTAGAAAATCGCTTTTCATTTTCCGCCGATCTGTAAAACTTAACTTATTAACTCTGGGGGAGTTGGAGAATGAGCCTATTTCCAAAAAAAGTGGAGTGTTCCTTTAAATAACACATGTAAATATCAGGTTTGATTTACTTGTTTCACTTGTTGCACAGAATCTGCTGTAGGAATGACTCAAAGTCCGTTCACATCTCTGTGGTTAGATCAGTGTGCACAATAATGTGTCTTTGACCTTCTTTATATATGTTTTGATTATACTGTTTTGTAAACAAAATACAAATAATTTTAAAAAAAACTTTTTTTTCAATCTCCTCACATTCTCTCTTACCTGCCTCAAAGTCACAGTCACACTGATGGGCCATTAGGGGCGGGCCCTTTGTCTCTCAGGTGAGACTCACTTAATATTCATGGCCACTGCCACTCCCTCGCATATAGACCCTTGATCACAAAACATGTATTTCTGCGAATGAGTAAGCAGAATGATTTTCACATAATTTTTAAGTAAATATTCTAGCCTACAAGACTGATCACTAAAAAGTCTTATTCAGAACTATTTAGTGTGAGTTTTAAGGCCTTATTTCAGCTACATTTTTTCCCCAAAACTTACTAACCACTATAACCAGAATATTTATTTTCTAAAAAATGCAAACATGTACATCCATCTTGGTCACATATTATTGTAGCACAGTTCGTGCTGAATACAAAAAAAAAAAAAAATTACATGTCGGTCAATAGTATGTTTTAAGTAGCTGAAATAAGCACAAATATCAGGGCCCCAAAATGACCTCAGACCCCAGAGGGTTAACAAGCTTAGACAAGCTGAGAGGACTCTATAAATATATATATATGAAGATTGTGTGGCTCAGATAAGGTTCAGTTGTGGTTTATTTCTTTGCTCTTGGCTGACATGTGGCATTGCTATAGCCTGCTTTTGGCCAAGATCTGGCAAACAGGATCGGTCTGCCCAAGTGCCATCATTCCACGCTACATTTGGGCCAGATCATCATTCCACATGTGCCCAAATGTGGGACGGATCTGGGCCGACAATATGTTGCTATCTGGGCCAGTTTTCCAGTCTCTCTAGAAGTATGTTATGATCAAGAGTGTCAAACGCACCACTAAGGTCTAGTAGTACCATCACTGATATTTTGCTAGAATCAGAATTAAAACGAATATCATTTATTATCTTAAAGGAACACTCCACTTTTTTTGGAAATAAATAGGAAATTAAATAGGAAATTAAATAGGACAAATATCGAAACTCTTTGATCGTTTTTGAACGCGATGCTACTGGTCTAATTGGATTCAATGATCTATGCTAAGCTATGCTAAAAGTGCTCTCGCCAGACCCGGAGATCGGATGAATGGATTCAAAAACGGTAAAACTCAACTTATTAACTCTGGGGGAGTTGGAGAATGGGCCTATTTCCAAAAAAAGTGGAGTGTTCCTTTAATGAGCGCTGTCTCTGTGCTGTGAGCTGGTCGGAAACCAGATTGAAAATTGTCCAGGTATCCATTTGAGTTTAAGTATTTTTTCAGCTGATTAAAAGCTACCTTTTCAATAATCTTGCCTATAAAATGAAGATTTGATATTGGTCTATAGTTGCTCAATATGGTCCCTGCAAACAAGCCTGCACTGGCCCTTTACGGGCCCACTTAGGGCTGCCAGCGCAGAGCCCCTGAGAATTTGCTCATTGGCAAAACGTTGGCCCCTTAGCACTGGCCTTGCACGGGCAGCCCTCATAGCCTCCAGGAAGCCCAAGCACTGTTTTATTCAAAATAAAGTTTGAAGTCACCATTATGGAGGCAAGCTCTTGCTTTAGCTGGGCTACATCACTAATGCACAATCATCATTTAATTAGTCACTTAATTATCCCATTAACATTAACTCTTGGACTTGGGATTTGACTTAAGACTTGCTTCCTCCTCTGGAGAAATCAGCTGGCTGAGTTCATGGGTGGAACAAAAATATGGCAGGAGTTTTACTCTTCGGCCCCTGGACTTTCCACCTCTGGAGATCAGTGAATCAGGACACTACATCAATGATTTTCAATCCTGTTCCTCAGGATCCACTGCTCTGCACATTTTGCATGTCTCACTTATCTGACACACTCATTTGAGTTCATGGAGCTCTTTCCTAATGAGCTGATGATCTGAATCAGGTGTGTAAATTAAGGAGACATGCAAAATGTGCAGTGCTGTAGGTCCCCAGGAACAAGTTTGAAAACCACTGCACTACATGATGGCTCCCTGTTAGAGAAGAAAAGGTGAACACCTGTGTTGGAGCTATCCCTGGTCCTGAACCCTTTTACTGGGTGGCCCAGACCTGGTTGATGAGCTCTAAGTACTCGCACCCTAAAGAGAGCAGCCCAGAAAATGGAGCGCAGCTGGAGGAAATCAAAACTAGAGGAATTTCGTATAGCTTGGCGGGAAAGTACCCTATCCTACACAAAAGCATAAAAAACTGCTAAATCTGCTTACTTTTCATCTCTTCTAGAAGAAAACAAACATAACCACTGGTATTTATTCAATACAGTGACTATATTATACTATTTACCATGTGCCTTGTGCCACTTTATCCATTTTATATTATTTTATTTTAACTTTTATTTTTATTCTACATGTCCTTATTTGTATATTTGTAATAATTGCATTTTGTGTTTGGGTATGTGTATATGTGTATATATATATTTGATTTGTACTTATCTGTATTTATGCGCTCTACTGTTAGTACTTAGTGTTATCTGTATGCACCAGGGAGTAAGAGAGTAACGGAATTTCAGTTCTCTGTATGTATGTACGGTACATGTGGCAGAATTGACAATAAAACAGACTTTGACTTTGTCTTTGATATTAACGAAAAATAAAGCATCAACAGGCATTTCCCAACCGCACATCAGTAATGACTTTATGAATTACTTTACTTCCAAGATCGATTCTATCAGAGATAAAATTGTAGCCACGCTGCCATCAGCTACAGCATCGCATCAGAAAGTGCACTATAGATCCCCTGAGGTACAATTCCACTCATTCTCTACTGTAAGACAGGAAGAATTGTATAAACTTGTTAAATCCTCTAAACCAACAACATGTATGTTAGACCCTATTCCATCTAAACTACTACAAGAGCTGCTTCCAGAAGTCATAGATCCTCTTTTGGCTATTATTAATTATTTGTTGTCATTAGGATATGTCCCCAAAACCTTCAAATTGGCTGTTATTAAGCCTCTCATTAAAAAACCACAACTTGACCCCAAAGATCTAGTTAATTACAGACCAATCTCAAATCTCTCTTTTCTGTCAAAGATACTAGAAAAGGTAGTATCCTCACAATTATATTCCTTCTTAGAGAAAAATGGTATCTGTGAGGAATTCCAGTCAGGATTTAGACCGTATCATAGTACTGAGACTACTCTCATTAGAGTTACAAATGACCTGCTTCTATCATCTGATCGTGGTTGTATCTCTTTATTAGTTCTACTGGATCTTAGCGCTGCGTTTGACACAATCGACCACAACATTCTTTTGAATAGACTAGAAAACTTTGTTGCCATTATTGAAAGTGCCTTAGCATGGTTCAAATCGTACTTATCTGACCGCCATCAGTTCGTAGCAGTGAATGAAGAGGTATCATATCAATCACAAGTGCAGTATGGAGTACTTCAAGGCTCAGTATTAAGACCACTACTTTTCACGCTTTACATGTTACCCTTGGGAGATATTATCAGGAGACATGGTGTTAGCTTTCACTGTTATGCTGATGATACTCAGCTCTATATTTTTTTTGTGGCTCGGTAAAACACACCAAATTGAAAAACTAACGGAATGCATAGTCGATATAAAAAACTGGATGATGAGTAATTTTTTACTGCTAAATTCTGAAAAAAAAACAGAGGTGTTAATTATCGGACCTAAAACCCCCACATGTAATAACCTAGAACACTATCTAACACTTGACGGCTGCACTGTCAATTCTTTTTCATCAGTTAGGAACCTAGGTGTGCTGTTTGATAGCAATCTTTCATTTGAAAGCCAAAAATATTGATTTCACTGGTCCAAAAAAAAAAAAAAAAACCTCTATCCTAATGAATAGTATGCATGCCAGGCCAGTAGTTGGCGATCAAGAAACACTGCGCAAAAACGTAATATGCATGCACATGATGTCACCTTTTTTACAAATTCATGTTTTTGTTGTTTACATGGAGATGATACAGGCATCTTGTTCAAAAACTTGTGTTTCCAGGCCCCAAAACTGAGTTATTGAAGACACCTGATGTTAACACAGAATCACTGAAGGAGAAAATCATGTTTTACCATTGGGTCACCATCACGGTGGTCAATGTTTGCTTTAGTTGGGCTCTTGACCCTTGGCTCTTGTTGTGAACTTTTATCTTCTAAAGTTTGTTCCACTTTTCGAAGCAAAGACCAGGAGACGTTGGGATATCTTTTCATGCAGAAGTTCCTCTTTATTGAGAAGAGAACTCACTGCTCTTGGCTGTAGTCTTCCAAGTCTAACTAAAGCAGTGATACATTGTAGTTTTAATACATTTAGGGGGCAGTGCTTAGGAATGGAAACAAGGCACCTAGGTGACGACCTTAAACAAAGCATGCAAATGAGAAAGACAGACCCAATCAACAACACTCGATTGCATTGATAGTCCAATCAGTTTAACGATTCATGTCTGGGCCAGGGGGCTCCGAAAGCCATTTGCAGAACAAAAGATTGGAGTCTCAGGGATCTGACTCATTTAACTTACAATGGAGTGACCAGGAACTGGCAGGAACCTTTTGCTACAAGCTTTGTTTAACAGAATCGTTAATCTGATGTCATCATCTTCACCATAAATGCTAAATACAATGTATATAACTTCTTCAGTATATATACTATTACATTGGAACCTAAATTAAACATTTCAATAAATTTGTAATCCCACAATTCCCCCTTTGAGAGTTCTAATAACTCTCACAAAATACAAATTTAGACACTTAAAAAGTTTATTCTTGTAACGGGATCGTTACAGGCTCATCGCACTTGTTCTGTGTTGATTGTCTGTATGGACGAACTGCTTGCTGACACAGAAACAAACATGCAGCTCCGTGAAGTTCTTAATAGTCTTTTCTGGTTGGAACTGTCATTTCTCGTGATGGGCGTGAGTCATTTGTTGAATGAAACACTTGATACTAACAGGTTTCCGAACCATGAAGAATTATCTTCAGCCATCAGGTGTAATTTTGCTGAAAGATCAAGAATGTCTTGGTCAAGTTCTCGTATGTGATTCTCTGCGTTGTGTATTTTTTTTTTCTTTGTTCTGTCTTCTGTGACAGTTGGCTCGGCAGTGGTTCTTGTTGTTGGCTTCATACGCAGGTGAGGGGTTTGGCGCGTATGGGTCTGGGGACAGCCATGTGTAAGGACAGCATCTGCACAGAGGAAGAAAGAAAACAAAAGACAGAGCAGTATTCGTTCTAAAGACTGCAAACGTTAGGGTTGTATCCTCTATCTGAGTCTGCTATTGTTGTTCCTTCTTTCCCTGGTTCTTAATTTATGAGACACCTAAAGGACAGTGAGGAGAAGGATGGACTAGTGGATGGGGAAGGCCTATAAGGTTATCTTCACCTCAGGGTTAGCCCCCGGAAGCTTATTGCCTCCGGTTCTTCCCTAGGTTCCTCACTATTCCATGTGTCCTGTTCTATCACTGTAGGTGGTGTGCAAACTTTAGTGTGTGACATCTCCATCCTCTAATGGAACATCAGTCATAAACATCATAACTCAGAGAGGATAGGTGAGTGACTGGAGTGTGCTGTAGTATAGCTTTGAAGGCTGTGAGTGTACTTAATTAGCATTCTCTCAATGGAAGGACGTGACAGTAACCTTCCTGTAGTTTTATTTACAAAGAAGCTTTCAGCTTTGTTGTACATTACTGGGGAAATTAAGCACTCACAGCCGTAACAGTTAACACCTGAGCAAATGGCTCCAACAGTTCGGTGAAGCGGGGAGGGGTTGCTTCAAAGTACTAAGTAGACTGAGTAGGAGCTGAGTGAAGCTTTTAATTTCTCCTAAAGTCTTTTTGCTTTTCCTACACTCTTTCATCCAGTGTCCTAACTTTCCACAGTAATGGCAACTGCTCTCCTTCTTAGGACATTTACGTTTCGGTCGGTTCTCTGTGTTAATCTTAAAGGACGCTGCTGCAATCTTTACTCTGGCTTTAACATCAGAGTCTCTTTCCCAAGTAGCTAACCTGTCTAGGTTACTTCTGAGAGTTCTGTTAGACCAAGTTAAATTTAAAAATGGTAAAGCTTTTCTGTATTCGGCTACAAGGCCATCTGACCAGATACGAACCAGGGGTCCCTTGTCATCAAGCACACTTTCAGGGTCATCCACTATTCCACTGTAAGTTACAGCTGTCTGACAAAACCTTTCGGTGTATTCACTCACAGTCTCTTCTTTCCTTTGCACACAGTTAGTGATTCTGGACCAGTCTATTTTGGGTCCTATGATATTCTTTAGAATGTTCAAAACACCTTTTCTCAAATCGTCTTTACTGGCATGTTGTAGTTCAGAAGTAACAGCAGACTCAAAACTGTTGAATTCAGATTCCGTTAGAATTTGTGACATCAGCTGTGTGACTTCTGCTAACGACATGTCGTAGAGACGCATTTTTTTTATCAATGCCCTTCTAAATTCAGAAAACTCTGTGCGTGCTGAGGGTAAGCTCTGAGATAGTCTCTCTATATCTTGAGGTCCTAATGCTTTGGCAATAGTTTGTACTTGGACAACAGAAGAGTTGAGAGGAACACTGTCAGTTTCCTCAATTTCTTGAAATTTTCTCTTAGCGCCACATACCTTCACTGAATCTACAGGCACATCAGTTACTGATTGGATGGTTACATCTGTTTCAAAGAAAGCTTGTAAGTCAGGATAATTGTTATCAGGCTGGCTGACTTCTTCCACATCAGTTTTTGCTGAAGCTTTGTTGTGGTTCAATTTTTTAGTCAAAGAGGATACTCTAGCTCGAAGCTCATTGTTCTGTCTCTCTAGCTCTGAGTTACGCTGAGATTGTTTTGTAGCTAGTACTAAACCAAATTCTCTGTGGCAGCAGATAATGCCTTTCACATTGTTCTTGCGAATACATGCTCCTAATACCTTTTTACACTCATCTACAGACCACGTCTTGTCTGGATGGATCTCATATTTCTGAATTAGTTCTTGTCTAATTTTCTCAGTGATTATTAGGTTCATTTGTTCTCCTAACAGTGTTTTGAATTCACTATCTGACCAAGATGGAGTCGCGAGACCACCATTTTCAGTTGTTGGGATCAGCCTAGCATTCCTTCTACCCATTTTGTGAGTTTCTTTGTTACCACACAATCAAAAACACTAAAACTTCTCTGCTCAACAGAGGGTACACTTGTTAACACAGCTTACTATTGTTAACTGTTCAAATTACCAACACGTCACACTTAACTTCCCTGCCTAAACAGAGGGTAACCACTATTATTAGCATGAAATGCTAACCTTCTCTGTGAAAAGAGGATAACCAATATTAGCACGTGATGCTAAATCTTCCCTGCCTAACAAAAACAGAGGATAACCAATTCTTCCCTGCCGAAAAACAGAGGGTAACAAACTATTAGCACGTGATGCTAATCTTCCCTGCCTAGAAAAACAGAGGGTAACACAATATTAGCACGTGATGCTAATCTTCCCTGCCTAGAAAACAGAGGATAACTTTCATCTCTAAAAGGACCTTTTAGAGGATAACTTAGCTAACAAAACCTACAGCTGTATGTTAGCTCGTCTCTGTCGGCGCAGAGGATAACAAATTTGTACTGATCTTAAAGGTTCTTTTGGATTAGAGACAGCACTCACCACACGTTGGTTGAAAGAAAAGTTCAGTCTGGAAATCTTGGTTCAGCTGAAAGTTTTTGCTGGATTTCCAAAGATCTTTGTTTGAGCTTGAAGTTTTCAATCTGGATTCTGGAGAGAAGCTGGAACTCTATCCGGGTCACAAGGCACCATCTGTTGTGAACTTTTATCTTCTAAAGTTTGTTCCACTTTTCGAAGCAAAGACCAGGAGACGTTGGGATATCTTTTCATGCAGAAGTTCCTCTTTATTGAGAAGAGAACTCACTGCTCTTGGCTGTAGTCTTCCAAGTCTAACTAAAGCAGTGATACATTGTAGTTTTAATACATTTAGGGGGCAGTGCTTAGGAATGGAAACAAGGCACCTAGGTGACGACCTTAAACAAAGCATGCAAATGAGAAAGACAGACCCAATCAACAACACTTGATTGCATTGATAGTCCAATCAGTTTAACGATTCATGTCTGGGCCAGGGGGCTCCGAAAGCCATTTGCAGAACAAAAGATTGGAGTCTCAGGGATCTGACTCATTTAACTTACAATGGAGTGACCAGGAACTGGCAGGAACCTTTTGCTACAAGCTTTGTTTAACAGAATCGTTAATCTGATGTCATCATCTTCACCATAAATGCTAAATACAATGTATATAACTTCTTCAGTATATATACTATTACATTGGAACCTAAATTAAACATTTCAATAAATTTGTAATCCCACACTCTTTAACATTAGATATTGTTTGGCTGCTGTAACTGAGTTAGACAACAGTTAAGACAAGCCAAGAAAAAAGGTGATCAGGTGGTGTTGGTTATGTTTTGGTATCATCATCTGATCTGAATCTCTGAGTTGAATGTACCGTATCAGTTTCTGCGTTCCTGTGATTGTACAGTGTAACATCTGGAATTTTCAGCATAAACAGATTTTTAAAAGCTCTCCTGATCAAATAATAAAAATAACTAGATAGTAAAGTTTGGATACAAACTTTAAGTTGGCTTGAAAAAGCCTAGCCAGAAAGTTTGTAAAAGTTTTAAAAGTTTGAAGTTTGAAGGTTTTAAGTTTGAAGTAGTTTGAAATATGTAAAATAGTTTTATAGATTAAAGTTTGAATGTTTTTAAGGCAATACAGTCTATCAGAAGAACAGATAGCTGGAGTACCTGTGGTAGTTGTTAGGGTGTTGCTATGCAGTTTCTAAGGTACCCGGGGTGGTTGCTAAGGAGTTGCTATGCAGTTGCTAGGGTACTTGGGGTGGTTGTTAAGGTGTTGCTATGCAGTTGCTAGGGTACCCAGGGTACTTGGGGTGTTTGATAGGGTGTTGCTATGTGGTTGCTATGGCACTCGGGGTGGGTGTTAGGGTGTTGCTAGGTGGTTGCTATGGCACTCGAGGTGGTTGCTAAGGTATCTGGGGTGGTTTCTAAGGTGTTGCTAGGCGGTTGCTAGGGTAACTGGGTGGTTGCTAAGGTGTTGATAAGTGGTTGCTATGGTACCTGGGGTGGTTGCTAAGGTATCCGGGGTGGTTGCTAAGGTGTTGCTAGGGGGTTGCTAGGGTGTTGCTATGGTACCTGGGGTGGTTGCTAAGATGTTGCTAGGCGGTTGCTAGGGTGTTGCTATGTGTTTGCTAGGGTAACCGGGGTGGTTGCTAAGGTGTTGCTAGGTGGTTGCTAGGGTACTTGGGGTGGTTGCTAAGGTATTGCTATGCTGTTGCTAGGGTACTCGGGGGGGGGGGGGGGTGCTATGCAGTTGCTAAGGTAATATTAGTGTTTTGCTAGGTGGTTGCTAGGTACGCTGACTATGGTACCCATGGTACCCGGGTAGGTTGCTAAGGTGTCTGGCCTGACATGCATACTATTCATTAGCATAGAGGTTTTTTTTTTTTTGGACCAGTGAAATCAATATTTTTGTTTAAATTTTACTTAATTTTACTTGTAATCTGTTGACACAATTTTATTGAGTAAATATAGTGTATCATTCAATTTTATTGAGTAAATATAGTGGATAGCTTTTTATTACTTAACTCAACTTGATTTTGTTGTTTTAGTATTAATTATATTTTCAGTGTTTATTATACTTAAAGGCTGCAAGTTGATTCAACTTAAAACATCCAATGCAGCCACTTGCCTCATTTTTTTATAAGCTAGATCTAGGTATTACTTTTTACAGTTTACATTTTCCCTAGACAAAGAGTAGTCATCTTGTCTCCTCTGTTGTTGTGTTGTATGCTCAAACAACAACCCAGAAGATATAAAATGCTGGTTTAGGGAATCTAGCATACTTTTCCTGTCTGTAATATTTTTGTCATTCAACTTCAATATATTTGGCATGACAGTATCCCTAGAGTCAGAAGACAGTGATTTTATAACTTTCCAAAATTTAGAGGGATTAACTTTACTATCACATATTTAATTTACATAAAAATCTGATTTTGCTTTGCGTATTTGAGAGACACATTTATTTCTCAGGTGCCTAAAATATTGCCAATCTGAGCTATTTTTGGAATTTTTTGCCTTTGACCAAGCAAGATCATGCTCATGAATTAGATCACACAATTTCTGTGAAAACCACGGATTATCACGCCCTTTAATCTTATATTTTCTAAAAGGAGAATGCTTGTTTATAATGTCCAAGAAAAGTGATTTAAAATATTGCAACGCCATCTCGGGCTCCAGGATCAAATTTACCCTGGTCCAGTCTCAAAGATTAAGATCAATTAAAAAAGCTTGTTCACAGAACACCTTCAAATTTCTCTTAATTATAATACATGGTTTACATTTAGATATTTTGGTATCTCTCACACCAGCAATAACGCAGTGATCACTCATATCATTTGTGAAAACTGCAGTAGCTTTGTATTTCTGCGGCACATTTATTAAAAACAAATCAAGGAGTGTAGACTTTTCAGGATGTTTAGGATTTAGCCTAGTAGGGTTAGGGTTACCAAAAACTTTTAATTAAATCAGATGCAGGAGTTAGCCAGTCCCAATTTAAGTCACCCATTAAAGCCAATTCAGTATATTTTATAGATGACAAACAATCAGCCAATGAGGATAATGTGTCTTTTGGCGCAGAAGGAGGTCTATAGCATCCCGCAACTGTCAAAACACAATTCTGCGATAATTCAATTTTCAGCACTTGTAGTTCAAATTGTTTAGGCACAGACTTGGATAATTGTACTGTTGCTTGCAAGCTATTTTTTACATAGATCGCCACTCCTACACCTTTAGCACAATGATCAGTACGAAATATATTACCCCCCCCCCCCCCCCCCCCCCCCCATATAAATATAACTATCAGGAGTGGATCTACCCAGCCATGTCTCAGATAACACCATAATATCAACATTTGTCGATTTGGCCCAAATTCTGACCATATCGATTTTTGGCAATAAACTTCTCACATTTATATGCACAAAACCAATACCAGACCTATTTAGAAAATCAGCAGGAGTTTTCAACGATATCATGTCGGTCCCAGGACCTGGGTTAGGTTGCACATTTCCTGACATCAGCAACATAAGTGTAATAATACATTTCAACATACGTGTATTAAGACAGTGCTTTCTGCAACTTTTAGAGTCACCACTCATTGTGATTTTGGGCCAAGAGTTTTTTTGATGGAATAAAACAGTCATTTAAAAGGAACAGGCTTAAAAGATATTTCAAATTTCCATGTTGTGAAGCCAAGCTCATGTCATCCATCCAGCCCCCCCTGACTGCCGACCAAGTACTGTGCATAGCCAGTAACCTTTGATCGTGGTAACAAATAACATTTAAGGAAACATTGTAGTCACTCATTTGGACCTCCCGGTGCACTTCATACTCTGAGATGATAGGCAGACAGAGCAAAGACAGAAAAGCAAGAATCATACTTGCCATGATGGAATTTGCACACCACAAAGCAGGGTAGCTGGAGTGTAGCTAGTAGAAACCCAAGGTTATAGTTGATAGCTAGTGGAAACCCAGGCTGTAGCTGATGGAATGTAGGCCAGCCAGTAGATGAAACCAGGTTATAGCTGGTAGAATCCCAGGCTGTAGCTGAAGGATACCCAGACTGTGGCTGGAGCAGGAGACCAGGGTGTATTTAGTGTAGACCCAAACTGTAGCTGGTGCAGGCAGAGTGATGCAGGTTTACACCAAAAGTAGATGAACACAAAAATCCAGGCAAACGCCCCACTCCTAGTCCAAAAAAAACAGTAGGCCTGTACTGCTTTTTCGGGCAAAAAACAAACCCCACAGCAGCAGATTAATAATTGAAGGGCCAGGTTGATTTGGCACAGCACCTGAAATAGTTCTCCAACTCAGATACACAATAGTTCATAAGTTGTGGGGTAAACCACAATTTTTCTAATGGTTTTCACCAAACTTTGTTAAAAGCAAACAAACTTGTTAAAATCCATTGAAAAGACAAGTTTAAAACAAGTTAAAACAAACAAACACTAAACAGAACAAAAGATAGGCTGCCATCTTGGATACCCATGTATCAGATCTCCATTAGGGGAGCTGATATTTCATCAGGTGGGTATCAATGCTGCCTTTGCCAATTTTTATACTGACTTATATTCTTCTGGGAACTCGTCTAACTTTCAGGCAAATTTTAAAATTCTCAATACATTGGATTTTCCGATACTTGAAGCAAGTCTGACTGAAGACTTGGGAGCCCCTATTACTGAATTAGAAATATTGGAATCAACTGGATCCATGCAATCAAATAAATCCCCGGGCCCAGATGGCTTTACGTTACAATTTCCCTGTTAAATGTTGACTTTAAAATTTTAGCAAAAGTTCTGAGCCTTCGTCTTCAGAAGGTCTTACCATCTCTAATATCGCTAGATCAAACAGGTTTTTGTCCAGGAAGACATTCTTTTTTTTAATGCAAGGAGGCTTCTTAATATTTTATACTCCCCTTTCTCAGCATCTGTGGAAGTCATTATATCCTTAGATGCTGAGAAAGCCTTTGATAGAGTTTAGTGGGATTATTTGTTCTGTGTTTTAGAAAAATTCGGCCTGAAATTCTAAAACTTTTATCTCTTGTATACGGCTCCTTTACACCTCGCCTGTTGCCTCGGTTCCTACAAATGGCATGCAGTCTTCTTTTTTTTCCTTTACATTGAGGGACACAACAAAGCTGCCCCCTTTCTCCTCTTCTCTTTAATTTAGCCATAGAGCCTCTGGCAATATGCTTCGTACTTTGAAGTCTTTTGAAGGTATCCCCCATTTTGGGTTAACTCATAAACTCTCTCTTTACGCTGACAATTTAATACTTTTTGTCTCCAACCCTTCTTACTCTATTCCTTCTATTCTTGAGACTTTGGGCAAGTTTGGCCACCTGTCGGGCTATAAAATTAATCTGGAAAAAAAGCGAACTATACCCTGTAAACCCTGCAGCTAGAGAACTCTCGTTCTCCCAATTTCCCTTCAAATTATCCACGATGGGCTTCAAATATTTAGGGATATTCTTTACTAATCTATATGGTCAATTATTTAGCCATAATTTTTTACCTCTTGTCGATCGAATTAAGGAGGACATGGCAAGGTGGTCCACACTCCCTTTGTCCCTAGCTGGACGTGTTAGCCTGATTAAAATGGTCACTTTGCCTAAACTACTTTATTTTTTTCAGCACATTCCAATTTTCATCACCAGATCTTTCTTTAAAAATGTAGATAGCACGATACGGTCATTCCTTTGGGGAAATAAACCACCACGAATCAAGAAATCTATTCTTCAACTTCCTAAGTCAAAAGGTGGCCTGTCTCTTCCAAATTTTCAGCACATTTTCTGCGCGAGTAATATTAGTAAGATTTTAGACTGGAATAACCCCCACTTACCCAAAGATTACCCACCCTGGGTTCATGCCAAAACTTCTTCAACTAAATATGATTTACGTTCTGTTATCACTTCTCAGCTTCCGTTAGTAATCAGCAAAATTACTTCCAATCCAGTTGTTTCAAACTCACTCAGAATTTGGATTCAGTTTAGAAAATGTTTTGGATTACACAGAGCGTCTATACATATGCCTATCTTGGAAAACTATGCTTTCTCACCATCTTGTTTGGACTCTGCATACCGTATATGGGCATGTAATGGTATACACTCAATTAAGGACCTGTATGAGGAGAATGTGTTTACATCCTTTTCTTCCCTATCTGCCAGGTTTAACCTACTCAATAGTCGCCTGTTTCGTTTTTTTCAGACGAGACATTTTGTGCAGAAACTGTTCCCTCACTTCTCAAATCGTCCCCCAGAATATGCACTAGACAGTTTTTTCAATCTTAAACCCAGTGATAAACATCTTTTCTCAGTCATTTTTAACTTAATTAATACTTTGATACCTGATCTTTCAAAGCATTTCAAAGAGATTTGGGAACAAGACCTCTCTATTCCTATTTCAGATGAACAGGGGTCATGCAACCTATATCGGGTGCACTCGTCATCAATCTGCACCAGGCATGGTTTGATACAATGCAAGGTACTTTACAGAGCCCACCTGACAAATGCACAATTATCTAATTTTTTTTCCAAACAAGAATGATGCTTGCAACAGTTGTCAACAAGCTCCAGCAGATTATCTACACATGTTTTGGTTATGCCCTCAATTAATAACCTTTTGGTCCAACGTGTTTGACACACTGGGAAAAGCACTTAATGTTGAACTGAGTCCCAATCCATTGACAGCTGTCTTTGATGTTCTACCATACACTACTTATTCTAATTCTACTGCTCAAGTGGTTGCTTTTACTACTCTATTAGCTAGAAGGAACATTCTCCTTAAATGGAGGTGCGTTACTTCCCCTACTCACAATAGATGGATACAAGACATATTTTTTTTACATTAAATTGGAGAAATTAAGGTTTATGCTTCAAGTTTCCCTTAAAACCTTCAGTAGCACCTGGGATCCCTTCTTGAATTTCATTAAAGGCTTGCTTTGTCTCTCTGATACAGATATAGATTTGGATAATACTTAAGAAATGCCTTTCTTAGTACACCTCAGAATGCTAATTATGAGAAAATATTATACATCCGTGTGTTTTTTTTTTCTTTTTCTTTCCCTGTTTTTTGTTTTGTTTCTCCTCCCTGGGTAGGGATGGTTAAGGTTTGGGGTTTGATACGATAAGGACATTTTGTTGTATCTTGATCCATTTGATGTAAGTGCTGTCACAATAAAATGCCAATAAAAAAGATTGGAAATAAAGTTATCAATACCACGATTAGTTTTAACCCTCCCTCTGGGGTCCGAGGTCATTTTGGGGCCCTTGAGATGTTTTGACATGCCCTGATATTTGTGCTTTTTTCAGCTACTTAAAACATACTATTGACCAACATGTAATTTTTTTTTGTATTCAGCACAAACTGTGCTACAATAATATGTGACCAAGATGGATGTACATGTTTACATTTTTTAGAAAAAAATATTATGCGTGGTTAGTATGTTTTGGGAAAAAAAATGTAGCTGAAATAAGGCCTTAAAACCCACACTAAATAGTCCTGAATAAGACTTTTGAGTAATCAGTCTTGTAGGCTAGAATATTTACTTCAAAATTATGTGAAAATCATTCTGCTTACTCATTCATAGAAAACAATATATTGATTTAAAATTTTCAAGACATGTTTTGTGATCGAGGGTCTATATGCGAGGGAGTGGTAATGGCCATGAATGGCCTCTAATGGCCCATCAGTGTGACTGTGACTGTGAGGCAGGTAAGAGAGAATGTGAGGACATTGAAAAAAAGGGTTTTTTAAATTATTTGTGTTTTATTTACAACACAGTATAATCAAAACATACATAATGAAGGTCAAAGGCACATTATTGTGCACACTGATCTAACCACAGAGATGTGAACTGACAACAGATTCTGTGAAACAAGTAAATCATACCTGATATTTACGTGTTTTATTTAAGTGTTTCTACTTCTTTCCATGGATTCAAGAAGAAAAAAAACATAATCAGTAGAAAAGGAGCTTGTTTTAACATAGAATATCAGTGTAGTTGAACATCTGATGTTGGTGCAGCTCTCTCAGAGGAAAACAGTTTGAAGAGACATCAGGATTCATCTGGTGCTGGTATCTGATTCAATAAAATACAAACAAAAAAACATTTGTGAGCATGTTAATATCAGGAACATCTGTATATATATATATATATATATATAGGTTTTGTAGCCATCGACTCACACATGCTTTGTACTATCATAAAAAAGAGAAAGAAATCTTATATCTGAGAAACTAATTATTATTGTTTAGCACGTTATTAAAATCTATTTCTGAACAGAGTAGGCTATTAATAATAAACATGTACTAAACATACTTAGACTCGTAGCATTCATCATGTTACAGTGTACACTCATAGTACTTTTATTGTTTTATACAGAGCATGAAAACATCATCGCGCCGTAAGAAATTTAAATACAATGAATTGCCCCTCATATTAAAAATGTTTTACAAGATTTCAAACATTGTAGTCAGGAATTATAGTTTGGGAAAAACCCAACTATGATTTTGTAGTCATATAGTCTAGTATGTATGATTTTATAGTAGCCTATGACATGATTCTGAAGCCACAGACTCAAGCATGCTTTGTACAATAAAAGGATGTACTTTGTACTATAAAAAATGATATTTTATATCTGAAAAAATAATTATTATTGTTTAGCATGCTATTACAATATATTTGTGAACAGAGTATTACTAATAAACATGGTCTAAACATTCTTAGACGCGTAGCATTCATCATGTTGTCGTTTGGGAAAAACCCAACTAACTGTTTAAATCTGTTCAAGTTTATGACACAATAACACGGTAACTAATGCAAAAAAGAAACATAACTTACTCATCAGATCGATCTCCTCTTCTGGATGAAATTGTGTTCTTCTTTCGAGGGAAATCCTTTCTTTACTCAGCTTGAACAGTAACAGTAGCCGCGACGAGGACCTCCGCTCTTTGTTTTGGGTGTTTACACGCGCGCACGCTCCACGTGGCTATTTACATATACGGTTTCATACGGATTACTTCATCACAGAATGTTTGTTTTCGATAGGACTTGCTTCATTTCACAGTAGACACAGCTTTCTATAGATATAACTCCCATGTCTCTGTGTTGAGTATTTCCTGAGTTACAGTTCATTTTAGTGACGCGTTTCTCAAAACAGTTTGCGGAGACGGAGAAGACAGAGAGCACACCCTGTTTATTTTCTTATTTCTCCAAAAGCACAAAGTTGTGTTGTTATTGTGAGTGTACTCAAAAAAAAGTAGACACTTAACAGTTTCGATTGATGTATAACACTTATTTGTGTGACCAAAATCAACAGAGTATTTTTAGTGTCTTTTGCACTGATCTTAAAAAAAACGAGTTGGTCTCGATACAGCCAACCCCAGAGAGTTAACAGTAAGCAACCACTTTATATCGACATATAAAAGGAGTTCCGCCTAGGTTTACTGTTGCTGCAAATGTAAACCGGAGAAAGCATTAGGCTCGTTTGAGATGAGCAAAATCTGCGCAGAACCGATCACCAGTGATCACTGCGAGGTGCATGCCGGTTAGAAAAGTGTCTGAGTTACATCCGCCTTGCTCTGATTTCATGCTGACGTGTGCCAAAAAACTCTCGCAACGGCAAGAGTGTGTCGGATTGAGTAGCCGAGCGCAGTCTCCACCGACTGCGCTGATCAAAAGCATGATGGGAAACGACTGACTGACGACACAGCTTAATGCTCATGGGTTCAGACAACCGTGATGCTGCGTTCACTTCTATGTTTTGTTTTTTTAATCTGATTTCATGCTATTATGTATTTAAATTTTTTAATTATTATGGATTTGACTTGAGACTTGAAAGGAATGTCTTGGTTCCTCCTCTGGTGAAATCAGCTGGCTGAGTTCATGGGTGGAAGAAAAATATGGCAGGACTTTTACTCTTTGGCCCCTGGACTTTCCACCTCTGCCTGCTGGTCAGCGGCTGACATCAGCTGGAGATCATGCATCGGTGCTCTACTGGTATTCCTGTGGTTCCCGGATGTGCAACGCTGAATTTTTTGCCGATTTTGACCACTGAATTTGTGGCAGCGAATTTGGAAAGTGAAGTAAAATGACCGAAATTTGCCTGTCGAATATTATACATCATATTTTTAAACAGATTGAATATTTTGGAAGTGAATTCTGGAAGGTGAATATGAATTATTGAATTTTTAATTATGAAAATGTCAATATTTCAATATTCACAGCTTAAATAAACAACTACGTTAAATTTCAGGACCTAAAAATGCAAGCCCTGGAAATATAAGGCATTAAAATGCAAGCACTGTTAATTGCAATGCATCTTTTTTTTTTTTTCTTTTTTTTTCGATTTGTGGAATTCAGCATGCTTTATGTTTCAAAAACTATTGTCATTATTCTGCTTCCATAGTTTTCAATAAAACATCTAAACCTCTGATAATTTTCAAAGAAATTTTGTAGATATATGTGGGATGTGTCAACCACATGATGACTCGGAAGCTGATATGAAGTTCTGTAGTCACTCATACTTTGTCCAGGTGCGTGTGTGCCATTCAGGTTGAGTGGATTGGCACACACTACTGAAGGGATGGTGGAGTAATAAATAGATATTGTCCTTTAGCTCTCTTGCACCAAGTTTGTTTGGGTGGAGGCCATCCAGTTTAAACAGTTGTTTACGGCCCTAGAAAAGATTGAAGTTGTCGATGAAGTTGACTCCTTTTATACTGCAGGTTATTTGTAGCAGTGGCGGCTGCTGGTCTTTCAAAGAGGGGAAGCTCATTTTCGGCCTACATCATAAAAATTGTCGGTCCCACTTTATATTAGGTGGCCTTAACTACTATGTACTTACATTTGAATTAATCATTTGGTACAATGCACTTATTGTGTACATACATGTTTTTACATTGTACTTATATTTTTAAGAATACCTATATGTAATTACATCTGTAATTAATTTCTGTAATTACATTTATAATTACACTGTTGACCCATCCCTTACACCTTAACCCACCCTTAAACCTACCCATACCACCAAACCTGTCCCTAACCTTACCTGTATAACACCTCAATAGCACCAATAGTGTTTTGCAGTATAGTATGAACACAACTAGTACATTGTACTTATTTTTTGATGTAAGTACATAGTAGTTAAGGCCACCTAATATAAAGTGTGACCAAATTGTCCATTTATTTATACGTAAATTCTGCCCTACGTTCCTTTTCAAGAAAATGCTCTGTGACCCTGTTGTACCAACTAGGCATCTTTTCCAGTGACGCTAGCCTAGCCTACTGTATGAATGAATGAATGAACAAACAATCTAAAAAAAAAAAAGATATTAAACTCGACGGAGGAAATGTGGGAATTAGGTTAAACTGAAACAAGGAATGTGGTGTATAATAGGGTTGTCACAATACCATAAAAATGCCTTACCAGCTTAATTTATAATTCAATTCTACAAAATGAATAAAAATTTAATAAATCAATAGATGTAAGTGAAAACAGACAATATTATTCTCTGAATACTTAATTAATGTGAATTGTAGCATATTTGCTTTATGAGATGACCATAATTAATCATAACAGGTTGTTATCAATATCCATCTTCAGGAATTAGCTGTAGCATTAATAGTACAATAAAATGATTAGTTCGTCCGCAGTACGGACCCTTCTATTGACTCTAAGGAAAAATATTTCTCTGGCCACGACAAATAATTTCCTTACTGAAACATTGCTCCCCGAGCATGTAACAAGACCGGACGTTAAAGTGACCTCGTTCTGAGAGCAGCAGACACAGACAACCAAGTGTGAATACTTATGGATGTTTATTAAACTACACTACAGGGGAACATGCATAATCGAACTAGACACAGACATGCACACATTAAACATAGATGCCAACGCAAGGAAGGCATGGAGAGAGAGAGAGAGAGAGAGAGAGCGCGCGCGCAAGAGACAGTGTAATGGCAAGATTTAGACATCAGCTAACTACAACCTGTTAAGAACCATCAGATAATCACATCACCTTAATTAAAAGGGGGCGAAGCCTAGAAGTGCATCTAAGTAGTTAACAAGCGGTTACTTGCATGGGTTTTGTGGGTGCTGAGTAAAGCATCCTGGCGCATGTATAATGCGTAGATTCCTGGTGAATTCCTTTAGGAGTGAAAGCTTCGTCATCCCAGCCATGGCTTGATTAGTCCGAAGTGAATCGACAAAGTTACTGAACTTAAAATTGCCAGAAGATCGGACTCCCCCCGGAAGGGGAGTCTTGAGGTTTCCAAGGTGATAAGTGTGTCTCCAGGGCCCGAAAGTAACGAGAAGCGTTGCCTTTTCGTTGTGGTAGAAGTTTTATCTGGTTTCCCTGTAACACCCATTTTGGTTAGTTTGACTAATAACAAGGCACATAGTTTCAGCGGGAAAGTGTTTCTTTGTCCCACTTGACACCTCATTTGCATGTTTTACGACTGATCTGGAGACTGGTGTAATTTTCCCCACATTACAGTAAAAATAGTGTGATGCATTTCATGATCACATAGTGTACATCATTGTGTGGGGAATAAAGAACAGATAATTTTGATAGCAAGAAAGAGACATCTAAAAGGTATTAAACCAGAGATAAATTCATACACCTGAATATGAGTGTTTAGAGCTTACTAATACGAATAATGAGTGGTAACTAGGCTAATATAATAAGGAAACATACAAACAACACATGCATATACCAGATACATTTGTAACTGATTAATTATGGTCTTAATAAAGAAAATGCCTCTATGTGTGTGTTATGTATCTTGTAATGGTTGGGGTAGTACACTGGTCAGCCAGGCCTGGTACCGAGGGTCATTTAGTTCTCTTGGAATGTGTTTGAAGTCTGATCTAAAGACAAGATAGTCGATCTCTTTAGCATCTTTTTGACAGTGGGGGGGACAACCCTTGGCAATTAGCACCCATATAACGGTAGAATGTGGGGCCAGGCTGTGAATTATATGCAAATGTCAAAAGGCTAAAAGGGTCTCTTAAGACATAAAGTCCCAACGACCATCAAGGATTATAAGCAGATGTTACAGAATACAGAATGGCTATTGTTACCCATGAAATGATCTAAACAAAACTCATCATAGCACTGCACGGAAGAAATAAAAAGGCAGTATTACATACAAATGCAATTATTTTATAGTAAAATTAAAATAAATGTTAATATTTTTATTATTATTATTATTTTTATTATTTTCAAACGTAAAATCGGCGAGCTTTTATTTTGGCGGGTTGCCGGCAAGTAAGTAATTATGCGCTTCCTGGTTTAGCTCTGCTGATGGAAGAGCGTCAGTGAATGAATGAATGAATGATGCATTTATATAACGCTTTATTGTGTATTGCCGTACACCCAAAGCGCTTTACAATCATGTGGGGGGGTCTCTCCTCAACCACCACCAGTGTGCAGCATGAATGAAATTTCACAGACAGTTTTGCTTTGAAAACGGCAGCAGGTCACAGCAGCAGTTTTGTGACATGACATCTGACGCACAGATGCCATTGGCACATGCCACTATGCTCAGTGACACTTCCGGTGGCACTTCCGGTTTTCAGTGGCATGTGCCAGTGGAGAGTGGCATGTGTCACTAAAACCTGTGACACATGTCAATGGACTGCATCTTGTGTCACGGACATTGTCACGGACATTGTCGCAGTGCGTGTGGCACCTTCGGTAATGACTGCCACCTGTCACCTATCACCTATCTCTCTCCTCACTCCACAGCTGCTAATCCTCTGGTGTGTTCATCTGCACGGTTCCACTGTGACAATGGACGGTGTGTAGATCGCAGCTTTCTATGCAATGGACAGGATAACTGTCAAGATAACAGTGATGAAGAAAACTGCCTTTCAACAGCAGGTACAGGCATACACTACCCAAACACGTTTGCATGCACCTGATTAAATGCATGTTTTGAATAAATTTTAAGATGACTTCACCAAAAGGTTTAGGCTTAAATTGTTTTAATTGTATTTCCAGTGAAAAATCTTAATGTGCATAAATGTTTCTGTAACCAGAGGTCAAAGGCTCAGTTCCCAAGAAATGCATGAACTGCTAAAGTGTATGTTTTTTTAGTGCTGTATAAGTTAGGATAAATTTGTTCATTAAACGAATAACTGAATATTTTAGTAAAAGTATTTTTTAAATGTAAGGATGAAGGAATATCAGAGTTTGTCCTGGCAAACTTTACTGTTGGTTTTACAAAACGTCATAACCTTTAACAAAAACACATGAGATCCTGACATACTGTATTAGACCATATCAGAACCCCTAAAGACCCCATCAGATTACTCCAGACCTTATTAGACACATTCAGAGTCCTAATTGTATACTTTCAGTGCTGTAAAAGTTAGGATAAATGTGCTCATTGAACAAATAACTGAATATTTTAATAGAATGGCACAAATAATTGCCATCCTCTGTTGACTGTTTTTATTTCTAGCTGTTTTTATTTCATTTCTAGCATATTGTTAAGTGTTGCTATCACTTTCACTACCTTATTTTTGATTTGGCTGTAGAATGCAGTTGTCACTTCCATATATTACTGAAATGTGTGTGTACAGAACAGGATTAAAGGGATAGTTCACCCAAAAATGAAACTTTGCTGTTGATTTCAGGCTTTCCTAGATGTAGTTGACTTTTTTCTTCAGTAGAACAGAAAAGAAGTTTTGGTTTCACTTTATTTTGATGCTCCCTTTAACACATTCTATTGACTATAAGTAATGTTGCACCTACATTTCTACTGACTCTCATTAGAGTGTTAGTAGTGTATTAGTGGACTGGTAGGGTTAGGGTTAGATTGTTGACACTTTCTTGCAAAGTTACTTATAGTCAGTAGAATATCTGTTGGGAGACCAACACAATAAGGAGTTAGTAGATATTAAGTAGACAGTCTACTAATACTCTTATGAGAGTTTGTTGACATGTAGTTGCAACATCACTTAGTGTCAACAGAATGTTCAAAAGGGACCATCAAAATAAAGTGTTACCGAAGTTTTAGCTGAAACCGTGGTGCTTGGTGATCATAAAATGCAAATCAGTGGCTACCTGTTTTAGAGAATTTAAAAAAGCAAATCAAGGGACACAAAAGGGACTCATTCCATCACTGAGTCTCTGGATTACAGGTAATCATTTTGTAAATAATGTTCGGTTTTCTGGACATTTTGCTTTTTCCGTTACTAAAGCACTACCCAGTCAACACGTGAGATCACGCGATGATCACAGTGACATCACAACATTCTCATACAGTGATACTCACAGTGTGAGTAATATGTGAGCTCATTGTGAATTCAAAATGTTGAGCGGGGGGGGGGGGGGGGGGGGGGGTTCTTATTTCTTTTAGACATCTACACCTTTATTTATTTATTTATATAGCTCTTTTAACAATACAGATTGTGTCAAAGCACCTAACAGTATCAAATTGGAGGACAGAGTGTCAGTAATGTATAATGATAAGATTAAGCACTCAATTTTCAGTTGAAGGCATTTCATTATTGAATTCAGAGATGTCATTGTCTAGCTCAGTTTAGTTTAAATAGTATCTGTGCAATCAAATCAACGATAATCGCTAGAAATTAAGTGTCCCCAACTGAGCAAGCCAGAGGCACTACAAAAGTGCTTATTGAGAATTAACAGAGATTTAGATGATGATGTTTTATTGTTTTGTTTGATGTTACCATCAATGTGAGTAGTGTTTGCTTTAGTTGGACTCTTGACCCTTGACTTTATAATATTATTTTTTTTGGGGCTGCTCTGACTGTTTGGAAAGCACATTTGTTATGGCAAGGAAAACCAAAAAGAGACTGCATTCAGGTGGTATTGGTTTGTTATGGATAACTGCACAGCCATCACCTAGGTTCAGTATGCAGTCTAAGTGAAGAGTTACTAATCTAAAGTTTTTATGGCTCTGTGATTATACAGTATTGGACCAAGCAGTGTTATACTCATTTATGAAGAATTTTAAAAGCATGATAAGACACAAACATTTTGAATTACTGTGTCATTTAAAAACAAAGAGAGTCATCAAGAATCAGTGTATGAATCTCAACAATGGTGACAATCAAAAGCTTCATGCTGCAATGCATGTTGGGTACCTAGTCTCTGTGCAGTGAGTGCACTTTGAGCTCACATTAGTATGAGCTCACATTGAGGGCGCTGTGAGGTTACACTTTTAGCTCACTGTTACCTTGCATTGTGACCTCATCACGAGTATCCTGTAGGGATGGGCGATATCTTATCGTTTGCGATGAAAATTCTCCTCATGATAAAAATTTGTCTCCTCGCGATAATAACGATGAGTCTAGTTGATGACGTAGTTTTGTGCGCGACCGATTCGCTGTTCACGTACGGAGTGAAAACAAGCATGGCGGAAGGCGGACGTGAGGCTGAGGAGGAGCAAACTACCGTAATGTGCAAGGTTGGCAGAAAAACGTTGGTTACAAAGAGTGGAAACACGTCCAATTTGTTCCACCATCTGAAACACAAACCAGAGTATGAAGAAAGTTTGAAGATATGCGAGGCAACGGCGGCACCAACTACAAGTGGACCTAGGGGTAAGAAAATTCCCACCCAGACAAAAATTGCCAGCGCATTTGCTAATTGCGTCCCTTATGATAAACAAAGTAAACGATGGAACGAATTGACGGAGGCAGTGGCGTTTTGTTTGGCAAAAGACATGTTGCCAATCCAAACTGTCGAAAAAAGAGGATTCAAGCGAATGATCCATAAACTAGACCATACAACATGCCTTCAAGGAAGTATTTTTCCAAAACAGCCCTGCCAGCGATGTATGAAGAGTGCCGTGGTAGGGTACAAACAGCAGTGTCTACGGCGGATTTTTATGCTTCAACTGCTGACATGTGGAGTAGCAGAGCGAATGAGCCGTACATTAGCCTTACGGTCCACTACATAACGAGTGACTGGAGTTTGAACAGCTGTTGCATCCAGACATGTTTTTTCCCAGATGACCACACAGGTGAAAACACCGCGAGTGGCTTGAAGCAATTTCTTCAAGAATGGAATTTAGACGAGGAGAAACAGGTGTGCCTAACAACGGACAGCGGGGCCAATATAGTAAAAGCAGTCACTCTAAACATGTGGACAAGACTGTCTTGCTTTGGCCATTGTCTTCACATTGCTATTGGTAAGTTTACTCTTTCTCTCTTAGTGTCAGTATATTTTAATGCATGCACACTGAGCAAACATGAGCTTAATATTTAACAGAATTTATGTATTTGTTTCTGCATTAGTAATGTAACTATATGCAGTGTTCTGAACAGTAATTCATTAGCTAATATGTATGTATTATGTGCATTTAATATGATCTTATTTTAATTTTAACTGAACTTTAAAATTAAACTTTTTCTTTTTACATTTTTTTTTTAGTTTTTTTTTTTTATTGTATGTATTTTATTCTTGTGCAAAAGAAACATAAATAAATACATAAAAATAAACAAATAGTTGTGTTGTTGTTTTGCAGAGAGAAGCATGAGGGATACCAGGATTGACAGAGCTGTGGGAGTCTGTAAGAAGATTGTCAGTTTTTTTTTTCACACAGCTGGAAAAAGCAGCGAACACTCAAAGATGCTCAAGTAGAACTTAGCCTTCCGCCACACAAACTTGTGACTGAATCGGCTACACGATGGGGATCAAGGCAGAAGATGATTCAGCAGATACTTGAGAAAGAGAAGGCCATTACGCAAGTCCTGGCTGCTGACAGGTCAACCAGGCATCTGGTGCCTACATGGCAGGATATTGATGTCCTAGACTCTGTCAGTAAGGCACTTGGGCCTCTTCTTGATTTTACAGATGCCCTCTCTTCTGAAAACTATGTCACAGTGTCATGCTTGAAGCCTACTCTTCACCTATTCAACAGTGAGCTGCTGCAGGGGAAAGATGAAGACACAGATCTCACCAAGACAATTAAAAGTTCAATACTGGACTACATGAACACCAAATATGGTGACCTAGAGGTGCAGGAACTGATCAACATGGCAACAATTCTTGATCCACGCTTCCGCACTCAGTATATGAGTCAAGAAGAGATCCTGGTCATCAAAGCCAGAGTAGTCCGAGAGGTGGAATCCCTTTCTGTCATGCCAAGTGATGCTGGCTCTGCTACTGCCTGTAACGTCAGCTGAATCAACAAAAGAAGCTCAGAGTGCATCCAAAAGGAAGAGAAGAGTCTTGGAAGTTTTTTCAAGAAACCAGCTGCTGAGATGACCAGCCTTTCTGAAACAGAAAAAAATTAGGCTGAATTAAACAACTACCTGCATGGGCCACTTGCAGATGGTGAAAGCAATCCCCTTATGTGGTGGAAGGTACACGATGTGAATTTCCCTAACATCAGTCGTTTGGCGAAAAAGTACTTGTGCATCCCCGCCACAAGTACACTCTCAGAGAGGGTGTTCAGCGCTGCTGGAAATGTTGTGACATGCCAAAGGTCTCTTCTGAAACCAGCTACAGTGAATATGTTGGTCTTCTTGATCAAAAATCTTAAGGTGTGAGCCCTGTTCTCTTTTTGAAAGCTACTGAATCACACTAGTATGTGTGTTATATGACTTGCACTACCAGACGTGTTTACAGTTTAATTAAACTTTTATTTTAATCTAACTTGTGTTTTGCACTATTTTGTAAACTATCTGAAGACATAGTTGGGATCGTTTGATACAGTGTTTGCACTTTTTTTTACAGTTTGTTCCATGGTAATGTTGAAAATTTAACTACCTAACTGGTGGTATGTTCCACATACGTATTATATTTACATTCTAAGAGTGTGTCATTGACTGTTTCACAATGAACTTTACTTTATCAGGTTACTTTAACATGTTTGTTACTTCATCAGGATTTATTTGCAGTTGTACTTTGTTGTAATTTTGAAACAACCGAAGACATGGTTGGTGATTGTTACTTTTGCTGTTTGCACTATTTTTGTCACTGTTTGCACCATGAGAGTATAAATAAATACAGAATCTGTGTTTACATTTTAAACTTGTAATTGATTTTAATTATTATAGTGTAATTGTTGTTGTGTGATGTTTTTCAGCACTGTCACTGGAACACAACTTAAACATAACAATCTGCTATTTTACTGAAGAAAATAATTTATTATTATATTATATATATATATTATCGTCATTGGTATCATTATCGCAATAAATACCTTAAATTCTGTGATGTTTGAATGTAAGAGCAGACCTTTTTTCAAAGCACAGCAGAAGCCTAGAGAATGGAGGTTTTGTTCTCAGGTCATGGACCTGATTTGGTAAAAATGAGGTGACTTTGTTTGTTTCTACCAAGACTTCTCAGTGTCCCATTTGATTCTTTGTCTCCTCCAGCACCTCTGGGTCTAGATTATTTAGCAAAGAAGTTAAAGTTGTTTGATTGGGGTTTATGTGGTGGCCATTGCAAAGGAGCATGTGCCTATTAATGGTTTATCTTTGAAAGGCATTCCATTTTGTTCACGGGGTAAGATGGTTGAAACCTTGCAGCTTGTTCTGATATATGAGAAGAGCTGAGTATATCCATTTCTGGCTCAGCGCCAGCCAAAGCACAAACACAGATTAGAATTTAGCAGTTGATCATGTGATGCACCGAATGTTCTAATCACACCGGTGTGATTGTATGAAACAAAGTGTTAATTATCAAAAGTAAAATATTATTTTTGTCTTTTGAAAGCTGAATTCAAATATTTTTGGCTCAAAAATCTGAGAGGGCACAAGCCCCCTTACTTTGAATGGGCATGACACCTGATGGTTCCCATAGCCTACTATTGCAGCTTCTTATTCTTTATTCACGGAGCCCCTGATACGACCACCTCATTTGTTTTTTTTCCCATGTTGCCTCCAGCACAGATGTTCATCTTTAAATGCTCATCTTGAAGATGAACCGAATTCAACTTGTTTGGCTCAAATGATCACTGTGTACATGATTTTGAATCTGAACTTTTTACTCCATACAGCACTACACCTGCCAGAAACCTAGGGGTTTGGTTTGATAATAATCTTAAATTTGATAAGCAGATAAGTGCTGTGGTCAAGTCCTGTTTTTATCATCTTCGTCAGCTTCATCGAAGCCATTTTTGTCTCATCTCGGTTGGATTACTGTAACTCTTTTGTTCCTCAGTCATGTTTCAAGTCTGCAGTTGGTTCAGAATGCAGCATCTCGGCTCCTTTGTGGGAAACGTAAACATGAGTCTATCATACCAATTTTGATCTTATTGCGCTGGCTGTCAGTCAATCAGTCAATATAGAATTGATTTTAAAATTTTACTGTTCGTCTATAAATCTCTCCATAATCAGACTCCACAGTTCTTATCTGATTTGTTGCATCAATACACTCAGTCAAGATCACTCAGATCTGCCGACGCTGGTTTACTTCAAGTACCCAGGGTATCAAATCTGCCTCAACTTTATCTATTTTTAAGTCTACTCTTTTTATTTTTTTTTTGATAAACTTTTTATTTTTCCAAATCAACAAAACAACATCCACTGAAACAAACAACAGGGAGGGTGGAACAACAGACACACCATCAACAACCCAGCCGGCAAACTTATGTGGGGCCCAGATGGGTGGCACCTGGGCTATCTAACTGGGCCCCAGCCAGTTTTGTCCTCGGTTCCCATGAGGGCCCCACATGGGTCAGCCCAGGTGAAACAATGAAATGAACACTGCTCAGTATGCATACTACAGAGTGCTAAAAATAAGACTGAAGCAGCACTGCAGTTCATTAGATAATTAAGTGATTAATGTAGTACTGATTGAACATTAGTGAAGAACACCCGCCAAAGAAAAAAGACGAGCAGAAACACAACAACTACTATTGACAGCCACAGCCTGCAAAACAACTGAAGATAAAAGACATCTTCAGTTGGCTGCTATAACTGTGTTTCTGAAGGACATTTGTTATTGCAAAAGTTGATTCACTGATCTCATACAGAGGCTGATCTATGAGAATGTTGTGTAGGTTTAATAATTTCACTTTATAGTAGCCCTAGAATACCACTGCATGACATTTTGTTCTGTTTTAATATTTTGAACATTAAGTCAGTGTGCAGAAATTATTTGGACAGGATCATGTAGACTCAAACAGATATCAAGATTCAGCGTATGAACCTCATTGATGACAATCAACAAAAAGCTTGTTTTGTGATGTTCAGAGTTGATCTGAAAATTTTGTTTACTGTCGCTATTGTTGAGGTTATGCAGTTACAAATTTTTAAAGGTCCTCCCATCAGATGTTCCACCCTTTTTAGAAAATTTTGGATTCTCCAAAGATTACATTAAGTTCAGTGATAAATTTATTCAATAACTTAGTGGATGGGTTAGCTGTAGTATCAGGGTGAGATTTATCCAGTGCAGGATTTAAAACAGCAATAAAATCACTACCATTAAAGGATAATCAATCTGCTCAAGTAATATATTGGAAATATTTGTCAAAAAATGCACTGTCTGTCTCATTCGGCAGTAAATGGAGACCAGTGCTAACCTGTCATTATGTATTTTACAGCGTATAAAAACAAATTTACCTTCATCATCATTCCCAGTATGTTCAATAGTTAAATGTAACTTCCTATCGACTAAGATAAGCACCCCCTTAGTTTTATTAGGAGCACAAGAGAAGGCTGCCAGTTTGTAATATTTGTTTTGAAAACGTGTCACATTGCATTGTTTTAAATGAGACTCTTGTATCACGGCACAGGAAATCGATCCATGGTGCAAATATTCTAATTTTCTAATAATTCTAATATCTGGGTACGCTTAATAGGAGAATTTAGGCCATTCACATTCAATGATAAGATATTCAGAACATGCATTGTGCCAATATTCTGTCTAAGTGAAGAGAAACAAAACCAGTGCCATACTGCCAGTGACATGTAAACATTAGTATTTATCCTAGATACCAAGCCACCTAGATGCATAGTCCTTTTAAAAGAAAAGCAGAATAAATAAAAGTATTGATGTCTGTTGAAGGGCATAGAAAAAAAAACAAGGAACAACAAACAACTCTGTATAAAAATCAAAGCAGACTGCACATTACCGAGAGTGTAGGTCTGCATAAACAGCAGAAACAAATGTTGATGTGTGAGCAGCCCACTTCAACACAAGACATGGCCCACTGAGTTGTGGCCAACACAACAAAAGGCCCACTGAGCCAAAGTGTAGTGATTGAACCTGCTCTCCATCAGCCCAAATAATAATAATAATAATAAAGAAAATAAATCATTATTATTTACCAATCAGCGGATGAACATACAGGGCAGGGGCAAGATTCCAAAAAGAAATTAACAAGTGTCCATGGCCACCTTGTTATTGTCTTCTTCAGGGCAGTTAGGATCACCACAGACCTCATCTTTAATTTTCCCTTGTTCAGCTGAGAGGATGGAGATGGTGGCCGACGCCTTCCCGCTGCTTTGTAGCGCTGCAGAATAATCTGTCTTCAGTGACAGTGAAGTAACAAAATCCTCCGCCTTTTAAGGAGAGTCGAACACCATCTGCTCACCTTTTTGCCGTAGTTAAATTACCACCAGATAGGTGAGAAAGGGCTGGAGATCAAGTGCTGTCATTTTCTTCAAGACTGGATTAAAGCTCTTTCTCTTGGCAATTGTGGCTGGACTAAAGTCGGGAAAAAATAGTAGCATGACATTGCCCTGCGTATATTTCACCAGATATGCCTGCTGAGCACCCCTCAAGATGGCCAATCTGTCATGCCATCTTAGTACACGGAGGATGAGAGTACGTGGCCATTCAGAGTTTTTCTTTCTGTCATACACGCGCTGGGCCCGGTCAATCTCGATGTCACGGCCTTTCAGGGAAGGGATCCACTTGGAAAGATTAGCTCTGAGGAAGCCAGCTGCATCAGAGCCTTCCACCCCCTCCGGCAACCCCACCAGTTGTACATTATTTCTCTTGCTCCTATCTTGAATGTCTGTAATTTTTTCGGTGAGTTGCTCCAGCTGATTTCTTAAGATTGTGACTGTCCTTCTATCCTCACGTGCAGCTGCTTGAACGGAATCGACCCGGTCACGTGTCTATTTTGCCGCAATGGCTAGCTTTTCAACTTCTGCTTTTAGCTCTTTTACAGAATCATTGGTCGTTTGTATATTGAAATATATATCACGGAGTGCTGGGGTCAGTACAGAGCCTATCGCTTCTCTTACAGACGAAGCCACTACTGAATTGAGAGTAATTTATTGCTCTTTAAGCGCTAACTTGATACCGTTAGCTATAACAGCGTTGAGATCCTTTCTGGAGATGGTGGAATCTTTGAATTTGTTCTTTTTTTTGGCGATTGTTCACTCTCTCTTTTCCGGCTGTCCTTTACTGCTGTACTCGCAGTGAGCTAAATAGAGTGGTTTAAAATTTACTGACAGGATATATACAATTTCTGACAAAGTGAGCAGAGCGAAGAACTATATGTGCATTGCCGCTGAAGGATCACATCATCTCTTTAAGTCTATTCTTAGAACTTATTTCTTTTCCATGGTATTCAATATCCTTTGACTTGCTGTGCAATGATTCTCTGTTTTGGTGAACCTCATCTATTTTACAGTGTGTGTTTTATAGTTTGTTTTATTGTTTATAATCTTGTTGATCTCTTTTATTTTTCATACTCTTTGCAGCACTTTGGTCGACTTTGATTGTTTTTTAAATGTGCTATGTAAATAAATATTTTATTGTATTGTATTGTATTGTTCTATCATGTGCATGGCCAAGGTCACACTTTCTTGCCTTTCCACAGATAAACCTTGTTCAGTGAGAGTACAGGAGGACAGAGTTCATTTTCTGCTAGTGTCACTGTTCTGGCCATCCCGCATACATTTTTCAAGCTGGTATCACTCCTGCAGAGGTCTCCTTGAAAAATCCTGATCAAAATCGATCTTTTTGTCTCAGCCTCTAGGCAGCAGCTGGCACCCCCAGCTGGAGATGTAGAACCTTTGGGTGTGGCTTTTGAATAGGACTCTCTGCTGAAATCTGGGCTGTATCCAAAAGCACCCCTTAAAGGGGTCATTGGATGCAAAATTCACTTTACATGTTTGAACATAAATATGTGTTGGAAGTGTGTGTACACATCCATCCTATGATGATAAAAATCCACCCAGTGTATTTTTTTTTTTTTAAATCCCTATTTTAAAATCCCCTTTCTCAAATCAGGCTGTTCCTGTCAGAATGATGTAGTTCTGCACAGGCCGCTCCTACAATAGTTGGTTGACAAGGCCATCTTACCTTAGACCCACCCTGAGTGAGCTGTCTGCCATTGTGTCGATTCTGGTGCAGGGGAAGACAAGAATGTCTCAGATTAAGTGATTGAGGTGTTTTGTTGTTGGATGTAATAATGAACCTAGCAGTCTTCATTTACTCCCGACATCTGAGGGAACATCCCGACCGCTGAAGATGCAGAGGATTAATGTTACTTTCGTTTTTGAAGGGAATGCATTGATCCCCGATCTGCCTAAATACGTCTATGTTTGCACGAATCACTCTTGATCCAGCTTCAACTACAGAAGAAGTGAATATATATGGGGTTAGATCTCTGCCACAATTCTGAGCGCACAAAAGCGCGCGAACTGAGTTTTGTGGAGAAAATGTTCGTCTCAAAAAAAAGTACTTTGAGCGCACAAAAATCAATTTTGCATTTAAAATAAGTTTTTGGATGTGTGCAGACCTTCTCTTTTGCGCGTGCAATGTTTCAGCAGCTTGCTCCCCTGCATGTTTGCGCTCATTGCCCAAGTCATGTTTAAATAAGTCATGTTTAATTGTAATTTCCCCAGATATAATTGTTTTCTTCCTGGGCTCTGCATTGACAGGGCTGTGGGACACGAGCAGGGCAAAGATAAAGCCTATATAGTCAAGTCAAGTCAAGTCACCTTTATTTATATAGCGCTTTTAACAATACAGATTGTGTCAAAGCACTTAAAGGAACACTCCACTTTTTTGGAAATAGGCTCATTCTCCAACTCCCCCAGAGTTAGTAAGTTGAGTTTTACCATTTTGGAATCCATTCAGTTGATCTCTGGATCTGGCAATAGCACTTTCAGCATAGCTTAGCATAGATCATTGAATCCGATTAGACCAGTAGCATTGCGTTCAAAAATGAGCAAAGAGTTTCGATATTTGTCCTATTTAAAACTTGACTCTTCTGTAGTTATATCGTGTACTAAGACCGGCGGAAAATGAAAAGTTGCGATTTTCTAGTCCGGTTTCCGGCGTAATAATCAAGGAACTTTGCTGCCGTACCATGGCGCAGTGATATTACGTAGCGCCTGAAAGTAGTCTCTACTCTCTACTTTCTGGCGCTGCGTAATATCACTGCACCTGCTGCGGCCATGGTACGGCAGCAAAGTTCCTTGATTATTATGCCGGAATGAGAGTATAGTTCTTAATCATATCAGCCTAGAAAATCTTTTCATTTTCCGCCGGTCTTAGTACACGATATAACTACAGAAGAGTCAAGTTTTAAATAGGACAAATATTGAAACTCTTTGGTCATTTTTGAACGCGATGCTACTGGTCTAATCGGATTCGATGATCTATGCTAAGCTATGCTAAAAGTGCTATCGCCAGACCTGGAGATCGGCTGAATGGATTCAAAAACGGTAAAACTCAATTTATTAACTCTGGGGGAGTTGGAGAATGAGCCTATTTCCAAAAAAAGTGGAGTGTTCCTTTATCAGTATCAAATTGGAGGATAGAGTGTCAGTAATGTATAATGATAAGATTAAACACTCAGTTTTCTCAATTTTCAGTTAAAGGCATTTCATTATTGAATTCAAAGATGTCATTGTCTAGCTCAGTTTAGTTTAAATAGTATCTGTGCAATCAAATCGACGATAATCCCTAGAAATTAAGTGTCCCCAACTGAGCAAGCTAGAGGCGACAGTGGCAAGGAACCAAAACTCCCTCTGTGACAGAATGGAGAAAAAAACCTTGGGAGAAACCAGGCTCAGTCGGGGGGCCAGTTCTCCTCTGGCCAGACGAAACCCGCAGTTCAATTCCAACCTGCAGCCATGTCAGATTGTGTAAAGGGTTTATCTGATTCCTGTGGTCTTGTCCCGTTGGAGCATTTTAATTTATAATTTAATGTATTTGTTAAATTTGTGTTTTATTCATTATTTGAATACTCAGTCTATATTTATAATATATATTTGTTAGTTTATTAGGTGCCACTTTACATTAGGTGGCCTTAACTACTATGTACTTATATTTAAATTAATCATTTGATACAATGCACTTACTGTGTACATACATGTTTTTACATTGTACTTATATTTTTAAAAAATACCTATATGTACTTACATCTTTAATTAATTTCTGTAATTACATTTATAATTACACTGTTGGCCCATCCCTTACACCTTAACCCACCCTTAAACCCACCCATTCCACCAAACCTGTCCCTAACCTTACCCGTATCCCCTCTCAATAGCAGCAAATGTGTTTTGCAATACAATATGAACACAATAAGTACATTGTACTTATTTTTTTGATGTAAGTAGATAGTAGTTAAGGCCACCTAATATAAAGTGTAACCGTTTATTATAATTAAAATTTATGTCTCTGGGGCTCATCTAGGTGTCCTGGTCTCCGCTGACGATCAGGGCTGCAGACATCATCTCTTGGTGCTGATCCACCATCTGATCGGATACGGACTGAGAAACAGAATAAGAAAGAAACAGACAAGTATTAGCATAGATGCCATTCTTCTTACGATGTAACGAGTACATCGTGTGTTATGGGGAGTGTTCCCGGTTTCGGTTGATCTAATTAATGCAGCCTAACAATCCTTTAACGGATTTGAATAATAGAAGCATATTAGTGTGTTATGTGTAAGCCAGGTTAAAGAGATGAGTCTTTCATCTAGATTTAAACTGACAGAGTGTGTCTGCCTCCCGAACAGTGTTAGGTAGATTGTTCCAGAGTTTGGGTGCTAAATAGGATTTATCTCAGTGGGTGAAAGGTGAAGTCCTTTGCATCGCTTTCAGACTGTCTTCAGCACAATGCCATAGCCACATGGGCTCACCTTGACTCGGTACTGAGGAGCATACGAGACGAGCATCCAAATGCAAGGAACATCCACTTAATTTCAGATGGGACCACATCTCAATACCGGAACAAAACCAACTTTTATCTAGCCTCGACAGTGCCATTCATAAGTGGATTTAATTGTGTAACATGGAACTTCACAGAGGCATCCCATGGAAAGGGTGCTCCTGATGGAGTGGGTGGTGCCTTGAAAAACCTGGCTGACAGAATTGTGTCCTACGGTACCAGCATACCAGATGCTAACACTCTTTTTGAGCAGCTAAATCTCAATTCCTCTGTAAGGCTCTCTAAAATTATGGAGGAAGATGCCAAAACTAGTGCCGAATTAGTACCACCGGACCTGAAGACAGTACCTGGGACAATGAGAATTCATCAGGTGAGTAAACACATTGAACAACATTTTCAAACACAACGCAAATAGGCTAAAGTAACTTTACCTAAAAGGAGAAAAAGTAATTTTTTATGTTTAGTTGCTGGATGAAATATTCTTAAAGCTGTAAATAAGAGATGGTTTAAAACTAAAATAAACTGAGTACCGAAATGTTTAATTACTGTGGAAGTATAAGTATGGACGCAACTAAAAAGAGACAGTTAAAGATTAAAATGTTATTTATCTGTTATTTTATATTAGTACGTCTGTATTTAATATCTTTAATATTTAATATCTGTAATTCAATCTAAAATAACTATTCTTTTCTCTATTAGCTGACATCGACAAAACCAGGCCTTATCTACACCAGAGAAGTGTCCTGCTTTTGTGATTTTGCCTGTGGATGTTTCAGTCCAAAGAAGTTTGACTTCCGAGACAATGTGGAGTCAGAAAAGGAGAATGCTGAGTCAGTTTTGGAATTAGGAATGTGGATCCTTGTACAATATGACACAGAACTGTTCCCCGGCACCATCACTCAGGTGTGAAGAAGTATTTGGTGCTATGGATGTGTTGTTGTTTATGAAAAATCCTTACGTTTATTAATTTATTTATATATTTGTTTATTTATTTTTACTCTCTAGATTGTAGATGGTCAGTATGAAGTTGACACAATGAGTTGTGCTGGACCAAACAAATTTTTCATTCCATCGATAAGATATGAGGGAGAAAAAGTCTGGTACTACTTTGATGACATACAGGGCATCATTCCAGAGCCACAACCTGCCACATCCTCAGCTCGACACTTCTGTGTGTTGCCTGAGATCTGGGCAAAGTACACAAACAAACACAAACACACTGACACCATACAATTTTCATTTGCATGCTACCACCAAGATGATCCCAACACAACAAGATGAGTGTCATTTAACCTCCTTAAAGGAACACTCCACTTTTGTTGGAAATAGGCTCATTCTCCAGCTCCCCCAGAGTTAATGCCATGGTACGGCATCAAAGTTCCTTGATTATTACGCCGGTCTTAGTACACGATATAACTACAGAAGAGTCAAGTTTTAAATAGGACAAATATCGAAACTCTTTGGTCATTTTTGAACGCGATGCTACTGGTCTAATCGGATTCAATGATCTATGCTAAGCTATGCTAAAAGTGCTATCGCCAGACCCGGAGATCGGCTGAATGGATTCAAAAACGGTAAAACTCAACTTATTAACTCTGGGGGAGTTGGAGAATGAGCCTATTTCCAAAAAAAAGTTGAGTATTCCTTTAAATGCAGTTAACTGATTCTCTTGTAGTGGATTTTCCTTCTTACACCACAACCATTTAATTCAGTACCTTACCAAAGGTTTTTTTTTTTTTAGTAATTTTGAAACAACCACTATGAAATAGACAACTTCCATAAATTAGAAGTGTATGGTGTGTTTGATGTTGTAGGTGTGTGAACACTACACATCTGTTCTTGTGTACATGTACACTGTTCTTGTTGTGCAGAACAAGTTTTTTAGGTACACTTTGAAATTTTGCCCTGTTTATTCCTGTTGTAATGTTTTTCCTAATTTTTTTTTTTTTTTTTGGCTTTTGTATTTTTAAGCACTACACAATAAAACTGTTTTGAACTTGAATGCATGATTGTGCAAATATTATCAGTTTTTTTTCTACATTATCTCAGACTAGTATACTAGTCTCAGTATAAATCTCACACTTATTATCATTACCGAAATAATTAACCTCATTTCCGAAACCTATGTATCATTACTGAAACAGATGTTCATTATATGTTAATTTAATTCATAGAAAAATAGTACTTTGATTTTAAATCCATGTGCAGAATCTACAAATTATGTTCTTTCAGGTTTGTCTCATCATTTTGAAAAAAACGTCAGGTTTCATCGAAATATTTTTTAAAAACTGGTTGTAAATTGTGGAAGGCGTTGCGGTAATGAGAGAAATCAATCAAAATTTAAATTTTCATGCTTAATTTTTAAAACCAAGATTTCGTGAGAATCACCCACATAGACTACTATGTAGTACTGAATTGTACTGAATTGTGGAGTTAAAGGAACACTCCACTTTTTTTGGAAATAGGCTCATTCTCCAACTCCCCCAGAGTTAATAAGTTGAGTTTTACCATTTTTGAATCCATTCAGCTAATTGAAAAGTTGTGATTTTCTAGGCTGATATGATTAAGAACTATACTCTCATTCCGGTGTAATAATCAAGGAACTTTGCTGCCGTACCATGGCCGCAGCAGGCGCAGTGATATTATGCCTGAAAGTAGCTAGATACCTAGTTATAATATAGCTGGGGGCTGCTTTCAGGCGTTACGTAATATCACTGCGCCATGTTACGGCAGCAAAGTTCCTTGATTATTACGCTGAAATAAGAGTATAGTTCCTAGCCAAATCAGCCTAGAAAATCACAACTTTTCATTTTCCGCCGGTCTTAGTACACGATATAACTACAGAAGAGTCAAGTTTTAAATAGGACAAATATCGAAACTCTTTGGTAATTTTTGAACGCGATGCTACTGGTCTAAAAGGATTCAATGATCTATGCTAAGCTATGTTAAAAGTGCTATCGCCAGACCCGGAGATCGGCTGAATGGATTCAAAAACGGTAAAACTCAACTTTCATTCTCCAACTCTGGAGAATGAGCCTGTTTCCAAAAAAAGTGGAGTGTTCCTTTAAACAGTTTTTCACCAATTCTGTGTTCAGGATTTTTTGGGTGGGGCTAAAACGGTGGCTCGATGGCGCAATGGAGCCACCAAGCGTTGCCCCGCCCCTAACACTATAATAACTATGTTGAAAGGTTAAGTTCTTAGGTTGTCTTTTTGAATGTCTGTGGCAGGGCAGGGACGGTTCTAGGGTGGATACCCGGGTCTAAAAACGAGAGCTGTACCGCTTTCTCTTCTTTCAAAGCTCACCGGAGCTTGCGTGTTTGCTGTTGCTAAGCAACCATGAGCCGCGCTCGCCTTGAAGACGAGAAGGTTTCAAGTCACTGCAACGCTGCTGCGCGTCTACAATTAAATAACGAACTTGCACGCTCAAACATGTATGGCTGTATAAATCCAATTAAGCTACTAGAGGTAGCATCAGTAGCATCCATTCAGGTTGTAGCGGTATTTGCTTATTTTTCAAGATTTTGATCACTTCTTTTAGTTACTTGGCGGTTTTTTTATCATTCAAATTTGGCTGGGTGGTTAATAACACATTTTTCTGTTGTGTGACAAACTCAGAACACATATTTTAATATTACTTTACACAGACTTTAAATCTCTCAAGATCAAAGGCGGACAATCCAGGGGTCAGAAAGTAAATGTGGTTGAAGTCAGGTGTAGTTCTTGTGTTTCTCTTTCCTTCAGTGATTCTGCTTGATAACAGCAGCTGTTCATCATTAAGGATCAATCATCACATAATTATCTTCTTAACTCCAACACTGTTTCAATGCTACTTGAACACTCTGTAGTGTGGAAACACATGAACACTGAGGAGTGTGGGGACTTTGCTGTGAATAATTACATAAATCTTACCTGTTTCATTCACGTATGACTGATGCATATGAATCACATTAAGTTTATTGATTTGTTTATGTTAAAACTATGTAATCTAAATGGATGGAAAATGGTTATGAAATTGAATTACATAAGATGTAAATTGAGACCAAATCATTTTTTTTTTTTTTGAGTGCACCGGCATAATCAGATGCACGTTTAAATCTAGAATATAATCTAATTTAAATCACATCTTTCATAAACACATAATCCTTTCTGGATTACAATCTGCCATCAAAATGATAAATTTAATTATTACAGCTTCTGTTAGAAAACGTAAAACATGTGACGTAATGACGTGGCGGCATGCTCGATTTCCCCTGAATTCCTACCAGTACCACTCAAATTACATTGCATTATAGGCTTACCGTTGTGAATTGGGCTAAGGTAAGGAGGTAGTTTTGAATACTGGCTGGTTATGTACTTGCTCAAAAATTGATTTCAGATCATTTTTAACCAAAAAAAAAAAAAAAAGCACTACAGCGTTTAGTTTTTTTCTTATTTAAATCCAGATAGTGACTTTTTTTATTTAACACAACTTCAGTCTCATTTATTACAAATCACTTACTGTTTGTATTTATAATGTTTTTTTTTGTTTGTTTGTTTGTTTTTTGTTTGTTTTTTCTACATTTAATGTAATATTAAAACCTTTGGGGAAAAAACAAACAAACAAAAATTAACCCAGTAATGTCAGTGATAGGAATTTTTCTAAAAAGTCTAAAATTATTTTCTATTCCTCTCAGAATCCCCTGGACAGGACTTTGTGACACTGGATTATCGACTACGCTATTACCCCAGTATCACGTATGCAGTTATAGGCAGTGCCATCATCTTTGTCCTGGTAGTGGCATTGCTGGCCCTTGTCCTGCACCATCAGAGAAAGCGAAGTGTCTTGCTGCCACAAGGGGTCTACAGAGGTGCCTGCCACCAACCGCTCCTGCTCTCCCAGCTTGTCATACTGGACAGAGGACATGCCCATCCTGGAAGCCATGACCTTTCACCCCAGTGTTCATCCTCAACAGAGGCATTCAGCTCAGTCCATAGTCTCCAGTTGCTCTCTCTTTCACAATATCCAAGAACTGCGATAGACTTGCCACCATCATACTCGCAGGCTGTACTGGATGTTGGGTATGCTTACAAATACAAATGCTAAGAATAGTGGTCGACCAATGTGATTTTCTTAATTTTTTTGATGGCCGATGCCAATATCTTAGAGAGTAAGGTGGCCAGTGGCTATTATAAAGCTGAAATATAGGATATCACTACACTCAAAAAAATGATTTGGTCTAAATTGACCAGTGTTCATGTGTTTCCACACTACAGAGTGTTCAAGTAGAATTGAAGCAGTGCTGGAGTTAAGGAGATAATTATGTGATGATTGATCATTAATGATGAACACCTGCTGTTATCAAGAAGAATCACCGAAGGAAAGAGAAACACAAGAACTACAACTGACTTCAGCCACAGCTGAAGATGAAATCAACTGAAAAAAAAGAAGACATTAAATCTCTCAAGATCTGATTAAACAGCATCAGACTGACCAGATTGACTTTATTTCTGTCAGACTTCTAGAGAAGCTCTTATTGAGAATTAACAGAGGTTTAGATGCTTTATTGTTTTGTTTGAAATCACCATCAAAAAGACCAGTGTTTCCTTTTGTTGGGCTCTTGACCCTTGACATGTTGGTGTTAATATTATACTGGTTGTTTTAATTGTGTCTTTATATAAAACACACTTAGTTCAGCCAGCAAAGCTAAGAAAAAAAAAAAGAGCTGTGGGCAAATGATCCACCAGTCTCATTTCAAGTCCAACATCTGATTGTATGGATGTAGTACTGCTTTAGATTTTTTATATAGCTTCAGATCTAGTAGTCTTGTAAAATCAGATAATTTAAATAATTTACAAACTGAAGATGAATTCACTTTGTGCTCAAAAAGTTTTCATCTTGCACTATGTATAATCACTTTCTATTCTTAAATGTTTTAAATTCTTTTAAAATCAATTTTTAAATCACTTTGTTTTTATTATTGTGATTTATTATTATTTTTAATTTCTTAAATCATATCATTTTAAAAGTTTAAACACAAGGCTGAAGTAAGTACTGTGATGGTAAAGAGAATGTGGGCAAAGAAAGACAAGTGTGTTGGTTATTGTTTGCTTTAAGATGGTCAAAGTAGGGGGTGAAGTAGTGGAATAGTTAGGTGTTTTGGAAGGTTTTTCCACTTAGTGTGGAAGAGTTTGAACAAAGCTTGAGAATGTTGTTTTTTAAATTCCCTGTTTTTATTGTTGTGATTATTATTTTTTTTAATGACTATTTGACTTCCTTTTATGTAAAGCACCTTGAATTACCACTGTGTATGAAATACCCTATATAAATAAACTTGCCTTGCCTTGCCATCTGTAAGAATGCAAAGATCACAGACATCAAGAATCAGTGTATGAATCTCAACAATGGTGACAGTCAACAAAATGCTTCATGTTGCAATGCATGCTGGGTACCAGCATAGTACAAGACTCTCCCATGTATCCCAGCATGCATTGCAGCTTGAATAAACAACACAGCTGAATTGTCTGATTATTTTCTTTTATTCTTACTATTTTATTTTACGTATGCTGTTATAGTTGTGACTTTTAGTAGCTTGTTTTGTGATGTTCAGAGTTTTATCTGAATATTTTCTTGACTGTCACCATTGTTGAGATTCATACACTGATTCTTGATGTCTGTGGTCTTTGTATTGCTGTATTGCTTTGTATTGAAAACTTTATGTGCACAAGGTGATTTATAAATTATCTGATATTTACAACTGCAAAATATGAGGCTACAAAAAAAATCTAAAACAGTATAATGTTTATGTAATCAGAAATTGGACTTGAAATGAGGTCAGTGACAAGATCTACCCACAACTCTTTTTCACTTGGCTTCGCTGGTTAAGCTAAGTGCGTTTTAAATGATCACACAATTAAAGCAACCAGCGTAATATTTACACCAAAATGTCAAGGGTCAAGAGCCCAACAAAAGTAAACACTGGTCTCTTTGATGGTGATTTCAAACAAAACAATAAAGCATCTAAACCTCTGTTAATTCTCAATAAGAGCTTCTCTAGATGTCTGACAGAAATAAAGTCAATCTGATGCTTTTTGTGAAGCTGTTTAAGAGATCTTGAGAGATTTAATGTCTTCTTTTTTTCAGTTGATTTCATCTTCAGCTGTGGCTGAAGTCAGTTGTAGTTCTTGTGTTTCTCTTTCCTTCGGTGATTCTTCTTGATAACAGCAGGTGTTCATCATTAATGATCAATCATCACATAATTATCTCCTTAACTCCAGCACTGCTTCAATTCTACTTGAACACTCTGTAGTGTGGAAACACATGAACACTGGCACAATTTAGACCAAATCATTTTTTTGAGTGTGGTAAGTCTGATAACTGGACATAGCTGGATAATCTATATGAGAATGTATTATAGCATTTGCCTTTTTTCATTAATAATATGAAGACTTCGATTGGCTGCAGCACACTCTCAGAAATAAAGGTACAGAAGCTGTCACTGGCAGAGGCGGACAATCCAGGGGTCAGAAAGTAAAAGTCCTGCCATATTTTTGTTCCACCCATGAACTCTGCAGCTGATTTCACCAGAGGAGGAACCAAGTCATTCCTTTCAAGACACAAGCAAGTCTCAAGTCAAAGCCCAAGTCCTCAAAGAGTTAAAGTTAATTAGATAATTAAGTGTCTAATTAAATGATGATTGTGCATTAGTGATGAACACCTGCTGTTACTGAGAATTACAGAGGATCAGATATTAATGTTTTAATGGTTAAAATGATGCCACCATCACAGAGATCAGTGTGTGCTTTAGTTGGGCTCTTGGCCTTTGACTCCTGTGTTAGATCTCTCTTTGCAGCAACACATGTGTTGCTGTAAAGTAAAGAGATCAAGGCTGCACAATAAGCAACCATGCCTTTACAGCTGTATTTTTTTTTATGTTGTATGTTTAGTTTTTGAGCAGTCAACCCTGTGAAACAGCATGCAAGGAACTTGATGTTCTAATAGTTATGATGAATTAATTTGAAATCTACTGTTTTTAATGCATATAAACACTTGAACTGTTCTGGTATTTAGATGCACGCAGACATAATGAACCAGTATATGAATCTCAACAATGGTGACAACCAACAAAATTCTTAATGCTGCAATGTATGCTGGGTAAGACCATAGTAAAAACTCCCCTCATGCACTGCAGTATGAATTATTATTGTCACCACCGTTGAGGATCATATGATAAGTGTTCATGTCTAAAAGCCTGAGCTGTTGCAGTTTTTTCTCTTAATATGTAATTGTTACAGTAGCATTTGTTTGATAGGACTTTTTTCTGAAGTTCAGTAATAGCTGAATATCACTCAATAAACTAAAGTAAGACACCTTCATGATGCTACAGTTTGGTCTGCTTTGCATGTGACCTCTCCAGCATTGGCTGACTGGGCGTCTGTGTATCGGGTGAGTCAGGCCTGTATAACAGCCCTAGTCCCCAAGGAAGACTCGACTCAAATGAGAGCTGTAGTCACACCAGATCATGCTATGGCCATGGGAATGGTTTGCAGGAGAAAGGTTGTCATGACAGATGCCTCCAACACAGGTTGGGGGGTGCTGTGTGAGGGCAGACCGACTTTTGGCAATTGGTCGAAAGCAGAGAAAAGGCTTATATCAACTGCTTGAAAATGCCAGCAGTATGTCGAACCTGCCAGTTCTTCCTGCCAGACCTGAGGGGACACCACGTGCTAATCCTACATGTCTGTGGTGTCCTTTATAAATCACCAGGGAGGCCTTTCCTCAAAGTGCCTTTGCCTATTGGCAGAACACCTTCTGGAATGATCTCAACTCCATGTACGATCGCTAAGAGCAGTGCACATACCGGCAAATGGAACCAGGGAGCGGACAGGTTATCTTGGAGCAATGTCCCCTTAGAGAAGTGGGCGCTCCATCCGCAGATGGTTCAGAGAAATTGGGAGATCTTTTGGTGAGGCCGAGGTAGACCTCTTCGCCTCGGGAGACAACTCTCACTGCCTGACTTGTTATTCGAAGGTCGAGGATGCGTTGGCCCTTGAATGGCCCAACCTCCTCTTTTATGCGTTCCCCTTGATCACCCTGATTCCGCAGGTTATCAGGCGAATTAAGGATTGGGGACACAGGGTCCGCTTGGTGGCTCCCCTGTGGAAATTCTCAACATTGGTTGTCAGAGACTCAACTGCTCATAGCAGCCCCGTGGCCCATTTCTCTGAGATGGGACCTCCTGTCTCAAGCGAACAGAGCAATTTGGCACGATGGGCCCGATCGCTGGCCCCGCACCTTTGGCCGCCCGCGAGCTTCTCAGAGAGTGTGCTGAATACCATTTCTGAGGCTAGAGCTCCATCTGTGAGACTCATCTATGCCCTTAAATGGGCCATGTCCTCCACGTGGTGCCTAGACCGTGGTGAAAACCCATCTACCTCTGACTTATTGGTGGTTCTGTCCTTCCTGCAAGAATTGCTGGATAAGGGACGTTCCCCGTCCACACTCAAGGTTTATGTAGCACCTATAGCGGCCTCACACGCCCCTATAGCAGGTCAATCGTTAGGCAGGAACACTTCTGTCGTCTGCTTCTTGAGGGGTGCCAAGAGGCTGAATCCGCCTCGGCCCCTCACAGTCCCACAGACTTGCCCATGGCTTTGAGAACCCTGAAGGGCCCTCCGTTTGAGCCGCTACAGTCCACTACCCTTCGGTCACTGTCGCTAAAAGACTGCTCTGCTCTTAGCACTAGCATCGGTCAAGCGAGTAGGAGACCTGCAGGTGCTCTCCACTAGCCCTGCCTGCCTGGAATTCGGGCCTAACGACACTGAAACCAAGGCAGGGTTATGTGCCCAAGTGCTTTCCACTCCATCATGCTCTCCGCGCTTCCTGCCTCTGATGAAAACCGGGATTTATCCTTGCTCTGCCCAGTCAGAGCCTTGAGAATCTACTTTGAGCAATCCGCCATTTTAGGAAGTCGGAACGACTCTGTTAGCTTTGGTAACTGCGCCAGAGGGCTTCCGGTTATGAAGCAAAGTCTCTCTAGGTGGATGGTGGATGCCGTTATGCTAGCGTACTCTTCCTTGGGTACGAACCCGCTCCACAAGAGGTATCGCCTCTTTGTGAATGTGGTCTAGCGGTGTGTCTGTTACAGAGATCTGTGCGATGGCCTGCTGGGCTTCGCTGTCCACATTGGTTTCATAACCTGGATGCACCAGCCTTACAGGCTGGAGTCCTCTCTGCTTAAATGGGCATACTTGCGTATGGGAACCCTACTAACAGAGAGTCCTTGACCGCACACGCTCAAGCTCTCTGGTTGGTTGGTTGCTTGCATGCTTCGGTCCTGGGAGTACCGAATATGTAAGAGTCACCTGGAACGATCACCCAGGCCAGACGTAACCTCTATGAGCTTAGCCCGTTTTAGCCTTGGAGTTTACTATTATCCTTAATATTATATAATCATTCCGCTACCATAGCACGGCGTGATTGAATTGAGTTCCCATATGCATTTTTATCAAGATGCAGTACAAGTGGGTTATCAACAGGGAACATACTCGGTTACTGTCATAACCTCGGTTCCCTGAGATACGGAACGAGTACTGCGTACTTTGCCATGCCAGAAAGCTGCACAACTCAGTCGTCATTTCAGTCCAAATAATCTGAGGATCCTGTGGCAAAACGGCCGCTTATATGGCCAGATGGCTCCGCCCATTCTGGTGGGCTTCGTCGCCATAGGCTCGTGCAGCTCCCCTGCCGACCCATTGGTTTGTTTTTATACACTGCACAAACCAATAGTCGTGCAGTTTCACTGTGTGACTGAATAAGACTTCAGTTCAGGAGAAAAAAGGCTTTTTCCCATATGCGTCTTTATCAAAACGCAGTACTCGTTCCGTATCTCAGGGAACCAAGGATACGACAGTAACCGAGTACGTTTTGTACTATGCTAGTACCCAGCATGCATTGCAGCATAATTCTTTTTATTTTATTTTTTTAATGGTCACCATTGTTGAGGTTCACAAGCTGATGCTTGATGTCTGTGTGAGTCTAATTGCTACTATAGAGGTATCTTTTTTTTTTTTGTGGATAAACTGTTTGGGATGTTTTTCTATTAACTGTTTGTCACAGAACCAGTGGCTCTTAAAATCACTTTTGCTATAATTCATATTTCACTGCAAGTTTTAAAACTTAACGTGGTTCAAGCCAAGGGGAATTGGTTTACTCAAATGGTTTTGTTATTCTAACTTGTCGGGTTTTACAGTGTACCGGCCCAAAGTCCCTAGCTTCTCGGGAAAGTTCCTGTGGTGGAAACGGGGCTATAATGAATAATTAGCTTTGTCCTTCAACCATAATCATATATATAATTTTTTTTTTTTTTTTACAGCCGACCCACATGGTTTGATCTCCCACCTCCTCCTTACCCTCCAGAGACTACTACAGCTCAGTCTGAGAGAGAACCACCTGTATATGAGGACCCAGCTGAAACCACAGAATCAGCCAGAGCTGTATTATCTCAAACCTGGACCAACAACACCAACACTGACACCAATTGTGCAGAGTAAAGAGTCTTAGCATCCACCACTGTAAATTCAGAAGATATGGACTGCATGTACATTATGCAAAACTCTATGCAGAGTTTTCAGAAAGAAAAGCATTGATGATGTAGGTGTTTGCAGATTCTTTAAGTATGTGTAAGAGCATGTTAGTGCCATCATCGGGTGGCCAATTAACTGCATTACTCTTATCATAACCAATGCCATGGCAGCCAAAAAAGCACTATACAAATGGTGCTAATCCAGAATGAGCTACTGTTTCAAATGAACAATTGATACTCTTGACTGCAGTATACTATGAGCATAGACTTTACCTACTAGTGGCTTGAAGGTGTCAAACCTCATTCTCGTGAGTGGCAGTTTAAGTAAAACAGATGTGCTCAATCATTTTCAAAATTTACATAAAGTGTGGGGACAGTTGTGTTAATATTTATATTTAATTATCATGGGTTTACATAGAGTTCAGTGTTTAAATTCCCTGTGAGTCTGATGTAAATTGGGAATGCAGAATGCCTCTTTGGCTATGGCTTAATGTTTATGAACATGATGAAGTTTATGAAGTGGGCTAAGTACTTCAAGTATTTTATGCTCTAATTCTGCATTAACTGCTGGTACTCTCCTCAGCCTCTGCTCCAGAGTGTTGCACACATTTTATTTCTCTCACCCAGTCTTTCTACACACCCTGATCATTATAGCTTAATAAAGGTGTCGAAGTTTTCAGGCAAAGTGTGACCTTCGATTATATCAAAGTACCAAACTACTACCTAATCCCAAACTCTCTTTAAACACAAGTTTAAGGACATGCACCAGTACAACATACACCAGATCTTGACATTTAATATCAATAACCCAGTAGTTCATCCCAAACAACATAAACCATATTTAAACACACTAATATCCATTAAATACATTTGCAGGAGTGTACAATACTTGAGTAATTTTACTTGATTACTGTACTTAAGTATTTTAGGTCCCACTTTATATTAGGTGGCCTTAACTACGATGTACTTACATTTTAATTAATCATTTGGTACAATTAACTTATTGTGCACATACATGTTTTTACATTGTAATTATATATATTTTTTAAAATACCTGCATGTAATTGCATCTGTAATTAATTTCTGTAATTACATTTATTTTACATTTTGACTCAAGTACAATTTAAGCTGACTACTTGTACTTTTACTTGATTACATTTCTGAATGAAATCTGAATAAAAACGTCTCAGGTTACGTATGTAACCATGGTTCCTTGAGGGAACGAGATGCTGTGTCGGAGAACGCTATGGGAAATTCCTCGAGCGTGACCGCGCTCTGAATCACATGTATAATCTGTCCAATGGATGGGCGAGACGTCACGGGCAGGTAATGTAATCGGTCAGGAAGCATAAAGCACGTGCGGTGGAATCAGCATCAGCTTCTAGGAATGAAGCAAGTGCTGGAAGGGATGCCAGAAGTATGGCCTTGAGACGCAGTATCTCGTTCCCTCGAGGAACCATGGTTGCATATGTGACCTGAGACATTCCTCTTCTGGAACTTGAGCTGCATCAGAGAACGCTATGGGAACGAGATACCCACGCCGCCAGACTTTCAAAATCCCTGCCTAGCCAGGGCAAGAGAAAAAATAGCCACGAGTGGCTAAATTGGGCGGGGCCTGTGTCCCGAAGGCCAACTTTTGAGAAGTGAGTCTTGGTTCACAAGAGATGGGAGAACAGAGGACTTAAGGCTGTTGAAAGCATCCTCATCCACCACAGGCATAAGCTCTCTGGCCTCGTGCTCTGGCGAACGGAGGCCTCTAAAACTCTCTAAGCAAGAGGAGACCTGACAACACTCGCCAAGACAGTCGAGCTCTCGGAGCAGAGACCTCTGCATACCGACTCTCGAAATCGAGAGGAGGTCTACTATGCTCCACACACTGGACATCCTGTAAGGAGACTCACCTAGAGCCTACCACTCACATAGCTATCCTAGAGGAGCTCTGGTGAGCGGAGGCCTCTAAAACTCTCTAAGCGAGAGGAGGCCTAAGATGCTTGCCGTGACCCTTTCGAAGGGAAGTACCCGATATTGGTATGCTTTGTCCCCAGCAAACCTCAAGAACTCCCCTGTTTGATTACCAGAGCCTGCTCAGGGCCCACAGTGTGGGAGAGACCCCATTGAAAGTGGCGAAGAAGCGCCAAACTGCTTCTACAGTGTGCAGAACCCATGGAGACACATTTGGCAGTAGTTTCCACGCTGCCAAGTAGTCTACTAAGGGAACCAGTCTCTAGAGACTGGCCTCTGGTGTACTTAGAACTGTTAGCTCACTGCACTGAAGCAGAGGACCGGTAGGAGACGGATGAACCAGCTGCCCTAAAGACCCCCGAAGGGGCGGCGAGCCTCTCAGTTTCGATACGTTTCCGGGGGGAGAAGAAACTGAGAGAAGCGCTCGCTGGAGATCACTGCGCCCTGGAACAGGGTTAGCAGACCAATCTCCCAAGGGCACTGAGGAGAGACGGACACTGTGTAATGCGATGTACACCGATGTACGGTCCTCCTAAGTCCTGGGCCATAGGCAGCAGGATGTTTTAGCCAAAGACTATCCAGTGATAATGCCAGTCCCCAGATTCGCCTTCTGCTAGAAGCCTTCAGCCCGGCAGCACCACCTTTACTCCAATATTGGAAGGTACGAGAAGTGACACTCCCTAAACGAGGAGCTGGAACACAGTTGGGGCTGCTGTGCCCAGCAGCTCCTGCTGACCACCTCAACCTTCTCGGAGGAAGAGAGGTAAAACATCTTGCTCTCACTCGAGAACTTCCTAAGAGGCTCGTATAAACACATATATGTGTATAAATATATATATCTAACTTCTCCCAGTTGGATGAAATACATCTAACAAGTATACGCAGTCTGATATGAAAAGATTCATCTAATGAACCGAGAATGACCAGGCCTAGGCAACAGTGAGCTCTTACTCAAAGGGGGAAGAACCGCAGCACAGGCTTCCAGCCCCGAGCGAGAGCACTAGATCTGGGGAAAGTAGGTGGAGATAGGGCGAACCTGTCGCCAACTCATCCGCCAAATCCATGTGCGATCCTCGCGATCTCAGTCGCCACCATGCCTCAGCAGCGGCGGGACCGGAACCACGAGATCATACGGCGGGGAGAAGCACAATCAGCCCCTTTCCTTCTAGAGCCGTCGGTGCAAACTCCGTAGCTGTGCAGGAATGCTGCTATAATGATATTCTTGTTCATAATATGCTTGTGCAAACAATGCTTGCGCAACTGCTTTACAAAGTTCATCGATGTCCTTCACGTCCGCCTCCTCGGAAGAAAACAGGCCGAGCGTCGAGCCCTCTCTCTGAGGGGAAGAAACCGCGGGGCGGGCTTCCGATCCACGTTCGCTGGATCTAATGGGAAAGGAAGAAGGTAGGGGCTCGCCCGTCTTCATTTCTTCCACCTGATAAATGTGTGATTCCCACTAGTGTAGCTCCGCCTCGGCAAAAGTGGGGCCAGCACCGCAAGGAAAGCTGGTGAAGGCTCTCTCCTCAAAGAGAGCTCTCCGAGAACAAGCAAACGCAGTGACAAACGCTCACAAAGCAGACAGTCAGCTCCCTCGAGATTCCCAAGCAGACCACACACAGACTGTGTGTATCTCCAGCAGAGACTTCTGCAACGTTTGCAGGGAGGAACACACAGCCTATAATGTGATCTGCTCTCGCCCAAGTGCTTAGTTTTAGCAGCACTTTTAGACATTGTGGACCTTATTTTAAGTGATTGAGTAGGAACAAATAGCACTAAATAAGACTCACAACACAGACCGACAGACACACAAAGAGTAGCGGTTGCTGACGCCGGTTCCACCACAAGTTCTTTATGTTTCCTGGCCGATTACGTCACCCAACCGTGACCTCTCGCCCATCCATCCATCCATCCGTTTACACATGTGATTCAGAGCGCGGTGACGCTGGAGGCGTTCCCATAGCGTTCTCCGACACAGCTCAAGATCCTGAAGAAGAACCATACTTTTTACCCCTTACAATTTTATTTAAATGAAGACAGCTTCAAAATCACATAAAGTGAACTCAACAGTGAAGTTCAAAATATTTGTATTTTTCTTACAAACACCTATCATTTCACTTCAGAAGACATCAATTCATCAACTGGGGTCGTATGGGTTGCCATTTTGTGTATTTTTTGAAGCTTCGTCTTTGAATGTCCTGTACACTTGCATTACATACAGAGAGATGGATTATTTTTTTCTAAATAATCCATCTCTCTGTATCTGAAGAAGGAAGTTGTGTCCATATGGGATGGCATGAAAATGTGAATGATGGAGAATCCCTATAAGGGCTTTTTAGTTGTTATATATATATATATATATGAAATATGAATAAGATGAGAAGACAATGAGTGCAGTGCTTGAAAACGGGTGGAGTTACTACTACTACTCAGAAGCTTACTACTACTGAGAGGAGTGTCTGAGGCTAACTCTGCTGAAAACTGCATATGCATATGATCAATCTTTAACCAAGACAACAGTAGAGGGGTCATGAATTGAGAAACCAAATTGCCTTGATATTTGACAATAAATAGTCAGTGTACTATAAAAATATATTTCAAAACTCAACTTTCTTGTTAGCATTAAAACAGCTTTTATCAAAACCAATCTGCCAAAAAGACTTTTTACATCCTTGTCTTTATGACGTTAATTACATCACTGCAAGACTGCCTGCACAGAAACATATTATAACCTACATCTACATCATTCCCACTGGCACATGATACTAGATTGATATTAATGATATTAGTATGATCACTTATCTAGATTTAGCAATTTTTTTTTTCTTAAATGATGGGTGGTTCATAAGTTGTGGAAGACCATTATCTCTGCAGAAGTATTCTACCATTTTAGAAGCACCTGGTTTTGTCGGCATGGCATAATTTGTATTTTTTATTTTATTTTTTTTATTTTTTAGTACAATTTTTTTGTGTGTAAAAAGTTTATTAGACACTTAGAAAATGAGTGTTTAATTTTATCTAACCAGGATACAAGGGAAGAAAATGAAGACAAAGGAATTGGAGGACAACTAATGTGATATTGTAGCATCTAATAGGACCAAAAACCTTTGCCATGCCACTCTGAGGACATAAAATGCCCTTCACTAATGAAGCAAACTGTGACATCAAAGCAGAGATTCCTGGAAACTCCAAGCAGTCTGGGAGGGGGCATCAACACCAAAAGGTTTGGTCACCTTCCTTGACATCAAAGAGATGTTTGGAAGGACTAAATGTACAAGACTAAAATATGCATTAAAAACTATTTTTTATTGTGTGTATATTGTATTTTGTTATATATAGTATTGTATGCATTTCTCATGATCAAACCAACATATGCCATGTTTCATATAAAAAATAACCCATCTAGAAATGTTTCATGTTCTGGGAATGTTTTCAGTGCCAAGTTTTAATTTAGTTCCCAGAATATTCTGATAAAAGGTAGTTACACGAGTAAGTATACACTGAAAAAAGTGATCCACTATATTTACTCAGTAAAATTGAGTAATCCACTATATTTACTCAATAAAATTGAGGTAACAATTTGCACTTACTTTGTTTAAGTAGATTATATCCTATATATTGAGTAAACAGTACCTAAATTTTTCTTTTAACTAAAAGAAATTAGGTAATGTCTACCTAATATTTTTCATTAAATTACATAACTAATTACTTATAAAAATTGAGTAACTAACTATATTGTTAGTAGGTAACAGTTCATCACTGTAAAACCCAAGTTAGGGTAACAAACCGTTTGAGTAAACCGATTGCCTTAAAACATTTAAGTTTTTAAAACTAACAAGTATGAGTGCTCTGAACTTATTTCAGTCAGACATCTACAGAAGATCTTATTGAGAATTAACTAAAGTTTAGATGTTGATTTATTGTTTCATTTGAAGTAACCATGTTAGAGATCAGTGTCTGCTTTAGTTGGGCTCTTGACCCTTGACTTCTCTGTTAGATGTTTTTTTCTCTGGTTTTTGTAACCGTGTGTTCCTTGAACATATTTGTTACAACTCAAAGCCCAGAGGAAATGATCAGTAACTGGTTTAAAAGAAAATAAAAATCATGCTGCAATGCATGCTGGGTACTAGCATAGTACAAAACTCATCCATGGCTCCCAGCATGCATTGCAGCATGATTTTTATTTTCTTTTATTGATCACCATTGTTGAGGTTCACAAGCTGATTCTTGATGTCAGTGTGAGTCCAATTGCTGCCATAGATTGAAACTTTTTGTGGACAAACTGTTTAGAAACTCCTTCGTTAACTGACTGTCACAGAAACACTTTTACTATAATCAATGCAACATTCACTTAACCAGAGATTAAACACACAACGAGTCTGTGTTCTCTCTCAATGAGATCAGTTCACTTACAGATGACTGTCATTATAAATATATGACAACCAACTACCGATCATTTCCTCTGGGCTTTTGAGCTGTAACAAATATGTTTGCGAAACACATTGTTACAACAACCAGAGGAGAAAAAAAAATACATCTAACAGACAAGTCAAGGGACAAGAGCCCAACTAAAGCAGACACTGATCTCTAACATGGTTACTTCAATTGAAACAACAAATCAACATCTAAACCTTAGTTAATTCTCAATAAGATCTTCTGTAGATGTCTGACTGAAATAAGTTCAGAGCACTCATAATTGTTAGTTTTAAAAACTTAAATGTTTTAAGGCAATCGGTTTACTCAAACGGTTTGTTACCCTAACTTGTTGGGTTTTACAGTGATGAACTGTTGCCTACTAACAATAGAGTTAATGTTACTCAATTTTTATAAGTAATTAGTTATCTAATTTAATGAAAAATATTAGGTAGACATTACCTAATTTCTTTTAGTTAAAAGAAAAATGTAGGTACTCTTTACTCAATATATAGGATAGAATCTACTTAAAGTAAGTGCAAATTGTTACCTCAATTTTATTGAGTAAATATAGTGGATTATTCAATTTTACTGAGTAAATATAGTGGATCACTTTTTTCAGTGTAGTGACAAAATAAAACGTGGCGATTTTCTAAGCGGATAAAAAATGATAACTATAATGTATGGCGGAAGAGCACTTCGCAGCACTTCGACCTCGGCGCATGATGATATTACTTATTTGTGTAAAATCGAGTGCAACATTTTGAAATATGATAGGCAACCTTTCATTGCATTTAAATGTTGCACGACGTGAGGATAGTTATATGTTCTATGCTTTATTTATTTTGAATAGTAAAAATATGTAGGCCTATATATTATAATAAATATAATGTACTGTTTTTGCTGTACTTTGGATCAAATAAACACAGCCTTGGTGAGCTGAAGACACTTCTTACTGTTACTGTTCTACACAAATCTTACTGTTTAAATAATTTGACTGGTAGTGTATGTATTTTCACCATGTTTGCTTTGTCTTTGTCTGTTCATTGTGTTGCTCACATGCAGTTTCTGCTGTCTCCTGTTTTCCTGGGTTCCAGTTTCCTGCCACTGTTTTGGATATTTTGGATATTGCACCCAGGATGTCTTGACTCTTCTGTTGTTTATTTGTTTGTTTGTTCCTAATAAACTGTTTAACTGCACTCACAAGTGAATCTCAAGTTATTTTATGTGATAGTTATATGTATACACATTTCTTTTTTCCTCACATTCTTTCTTGTAACTCTTCTCTCTCAGTCACACACCTGCCTTTGTCTTCTCAGGTGTGAGTCACGCCCTCTCGCATAGAGCCTTTTTACTCAAAAAGTGACTTAGAATCTTTAAATCAATATATTGTTTTCTGTGAGCAAGTAAACAAGATGATTTACATATAATTTTGAAGCAAATATTCTAGGCTACAAGATCCAGTTCTCAAAAGTCTTGTGAACAAATGTTCTGTATGTGTTTTATGGCCTTATTTCAGTGACTTCAAAATTTTAGTTTTTCACTAGCCACGCATAAACGTTTCTTTCTCAAAAACAAAATCATGTACATAAATGCTGCTAACATATTATTGTAGCCCAGTTTGTGCTGTTTACAGTGATATAAGACATTTATATGTTTATAAGCAACTGAAAAAAGCACAAATGTAAGGGCATGTCAAAACTTCTCCAGGCCCCCAAAACACCCTTAGGGTTAAATAGGGAAAACATGGAAGTGTTTGGTGGCTTCTAAATTCATGCCTGTTTGGATCCTAAGGAATGAATGGGGCTAAGCTAAACGCTAACATAGTTGCGCCGTGCGCTAGAGCGATTAAGTGCACGCACTGAGACGGGAGAGGTACGTATCAACTAGTCTAAGTTGAGGGAAGAACATATTAGAATATGGAAAACCGGTGGCGTTTTCCTTTAATACTGTGTTTAGTGCAACTACGCAAATGAAGAGAATCTAAGGCCACAGATGCTGAAAAGCTTCATTCTCAGTGAGAGAAAGTCAGATTAGGCAATTTTAAGAGCAAAACTAAAGTACATGAAAGATGTTTCGCTCTCATGAAATAACATGTAATTTGCAATGCAGAAGACAGATTTTCATGAGTTAGAGCTTTTTTGCAGATCAAGTTTTGTTAGAGCTTGAATGTAATGTGTCGTCCCAGATGTAAGGGTCTAGGGTAAGGGAGTAACAGAGGGAAGTAAACATAAAAATTGGTTAGGGGTGAGGGAGTACCAGTCCCCTGCCAAGCACAACAAAAACGTCAAACTCCAAAAACCAAGTGTTTTATTTACAGAATGGCCAAATTACAAAGTAAAAATAGGAAGCAAAATAGACTTCAGGAGGGCGAAAGGCCAAAACAACAAACAAAAGGACCCTCTGACTAGTTAGGTAGTAAAACTGTCTAAACTGACAAAACAAAAGAAAATTAACAACAGAAATGTACACTAACTCCCTAACTAGGCAAAACAAGAGAAAAAGAGGCACAGAAACAAAATAGCACCCACCTCCCTACAGCTTCCAACATAGAGAGACATATGTAGCGCAACAACAACGCCACTTACATTTCAGGTGGCTTCAATAAACCGTAACTTGGGTAAGTTTACACAGTATCGACCGTTTACAAAACAACACAGGGCAGGAGACCGATACAGCACTCTGGAAGTCAAGCTTCAGTGTGGTAGGCAAGTTGAACAGCTTTTGAGCTTGCACAGTAACGAGCAGCAGGTGAGAGCGATCAACTTCCTCTCCTCCGCACCTGGTTGAGCAGCAGTAACACACAGAAGGAGAGAGAGAAAGAGAAAGATAGCACACAGCAGCACATAGAATCCAACAATACAATACAAATAAACACGGAACGTAACAAGAGCTTCTGAGAACACTAAAGGCACTAGAGCAACTACGCAAATGAAGAGAATCTAAGGCCACAGATGCTGAAAAGCTTCTTTCTCAGTGAGAGAAAGTCAGATTAGGCAATTTTAAGAGCAAAACTCAAGTACAAGAAAGATGTTTCTTTCTGATGAAATGACATCTAATTTGCAATGCAGAAGGCAGATTTTCATGAGTTAGAGCTTTTTTGCAGAGTAAGTTATTTTAGAGCTTCAATGCTCAGAATCACTGTTTTGGAGCTTCTGAGAGCACTAAAAGCTGCGTTAGAGCAACTAAGCAAATGAAGAGAATCCAAGGCCACAGATGCTGAAAAGCTTCTTTCTCAGTGAGAGAAAGTTGCTCTATGCAATTTTAAGAGCAAAACTCAAGTACAAGAAAGATGTTTCTTTCTCATGAAATGACCCCAGATAGCAAAATGACACCAGATCAGATCCGCCCTGGAGGTACCACAGACTCCGGAACGGATCCGCAAAACGGGTCCGTATCGGAGTCCACTTGCACAGTGCTGCGGATCCGGAATAGATAAGGATTACAGATATCCGTATCCGTATAATTAAGAGACTAATTAAATGATGATTGTGCATTAGTGTTGAACACCTGCTGTTACTGAGAATTACAGAGAATCAGATGTTGATGTTTTACACCCGAAATGTGTATATATATATATATGCACAACGAGCAACCATGCTTTTACAGCTGTACTGATTGTTTTTTTGTTTTTTTTCTTTATGTTGTATGTGCAGGTTTTGAGAAGTCAACCCTGTGAAACTGCATGCAAGGAAATTGTTGTTCTAATAGTTATGATGAATTCATTTGAAATCTACTGTATTTAATGCATATAAACACCTGAACTCTTCTGGCACTTAGACGCACGCAGACATAATGAACCAGTATATGAATCTCAACAATGGTGACAACCAACAAAATTCTTCATGCTGCAATGTATGCTGGGTAAGACCATAGTAAAAACTCCCATCATGCACTTCAGTATGAATTATTATTGTCACCACCGTTGAGGATCATATGATAAGTGTTCATGTCTAAAAGCCTGAGCTGATGCAGTTCTTCCTCCTAATATATAATCACTACAGTAGTATTTGTTTGATAAGACTTTTTTTTCCAGAAGTTCAGTAATAGCTGGATATCACTCAATAAACCAAAGCGAAACACCTTCATGATGCTCATTCATTTGATTTTAAAGCAGAAAGCATAAGCTAATCTGCTACATCAAGTTCTTGATTCAGCAATGCACAAATGTTTGTTGTGAAACAATATTCACTTGCTTAAAAGCAAATTACTTTGATTTACTAAAAGTGTCAAGAGCCCAACTAAAGCAACCACTGATCTCCGTGATGGTGGCATCATTTTGACCAATAAAACATCAACATCTGATCCTCTGTAATTCTCAATAACAGCAGGTGTTCATCACTAATGCACAATCATCATTTAATTAGAAACTTAATTATCTAATTAACTTTAACTCTTTGAGGACTTGGGATTTGACTTGAGACTTGCTTGTGACTTGAAAGGAATGACTTGGCTCCTCCTCTGGTGAAATCAGCTGCTGAGTTCATGGGTGGAACAAAAATATGGCAGGACTTTTACTTTCTGACCCCTGGATTGTCTGCCTCTGCTATTTTGGAGCTACTGAGAGCACTAAAAGCTGCGTTAGAGCAACTAAGCAAATGAAGAGAATCCAAGGCCACAGATGCTGAAAAGCTTCTTTCTCAGTGAGAGAAAGTTGCTCAATGCAATTTTAAGAGCAAAACTCAAGTACAAGAAAGATGTTTCTTTCTGATGAAATGACATCTAATTTGCAATGCAGAAGGCAGATTTTCATGAGTTAGAGCTTTTTTGCAGAGAAATTTATTTTAGACATTCAATGCTCAGAATCACTGTTTTGGAGCTTCTGAGAGCACTAAAAGCTGTCTGAGAGCACTAAAAGCTGTGTTAGAGCAACTAAGCAAATGAAGAGAATCCAAGGCCACAGATGCTGAAAAGCTTCTTTCTCAGTGAGAGAAAGTTGCTGAATGCAATTTTAAGAGCAAAACTCAAGTACAAGAAAGATGTTTCTTTTTTGATGAAATGACATCTAATTTGCAATGCAGAAGGCAGATTTTCATGAGTTAGAGCTTTTTTGCAGAGAAAGTTATTTTAGACCTTCAATACTCAAAATCACTGTTTTGGAGCTTCTGAGAGCACTAAAAGCTGCGTTAGTGCAACTAAGCAAATGAACAGAATCCAAGGCCACAGATGCTGAAAAGCTTCTTTCTCAGTGAGAGAAAGTTGCTGAATGCAATTTTAAGAGCAAAACTCAAGTACAAGAAAGATTTTTCTTTTTTGATGAAATGACATCTAATTTGCAATGCAGAACGCAGAATTTCATGAGTTAGAGCTTTTTTGCAGAGAAAGTTATTTTAGACCTTCAATGCTCAGAATAACTGTTTTGGAGCTTCTGAGAGCACTAAAAGCTGTGTTAGAGCAACTAAGCAAATGAAGGCCACAGGTGCTGAAAAGCTTCTTTCTCAGTGAGAGAAAGTTGCTCAATGCAATTTAAGAGCAAAACTCAAGTACAAGAAAGATGTTTCTTTCTGATGAAATGACATCTAATTTGCAATGCAGAAGGCAGATTTTCATGAGTTAGAGCATTTTTGCAGAGAAAGTTATTTTAGACCTTCAATGCTCAGAATCACTGTTTTTGAGCTTCTGAGAGCACCAAAAGCTGTCTGAGAGCACTAAAAGCTGCGTTAGTGCAACTAAGCAAATAAAGAGAATCCAAGGCCACAGATGCTGAAAAGCTACTTTCTCAGTGAGAGAAAGCTGTTTTAGGCAATTTTAAGAAAAAAGCTCAAGTACATGAAAGATGTTTCTTTCTCATGAAATGACATGTAATTTGCAATGCAGAAGGCAGAATTTCATGAGTTAGAGCTTTTTTGCAGAGAAAGTTATTTTAGACCTTCAATGCTCAGAATCACTGTTTTGGAGCTTCTGAGAGCACTAAAATCTGTCTGAGAGCACCAAAAGTTTTGTTTGAGAAACTAAGCAAATGAAGAGAATCCAAGGCCACAGATGCTGAAAAGCTTCTTTCTCAGTGAGAGAAAGTTGCTCAATGCAATTTTAAGAGCAAAACTCAAGTACAAGAAAGATGTTTCTTTTTTGATGAAATGACATGTAATTTGCAATGCAGAAGGCAGAATTTCATGAGTTAGAGCTTTTTTGCAGAGAAAGTTATTTTAGACCTTCAATGCTCAGAATCACTGTTTTGGAGCTTCTGAGAGCACTAAAAGCTGTCTGAGAGCACTAAAAGTTTTGTTAGAGCAACTTAGCAAATGAAGAGAATCCAAGGCCACAGATGCTGAAAAGCTACTTTCTCAGTGAGAGAAAGCTGGTTTAGGCAATTTTAAGAAAAAAGTTCAAGTACATGAAAGATGTTTCTTTCTCATGAAATGACATGTAATTTGCAATGCAGAAGGCAGAATTTCATGAGTTAGAGCTTTTTTGCAGAGAAAGTTATTTTAGACCTTCAATGCTCAGAATCACTGTTTTGGAGCTTCTGAGAGCACTAAAAGCTGCGTTAGTGCAACTAAGCAAATGAAAGGAATCCAAGGCCACAGATGCTGAAAAGCTTCTTTCTCAGTGAGAGAAAGTTGCTCAATGCAAGTTTAAGAGCAAAACTCAAGTACAAGAAAGATGTTTCTTTTTTGATGAAATGACATGTAATTTGCAATGCAGAAGGCAGAATTTCATGAGTTAGAGCTTTTTTGCAGAGAAAGTTATTTTAGACCTTCAATGCTCAGAATCACTGTTTTGGAGCTTCTGAGAGCACTAAAATCTGTCTGAGAGCACTAAAAGTTTTGTTTGAGCAACTTAGCAAATGAAGAGAATCCTTGGCCACAGATGCTGTAAAGCTTCTTTCTCAGTGAGAGAAAGTTACTGAACGCAATTTTAAGAGCAAAACTCAAGTACAACAAAGATGTTTCTTTCTGATGAAATGACATCTAATTTGCAATGCAGAAGGCAGATTTTCATGAGTTAGAGCTTTTTTGCAGAGAAAGTTATTTTAGACCTTCAATGCTCAGAATCACTGTTTTGGAGCTTCTGAGAGCACTAAAAGCTGCGTTAGTGCAACTAAGCAAATAAAGAGAATTCAAGGCCACAGATGCTGAAAAGCTACTTCCTCAGTGAGAGAAAGCTGGTTTAGGCAATTTTAAGAAAAAAGCTCAAGTACATGAAAGATGTTTCTTTCTCATGAAATGACATGTAATTTGCAATGCAGAAGGCAGAATTTCATGAGTTAGAGCTTTTTTGCAGAGAAAGTTATTTTAGACCATCAATGCTCAGAATCACTGTTTTGGAGCTTCTGAGAGCACTAAAAGCTGTCTGAGAGCACTAAAAGCTGTGTTAGAGCAACTAAGCAAATGAAGAGAATCCAAGGCCACAGATGCTGAAAAGCTTCTTTCTCAGTGAGAGAAAGTTGCTCAATGCAATTTTAAGGGCAAAACTCAAGTACAAGAAAGATGTTTCTTTCTGATGAAATGACATCTAATTTGCAATGCAGAAGGCAGATTTTCATGAGTTAGAGCTTTTTTGCAGAGAAAATTATTTTAGACCTTCAATGCTCAGAATCACTGTTTTGGAGCTTCTGAGAGCACTAAAAGCTGCGTTAGTGCAACTAAGCAAATGAAGGGAATCCAAGGCCACAGATGCTGAAAAGCTTCTTTCTCAGTGAGAGAAAGTTGCTGAATGCAATTTTAAGAGCAAAACTCAAGTACAAGAAAGATGTTGCTTTTTTGATGAAATGACATGTAATTTGCAATGCAGAAGGCAGATTTTCATGAGTTAGAGCTTTTTTGCAGAGAAAGTTATTTTAGACCTTCAATGCTCAGAATCACTGTTTTGGAGCTTCTGAGAGCACTAAAAGCTGTCTGAGAGCACTAAAAGCTGTGTTAGAGCAACTAAGCAAATGAAGAGAATCCAAGGCCACAGATGCTGAAAAGCTTCTTTCTTAGTGAGAGAAAGCTAGTTTAGGCAATTTTAAGAAAAAAGCTCAAGTACATGAAAGATGTTTCTTTCTCATGAAATGAAATGTAATTTGCAATGCAGGAGAAGGATTTACATATTTTTAACATTTTTGAAGAGAAAGTTAAATTAGAGCTTGAATGCTCAGAATCACTAGTTTGGAGCTTCTGAGAACAAGAAATGATGTGTTAGAGCAACTAAGCAAATGAAGAGAATCTAAGGCCACAGATGCTGAAAAGCTTCTTTCTCAGTGAGAGAAAGCCGCTGAATGCAATTTTAAGAGCAAATTTCAAGTGCATGAAAGATGTTTCTTTCTGATGAAAAGACATGTAATTTGCAATGCAGAAGGCAGATTTTCATGAGTTAGAGCTTTTTTGCAGAGAAAGTTATTTTAGACCTTCAATGCTCAGAATCACTGTTTTGGAGCTTCTGAGAGCACTAAAAGCTGTCTGAGAGCACTAAAAGCTGTGTTAGAGCAACTAAGCAAATGAAGAGAATCCAAGGCCACAGATGCTGAAAAGCTTCTTTCTCAGTGAGAGAAAGTTGCTCAATGCAATTTTAAGGGCAAAACTCAAGTACAAGAAAGATGTTTCTTTCTGATGAAAAGACATGTAATTTGCAATGCAGAAGTCAGATTTTCATGAGTTAGAGCTTTTTTGCAGAGAAAGTTATTTTAGACCTTCAATGCTCAGAATCACTGTTTTGGAGCTTCTGAGAGCACTAAAAGCTGTCTGAGAGCACTAAAAGCTGTGTTAGAGCAACTAAGAAAATGAAGAGAATCCAAGGCCACAGATGCTGAAAAGCTTCTTTCTCAGTGAGAGAAAGCTAGTTTAGGCAATTTTAAGAAAAAAGCTCAAGTACATGAAAGATGTTTCTTTCTCATGAAATGAAATGTAATTTGCAATGCAGGAGAAGGATTTACATATTTTTAACATTTTTGAAGAGAAAGTTAAATTAGAGCTTGAATGCTCAGAATCACTAGTTTGGAGCTTCTGAGAACAAGAAATGATGTGTTAGAGCAACTAAGCAAATGAAGAGATTCTAAGGCCACAGATGCTGAAAAGCTTCTTTCTCAGTGAGAGAAAGCCGCTGAATGCAATTTTAAGAGCAAATTTCAAGTGCATGAAAGATGTTTCTTTCTGATGAAAAGACATGTAATTTGCAATGCAAAAGGCAGATTTTCATGAGTTAGAGCTTTTTTGCAGAGAAAGTTATTTTAGACCTTCAATGCTCAGAATCACTGTTTTGGAGCTTCTGAGAGAACTAAAAGCTGTCTGAGAGCACTAAAAGCTGTGTTAGAGCAACTAAGCAAATGAAGAGAATCTAAGGCCACAGATGCTGAAAAGCTTCTTTCTCAGTGAGAGAAAGCTAGTTTAGGCAATTTTAAGAAAAAAGCTCAAGTACATGAAAGATGTTTCTTTCTGATGAAAAGACATGTAATTTGCAATGCAGAAGGCAGATTTTCATGAGTTAGAGCTTTTTTGCAGAAAAAGTTATAATAGAGCTTGAATGCTCAGAATCACTAGTTTGGAGCTTCTGAGAACAAGAAATGCTGTGTTAGAGCAACTAAGCAAATGAAGAGAATCTAAGGCCACAGATGCTGAAAAGCTTCTTTCTCAGTGAGAGCAAGCCGCTGAATGCAATTTTAAGAGCAAAATTCAAGTACATGAAAGATGTTTCTTTCTGATGAAAAGACATGTAATTTGCAATGCAGAAGGCAGATTTTCATGAGTTAGAGCTTTTTTGATGAGAAACTTATTTTAGACCTTCAATGCTCAGAATCACTGTTTTGGAGCTTCTGAGAGCACTAAAAGCTGTCTGAGAGCACTAAAAGCTGTGTTAGAGCAACTAAGCAAATGAAGAGAATCTAAGGCCACAGATGCTGAAAAGCTTCTTTCTCAGTGAGAGAAAGCTAGTTTAGGCAATTTTAAGAAAAAAGCTCAAGTACATGAAAGATGTTTCTTTCTCATGAAATGAAATGTAATTTGCAATGCAGGAGAAGGATTTACATGTTTTTGACATTTTTGCAGAGAAAGTTATATTAGAGCTTCAATGCTCAGAATCACTAGTTTGGAGCTTCTGAGAACAAGAAATTCTGTGTTAGAGCAACTAAGCAAATGAAGAGAATCTAAGGCCACAGATGCTGAAAAGCTTCTTTCTCAGTGAGAGTAAGCCAGTTTAGGCAATTTTAAGAAAAAAGCTCAAGTACATGAAAGATGTTTCTTTCTCATGAAATGAAATGTAATTTGCAATGCAGGAGAAGGATTTACATGTTTTTGACATTTTTGCAGAGAAAGTTATATTAGAGCTTCAATGCTCAGAAACACTGTTTTTGAGATTCTGAGAGCACTAAAAGCTGTGTTAGAGCAACTAAGCAAATGAAGAGAATCCAAGGCCACAGATGCTGAAAAGCTTCTTTCTCAGTGAGAGAAAGCTAGTTTAGGCAATTTTAAGAAAAAAGCTCAAGTACATGAAAGATGTTTCTTTCTGATGAAAAGACATGTAATTTGCAATGCAGAAGGCAGATTTTCATGAGTTAGAGCTTTTTTGCAGAGAAACTTATTTTAGACCTTCAATGCTCAGAATCACTGATTTGGAGCTTCTGAGAGCACTAAAAGCTGTCTGAGAGCACTAAAAGCTGTGTTAGAGCAACTAAGCAAATGAAGAGAATCCAAGGCCACAGATGCTGAAAAGCTTCTTTCTCAGTGAGAGAAAGCTAGTTTAGGCAATTTTAAGAAAAAAGCTCAAGTACATGAAAGATGTTTCTTTCTGATGAAAAGACATGTAATTTGCAATGCAGAAGGCAGATTTTCATGAGTTAGAGCTTTTTTGCAGAGAAAGTTATTTTAGACCTTCAATGCTCAGAATCACTGTTTTGGAGCTTCTGAGAGCACTAAAAGCTGTCTGAGAGCACTAAAAGCTGGTTAGAGCAACTAAGCAAATGAAGAGAATCCAAGGCCACAGATGCTGAAAAGCTTCTTTCTTAGTGAGAGAAAGCTAGTTTAGGCAATTTTAAGAAAAAAGCTCAAGTACATGAAAGATGTTTCTTTCTCATGAAATGAAATGTAATTTGCAATGCAGGAGAAGGATTTACATATTTTTAACATTTTTGAAGAGAAAGTTAAATTAGAGCTTGAATGCTCAGAATCACTAGTTTGGAGCTTCTGAGAACAAGAAATGATGTGTTAGAGCAACTAAGCAAATGAAGAGAATCTAAGGCCACAGATGCTGAAAAGCTTCTTTCTCAGTGAGAGAAAGCCGCTGAATGCAATTTTAAGAGCAAATTTCAAGTACATGAAAGATGTTTCTTTCTGATGAAAAGACATGTAATTTGCAATGCAAAAGGCAGATTTTCATGAGTTAGAGCTTTTTTGCAGAGAAAGTTATTTTAGACCTTCAATGCTCAGAATCACTGTTTTGGAGCTTCTGAGAGCACTAAAAGCTGTCTGAGAGCACTAAAAGCTGTGTTAGAGCAACTAAGCAAATGAAGAGAATCTAAGGCCACAGATGCTGAAAAGCTTCTTTCTCAGTGAGAGAAAGCTAGTTTAGGCAATTTTAAGAAAAAAGCTAAAGTACATGAAAGATGTTTCTTTCTCATGAAATGAAATGTAATTTGCAATGCAGGAGAAGGATTTACATGTTTTTGACATTTTTGCAGAGAAAGTTATATTAGAGCTTGAATGCTCAGAATCACTAGTTTGGAGCTTCTGAGAACAAGAAATTCTGTGTTAGAGCAACTAAGCAAATGAAGAGAATCTAAGGCCACAGATGCTGAAAAGCTTCTTTCTCAGTGAGAGTAAGCCAGTTTAGGCAATTTTAAGAAAAAAGCTCAAGTACATGAAAGATGTTTCTTTCTCATGAAATGAAATGTAATTTGCAATGCAGGAGAAGGATTTACATGTTTTTGACATTTTTGCAGAGAAAGTTATATTAGAGCTTCAATGCTCAGAAACACTGTTTTTGAGATTCTGAGAGCACTAAAAGCTGTGTTAGAGCAACTAAGCAAATGAAGAGAATCCAAGGCCACAGATGCTGAAAAGCTTCTTTCTCAGTGAGAGAAAGCTAGTTTAGGCAATTTTAAGAAAAAAGCTCAAGTACATGAAAGATGTTTCTTTCTGATGAAAAGACATGTAATTTGCAATGCAGAAGGCAGATTTTCATGAGTTAGAGCTTTTTTGCAGAGAAACTTATTTTAGACCTTCAATGCTCAGAATCACTGTTTTGGAGCTTCTGAGAGCACTAAAAGCTGTCTGAGAGCACTAAAAGCTGGTTAGAGCAACTAAGCAAATGAAGAGAATCCAAGGCCACAGATGCTGAAAAGCTTCTTTCTTAGTGAGAGAAAGCTAGTTTAGGCAATTTTAAGAAAAAAGCTCAAGTACATGAAAAATGTTTCTTTCTGATGAAAAGACATGTAATTTGCAATGCAGAAGGCAGATTTTCATGAGTTAGAGCTTTTTTGCAGAGAAAGTTATTTTAGACCTTCAATCCTCAGAATCACTGTTTTGGAGCTTCTGAGAGCACTAAAAGCTGTCTGAGAGCACTAAAAGCTGTGTTAGAGCAACTAAGCAAATGAAGAGAATCCAAGGCCACAGATGCTGAAAAGCTTCTTTCTCAGTGAGAGAAAGCTAGTTTAGGCAATTTTAAGAAAAAAGCTCAAGTACATGAAAGATGTTTCTTTCTGATGAAAAGACATGTAATTTGCAATGCAGAAGGCAGATTTTCATGAGTTAGAGCTTTTTTGCAGAGAAACTTATTTTAGACCTTCAATGCTCAGAATCACTGTTTTGGAGCTTCTGAGAGCACTAAAAGCTGTCTGAGAGCACTAAAAGCTGTGTTAGAGCAACTAAGCAAATGAAGAGAATCTAAGGCCACAGATGCTGAAAAGCTTCTTTCTCAGTGAGAGAAAGCTAGTTTAGGCAATTTTAAGAAAAAAGCTCAAGTACATGAAAGATGTTTCTTTCTGATGAAAAGACATGTAATTTGCAATTCAGAAGGCAGATTTTCATGAGTTAGAGCTTTTTTGCAGAGAAAGTTATTTTAGACCTTCAATGCTCAGAATCACTGTTTTGGAGCTTCTGAGAGCACTAAAAGCTGTCTGAGAGCACTAAAAGCTGTGTTAGAGCAACTAAGCAAATGAAGAGAATCCAAGGCCACAGATGCTGAAAAGCTTCTTTCTCAGTGAGAGAAAGCTAGTTTAGGCAATTTTAAGAAAAAAGCTCAAGTACATGAAAGATGTTTCTTTCTGATGAAAAGACATGTAATTTGCAATGCAGAAGGCAGATTTTCATGAGTTAGAGCTTTTTTGCAGAGAAAGTTATTTTAGACCTTCAATGCTCAGAATCACTGTTTTGGAGCTTCTGAGAACACTAAAAGCTGTCTGAGAGCACTAAAAGCTGTGTTAGAGCAACTAAGCAAATGAAGAGAATCCAAGGCCACAGATGCTGAAAAGCTTCTTTCTCAGTGAGAGAAAGCTAGTTTAGGCAATTTTAAGAAAAAAGCTCAAGTACATGAAAGATGTTTCTTTCTCATGAAATGAAATGTAATTTGCAATGCAGGAGAAGGATTTACATGTTTTTGACATTTTTGCAGAGAAAGTTATATTAGAGCTTGAATGCTCAGAATCACTAGTTTGGAGCTTCTGAGAACGTCCCAGGTTACGTATGTAACCGTGGTTCCTCGAGGGAACGAGACGCTGCGTCGGAACGCTTTGGGAACGCCCCTGTGTTCTCACGCTCTGAAACATGTGTGCAATCAGTCCAACGGAATGGCGAAACGTCACGGGCGGGGTGACGTAGAGACCAGAGAGCATAAAAGCGCATCCGGAGCAAGCAACACCAGCTTCAGAAAGTTGAAGCAAGTCGCTCACAGGGATGCAGGAAGTATGGCATGCGACGCAGCGTCTCGTTCCCTCGAGGAACCACGGTTACATACGTAACCTGGGACGTTCCTCTTCAGGAACTCGAGCTGCGTCGGAACGCTTTGGGAACGGCAATGCCCACGCCACCATACTGACAAATGCCTGTCTAGTGTGAAATCATGACGAGCACAGTTAAGACAGATGCACCTGAGAGTCTGGAGTGGTACCACACTTCTCCTGGCCTCAAGTACAACGAAAGAAACTTGTACCAACGGGTAAAACCCCTAATGCAGACCACCCAAAGGGACTTGGTAAGCAGCTTATACCGCCACGAACACTCTAAAGGTGGAGGGGGTCCAACCTGCGGAGAATCGTTCCTGAAGGAACTCCAGAACTTAAACCAACTGGGCAGTTAACTGGGAGCAGTTGACGACTTCCGCACTATGAAGTGAACACAATCCACTTCAAGGACAGTTTCCTCGTTGAGGGAGCTCTGGACCGGAGTACGGTCTTAACAACCTCAGTTGAGAGACCGGAAGCTATGAGTTGTGCCCCCTCAGGGGCCACATCCCCAGCTCCCACAACTCCAAATAGATGGGAATCTCCCATGGAGAGTCTGAGAGTAGGGCTACCGGGCTACCTAATAATAGGAGCTAGACCCTTTCTCGGCGAACTCTTTCCAGAACTCCCGGAAGCAGAGCAATCGGGGTGGGAAGGCGTACAGACAAAGCCTCGGCCACATCTGTACCATGGGATCCAGTCCCAGTGAAGCTGGACGAGTCAGAAAGAACCAGAGGGGACATTGTGAGGTCTCTCAAGACGCAAACAAGTCCACCTGGGCTCGACCGAAACTCTTCCAAATCTGCTCCATCACCTCGGTGTGGAGCATCCATTCCCCGGGCCTCAGCCCCTGTCTCGACAGGATGTCTGCCCCCTGATTGAGGTACCCAGGGATGTACACTGCCCTCAAGGAGAGCAGTTTCCCCTGGGCCCACAGAAGGATCTGGCGCGCCAGCTTGTATAGGGGGCGCGAGCGCAGACCCCCCTGCCGGTTGATATAAGAGACCACCGACGTATTGTCTGTGCGAACTAGCACATGATGGCCTCTCAGGTCTGGGAGAAATTGCTTCAATGCTAGAAATACTGCCAGCATCTCCAGGCAGTTGATGTGCCAGCTGAGATGGGGACCTTCCCACAGACCTTGGGCGGAGCGGCCACTCATGACCGCTCCCCAGCCCGTGAGGGAGGCGTCCGTCGTTAGCGTCTCGCGACGACATGGAGCCCCCAACACGGGGCCTTGTGACAGGAACCACGGTTTCTTCCACATGTCTAAGGCACGTAAGCATCGCCGCGTGACCTTGATCATACGAAACGGGTTGCCCCTCGGGGAAAACCTTGTGGTCCTGAGCCACCACTGCAAGGGTCTCATGTACAGCAGGCCAAAAGGTATCACGTTGGACGCAGCTGCCATCAGACCCAACAGTCTCTGAAACTGCTTCACAGTGAGTGACTGGCCTTCTCTCACTCTCTTGACTGTCGTGAGGATCGACTCAATACGAGCAGGAGACAGACGTGCCTGCATCGTGGTCGAATCCCACACCACGCCCAGATAAGTGGTCCTCTGTGCTGGAGGAAGCACACTTTTCTTTGCGTTTAGTCTCAACCCCAAGTCTTTCATGTGAGCGAGAACGACATCTCGATGTCGAACTGCTACCTGCTCTGATTGAGCTAGAATCAACCAATCGTCGATGTTATTCAGTATGCGGATGCCCTGGAGTCGCAAGGGAGCCAGAGCAGCATCCACACACTCCGTGAAAGTGCGGGGTGAGAGTGCTAGACCGGAGCGGAAGAACCCGATATTGGTACGCTTTGCCCCCGAAAGCAAACCTCAGGAACTTCCTGTGTTGAAGAAGGATGGAAGTATGGAAGTAGGCGTCTTTCAGATCTATAGTCACAAACCAGTCCTCGGACCTGATCTGGGACACGACTTGCTTGATAGTAAGCATCTTGAACTTGAGTCTCATGACTGAGCGGTTCAACAATTGCAGATCTAAAATTGGACGCAACCCCCCCATCCTTCTTCGGAACGATGAAGTAACGGCTGTAGAACCCGGATTCTCTGTCAAGAGGAGAGACCACCTCGATGGCCTCCTTCCTCAAGAGAGTAGCTACTTCTTGTTCCATTACCAGAGCCTGCTCTGGGTCTTTTCTACCCTCTCTCTACAGTGTGCAGGACCCATCGAGATACATTTGGCAGAAGCTTCCACGCTGCCACATAATGTACTAAGGGAACCAGTCTCTTGAGACTGGCCTCTGGTGTGTTTTGAACTGCTAGCTCAGTGCCCTGAAGCGGAGGACCGGCAGGGAACGGCAGATCTCGCGTTCTAAACACATTTTTGGAGGTAGCGAGCCTCTCAGGACCGCTACGTTTCCGGGCGGAAGCTGAGAGAAGCACTCGCTAGAGATCGCTGTGCCCTGAAGCACCGAAGGTGGCAGGGGTAACGGAACGATCTCCTGAGGGCACTGAGGAGAAATGGGCACCGTATAATGAGGTGTACACCGCTCTTCCCCAGAGGGGCATGCCCCCCGAAGTCCTAAGCCATAAGCATCCGGACTCCTTCTGGTACAACCAGAGCCTGCTAGGCAGGACCCACGAGACACACCTGGCAGGGGCTCCCACACCGCCAGGTGACCTACTAAGGGAACCAGTCTCTCGAGACTGGCCTCTGGCGTGCTTAGAATGGCTAGCTCGGTGCCCTGAAGCGGAGGACCGGCAGGGAACGGCAGATCTAGCTGTTCCAAACACTGGAGGTAGCGAGGCTCTCAGAACCGCTACGTTTCCGGGCGGAAGCTGAGAGAAACACTCACTGGAGATCGCTGTGCCCTGAAGCACCGAAGGTGGCAGGGGTAACGGAACGATCTCCTGAGGGCACTGAGGAGAAACGGGCACCGTATAATGAGGTGTACACCGCTCTTCCCCAGAGGGGCCTGCCCCCCTGAAGTCTTTTATTGAGACGATGGTCCTCAGACCCGCGTCATCTCCCAGGAAGACTAACAGGTAGAACCAGAGTCTGCTAAGCAGGACCCAACGGGACTTGGCAGGGGCTCCCACACCGCCAGGTGACCTTCTAAGGGAACCAGTTTCTCAAAACTGGCCTCTGGTATATTTAGAGCTGCTAGCTTGGTGCCCTGAAACGGAGGACCGGCAGGGGACGGCCGATCTAGCTGCTCTAGAGGCCCCCAAAGGGGCGGCGAGCCTCTCAGGTCCGCTACGTTTCCGGGCGGAAGAGACTGAGAGAAGCGCTCGCTGGAGACCGCCGCACCCTGGAACACTGGCAGGGTTGGCAGAACAATCTCCTGAGGGCACTGAGGAAAAACGGGCACCGTATAATGAGGTGCACACCGCTCTTCCCCACAGGGGGCCGACCCTCAAAAGTCCTAGACCATAGGCGTCAGGACGTTTTTTTTTTTTTCAAAGATTAACCAGCGAAAAGACGATCCGCAGATCCGCCTCCTGCTAGAGGCCTTCGGCCCGGGAGCGCCACTCTGACTCCCAACTTCTGAGGAGTACGAGAAGTGACGTTCCGTGAAAAGAGGAGCTGGAACACGGTTGGGGCTGCTCCCGCCCAGCAGCCCCAGGCCTGTATAGGAAACTGTCGGGGCCTTAGGGGTGATACTGCAATGGAACAGATAGCCCGCAAGCGTCTGTCCCACCTTAGACATCGCCCTAAAACCTAGCCATTCAGCCCCTGAAATTTGAAATATACAAATAAGGGCAAAGAGCTGGAATGACAAAGTTGAACCCATGCTCTCAACACCTCGGTGTGGAGACAGGGAAAACCAGAGGTCCCGACATGGAGGTTGTGATAGAATGCTACATTTTTCTAGCTACAACCCCCAGCAACTCCCTTTCTTTCTTTGTTTCAAAAGTCTTGAAATAACGTGCTGACCATATCAACCTCCTCGAAGGAAGAGAGGTAAACACTGTGCACTCACGCGAGACCATAGATTCCAAGAGAGTGCTGTATAGAGAATGAGGGAGGAGAAAGGGGGCCCCGTCTCCAATCCCTGTGCTGATTTATATATAAATATATACATACACATCTAACTTCTTAAAGCTAGAAGAATACACATTATTTAATTCCTCAGAATTAAATGCAACCAAACAACCAGACAAGTGAACACGATCTGATTATAATATAAGATGCAATATAGAGCCTGCAAACGCATTTATGCTTTTGCACTTGTTAGGGGGAAGAGCTTTATTATTTTTCTTTTCTAGAGAAAAGAACCTCCTGCAGCTTTAATTGCTGCTAAACCCCTAAAGCACGTGCCACTCTAACTACATTGCATAAACTCCACCTTCCCTTTTTTTTTTTTTTTTTTTTGGGAAAAGAGCGTAGAGTAAACGCGATCCCCGCGAATCATATCGCCGCCGTGCCTCAGCAACAGCGGGACAGGAACCGCAAAGACCGCAACACGGACACACTCCTCAAAGTGTGCCCGGCGGGAGCGGAGCATTCGCGTTTGCGGGAGCACGACGCACAATCAGCTCCCTCGAGAGCTGACTGTGCATGCTCCGCTCCCAACAAACAACACAACGACCGCGCGCATTCACAACCCGTGAAGTTCAGCGCGGGCAGAGAAAGATACACGGTCTAAAGTGCTGTCTGTAGCTCGCCATGAGATGTGATTGTGACTGATAGACAAACAACAGTAAATAAGACTGACATATTCCACACAGAGCGCTTGCTGAAAACACAGAAGCTGGTGTTGCTTGCTCCGGATGCGCTTTTATGCTCTCTGGTCTCTACGTCACCCCGCCCGTGACGTTTCGCCATTCCGTTGGACTGATTGCACACATGTTTCAGAGCGTGAGAACACAGGGGCGTTCCCAAAGCGTTCCGACGCAGCTCGAGTTCCTAAAGAGGAACAAGAAATGCTGTGTTAGAGCAACTAAGCAAATGAAGAGAATCTAAGGCCACAGATGCTGAAAAGCTTCTTTCTCAGTGAGAGAAAGCCGCTGAATGCAATTTTAAGAGCAAAATTCAAGTACATGAAAGATGTTTCTTTCTGATGAAAAGACATGTAATTTGCAATGCAATAGGCAGATTTTCATGAGTTAGAGCTTTTTTGCAGAGAAACTTATTTTAGACCTTCAATGCTCAGAATCACTGTTTTGGAGCTTCTGAGAGCACTAAAAGCTGTGTTAGAGCAACTAAGAAAATGAAGAGAATCCAAGGCCACAGATGCTGAAAAGCTTCTTTCTCAGTGAGAGAAAGCTAGTTTAGGCAATTTTAAGAAAAAAGCTCAAGTACATGAAAGATGTTTCTTTCTGATGAAAAGACATGTAATTTGCAATGCAGAAGGCAGATTTTCATGAGTTAGAGCTTTTTTGCAGAGAAAGTTATTTTAGACCTTCAATGCTCAGAATCACTGTTTTGGAGCTTCTGAGAGCAGTAAAAGCTGTGTTAGAGCAACTATAAGCAAATGAAGAGAATCCAAGGCCACAGATGCTGAAAAGCTTCTTTCTCAGTGAGAGAAAGCTAGTTTAGGCAATTTTAAGAAAAAAGCTCAAGTACATGAAAGATGTTTCTTTCTCATGAAATGAAATGTAATTTGCAATGTAGGAGAAGGATTTTCATGTTTTTGACATTTTTGCAGAGAAAGTTATAATAGAGCTTGAATACTCAGAATCACTAGTTTGGAGCTTCTGAGAAGAAGAAATGCTGTGTTAGAGCAACTAAGCAAATGAAGAGTATCTAAGGCCACAGATGCTGAAAAGCTTCTTTCTCAGTGAGAGAAAGCTAGTTTAGGCAATTTTAAGAAAAAAGCTCAAGTACATGAAAGATGTTTCTTTCTGATGAAAAGACATGTAATTTGCAATGCAGAAGGCAGATTTTCATGAGTTAGAGCTTTTTTGCAGAGAAAGTTATTTTAGACCTTCAATGCTCAGAATCACTGTTTTGGAGCTTCTGAGAGCACTAAAAGCTGTCTGAGAGCACTAAAAGCTGTGTTAGAGCAACTAAGCAAATGAAGAGAATCCAAGGCCACAGATGCTGAAAAGCTTCTTTCTCAGTGAGAGAAAGCTAGTTTAGGCAATTTTAAGAAAAAAGCTCAAGTACATGAAAGATGTTTCTTTCTGATGAAAAGACATGTAATTTGCAATGCAGAAGGCAGATTTTCATGAGTTAGAGCTTTTTTGCAGAGAAAGTTATTTTAGACCTTCAATGCTCAGAATCACTGTTTTGGAGCTTCTGAGAGCACTAAAAGCTGTCTGAGAGCACTAAAAGCTGTGTTAGAGCAACTAAGCAAATGAAGAGAATCTAAGGCCACAGATGCTGAAAAGCTTCTTTCTCAGTGAGAGAAAGCTAGTTTAGGCAATTTTAAGAAAAAAGCTCAAGTACATGAAAGATGTTTCTTTCTCATGAAATGAAATGTAATTTGCAATGCAGGAGAAGGATTTACATGTTTTGACATTTTTGCAGAGAAAGTTATATTAGAGCTTCAATGCTCAGAAACACTGTTTTTGAGCTTCTGAGAGCACTAAAAGCTGTGTTAGAGCAGCTAAGCAAATGAAGAGAATCCAAGGCCACAGATGCTGAAAAGCTTCTTTCTCAGTGAGAGAAAGCTAGTTTAGGCAATTTTAAGAAAAAAGCTCAAGTACATGAAAGATGTTTCTTTCTGATGAAAAGACATGTAATTTGCAATGCAGAAGGCAGATTTTCATGAGTTAGAGCTTTTTTGCAGAGAAAGTTATTTTAGACCTTCAATGCTCAGAATCACTGATTTGGAGCTTCTGAGAGCACTAAAAGCTGTCTGAGAGCACTAAAAGCTGTGTTAGAGCAACTAAGCAAATGAAGAGAATCTAAGGCCACAGATGCTGAAAAGCTTCTTTCTCAGTGAGAGAAAGCTAGTTTAGGCAATTTTAAGAAAAAAGCTCAAGTACATGAAAGATGTTTCTTTCTGATGAAAAGACATGTAATTTGCAATGCAGAAGGCAGATTTTCATGAGTTAGAGCTTTTTTGCAGAGAAAGTTATTTTAGACCTTCAATGCTCAGAATCACTGTTTTGGAGCTTCTGAGAACACTAAAAGCTGTCTGAGAGCACTAAAAGCTGTGTTAGAGCAACTAAGCAAACGAAGAGAATCCAAGGCCACAGATGCTGAAAAGCTTCTTTCTCAGTGAGAGAAAGCTAGTTTAGGCAATTTTAAGAAAAAAGCTCAAGTACATGAAAGATGTTTCTTTCTCATGAAATGAAATGTAATTTGCAATGCAGGAGAAGGATTTACATGTTTTTGACATTTTTGCAGAGAAAGTTATATTAGAGCTTGAATGCTCAGAATCACTAGTTTGGAGCTTCTGAGAACAAGAAATGCTGTGTTAGAGCAACTAAGCAAATTAAGAGAATCTAAGGCCACAGATGCTGAAAAGCTTCTTTCTCAGTGAGAGAAAGCCGCTGAATGCAATTTTAAGAGCAAAATTCAAGTACATGAAAGATGTTTCTTTCTGATGAAAAGACATGTAATTTGCAATGCAGAAGGCAGATTTTCATGAGTTAGAGCTTTTTTGCAGAGAAACTTATTTTAGACCTTCAATGCTCAGAATCACTGTTTTGGAGCTTCTGAGAGCACTAAAAGCTGTGTTAGAGCACTAAAAGCTGTGTTAGAGCAACTAAGCAAATGAAGAGAATCCAAGGCCACAGATGCTGAAAAGCTTCTTTCTCAGTGAGAGAAAGCTAGTTTAGGCAATTTTAAGAAAAAAGCTCAAGTACATGAAAGATGTTTCTTTCTGATGAAAAGACATGTAATTTGCAATGCAGAAGGCAGATTTTCATGAGTTAGAGCTTTTTTGCAGAGAAAGTTATTTTAGATCTTCAATGCTCAGAATCACTGTTTTGGAGCTTCTGAGAGCACTAAAAGCTGTGTTGGAGCAACTAAGCAACTGAAGAGAATCTAAGGCCACAGATCCTGAAAAGCTTCTTTCTCAGTGAGAGAAAGCCGCTGAATGCAATTTTAAGAGCAAAATTCAAGTACATGAAAGATGTTTCTTTCTGATGAAAAGGCATGTAATTTGCAATGCAGAAGGCAGATTTTCATGAGTTAGAGCTTTTTTGCAGAGAAAGTTATTTTAGACCTTCAATGCTCAGAATCACTGTTTTGGAGCTTCTGAGAGCACTAAAAGCTGTGTTAGAGCAACTAAGCAAATGAAGTGAATCCAAGGCCACAGATGCTGAAAAGCTTCTTTCTCAGTGAGAGAAAGCTGCTGAATGCAATTTTAAGAGCAAAACTCAAGTACATCAAAGATGTTTCTTTCTGATGAAAAGACATGTAATTTGCAATGCAGAAGGCAGATTTTCATGAGTTAGAGCTTTTTTGCAGAGAAAGTTATTTTAGACCTTCAATGCTCAGAATCACTGTTTTGGAGCTTCTGAGAGCACTAAAAGCTGTCTGAGAGCACTAAAAGCTGTGTTAGAGCAACTAAGCAAATGAAGTGAATCCAAGGCCACAGATGCTGAAAAGCTTCTTTCTCAGTGAGAGAAAGCTGCTGAATGCAATTTTAAGAGCAAAACTCAAGTACATCAAAGATGTTTCTTTCTGATGAAAAGACATGTAATTTGCAATGCAGAAGGCAGATTTTCATGAGTTAGAGCTTTTTTGCAGAAAAAGTTATTTTAGACCTTCAATACTCAGAATCACTTATTTGGAGCTTCTGAGAGCACTAAAAGCTGTCTGAGAGCACTAAAAGCTGTGTTAGAGCAACTAAGCAAATGAAGAGAATCTAAGGCCACAGATGCTGAAAAGCTTCTTTCTCAGTGAGAGAAAGCTAGTTTAGGCAATTTTAAAAAAAAAAGCTCAAGTACATGAAAGATGTTTCTTTCTCATGAAATGAAATGTAATTTGCAATGTAGGAGAAGGATTTTCATGTTTTTGACATATTTGCAGAGAAAGTTATAATAGACCTTGAATGCTCAGAATCACTAGTTTGGAGCTTCTGAGAACAAGAAATGCTGTGTTAGAGCAACTAAGCAAATGAAGAGAATCTAAGGCCACAGATGCTGAAAAGCTTCTTTCTCAGTGAGAGAAAGCTAGTTTAAGCAATTTTAAGAAAAAAGCTCAAGTACATGAAAGATGTTTCTTTCTGATGAAAAGACATGTAATTTGCAATGCAGAAGGCAGATTTTCATGAGTTAGAGCTTTTTTGCAGAGAAAGTTATTTTAGACCTTCAATGCTCAAAATCACTGTTTTGGAGCTTCTGAGAGCACTAAAAGCTGTCTGAGAGCACTAAAAGCTGTGTTAGAGCAACTAAGCAAATGAAGAGAATCTAAGGCCACAGATGCTGAAAAGCTTCTTTCTCAGTGAGAGAAAGCTAGTTTAGGCAATTTTAAGAAAAAAGCTCAAGTACATGAAAGATGTTTCTTTCTCATGAAATGAAATGTAATTTGCAATGCAGGAGAAGGATTTACATATTTTTGACATTTTTGCAGAGAAAGTTAAATTAGAGCTTGAATGCTCAGAATCACTAGTTTGGAGCTTCTGAGAACAAGAAATGCTGTGATAGAGCAACTAAGCAAATGAAGAGAATCTAAGGCCACAGATGCTGAAAAGCTTCTTTCTCAGTGAGAGAAAGCCGCTGAATGCAATTTTAAGAGCAAAATTCATGTACATGAAAGATGTTTCTTTCTGATGAAAAGACATGTAATTTGCAATGAAGAAGGCAGATTTTCATGAGTTAGAGCTTTTTTGCAGAGAAAGTTATTTTAGACCTTCAATGCTCAGAATCACTGTTTTGGAGCTTCTGAGAGCACTAAAAGCTGTGTTAGAGCAACTAAGCAAATGAAGTGAATCCAAGGCCACAGATGCTGAAAAGCTTCTTTCTCAGTGAGAGAAAGCTGCTGAATGCACTTTTAAGAGCAAAACTCAAGTACATCAAAGATGTTTCTTTCTGATGAAAAGACATGTAATTTGCAATGCAGAAGGCAGATTTTCATGAGTTAGAGCTTTTTTGCAGAGAAAATTATTTTAGACCTTCAATGCTCAGAATCACTGTTTTGGAGCTTCTGAGAGCACTAAAAGTTGTCTGAGAGCACTAAAAGCTGTGTTAGAGCAACTAAGCAAATGAAGAGAATCCAAGGCCACAGATGCTGAAAAGCTTCTTTCTCAGTGAGAGAAAGCTAGTTTAGGCAATTTTAAGAAAAAAGCTCAAGTACATGCAAGATGTTTCTTTCTCATGAAATGAAATGTAATTTGCAATGCAGGAGAAGGATTTACATATTTTTGACATTTTTGCAGAGAAAGTTAAATTAGAGCTTGAATGCTCAGAATCACTAGTTTGGAGCTTCTGAGAACAAGAAATGCTGTGTTAGAGCAACTAAGCAAATGAAGAGAATCCAAGGCCACAGATGCTGAAAAGCTTCCTTCTCAGTGAGAGAAAGCCGCTGAATGCAATTTTAAGAGCAAAATTCAAGTACATGAAAGATGTTTCTTTCTGATTAAAAGACATGTAATTTGCAATGCAAAAGGCAGATTTTCATGAGTTAGAGCTTTTTTGCAGAGAAAGTTATTTTAGACCTTCAATACTCAGAATCACTCTTTTGGAGCTTCTGAGAGCACTAAAAGCTGTCTGAGAGCACTAAAAGCTGTGTTAGAGCAACTAAGCAAATGAGAATCTAAGGCCACAGATGCTGAAAAGCTTCTTTCTCAGTGAGAGAAAGATAGTTTAGGCAATTTTAAGAAAAAAGCTCAAGTACATGAAAGATGTTTCTTTCTGATGAAAAGACATGTAATTTGCAATGCAGAAGGCAGATTTTCATGAGTTAGAGCTTTTTTGCAGAGAAAGTTATTTTAGACCTTCAATGCTCAGAATCACTGTTTTGGAGCTTCTGAGAGCACTAAAAGCTGTCTGAGAGCACTAAAAGCTGTGTTAGAGCAACTAAGCAAATGAAGAGAATCTAAGGCCACAGATGCTGAAAAGCTTCTTTCTCAGTGAGAGAAAGCTAGTTTAGGCAATTTTAAGAAAAAAGCTCAAGTACATGAAAGATGTTTCTTTCTGATGAAAAGACATGTAATTTGCAATGCAGAAGGCAGATTTTCATGAGTTAGAGCTTTTTTGCAGAGAAAGTTATTTTAGACCTTCAATGCTCAGAATCACTGTTTTGGAGCTTCTGAGAGCACTAAAAGCTGTCTGAGAGCACTAAAAGCTGTGTTAGAGCAACTAAGCAAATGAAGAGAATCCAAGGCCACAGATGCTGAAAAGCTTCTTTCTCAGTGAGAGAAAGCTGCTGAATGCAATTTTAAGAGCAAAACTCAAGTACATCAAAGATGTTTCTTTCTGATGAAAAGACATGTAATTTGCAATGCAGGAGAAGGATTTACATATTTTTGACATTTTTGCAGAGAAAGTTAAATTAGAGCTTGAATGCTCAGAATCACTAGTTTGGAGCTTCTGAGAACAAGAAATGCTGTGATAGAGCAACTAAGCAAATGAAGAGAATCTAAGGCCACAGATGCTGAAAAGCTTCTTTCTCAGTGAGAGAAAGCCGCTGAATGCAAGTTTAAGAGCAAAATTCATGTACATGAAAGATGTTTCTTTCTGATGAAAAGACATGTAATTTGCAATGAAGAAGGCAGATTTTCATGAGTTAGAGCTTTTTTGCAGAGAAAGTTATTTTAGACCTTCAATGCTCAGAATCACTGTTTTGGAGCTTCTGAGAGCACTAAAAGCTGTGTTAGAGCACTTAAAGCTGTGTTAGAGCAACTAAGCAAATGAAGAGAATCTAAGGCCACAGATGCTGAAAAGCTTCTTTCTCAGTGAGAGAAAGCTAGTTTAGGCAATTTAAAAAAAAAAGCTCAAGTACATGAAAGATGTTTCTTTCTGATGAAAAGACATGTAATTTGCAATGCAGAAGGCAGATTTTCATGAGTTAGAGCTTTTTTGCAGAGAAAGTTATTTTAGACCTTCAATGCTCAGAATCACTGTTTTGGAGCTTCTTGAGAGCAGTAAAAGCTGTGTTAGAGCAACTATAAGCAAATGAAGAGAATCCAAGGCCACAGATGCTGAAAAGCTTCTTTCTCAGTGAGAGAAAGCTAGTTTAGGCAATTTTAAGAAAAAAGCTCAAGTACATGAAAGATGTTTCTTTCTCATGAAATGAAATGTAATTTGCAATGCAGGAGAAGGATTTACATGTTTTTGACATTTTTGCAGAGAAAGTTATAATAGACCTTGAATGCTCAGAATCACTAGTTTGGAGCTTCTGAGAACAAGAAATGCTGTGTTAGATCAACTAAGCAAATGAAGAGAATCTAAGGCCACAGATGCTGAAAAGCTTCTTTCTCAGTGAGAGAAAGCTAGTTTAAGCAATTTTAAGAAAAAAGCTCAAGTACATGAGAGATGTTTCTTTCTGATGAAAAGACATGTAATTTGCAATGCAGAAGGCAGATTTTCATGAGTTAGAGCTTTTTTGCAGAGAAAGTTATTTTAGACCTTCAATGCTCAGAATCACTGTTTTGGAGCTTCTGAGAGCACTAAAAGCTGTGTTAGAGCAACTAAGCAAATGAAGAGAATCTAAGGCCACAGATGCTGAAAAGCTTCTTTCTCAGTGAGAGAAAGCTAGTTTAGGCAATTTTAAGAAAAAAGCTCAAGTACATGAAAGATGTTTCTTTCTGATGAAAAGACATGTAATTTGCAATGCAGAAGGCAGATTTTCATGAGTTAGAGCTTTTTTGCAGAGAAAGTTATTTTAGACCTTCAATGCTCAGAATCACTGTTTTGGAGCTTCTGAGAGCACTAAAAGCTGTGTTAGAGCAACTAAGCAAATGAAGAGAATCCAAGGCCACAGATGCTGAAAAGCTTCTTTCTCAGTGAGAGAAAGCTATTTTAGGCAATTTTAAGAAAAAAGCTCAAGTACATGAAAGATGTTTCTTTCTTATGAAATGAAATGTAATTTGCAATGCAGGAGAAGGATTTTCATGTTTTTGACATTTTTGCAGAGAAAGTTATTTTAGACCTTCAATGCTCAGAATCACTGTTTTGGAGCTTCTGAGAGCACTAAAAGCTGTCTGAGAGCACTAAAAGCTGTGTTAGAGCAACTAAGCAAATGAAGAGAATCTAAGGCCACAGATGCTGAAAAGCTTCTTTCTCAGTGAGAGAAAGCTAGTTTAGGCAATTTTAAGAAAAAAGCTCAAGTACATGAAAGATGTTTCTTTCTTATGAAATGAAATGTAATTTGCAATGCAGAAGGCAGATTTTCATGAGTTAGAGCTTTTTTGCAGAGAAAGTTATTTTAGACCTTCAATGCTCAGAATCACTGTTTTGGAGCTTCTGAGAGCACTAAAAGCTGTGTTAGAGCAACTAAGCAAATGAAGAGAATCCAAGGCCACAGATGCTGAAAAGTTTCTTTCTCAGTGAGAGAAAGCTATTTTAGGCAATTTTAAGAAAAAAGCTCAAGTACATGAAAGATGTTTCTTTCTTATGAAATGAAATGTAATTTGCAATGCAGGAGAAGGATTTTCATGTTTTTGACATTTTTGCAGAGAAAGTTATTTTAGACCTTCAATGCTCAGAATCACTGTTTTGGAGCTTCTGAGAGCACTAAAAGCTGTCTGAGAGCACTAAAAGCTGTGTTAGAGCAACTAAGCAAATGAAGAGAATCTAAGGCCACAGATGCTGAAAAGCTTCTTTCTCAGTGAGAGAAAGCCGCTGAATGCAATTTTAAGAGCAAAATTCAAGTACATGAAAGATGTTTCTTTCTGATGAAAAGACATGTAATTTGCAATGCAGAAGGCAGATTTTCATGAGTTAGAGCTTTTTTGCAGAGAAAGTTATTTTAGACCTTCAATGCTCAGAATCACTGTTTTGGAGCTTCTGAGAGCACTAAAAGCTGTCTGAGAGCACTAAAAGCTGTGTTAGAGCAACTAAGCAAATGAAGTGAATCCAAGGCCACAGATGCTGAAAAGCTTCTTTCTCAGTGAGAGAAAGCTGCTGAATGCAATTTTAAGAGCAAAACTCAAGTACATGAAAGATGTTTCTTTCTCATGAAATGAAATGTAATTTGCAATGTAGGAGAAGGATTTTCATGTTTTTGACATATTTGCAGAGAAAGTTATAATAGACCTTGAATGCTCAGAATCACTAGTTTGGAGCTTCTGAGAACAAGAAATGCTGTGTTAGAGCAACTAAGCAAATGAAGAGAATCTAAGGCCACAGATGCTGAAAAGCTTCTTTCTCAGTGAGAGAAAGCTAGTTTAAGCAATTTTAAGAAAAAAGCTCAAGTACATGAAAGATGTTTCTTTCTGATGAAAAGACATGTAATTTGCAATGCAGAAGGCAGATTTTCATGAGTTAGAGCTTTTTTGCAGAGAAAGTTATTTTAGACCTTCAATGCTCAGAATCACTGTTTTGGAGCTTCTGAGAGCACTAAAAGCTGTCTGAGAGCACTAAAAGCTGTGTTAGAGCAACTAAGCAAATGAAGAGAATCTAAGGCCACAGATGCTGAAAAGCTTCTTTCTCAGTGAGAGAAAGCTAGTTTAGGCAATTTTAAGAAAAAAGCTCAAGTACATGAAAGATGTTTCTTTCTGATGAAAAGACATGTAATTTGCAATGCAGAAGGCAGATTTTCATGAGTTAGAGCTTTTTTGCAGAGAAAGTTATTTTAGACCTTCAATGCTCAGAATCACTGTTTTGGAGCTTCTGAGAGCACTAAAAGCTGTCTGAGAGCACTAAAAGCTGTGTTAGAGCAACTAAGCAAATGAAGAGAATCCAAGGCCACAGATGCTGAAAAGCTTCTTTCTCAGTGAGAGAAAGCTGCTGAATGCAATTTTAAGAGCAAAACTCAAGTACATCAAAGATGTTTCTTTCTGATGAAAAGACATGTAATTTGCAATGCAGGAGAAGGATTTACATATTTTTGACATTTTTGCAGAGAAAGTTAAATTAGAGCTTGAATGCTCAGAATCACCAGTTTGGAGCTTCTGAGAACAAGAAATGCTGTGATAGAGCAACTAAGCAAATGAAGAGAATCTAAGGCCACAGATGCTGAAAAGCTTCTTTCTCAGTGAGAGAAAGCCGCTGAATGCAATTTTAAGAGCAAAATTCATGTACATGAAAGATGTTTCTTTGTGATGAAAAGACATGTAATTTGCAATGCAGAAGGCAGATTTTCATGAGTTAGAGCTTTTTTGCAGAGAAAGTTATTTTAGACCTTCAATGCTCAGAATCACTGTTTTGGAGCTTCTGAGAGCACTAAAAGCTGTCTGAGAGCACTAAAAGCTGTGTTAGAGCAACTAAGCAAATGAAGAGAATCTAAGGCCACAGATGCTGAAAAGCTTCTTTCTCAGTGAGAGAAAGCTAGTTTAGGCAATTTTAAGAAAAAAGCTCAAGTACATGAAAGATGTTTCTTTCTGATGAAAAGACATGTAATTTGCAATGCAGAAGGCAGATTTTCATGAGTTAGAGCTTTTTTGCAGAGAAAGTTATTTTAGACCTTCAATGCTCAGAATCACTGTTTTGGAGCTTCTGAGAGCACTAAAAGCTGTCTGAGAGCACTAAAAGCTGTGTTAGAGCAACTAAGCAAATGAAGAGAATCTAAGGCCACAGATGCTGAAAAGCTTCTTTCTCAGTGAGAGAAAGCTAGTTTAGGCAATTTTAAGAAAAAAGCTCAAGTACATGAAAGATGTTTCTTTCTGATGAAAAGACATGTAATTTGCAATGCAGAAGGCAGATTTTCATGAGTTAGAGCTTTTTTGCAGAGAAAGTTATTTTAGACCTTCAATGCTCAGAATCACTGTTTTGGAGCTTCTGAGAGCACTAAAAGCTGTGTTAGAGCAACTAAGCAAATGAAGAGAATCTAAGGCCACAGATGCTGAAAAGCTTCTTTCTCAGTGAGAGAAAGCTAGTTTAGGCAATTTTAAGAAAAAAGCTCAAGTACATGAAAGATGTTTCTTTCTGATGAAAAGACATGTAATTTGCAATGCAGAAGGCAGATTTTCATGAGTTAGAGCTTTTTTGCAGAGAAAGTTATTTTAGACCTTCAATGCTCAGAATCACTGTTTTGGAGCTTCTGAGAGCACTAAAAGCTGTGTTAGAGCAACTAAGCAAATGAAGAGAATCCAAGGCCACAGATGCTGAAAAGCTTCTTTCTCAGTGAGAGAAAGCTATTTTAGGCAATTTTAAGAAAAAAGCTCAAGTACATGAAAGATGTTTCTTTCTTATGAAATGAAATGTAATTTGCAATGCAGGAGAAGGATTTTCATGTTTTTGACATTTTTGCAGAGAAAGTTATTTTAGACCTTCAATGCTCAGAATCACTGTTTTGGAGCTTCTGAGAGCACTAAAAGCTGTCTGAGAGCACTAAAAGCTGTGTTAGAGCAACTAAGCAAATGAAGAGAATCTAAGGCCACAGATGCTGAAAAGCTTCTTTCTCAGTGAGAGAAAGCTAGTTTAGGCAATTTTAAGAAAAAAGCTCAAGTACATGAAAGATGTTTCTTTCTTATGAAATGAAATGTAATTTGCAATGCAGAAGGCAGATTTTCATGAGTTAGAGCTTTTTTGCAGAGAAAGTTATTTTAGACCTTCAATGCTCAGAATCACTGTTTTGGAGCTTCTGAGAGCACTAAAAGCTGTGTTAGAGCAACTAAGCAAATGAAGAGAATCCAAGGCCACAGATGCTGAAAAGTTTCTTTCTCAGTGAGAGAAAGCTATTTTAGGCAATTTTAAGAAAAAAGCTCAAGTACATGAAAGATGTTTCTTTCTTATGAAATGAAATGTAATTTGCAATGCAGGAGAAGGATTTTCATGTTTTTGACATTTTTGCAGAGAAAGTTATTTTAGACCTTCAATGCTCAGAATCACTGTTTTGGAGCTTCTGAGAGCACTAAAAGCTGTCTGAGAGCACTAAAAGCTGTGTTAGAGCAACTAAGCAAATGAAGAGAATCTAAGGCCACAGATGCTGAAAAGCTTCTTTCTCAGTGAGAGAAAGCCGCTGAATGCAATTTTAAGAGCAAAATTCAAGTACATGAAAGATGTTTCTTTCTGATGAAAAGACATGTAATTTGCAATGCAGAAGGCAGATTTTCATGAGTTAGAGCTTTTTTGCAGAGAAAGTTATTTTAGACCTTCAGTGCTCAGAATCACTGTTTTGGAGCTTCTGAGAGCACTAAAAGCTGTCTGAGAGCACTAAAAGCTGTGTTAGAGCAACTAAGCAAATGAAGTGAATCCAAGGCCACAGATGCTGAAAAGCTTCTTTCTCAGTGAGAGAAAGCTGCTGAATGCAATTTTAAGAGCAAAACTCAAGTACATGAAAGATGTTTCTTTCTCATGAAATGAAATGTAATTTGCAATGTAGGAGAAGGATTTTCATGTTTTTGACATATTTGCAGAGAAAGTTATAATAGACCTTGAATGCTCAGAATCACTAGTTTGGAGCTTCTGAGAACAAGAAATGCTGTGTTAGAGCAACTAAGCAAATGAAGAGAATCTAAGGCCACAGATGCTGAAAAGCTTCTTTCTCAGTGAGAGAAAGCTAGTTTAAGCAATTTTAAGAAAAAAGCTCAAGTACATGAAAGATGTTTCTTTCTGATGAAAAGACATGTAATTTGCAATGCAGAAGGCAGATTTTCATGAGTTAGAGCTTTTTTGCAGAGAAAGTTATTTTAGACCTTCAATGCTCAGAATCACTGTTTTGGAGCTTCTGAGAGCACTAAAAGCTGTCTGAGAGCACTAAAAGCTGTGTTAGAGCAACTAAGCAAATGAAGAGAATCTAAGGCCACAGATGCTGAAAAGCTTCTTTCTCAGTGAGAGAAAGCTAGTTTAGGCAATTTTAAGAAAAAAGCTCAAGTACATGAAAGATGTTTCTTTCTGATGAAAAGACATGTAATTTGCAATGCAGAAGGCAGATTTTCATGAGTTAGAGCTTTTTTGCAGAGAAAGTTATTTTAGACCTTCAATGCTCAGAATCACTGTTTTGGAGCTTCTGAGAGCACTAAAAGCTGTCTGAGAGCACTAAAAGCTGTGTTAGAGCAACTAAGCAAATGAAGAGAATCCAAGGCCACAGATGCTGAAAAGCTTCTTTCTCAGTGAGAGAAAGCTGCTGAATGCAATTTTAAGAGCAAAACTCAAGTACATCAAAGATGTTTCTTTCTGATGAAAAGACATGTAATTTGCAATGCAGGAGAAGGATTTACATATTTTTGACATTTTTGCAGAGAAAGTTAAATTAGAGCTTGAATGCTCAGAATCACCAGTTTGGAGCTTCTGAGAACAAGAAATGCTGTGATAGAGCAACTAAGCAAATGAAGAGAATCTAAGGCCACAGATGCTGAAAAGCTTCTTTCTCAGTGAGAGAAAGCCGCTGAATGCAATTTTAAGAGCAAAATTCATGTACATGAAAGATGTTTCTTTGTGATGAAAAGACATGTAATTTGCAATGCAGAAGGCAGATTTTCATGAGTTAGAGCTTTTTTGCAGAAAAAGTTATTTTAGACCTTCAATACTCAGAATCACTTATTTGGAGCTTCTGAGAGCACTAAAAGCTGTCTGAGAGCACTTAAAGCTGTGTTAGAGGAACTAAGCAAATGAAGAGAATCTAAGGCCACAGATGCTGAAAAGCTTCTTTCTCAGTGAGAGAAAGCTAGTTTAGGCAATTTAAAAAAAAAAGCTCAAGTACATGAAAGATGTTTCTTTCTCATGAAATGAAATGTAATTTGCAATGTAGGAGAAGGATTTTCATGTTTTTGACATATTTGCAGAGAAAGTTATAATAGACCTTGAATGCTCAGAATCACTAGTTTGGAGCTTCTGAGAACAAGAAATGCTGTGTTAGAGCAACTAAGCAAATGAAGAGAATCTAAGGCCACAGATGCTGAAAAGCTTCCTTCTCAGTGAGAGAAAGCTAGTTTAAGCAATTTTAAGAAAAAAGCTCAAGTACATGAAAGATGTTTCTTTCTGATGAAAAGACATGTAATTTGCAATGCAGAAGGCAGATTTTCATGAGTTAGAGCTTTTTTGCAGAGAAAGTTATTTTAGACCTTCAATGCTCAGAATCACTGTTTTGGAGCTTCTGAGAGCACTAAAAGCTGTCTGAGAGCACTAAAAGCTGTGTTAGAGCAACTAAGCAAATGAAGAGAATCTAAGGCCACAGATGCTGAAAAGCTTCTTTCTCAGTGAGAGAAAGCTAGTTTAGGCAATTTTAAGAAAAAAGCTCAAGTACATGAAAGATGTTTCTTTCTGATGAAAAGACATGTAATTTGCAATGCAGAAGGCAGATTTTCATGAGTTAGAGCTTTTTTGCAGAGAAAGTTATTTTAGACCTTCAATGCTCAGAATCACTGTTTTGGAGCTTCTGAGAGCACTAAAAGCTGTCTGAGAGCACTAAAAGCTGTGTTAGAGCAACTAAGCAAATGAAGAGAATCTAAGGCCACAGATGCTGAAAAGCTTCTTTCTCAGTGAGAGAAAGCTAGTTTAGGCAATTTTAAGAAAAAAGCTCAAGTACATGAAAGATGTTTCTTTCTGATGAAAAGACATGTAATTTGCAATGCAGAAGGCAGATTTTCATGAGTTAGTGCTTTTTTGCAGAGAAAGTTATTTTAGACCTTCAATGCTCAGAATCACTGTTTTGGAGCTTCTGAGAGCACTAAAAGCTGTGTTAGAGCAACTAAGCAAATGAAGAGAATCCAAGGCCACAGATGCTGAAAAGCTTCTTTCTCAGTGAGAGAAAGCTAGTTTAGGCAATTTTAAGAAAAAAGCTCAAGTACATGAAAGATGTTTCTTTCTCATGAAATGAAATGTAATTTGCAATGCAGGAGAAGGATTTACATATTTTTGACATTTTTGCAGAGAAAGTTAAATTAGAGCTTGAATGCTCAGAATCACTAGTTTGGAGCTTCTGAGAACAAGAAATGCTGTGATAGAGCAACTAAGCAAATGAAGAGAATCTAAGGCCACAGATGCTGAAAAGCTTTCTCAGTGAGAGAAAGCCGCTGAATGCAATTTTAAGAGCAAAATTCATGTACATGAAAGATGTTTCTTTCTGATGAAAAGACATGTAATTTGCAATGAAGAAGGCAGATTTTCATGAGTTAGAGCTTTTTTGCAGAGAAAGTTATTTTAGACCTTCAGTGCTCAGAATCACTTATTTGGAGCTTCTGAGAGCATTAATAGCTGTCTGAGAGCACTAAAAGCTGTGTTAGAGCAACTAAGCAAATGAAGAGAATCTAAGGCCACAGATGCTGAAAAGCTTCTTTCTCAGTGAGAGAAAGCTAGTTTAGGCAATTTTAAGAAAAAAGCTCAAGTACATGAAAGATGTTTCTTTCTGATGAAAAGACATGTAATTTGCAATGCAGAAGGCAGATTTTCATGAGTTAGAGCTTTTTTGCAGAGAAAGTTATTTTAGACCTTCAATGCTCAGAATCACTGTTTTGGAGCTTCTGAGAGCACTAAAAGCTGTGTTAGAGCAACTAAGCAAATGAAGAGAATCTAAGGCCACAGATGCTGAAAAGCTTCTTTCTCAGTGAGAGAAAGCTAGTTTAGGCAATTTTAAGAAAAAAGCTCAAGTACATGAAAGATGTTTCTTTCTGATGAAAAGACATGTAATTTGCAATGCAGAAGGCAGATTTTCATGAGTTAGAGCTTTTTTGCAGAGAAAGTTATTTTAGACCTTCAATGCTCAGAATCACTGTTTTGGAGCTTCTGAGAGCACTAAAAGCTGTCTGAGAGCACTAAAAGCTGTGTTAGAGCAACTAAGCAAATGAAGAGAATCCAAGGCCACAGATGCTGAAAAGCTTCTTTCTCAGTGAGAGAAAGCTAGTTTAGGCAATTTTAAGAAAAAAGCTCAAGTACATGAAAGATGTTTCTTTCTGATGAAAAGACATGTAATTTGCAATGCAGAAGGCAGATTTTCATGAGTTAGAGCTTTTTTGCAGAGAAAGTTATTTTAGACCTTCAATGCTCAGAATCACTGTTTTGGAGCTTCTGAGAGCACTAAAAGTTGTCTGAGAGCACTAAAAGCTGTGTTAGAGCAACTAAGCAAATGAAGAGAATGCAAGGCCACAGATGCTGAAAAGCTTCTTTCTCAGTGAGAGAAAGCTAGTTTAGGCAATTTTAAGAAAAAAGCTCAAGTACATGAAAGATGTTTCTTTCTCATGAAATGAAATGTAATTTGCAATGCAGGAGAAGGATTTACATATTTTTGACATTTTTGCAGAGAAAGTTAAATTAGAGCTTGAATGCTCAGAATCACTAGTTTGGAGCTTCTGAGAACAAGAAATCCTGTGATAGAGCAACTAAGCAAATGAAGAGAATCTAAGGCCACAGATGCTGAAAAGCTTCTTTCTCAGTGAGAGAAAGCCGCTGAATGCAATTTTAAGAGCAAAATTCATGTACATGAAAGATGTTTCTTTCTGATGAAAAGACATGTAATTTGCAATGAAGAAGGCAGATTTTCATGAGTTAGAGCTTTTTTGCAGAGAAAGTTATTTTAGACCTTCAGTGCTCAGAATCACTTATTTGGAGCTTCTGAGAGCATTAATAGCTGTCTGAGAGCACTAAAAGCTGTGTTAGAGCAACTAAGCAAATGAAGAGAATCCAAGGCCACAGATGCTGAAAAGCTTCTTTCTCAGTGAGAGAAAGCTATTTTAGGCAATTTTAAGAAAAAAGCTCAAGTACATGAAAGATGTTTCTTTCTTATGAAATGAAATGTAATTTGCAATGCAGGAGAAGGATTTTCATGTTTTTGACATTTTTGCAGAGAAAGTTATTTTAGACCTTCAATGCTCAGAATCACTGTTTTGGAGCTTCTGAGAGCACTAAAAGCTGTGTTAGAGCAACTAAGCAAATGAAGAGAATCTAAGGCCACAGATGCTGAAAAGCTTCTTTCTCAGTGAGAGAAAGCTAGTTTAGGCAATTTTAAGAAAAAAGCTCAAGTACATGAAAGATGTTTCTTTCTGATGAAAAGACATGCAATTTGCAATGCAGAAGGCAGATTTTCATGAGTTAGAGCTTTTTTGCAGAGAAAGTTATTTTAGACCTTCAATGCTCAGAATCACTGTTTTGGAGCTTCTGAGAGCACTAAAAGCTGTCTGAGAGCACTAAAAGCTGTGTTAGAGCAACTAAGCAAATGAAGAGAATCCAAGGCCACAGATGCTGAAAAGCTTCTTTCTCAGTGAGAGAAAGCTAGTTTAGGCAATTTTAAGAAAAAAGCTCAAGTACATGAAAGATGTTTCTTTCTGATGAAAAGACATGTAATTTGCAATGCAGAAGGCAGATTTTCATGAGTTAGAGCTTTTTTGCAGAGAAAGTTATTTTAGACCTTCAATGCTCAGAATCACTGTTTTGGAGCTTCTGAGAGCACTAAAAGCTGTGTTAGAGCAACTAAGCAAATGAAGAGAATCCAAGGCCACAGATGCTGAAAAGCTTCTTTCTCAGTGAGAGAAAGCTATTTTAGGCAATTTTAAGAAAAAAGCTCAAGTACATGAAAGATGTTTCTTTCTTATGAAATGAAATGTAATTTGCAATGCAGGAGAAGGATTTTCATGTTTTTGACATTTTTGCAGAGAAAGTTATTTTAGACCTTCAATGCTCAGAATCACTGTTTTGGAGCTTCTGAGAGCACTAAAAGCTGTCTGAGAGCACTAAAAGCTGTGTTAGAGCAACTAAGCAAATGAAGAGAATCCAAGGCCACAGATGCTGAAAAGCTTCTTTCTCAGTGAGAGAAAGCTAGTTTAGGCAATTTAAAAAAAAAAGCTCAAGTACATGAAAGATGTTTCTTTCTCATGAAATGAAATGTAATTTGCAATGTAGGAGAAGGATTTTCATGTTTTTGACATATTTGCAGAGAAAGTTATAATAGACCTTGAATGCTCAGAATCACTAGTTTGGAGCTTCTGAGAACAAGAAATGCTGTGTTAGAGCAACTAAGCAAATGAAGAGAATCTAAGGCCACAGATGCTGAAAAGCTTCTTTCTCAGTGAGAGAAAGCTAGTTTAGGCAATTTTAAGAAAAAAGCTCAAGTACATGAAAGATGTTTCTTTCTGATGAAAAGACATGTAATTTGCAATGCAGAAGGCAGATTTTCATGAGTTAGTGCTTTTTTGCAGAGAAAGTTATTTTAGACCTTCAATGCTCAGAATCACTGTTTTGGAGCTTCTGAGAGCACTAAAAGCTGTGTTAGAGCAACTAAGCAAATGAAGAGAATCCAAGGCCACAGATGCTGAAAAGCTTCTTTCTCAGTGAGAGAAAGCTAGTTTAGGCAATTTTAAGAAAAAAGCTCAAGTACATGAAAGATGTTTCTTTCTCATGAAATGAAATGTAATTTGCAATGCAGGAGAAGGATTTACATATTTTTGACATTTTTGCAGAGAAAGTTAAATTAGAGCTTGAATGCTCAGAATCACTAGTTTGGAGCTTCTGAGAACAAGAAATGCTGTGATAGAGCAACTAAGCAAATGAAGAGAATCTAAGGCCACAGATGCTGAAAAGCTTTCTCAGTGAGAGAAAGCCGCTGAATGCAATTTTAAGAGCAAAATTCATGTACATGAAAGATGTTTCTTTCTGATGAAAAGACATGTAATTTGCAATGAAGAAGGCAGATTTTCATGAGTTAGAGCTTTTTTGCAGAGAAAGTTATTTTAGACCTTCAGTGCTCAGAATCACTTATTTGGAGCTTCTGAGAGCATTAATAGCTGTCTGAGAGCACTAAAAGCTGTGTTAGAGCAACTAAGCAAATGAAGAGAATCCAAGGCCACAGATGCTGAAAAGCTTCTTTCTCAGTGAGAGAAAGCTAGTTTAGGCAATTTTAAGAAAAAAGCTCAAGTACATGAAAGATGTTTCTTTCTGATGAAAAGACATGTAATTTGCAATGCAGAAGGCAGATTTTCATGAGTTAGAGCTTTTTTGCAGAGAAAGTTATTTTAGACCTTCAATGCTCAGAATCACTGTTTTGGAGCTTCTGAGAGCACTAAAAGCTGTGTTAGAGCAACTAAGCAAATGAAGAGAATCTAAGGCCACAGATGCTGAAAAGCTTCTTTCTCAGTGAGAGAAAGCTAGTTTAGGCAATTTTAAGAAAAAAGCTCAAGTACATGAAAGATGTTTCTTTCTGATGAAAAGACATGTAATTTGCAATGCAGAAGGCAGATTTTCATGAGTTAGAGCTTTTTTGCAGAGAAAGTTATTTTAGACCTTCAATGCTCAGAATCACTGTTTTGGAGCTTCTGAGAGCACTAAAAGCTGTCTGAGAGCACTAAAAGCTGTGTTAGAGCAACTAAGCAAATGAAGAGAATCCAAGGCCACAGATGCTGAAAAGCTTCTTTCTCAGTGAGAGAAAGCTAGTTTAGGCAATTTTAAGAAAAAAGCTCAAGTACATGAAAGATGTTTCTTTCTGATGAAAAGACATGTAATTTGCAATGCAGAAGGCAGATTTTCATGAGTTAGAGCTTTTTTGCAGAGAAAGTTATTTTAGACCTTCAATGCTCAGAATCACTGTTTTGGAGCTTCTGAGAGCACTAAAAGCTGTGTTAGAGCAACTAAGCAAATGAAGAGAATCCAAGGCCACAGATGCTGAAAAGCTTCTTTCTCAGTGAGAGAAAGCTATTTTAGGCAATTTTAAGAAAAAAGCTCAAGTACATGAAAGATGTTTCTTTCTTATGAAATGAAATGTAATTTGCAATGCAGGAGAAGGATTTTCATGTTTTTGACATTTTTGCAGAGAAAGTTATTTTAGACCTTCAATGCTCAGAATCACTGTTTTGGAGCTTCTGAGAGCACTAAAAGCTGTCTGAGAGCACTAAAAGTTGTCTGAGAGCACTAAAAGCTGTGTTAGAGCAACTAAGCAAATGAAGAGAATGCAAGGCCACAGATGCTGAAAAGCTTCTTTCTCAGTGAGAGAAAGCTAGTTTAGGCAATTTTAAGAAAAAAGCTCAAGTACATGAAAGATGTTTCTTTCTCATGAAATGAAATGTAATTTGCAATGCAGGAGAAGGATTTACATATTTTTGACATTTTTGCAGAGAAAGTTAAATTAGAGCTTGAATGCTCAGAATCACTAGTTTGGAGCTTCTGAGAACAAGAAATGCTGTGATAGAGCAACTAAGCAAATGAAGAGAATCTAAGGCCACAGATGCTGAAAAGCTTCTTTCTCAGTGAGAGAAAGCCGCTGAATGCAATTTTAAGAGCAAAATTCATGTACATGAAAGATGTTTCTTTCTGATGAAAAGACATGTAATTTGCAATGAAGAAGGCAGATTTTCATGAGTTAGAGCTTTTTTGCAGAGAAAGTTATTTTAGACCTTCAGTGCTCAGAATCACTTATTTGGAGCTTCTGAGAGCATTAATAGCTGTCTGAGAGCACTAAAAGCTGTGTTAGAGCAACTAAGCAAATGAAGAGAATCCAAGGCCACAGATGCTGAAAAGCTTCTTTCTCAGTGAGAGAAAGCTATTTTAGGCAATTTTAAGAAAAAAGCTCAAGTACATGAAAGATGTTTCTTTCTTATGAAATGAAATGTAATTTGCAATGCAGGAGAAGGATTTTCATGTTTTTGACATTTTTGCAGAGAAAGTTATTTTAGACCTTCAATGCTCAGAATCACTGTTTTGGAGCTTCTGAGAGCACTAAAAGCTGTGTTAGAGCAACTAAGCAAATGAAGAGAATCTAAGGCCACAGATGCTGAAAAGCTTCTTTCTCAGTGAGAGAAAGCTAGTTTAGGCAATTTTAAGAAAAAAGCTCAAGTACATGAAAGATGTTTCTTTCTGATGAAAAGACATGCAATTTGCAATGCAGAAGGCAGATTTTCATGAGTTAGAGCTTTTTTGCAGAGAAAGTTATTTTAGACCTTCAATGCTCAGAATCACTGTTTTGGAGCTTCTGAGAGCACTAAAAGCTGTCTGAGAGCACTAAAAGCTGTGTTAGAGCAACTAAGCAAATGAAGAGAATCCAAGGCCACAGATGCTGAAAAGCTTCTTTCTCAGTGAGAGAAAGCTAGTTTAGGCAATTTTAAGAAAAAAGCTCAAGTACATGAAAGATGTTTCTTTCTGATGAAAAGACATGTAATTTGCAATGCAGAAGGCAGATTTTCATGAGTTAGAGCTTTTTTGCAGAGAAAGTTATTTTAGACCTTCAATGCTCAGAATCACTGTTTTGGAGCTTCTGAGAGCACTAAAAGCTGTGTTAGAGCAACTAAGCAAATGAAGAGAATCCAAGGCCACAGATGCTGAAAAGCTTCTTTCTCAGTGAGAGAAAGCTATTTTAGGCAATTTTAAGAAAAAAGCTCAAGTACATGAAAGATGTTTCTTTCTTATGAAATGAAATGTAATTTGCAATGCAGGAGAAGGATTTTCATGTTTTTGACATTTTTGCAGAGAAAGTTATTTTAGACCTTCAATGCTCAGAATCACTGTTTTGGAGCTTCTGAGAGCACTAAAAGCTGTCTGAGAGCACTAAAAGCTGTGTTAGAGCAACTAAGCAAATGAAGAGAATCCAAGGCCACAGATGCTGAAAAGCTTCTTTCTCAGTGAGAGAAAGCTAGTTTAGGCAATTTTAAGAAAAAAGCTCAAGTACATGAAAGATGTTTCTTTCTCATGAAATGAAATGTAATTTGCAATGTAGGAGAAGGATTTTCATGTTTTTGACATTTTTGCAGAGAAAGTTATAATAGAGCTTGAATGCTCAGAATCACTAGTTTGGAGCTTCTGAGAACAAGAAATGCTGTGTTAGAGCAACTAAGCAAATGAAGAGAATCTAAGGCCACAGATGCTGAAAAGCTTCTTTCTCAGTGAGAGAAAGCTAGTTTAGGCAATTTTAAGAAAAAAGCTCAAGTACATGAAAGATGTTTCTTTCTGATGAAAAGACATGTAATTTGCAATGCAGAAGGCAGATTTTCATGAGTTAGAGCTTTTTTGCAGAGAAAGTTATTTTAGACCTTCAATGCTCAGAATCACTGTTTTGGAGCTTCTGAGAGCACTAAAAGTTGTCTGAGAGCACTAAAAGCTGTGTTAGAGCAACTAAGCAAATGAAGAGAATGCAAGGCCACAGATGCTGAAAAGCTTCTTTCTCAGTGAGAGAAAGCTAGTTTAGGCAATTTTAAGAAAAAAGCTCAAGTACATGAAAGATGTTTCTTTCTCATGAAATGAAATGTAATTTGCAATGCAGGAGAAGGATTTACATATTTTTGACATTTTTGCAGAGAAAGTTAAATTAGAGCTTGAATGCTCAGAATCACTAGTTTGGAGCTTCTGAGAACAAGAAATCCTGTGATAGAGCAACTAAGCAAATGAAGAGAATCTAAGGCCACAGATGCTGAAAAGCTTCTTTCTCAGTGAGAGAAAGCCGCTGAATGCAATTTTAAGAGCAAAATTCATGTACATGAAAGATGTTTCTTTCTGATGAAAAGACATGTAATTTGCAATGAAGAAGGCAGATTTTCATGAGTTAGAGCTTTTTTGCAGAGAAAGTTATTTTAGACCTTCAGTGCTCAGAATCACTTATTTGGAGCTTCTGAGAGCATTAATAGCTGTCTGAGAGCACTAAAAGCTGTGTTAGAGCAACTAAGCAAATGAAGAGAATCCAAGGCCACAGATGCTGAAAAGCTTCTTTCTCAGTGAGAGAAAGCTATTTTAGGCAATTTTAAGAAAAAAGCTCAAGTACATGAAAGATGTTTCTTTCTTATGAAATGAAATGTAATTTGCAATGCAGGAGAAGGATTTTCATGTTTTTGACATTTTTGCAGAGAAAGTTATTTTAGACCTTCAATGCTCAGAATCACTGTTTTGGAGCTTCTGAGAGCACTAAAAGCTGTGTTAGAGCAACTAAGCAAATGAAGAGAATCTAAGGCCACAGATGCTGAAAAGCTTCTTTCTCAGTGAGAGAAAGCTAGTTTAGGCAATTTTAAGAAAAAAGCTCAAGTACATGAAAGATGTTTCTTTCTGATGAAAAGACATGCAATTTGCAATGCAGAAGGCAGATTTTCATGAGTTAGAGCTTTTTTGCAGAGAAAGTTATTTTAGACCTTCAATGCTCAGAATCACTGTTTTGGAGCTTCTGAGAGCACTAAAAGCTGTCTGAGAGCACTAAAAGCTGTGTTAGAGCAACTAAGCAAATGAAGAGAATCCAAGGCCACAGATGCTGAAAAGCTTCTTTCTCAGTGAGAGAAAGCTAGTTTAGGCAATTTTAAGAAAAAAGCTCAAGTACATGAAAGATGTTTCTTTCTGATGAAAAGACATGTAATTTGCAATGCAGAAGGCAGATTTTCATGAGTTAGAGCTTTTTTGCAGAGAAAGTTATTTTAGACCTTCAATGCTCAGAATCACTGTTTTGGAGCTTCTGAGAGCACTAAAAGCTGTGTTAGAGCAACTAAGCAAATGAAGAGAATCCAAGGCCACAGATGCTGAAAAGCTTCTTTCTCAGTGAGAGAAAGCTATTTTAGGCAATTTTAAGAAAAAAGCTCAAGTACATGAAAGATGTTTCTTTCTTATGAAATGAAATGTAATTTGCAATGCAGGAGAAGGATTTTCATGTTTTTGACATTTTTGCAGAGAAAGTTATTTTAGACCTTCAATGCTCAGAATCACTGTTTTGGAGCTTCTGAGAGCACTAAAAGCTGTCTGAGAGCACTAAAAGCTGTGTTAGAGCAACTAAGCAAATGAAGAGAATGCAAGGCCACAGATGCTGAAAAGCTTCTTTCTCAGTGAGAGAAAGCTAGTTTAGGCAATTTTAAGAAAAAAGCTCAAGTACATGAAAGATGTTTCTTTCTCATGAAATGAAATGTAATTTGCAATGCAGGAGAAGGATTTACATATTTTTGACATTTTTGCAGAGAAAGTTAAATTAGAGCTTGAATGCTCAGAATCACTAGTTTGGAGCTTCTGAGAACAAGAAATCCTGTGATAGAGCAACTAAGCAAATGAAGAGAATCTAAGGCCACAGATGCTGAAAAGCTTCTTTCTCAGTGAGAGAAAGCCGCTGAATGCAATTTTAAGAGCAAAATTCATGTACATGAAAGATGTTTCTTTCTGATGAAAAGACATGTAATTTGCAATGAAGAAGGCAGATTTTCATGAGTTAGAGCTTTTTTGCAGAGAAAGTTATTTTAGACCTTCAGTGCTCAGAATCACTTATTTGGAGCTTCTGAGAGCATTAATAGCTGTCTGAGAGCACTAAAAGCTGTGTTAGAGCAACTAAGCAAATGAAGAGAATCCAAGGCCACAGATGCTGAAAAGCTTCTTTCTCAGTGAGAGAAAGCTATTTTAGGCAATTTTAAGAAAAAAGCTCAAGTACATGAAAGATGTTTCTTTCTTATGAAATGAAATGTAATTTGCAATGCAGGAGAAGGATTTTCATGTTTTTGACATTTTTGCAGAGAAAGTTATTTTAGACCTTCAATGCTCAGAATCACTGTTTTGGAGCTTCTGAGAGCACTAAAAGCTGTGTTAGAGCAACTAAGCAAATGAAGAGAATCTAAGGCCACAGATGCTGAAAAGCTTCTTTCTCAGTGAGAGAAAGCTAGTTTAGGCAATTTTAAGAAAAAAGCTCAAGTACATGAAAGATGTTTCTTTCTGATGAAAAGACATGCAATTTGCAATGCAGAAGGCAGATTTTCATGAGTTAGAGCTTTTTTGCAGAGAAAGTTATTTTAGACCTTCAATGCTCAGAATCACTGTTTTGGAGCTTCTGAGAGCACTAAAAGCTGTCTGAGAGCACTAAAAGCTGTGTTAGAGCAACTAAGCAAATGAAGAGAATCCAAGGCCACAGATGCTGAAAAGCTTCTTTCTCAGTGAGAGAAAGCTAGTTTAGGCAATTTTAAGAAAAAAGCTCAAGTACATGAAAGATGTTTCTTTCTGATGAAAAGACATGTAATTTGCAATGCAGAAGGCAGATTATCATGAGTTAGAGCTTTTTTGCAGAGAAAGTTATTTTAGACCTTCAATGCTCAGAATCACTGTTTTGGAGCTTCTGAGAGCACTAAAAGCTGTCTGAGAGCACTAAAAGCTGTGTTAGAGCAACTAAGCAAATGAAGAGAATCCAAGGCCACAGATGCTGAAAAGCTTCTTTCTCAGTGAGAGAAAGCTATTTTAGGCAATTTTAAGAAAAAAGCTCAAGTACATGAAAGATGTTTCTTTCTTATGAAATGAAATGTAATTTGCAATGCAGGAGAAGGATTTTCATGTTTTTGACATTTTTGCAGAGAAAGTTATTTTAGACCTTCAATGCTCAGAATCACTGTTTTGGAGCTTCTGAGAGCACTAAAAGCTGTCTGAGAGCACTAAAAGCTGTGTTAGAGCAACTAAGCAAATGAAGAGAATCCAAGGCCACAGATGCTGAAAAGCTTCTTTCTCAGTGAGAGAAAGCTAGTTTAGGCAATTTTAAGAAAAAAGCTCAAGTACATGAAAGATGTTTCTTTCTCATGAAATGAAATGTAATTTGCAATGTAGGAGAAGGATTTTCATGTTTTTGACATTTTTGCAGAGAAAGTTATAATAGAGCTTGAATGCTCAGAATCACTAGTTTGGAGCTTCTGAGAACAAGAAATGCTGTGTTAGAGCAACTAAGCAAATGAAGAGAATCTAAGGCCACAGATGCTGAAAAGCTTCTTTCTCAGTGAGAGAAAGCTAGTTTAGGCAATTTTAAGAAAAAAGCTCAAGTACATGAAAGATGTTTCTTTCTGATGAAAAGACATGTAATTTGCAATGCAGAAGGCAGATTTTCATGAGTTAGAGCTTTTTTGCAGAGAAAGTTATTTTAGACCTTCAATGCTCAGAATCACTGTTTTGGAGCTTCTGAGAGCACTAAAAGCTGTGTTAGAGCAACTAAGCAAATGAAGAGAATCTAAGGCCACAGATGCTGAAAAGCTTCTTTCTCAGTGAGAGAAAGCTAGTTTAGGCAATTTTAAGAGCAAAATTCAAGTACATGAAAGATGTTTCTTTCTGATGAAAAGACATGTAATTTGCAATGCAGAAGGCAGATTTTCATGAGTTAGAGCTTTTTTGCAGAGAAAGTTATTTTAGACCTTCAATGCTCAGAATCACTGTTTTGGAGCTTCTGAGAGCACTAAAAGCTGTCTGAGAGCACTAAAAGCTGTGTTAGAGCAACTAAGCAAATGAAGAGAATCCAAGGCCACAGATGCTGAAAAGCTTCTTTCTCAGTGAGAGAAAGCTAGTTTAGGCAATTTTAAGAAAAAAGCTCAAGTACATGAAAGATGTTTCTTTCTGATGAAAAGACATGTAATTTGCAACGCAGAAGGCAGATTTTCATGAGTTAGAGCTTTTTTGCAGAGAAAGTTATTTTAGACCTTCAATGCTCAGAATCACTGTTTTGGAGCTTCTGAGAGCACTAAAAGCTGTGTTAGAGCAACTAAGCAAATGAAGAGAATCCAAGGCCACAGATGCTGAAAAGCTTCTTTCTCAGTGAGAGAAAGCTATTTTAGGCAATTTTAAGAAAAAAGCTCAAGTACATGAAAGATGTTTCTTTCTTATGAAATGAAATGTAATTTGCAATGCAGGAGAAGGATTTTCATGTTTTTGACATTTTTGCAGAGAAAGTTATTTTAGACCTTCAATGCTCAGAATCACTGTTTTGGAGCTTCTGAGAGCACTAAAAGTTGTCTGAGAGCACTAAAAGCTGTGTTAGAGCAACTAAGCAAATGAAGAGAATGCAAGGCCACAGATGCTGAAAAGCTTCTTTCTCAGTGAGAGAAAGCTAGTTTAGGCAATTTTAAGAAAAAAGCTCAAGTACATGAAAGATGTTTCTTTCTCATGAAATGAAATGTAATTTGCAATGCAGGAGAAGGATTTACATATTTTTGAGATTTTTGCAGAGAAAGTTATAATAGACCTTGAATGCTCAGAATCACTAGTTTGGAGCTTCTGAGAACAAGAAATGCTGTGATAGAGCAACTAAGCAAATGAAGAGAATCTAAGGCCACAGATGCTGAAAAGCTTCTTTCTCAGTGAGAGAAAGCCGCTGAATGCAATTTTAAGAGCAAAATTCATGTACATGAAAGATGTTTCTTTCTGATGAAAAGACATGTAATTTGCAATGAAGAAGGCAGATTTTCATGAGTTAGAGCTTTTTTGCAGAGAAAGTTATTTTAGACCTTCAGTGCTCAGAATCACTTATTTGGAGCTTCTGAGAGCATTAATAGCTGTCTGAGAGCACTAAAAGCTGTGTTAGAGCAACTAAGCAAATGAAGAGAATCCAAGGCCACAGATGCTGAAAAGCTTCTTTCTCAGTGAGAGAAAGCTATTTTAGGCAATTTTAAGAAAAAAGCTCAAGTACATGAAAGATGTTTCTTTCTTATGAAATGAAATGTAATTTGCAATGCAGGAGAAGGATTTTCATGTTTTTGACATTTTTGCAGAGAAAGTTATTTTAGACCTTCAATGCTCAGAATCACTGTTTTGGAGCTTCTGAGAGCACTAAAAGCTGTGTTAGAGCAACTAAGCAAATGAAGAGAATCTAAGGCCACAGATGCTGAAAAGCTTCTTTCTCAGTGAGAGAAAGCTAGTTTAGGCAATTTTAAGAAAAAAGCTCAAGTACATGAAAGATGTTTCTTTCTGATGAAAAGACATGTAATTTGCAATGCAGAAGGCAGATTTTCATGAGTTAGAGCTTTTTTGCAGAGAAAGTTATTTTAGACCTTCAATGCTCAGAATCACTGTTTTGGAGCTTCTGAGAGCACTAAAAGCTGTCTGAGAGCACTAAAAGCTGTGTTAGAGCAACTAAGCAAATGAAGAGAATCCAAGGCCACAGATGCTGAAAAGCTTCTTTCTCAGTGAGAGAAAGCTATTTTAGGCAATTTTAAGAAAAAAGCTCAAGTACATGAAAGATGTTTCTTTCTTATGAAATGAAATGTAATTTGCAATGCAGGAGAAGGATTTTCATGTTTTTGACATTTTTGCAGAGAAAGTTATTTTAGACCTTCAATGCTCAGAATCACTGTTTTGGAGCTTCTGAGAGCACTAAAAGCTGTGTTAGAGCAACTAAGCAAATGAAGAGAATCCAAGGCCACAGATGCTGAAAAGCTTCTTTCTCAGTGAGAGAAAGCTAGTTTAGGCAATTTTAAGAAAAAAGCTCAAGTACATGAAAGATGTTTCTTTCTCATGAAATGAAATGTAATTTGCAATGTAGGAGAAGGATTTTCATGTTTTTGACATTTTTGCAGAGAAAGTTATAATAGAGCTTGAATGCTCAGAATCACTAGTTTGGAGCTTCTGAGAACAAGAAATGCTGTGTTAGAGCAACTAAGCAAATGAAGAGAATCTAAGGCCACAGATGCTGAAAAGCTTCTTTCTCAGTGAGAGAAAGCTAGTTTAGGCAATTTTAAGAAAAAAGCTCAAGTACATGAAAGATGTTTCTTTCTCATGAAATGAAATGTAATTTGCAATGCAGGAGAAGGATTTACATGTTTTTGACATTTTTGCAGAGAAAGTTAAATTAGAGCTTGAATGCTCAGAATCACTAGTTTGGAGCTTCTGAGAACAAGAAATGCTGTGTTAGAGCAACTAAGCAAATGAAGAGAATCTAAGGCCACAGATGCTGAAAAGCTTCTTTCTCAGTGAGAGAAAGCTAGTTTAGGCAATTTTAAAAAAAAAAGCTCAAGTACATGAAAGATGTTTCGTTCTCATGAAATGAAATGTAATTTGCAATGTAGGAGAAGGATTTTCATGTTTTTGACATATTTGCAGAGAAAGTTATAATAGACCTTGAATGCTCAGAATCACTAGTTTGGAGCTTCTGAGAACAAGAAATGCTGTGTTAGAGCAACTAAGCAAATGAAGAGAATCTAAGGCCACAGATGCTGAAAAGCTTCTTTCTCAGTGAGAGAAAGCTAGTTTAAGCAATTTTAAGAAAAAAGCTCAAGTACATGAAAGATGTTTCTTTCTGATGAAAAGACATGTAATTTGCAATGCAGAAGGCAGATTTTCATGAGTTAGAGCTTTTTTGCAGAGAAAGTTATTTTAGACCTTCAATGCTCAGAATCACTGTTTTGGAGCTTCTGAGAGCACTAAAAGCTGTCTGAGAGCACTAAAAGCTGTGTTAGAGCAACTAAACAAATGAAGAGAATCTAAGGCCACAGATGCTGAAAAGCTTCTTTCTCAGTGAGAGAAAGCTAGTTTAGGCAATTTTAAGAAAAAAGCTCAAGTACATGAAAGATGTTTCTTTCTGATGAAAAGACATGTAATTTGCAATGCAGAAGGCAGATTTTCATGAGTTAGAGCTTTTTTGCAGAGAAAGTTATTTTAGACCTTCAATGCTCAGAATCACTGTTTTGGAGCTTCTGAGAGCACTAAAAGCTGTCTGAGAGCACTAAAAGCTGTGTTAGAGCAACTAAGCAAATGAAGAGAATCTAAGGCCACAGATGCTGAAAAGCTTCTTTCTCAGTGAGAGAAAGCTAGTTTAGGCAATTTTAAGAAAAAAGCTCAAGTACATGAAAGATGTTTCTTTCTGATGAAAAGACATGTAATTTGCAATGCAGAAGGCAGATTTTCATGAGTTAGAGCTTTTTTGCAGAGAAAGTTATTTTAGACCTTCAATGCTCAGAATCACTGTTTTGGAGCTTCTGAGAGCACTAAAAGCTGTGTTAGAGCAACTAAGCAAATGAAGAGAATCCAAGGCCACAGATGCTGAAAAGCTTCTTTCTCAGTGAGAGAAAGCTATTTTAGGCAATTTTAAGAAAAAAGCTCAAGTACATGAAAGATGTTTCTTTCTTATGAAATGAAATGTAATTTGCAATGCAGGAGAAGGATTTTCATGTTTTTGACATTTTTGCAGAGAAAGTTATTTTAGACCTTCAATGCTCAGAATCACTGTTTTGGAGCTTCTGAGAGCACTAAAAGCTGTCTGAGAGCACTAAAAGCTGTGTTAGAGCAACTAAGCAAATGAAGAGAATCTAAGGCCACAGATGCTGAAAAGCTTCTTTCTCAGTGAGAGAAAGCTAGTTTAGGCAATTTTAAGAAAAAAGCTCAAGTACATGAAAGATGTTTCTTTCTCATGAAATGAAATGTAATTTGCAATGCAGGAGAAGGATTTACATATTTTTGACATTTTTGCAGAGAAAGTTAAATTAGAGCTTGAATGCTCAGAATCACTAGTTTGGAGCTTCTGAGAACAAGAAATGCTGTGATAGAGCAACTAAGCAAATGAAGAGAATCTAAGGCCACAGATGCTGAAAAGCTTCTTTCTCAGTGAGAGAAAGCCGCTGAATGCAATTTTAAGAGCAAAATTCATGTACATGAAAGATGTTTCTTTCTGATGAAAAGACATGTAATTTGCAATGAAGAAGGCAGATTTTCATGATTTAGAGCTTTTTTGCAGAGAAAGTTATTTTAGACCTTCAGTGCTCAGAATCACTTATTTGGAGCTTCTGAGAGCACTAAAAGCTGTGTTAGAGCAACTAAGCAAATGAAGAGAATCTAAGGCCACAGATGCTGAAAAGCTTCTTTCTCAGTGAGAGAAAGCTAGTTTAGGCAATTTTAAGAAAAAAGCTCAAGTACATGAAAGATGTTTCTTTCTGATGAAAAGACATGTAATTTGCAATGCAGAAGGCAGATTTTCATGAGTTAGAGCTTTTTTGCAGAGAAAGTTATTTTAGACCTTCAATGCTCAGAATCACTGTTTTGGAGCTTCTTGAGAGCAGTAAAAGCTGTGTTAGAGCAACTATAAGCAAATGAAGAGAATCCAAGGCCACAGATGCTGAAAAGCTTCTTTCTCAGTGAGAGAAAGCTAGTTTAGGCAATTTTAAGAAAAAAGCTCAAGTACATGAAAGATGTTTCTTTCTCATGAAATGAAATGTAATTTGCAATGCAGGAGAAGGATTTACATGTTTTTGACATTTTTGCAGAGAAAGTTATAATAGACCTTGAATGCTCAGAATCACTAGTTTGGAGCTTCTGAGAACAAGAAATGCTGTGTTAGAGCAACTAAGCAAATGAAGAGAATCCAAGGCCACAGATGCTGAAAAGCTTCTTTCTCAGTGAGAGAAAGCTAGTTTAAGCAATTTTAAGAAAAAAGCTCAAGTACATGAAAGATGTTTCTTTCTGATGAAAAGACATGTAATTTGCAATGCAGAAGGCAGATTTTCATGAGTTAGAGCTTTTTTGCAGAGAAAGTTATTTTAGACCTTCAATGCTCAGAATCACTGTTTTGGAGCTTCTGAGAGCACTAAAAGCTGTCTGAGAGCACTAAAAGCTGTGTTAGAGCAACTAAGCAAATGAAGAGAATCTAAGGCCACAGATGCTGAAAAGCTTCTTTCTCAGTGAGAGAAAGCTGCTGAATGCAATTTTAAGAGCAAAACTCAAGTACATCAAAGATGTTTCTTTCTGATGAAAAGACATGTAATTTGCAATGCAGAAGGCAGATTTTCATGAGTTAGAGCTTTTTTGCAGAGAAAGTTATTTTAGACCTTCAATGCTCAGAATCACTGTTTTGGAGCTTCTTAGAGCACTAAAAGCTTTCTGAGAGCACTAAAAGCTGTGTTAGAGCAACTAAGCAAATGAAGAGAATCTAAGGCCACAGATGCTGAAAAGCTTCTTTCTCAGTGAGAGAAAGCCGCTGAATGCAATTTTAAGAGCAAAATTCAAGTACATGAAAGAAGTTTCTTTCTGATGAAAAGACATGTAATTTGCAATGCAGAAGGCAGATTTTCATGAGTTAGAGCTTTTTTGCAGAGAAAGTTATTTTAGACCTTCAATGCTCAGAATCACTTATTTGGAGCTTCTGAGAGCACTAATAGCTGTCTGAGAGCACTAAAAGCTGTGTTAGAGCAACTAAGCAAATGAAGAGAATCTAAGGCCACAGATGCTGAAAAGATTCTTTCTCAGTGAGAGAAAGCTAGTTTAGGCAATTTTAAGAAAAAAGCTCAAGTACATGAAAGATTTTTCTTTCTGATGAAAAGACATGTAATTTGCAATGCAGAAGGCAGATTTTCATGAGTTAGAGCTTTTTTGCAGAGAAAGTTATTTTAGACCTTCAATGCTCAGAATCACTGTTTTGGAGCTTCTGAGAGCAGTAAAAGCTGTGTTAGAGCAACTATAAGCAAATGAAGAGAATCCAAGGCCACAGATGCTGAAAAGCTTCTTTCTCAGTGAGAGAAAGCTAGTTTAGGCAATTTTAAGAAAAAAGCTCAAGTACATGAAAGATGTTTCTTTCTCATGAAATGAATTGTAATTTGCAATGCAGGAGAAGGATTTTCATGTTTTTGACATTTTTACAGAGAAAGTTATTTTAGACCTTCAATGCTCAGAATCACTGTTTTGGAGCTTCTGAGAGCACTAAAAGCTGTCTGAGAGCACTAAAAGCTGTGTTAGAGCAACTAAGCAAATGAAGAGAATCTAAGGCCACAGATGCTGAAAAGCTTCTTTCTCAGTGAGAGAAAGCTGCTGAATGCAATTTTAAGAGCAAAACTCAAGTACATCAAAGATGTTTCTTTCTGATGAAAAGACATGTAATTTGCAATGCAGAAGGCAGATTTTCATGAGTTAGAGCTTTTTTGCAGAGAAAGTTATTTTAGACCTTCAATGCTCAGAATCACTGTTTTGGAGCTTCTTAGAGCACTAAAAGCTTTCTGAGAGCACTAAAAGCTGTGTTAGAGCAACTAAGCAAATGAAGAGAATCTAAGGCCACAGATGCTGAAAAGCTTCTTTCTCAGTGAGAGAAAGCCGCTGAATGCAATTTTAAGAGCAAAATTCAAGTACATGAAAGAAGTTTCTTTCTGATGAAAAGACATGTAATTTGCAATGCAGAAGGCAGATTTTCATGAGTTAGAGCTTTTTTGCAGAGAAAGTTATTTTAGACCTTCAATGCTCAGAATCACTTATTTGGAGCTTCTGAGAGCACTAATAGCTGTCTGAGAGCACTAAAAGCTGTGTTAGAGCAACTAAGCAAATGAAGAGAATCTAAGGCCACAGATGCTGAAAAGCTTCTTTCTCAGTGAGAGAAAGCTAGTTTAGGCAATTTTAAGAAAAAAGCTCAAGTACATGAAAGATTTTTCTTTCTGATGAAAAGACATGTAATTTGCAATGCAGAAGGCAGATTTTCATGAGTTAGAGCTTTTTTGCAGAGAAAGTTATTTTAGACCTTCAATGCTCAGAATCACTGTTTTGGAGCTTCTGAGAGCAGTAAAAGCTGTGTTAGAGCAACTATAAGCAAATGAAGAGAATCCAAGGCCACAGATGCTGAAAAGCTTCTTTCTCAGTGAGAGAAAGCTAGTTTAGGCAATTTTAAGAAAAAAGCTCAAGTACATGAAAGATGTTTCTTTCTCATGAAATGAATTGTAATTTGCAATGCAGGAGAAGGATTTTCATGTTTTTGACATTTTTACAGAGAAAGTTATTTTAGACCTTCAATGCTCAGAATCACTGTTTTGGAGCTTCTGAGAGCACTAAAAGCTGTCTGAGAGCACTAAAAGCTGTGTTAGAGCAACTAAGCAAATGAAGAGAATCTAAGGCCACAGATGCTGAAAAGCTTCTTTCTCAGTGAGAGAAAGCTATTTTAGGCAATTTTAAGAAAAAAGCTCAAGTACATGAAAGATGTTTCTTTCTCATGAAATGAATTGTAATTTGCAATGCAGGAGAAGGATTTTCATGTTTTTGACATTTTTGCAGAGAAAGTTATAATAGAGCTTGAATGCTCAGAATCACTAGTTTGGAGCTTCTGAGAACAAGAAATGCTGTGTTAGAGCAACTAAGCAAATGAAGAGAATCTAAGGCCACAGATGCTGAAAAGCTTCTTTCTCAGTGAGAGAAAGCTAGTTTAGGCAATTTTAAGAAAAAAGCTCAAGTACATGAAAGATGTTTCTTTCTGATGAAAAGACATGTAATTTGCAATGCAGAAGGCAGATTTTCATGAGTTAGAGCTTTTTTGCAGAGAAAGTTATTTTAGACCTTCAATGCTCAGAATCACTGTTTTGGAGCTTCTGTGAGCACTAAAAGCTGTCTGAGAGCACTAAAAGCTGTGTTAGAGCAACTAAGCAAATGAAGAGAATCTAAGGCCACAGATGCTGAAAAGCTTCTTTCTCAGTGAGAGAAAGCTAGTTTAGGCAATTTTTTAAAAAAAGCTCAAGTACATGAAAGATGTTTCTTTCTCATGAAATGAAATGTAATTTGCAATGTAGGAGAAGGATTTTCATGTTTTTGACATATTTGCAGAGAAAGTTATAATAGACCTTGAATGCTCAGAATCACTAGTTTGGAGCTTCTGAGAACAAGAAATGCTGTGTTAGAGCAACTAAGCAAATGAAGAGAATCTAAGGCCACAGATGCTGAAAAGCTTCTTTCTCAGTGAGAGAAAGCCGCTGAATGCAATTTTAGGAGCAAAATTCATGTACATGAAAGATGTTTCTTTCTGATGAAAAGACATGTAATTTGCAATGAAGAAGGCAGATTTTCATGAGTTAGAGCTTTTTTGCAGAGAAAGTTATTTTAGACCTTCAATGCTCAGAATCACTTATTTGGAGCTTCTGAGAGCACTAATAGCTGTCTGAGAGCACTAAAAGCTGTGTTAGAGCAACTAAGCAAATGAAGAGAATCTAAGGCCACAGATGCTGAAAAGCTTCTTTCTCAGTGAGAGAAAGCTAGTTTAGGCAATTTTAAGAAAAAAGCTCAAGTACATGAAAGATGTTTCTTTCTGATGAAAAGACATGTAATTTGCAATGCAGAAGGCAGATTTTCATGAGTTAGAGCTTTTTTGCAGAGAAAGTTATTTTAGACCTTCAATGCTCAGAATCACTGTTTTGGAGCTTCTGAGAGCAGTAAAAGCTGTGTTAGAGCAACTATAAGCAAATGAAGAGAATCCAAGGCCACAGATGCTGAAAAGCTTCTTTCTCAGTGAGAGAAAGCTAGTTTAGGCAATTTTAAGAAAAAAGCTCAAGTACATGAAAGATGTTTCTTTCTGATGAAAAGACATGTAATTTGCAATGCAGAAGGCAGATTTTCATGAGTTAGAGCTTTTTTGCAGAGAAAGTTATTTTAGACCTTCAATGCTCAGAATCACTGTTTTGGAGCTTCTGAGAGCAGTAAAAGCTGTGTTAGAGCAACTATAAGCAAATGAAGAGAATCCAAGGCCACAGATGCTGAAAAGCTTCTTTCTCAGTGAGAGAAAGCTAGTTTAGGCAATTTTAAGAAAAAAGCTCAAGTACATGAAAGATGTTTCTTTCTCATGAAATGAATTGTAATTTGCAATGCAGGAGAAGGATTTTCATTTTTTTGACATTTTTGCAGAGAAAGTTATAATAGAGCTTGAATGCTCAGAATCACTAGTTTGGAGCTTCTGAGAACAAGAAATGCTGTGTTAGAGCAACTAAGCAAATGAAGAGAATCTAAGGCCACAGATGCTGAAAAGCTTCTTTCTCAGTGAGAGAAAGCTAGTTTAGGCAATTTTAAGAAAAAAGCTCAAGTACATGAAAGATGTTTCTTTCTGATGAAAAGACATGTAATTTGCAATGCAGAAGGCAGATTTTCATGAGTTAGAGCTTTTTTGCAGAGAAAGTTATTTTAGACCTTCAATGCTCAGAATCACTGTTTTGGAGCTTCTGTGAGCACTAAAAGCTGTCTGAGAGCACTAAAAGCTGTGTTAGAGCAACTAAGCAAATGAAGAGAATCTAAGGCCACAGATGCTGAAAAGCTTCTTTCTCAGTGAGAGAAAGCTAGTTTAGGCAATTTTAAGAAAAAAGCTCAAGTACATGAAAGATGTTTCTTTCTGATGAAAAGACATGTAATTTGCAATGCAGAAGGCAGATTTTCATGAGTTAGAGCTTTTTTGCAGAGAAAGTTATTTTAGACCTTCAATGCTCAGAATCACTGTTTTGGAGCTTCTGAGAGCACTAAAAGCACTAAAAGCTGTGTTAGAGCAACTAAGCAAATGAAGAGAATCTAAGGCCACAGATGCTGAAAAGCTTCTTTCTCAGTGAGAGAAAGCTAGTTTAGGCAATTTTAAGAAAAAAGCTCAAGTACATGAAAGATGTTTCTTTCTGATGAAAAGACATGTAATTTGCAATGCAGAAGGCAGATTTTCATGGGTTAGAGCTTTTTTGCAGAGAAAGTTATTTTAGACCTTCAATGCTCAGAATCACTGTTTTGGAGCTTCTGAGAGCACTAAAAGCTGTCTGGGAGCACTAAAAGCTGTGTTAGAGCAACTAAGCAAATGAAGAGAATCCAAGGCCACAGATGCTGAAAAGCTTCTTTCTCAGTGAGAGAAAGCTGCTGAATGCAATTTTAAGGGCAAAACTCAAGTACATCAAAGATGTTTCTTTCTGATGAAAAGACATGTAATTTGCAATGCAGAAGGCAGATTTTCATGAGTTAGAGCTTTTTTGCAGAGAAACTTATTTTAGACCTTCAATGCTCAGAATCACTGTTTTGGAGCTTCTGAGAGCACTAAAAGCACTAAAAGCTGTGTTAGAGCAACTAAGCAAATGAAGAGAATCTAAGGCCACAGATGCTGAAAAGCTTCTTTCTCAGTGAGAGAAAGCCGCTGAATGCAATTTTAAGAGCAAAATTCAAGTACATGAAAGATGTTTCTTTCTGATGAAAAGACATGTAATTTGCAATGCAGAAGGCAGATTTTCATGAGTTAGAGCTTTTTTGCAGAGAAAGTTATTTTAGACCTTCAATGCTCAGAATCACTGTTTTGGAGCTTCTGAGAGCACTAAAAGCTGTCTGAGAGCACTAAAAGCTGTGTTAGAGCAACTAAGCAAATGAAGTGAATCCAAGGCCACAGATGCTGAAAAGCTTCTTTCTCAGTGAGAGAAAGCTGCTGAATGCAATTTTAAGAGCAAAACTCAAGTACATCAAAGATGTTTCTTTCTGATGAAAAGACATGTAATTTGCAATGCAGAAGGCAGATTTTCATGAGTTAGAGCTTTTTTGCAGAAAAAGTTATTTTAGACCTTCAATACTCAGAATCACTTATTTGGAGCTTCTGAGAGCACTAAAAGCTGTCTGAGAGCACTAAAAGCTGTGTTAGAGCAACTAAGCAAATGAAGAGAATCTAAGGCCACAGATGCTGAAAAGCTTCTTTCTCAGTGAGAGAAAGCTAGTTTAGGCAATTTTAAGAAAAAAGCTCAAGTACATGAAAGATGTTTCTTTCTCATGAAATGAAATGTAATTTGCAATGCAGGAGAAGGATTTACATATTTTTGACATTTTTGCAGAGAAAGTTAAATTAGAGCTTGAATGCTCAGAATCACTAGTTTGGAGCTTCTGAGAACAAGAAATGCTGTGTTAGAGCAACTAAGCAAATGAAGAGAATCTAAGGCCACAGATGCTGAAAAGCTTCTTTCTCAGTGAGAGAAAGCCGCTGAATGCAATTTTAAGAGCAAAATTCAAGTACATGAAAGAAGTTTCTTTCTGATGAAAAGACATGTAATTTGCAATGCAGAAGGCAGATTTTCATGAGTTAGAGCTTTTTTGCAGAAAAAGTTATTTTAGACCTTCAATACTCAGAATCACTTATTTGGAGCTTCTGAGAGCACTAAAAGCTGTCTGAGAGCACTAAAAGCTGTGTTAGAGCAACTAAGCAAATGAAGAGAATCTAAGGCCACAGATGCTGAAAAGCTTCTTTCTCAGTGAGAGAAAGCTAGTTTAGGCAATTTTAAGAAAAAAGCTCAAGTACATGAAAGATGTTTCTTTCTCATGAAATGAATTGTAATTTGCAATGCAGGAGAAGGATTTTCATGTTTTTGACATTTTTGCAGAGAAAGTTATAATAGAGCTTGAATGCTCAGAATCACTAGTTTGGAGCTTCTGAGAACAAGAAATGCTGTGTTAGAGCAACTAAGCAAATGAAGAGAATCTAAGGCCACAGATGCTGAAAAGCTTCTTTCTCAGTGAGAGAAAGCTAGTTTAGGCAATTTTAAGAAAAAAGCTCAAGTACATGAAAGATGTTTCTTTCTGATGAAAAGACATGTAATTTGCAATGCAGAAGGCAGATTTTCATGAGTTAGAGCTTTTTTGCAGAGAAAGTTATTTTAGACCTTCAATGCTCAGAATCACTGTTTTGGAGCTTCTGTGAGCACTAAAAGCTGTCTGAGAGCACTAAAAGCTGTGTTAGAGCAACTAAGCAAATGAAGAGAATCTAAGGCCACAGATGCTGAAAAGCTTCTTTCTCAGTGAGAGAAAGCTAGTTTAGGCAATTTTTTAAAAAAAGCTCAAGTACATGAAAGATGTTTCTTTCTCATGAAATGAAATGTAATTTGCAATGTAGGAGAAGGATTTTCATGTTTTTGACATATTTGCAGAGAAAGTTATAATAGACCTTGAATGCTCAGAATCACTAGTTTGGAGCTTCTGAGAACAAGAAATGCTGTGTTAGAGCAACTAAGCAAATGAAGAGAATCTAAGGCCACAGATGCTGAAAAGCTTCTTTCTCAGTGAGAGAAAGCCGCTGAATGCAATTTTAGGAGCAAAATTCATGTACATGAAAGATGTTTCTTTCTGATGAAAAGACATGTAATTTGCAATGAAGAAGGCAGATTTTCATGAGTTAGAGCTTTTTTGCAGAGAAAGTTATTTTAGACCTTCAATGCTCAGAATCACTTATTTGGAGCTTCTGAGAGCACTAATAGCTGTCTGAGAGCACTAAAAGCTGTGTTAGAGCAACTAAGCAAATGAAGAGAATCTAAGGCCACAGATGCTGAAAAGCTTCTTTCTCAGTGAGAGAAAGCTAGTTTAGGCAATTTTAAGAAAAAAGCTCAAGTACATGAAAGATGTTTCTTTCTGATGAAAAGACATGTAATTTGCAATGCAGAAGGCAGATTTTCATGAGTTAGAGCTTTTTTGCAGAGAAAGTTATTTTAGACCTTCAATGCTCAGAATCACTGTTTTGGAGCTTCTGAGAGCAGTAAAAGCTGTGTTAGAGCAACTATAAGCAAATGAAGAGAATCCAAGGCCACAGATGCTGAAAAGCTTCTTTCTCAGTGAGAGAAAGCTAGTTTAGGCAATTTTAAGAAAAAAGCTCAAGTACATGAAAGATGTTTCTTTCTGATGAAAAGACATGTAATTTGCAATGCAGAAGGCAGATTTTCATGAGTTAGAGCTTTTTTGCAGAGAAAGTTATTTTAGACCTTCAATGCTCAGAATCACTGTTTTGGAGCTTCTGAGAGCAGTAAAAGCTGTGTTAGAGCAACTATAAGCAAATGAAGAGAATCCAAGGCCACAGATGCTGAAAAGCTTCTTTCTCAGTGAGAGAAAGCTAGTTTAGGCAATTTTAAGAAAAAAGCTCAAGTACATGAAAGATGTTTCTTTCTCATGAAATGAATTGTAATTTGCAATGCAGGAGAAGGATTTTCATTTTTTTGACATTTTTGCAGAGAAAGTTATAATAGAGCTTGAATGCTCAGAATCACTAGTTTGGAGCTTCTGAGAACAAGAAATGCTGTGTTAGAGCAACTAAGCAAATGAAGAGAATCTAAGGCCACAGATGCTGAAAAGCTTCTTTCTCAGTGAGAGAAAGCTAGTTTAGGCAATTTTAAGAAAAAAGCTCAAGTACATGAAAGATGTTTCTTTCTGATGAAAAGACATGTAATTTGCAATGCAGAAGGCAGATTTTCATGAGTTAGAGCTTTTTTGCAGAGAAAGTTATTTTAGACCTTCAATGCTCAGAATCACTGTTTTGGAGCTTCTGAGAGCACTAAAAGCACTAAAAGCTGTGTTAGAGCAACTAAGCAAATGAAGAGAATCTAAGGCCACAGATGCTGAAAAGCTTCTTTCTCAGTGAGAGAAAGCTAGTTTAGGCAATTTTAAGAAAAAAGCTCAAGTACATGAAAGATGTTTCTTTCTGATGAAAAGACATGTAATTTGCAATGCAGAAGGCAGATTTTCATGGGTTAGAGCTTTTTTGCAGAGAAAGTTATTTTAGACCTTCAATGCTCAGAATCACTGTTTTGGAGCTTCTGAGAGCACTAAAAGCTGTCTGGGAGCACTAAAAGCTGTGTTAGAGCAACTAAGCAAATGAAGAGAATCCAAGGCCACAGATGCTGAAAAGCTTCTTTCTCAGTGAGAGAAAGCTGCTGAATGCAATTTTAAGGGCAAAACTCAAGTACATCAAAGATGTTTCTTTCTGATGAAAAGACATGTAATTTGCAATGCAGAAGGCAGATTTTCATGAGTTAGAGCTTTTTTGCAGAGAAACTTATTTTAGACCTTCAATGCTCAGAATCACTGTTTTGGAGCTTCTGAGAGCACTAAAAGCACTAAAAGCTGTGTTAGAGCAACTAAGCAAATGAAGAGAATCTAAGGCCACAGATGCTGAAAAGCTTCTTTCTCAGTGAGAGAAAGCCGCTGAATGCAATTTTAAGAGCAAAATTCAAGTACATGAAAGATGTTTCTTTCTGATGAAAAGACATGTAATTTGCAATGCAGAAGGCAGATTTTCATGAGTTAGAGCTTTTTTGCAGAGAAAGTTATTTTAGACCTTCAATGCTCAGAATCACTGTTTTGGAGCTTCTGAGAGCACTAAAAGCTGTCTGAGAGCACTAAAAGCTGTGTTAGAGCAACTAAGCAAATGAAGTGAATCCAAGGCCACAGATGCTGAAAAGCTTCTTTCTCAGTGAGAGAAAGCTGCTGAATGCAATTTTAAGAGCAAAACTCAAGTACATCAAAGATGTTTCTTTCTGATGAAAAGACATGTAATTTGCAATGCAGAAGGCAGATTTTCATGAGTTAGAGCTTTTTTGCAGAAAAAGTTATTTTAGACCTTCAATACTCAGAATCACTTATTTGGAGCTTCTGAGAGCACTAAAAGCTGTCTGAGAGCACTAAAAGCTGTGTTAGAGCAACTAAGCAAATGAAGAGAATCTAAGGCCACAGATGCTGAAAAGCTTCTTTCTCAGTGAGAGAAAGCTAGTTTAGGCAATTTTTTAAAAAAAGCTCAAGTACATGAAAGATGTTTCTTTCTCATGAAATGAAATGTAATTTGCAATGTAGGAGAAGGATTTTCATGTTTTTGACATATTTGCAGAGAAAGTTATAATAGACCTTGAATGCTCAGAATCACTAGTTTGGAGCTTCTGAGAACAAGAAATGCTGTGTTAGAGCAACTAAGCAAATGAAGAGAATCTAAGGCCACAGATGCTGAAAAGCTTCTTTCTCAGTGAGAGAAAGCCGCTGAATGCAATTTTAGGAGCAAAATTCATGTACATGAAAGATGTTTCTTTCTGATGAAAAGACATGTAATTTGCAATGAAGAAGGCAGATTTTCATGAGTTAGAGCTTTTTTGCAGAGAAAGTTATTTTAGACCTTCAATGCTCAGAATCACTTATTTGGAGCTTCTGAGAGCACTAATAGCTGTCTGAGAGCACTAAAAGCTGTGTTAGAGCAACTAAGCAAATGAAGAGAATCTAAGGCCACAGATGCTGAAAAGCTTCTTTCTCAGTGAGAGAAAGCTAGTTTAGGCAATTTTAAGAAAAAAGCTCAAGTACATGAAAGATTTTTCTTTCTGATGAAAAGACATGTAATTTGCAATGCAGAAGGCAGATTTTCATGAGTTAGAGCTTTTTTGCAGAGAAAGTTATTTTAGACCTTCAATGCTCAGAATCACTGTTTTGGAGCTTCTGAGAGCAGTAAAAGCTGTGTTAGAGCAACTATAAGCAAATGAAGAGAATCCAAGGCCACAGATGCTGAAAAGCTTCTTTCTCAGTGAGAGAAAGCTAGTTTAGGCAATTTTAAGAAAAAAGCTCAAGTACATGAAAGATGTTTCTTTCTGATGAAAAGACATGTAATTTGCAATGCAGAAGGCAGATTTTCATGAGTTAGAGCTTTTTTGCAGAGAAAGTTATTTTAGACCTTCAATGCTCAGAATCACTGTTTTGGAGCTTCTGAGAGCACTAAAAGCTGTCTGAGAGCACTAAAAGCTGTGTTAGAGCAACTAAGCAAATGAAGAGAATCCAAGGCCACAGATGCTGAAAAGCTTCTTTCTCAGTGAGAGAAAGCTAGTTTAGGCAATTTTAAGAAAAAAGCTCAAGTACATGAAAGATGTTTCTTTCTCATGAAATGAATTGTAATTTGCAATGCAGGAGAAGGATTTTCATGTTTTTGACATTTTTACAGAGAAAGTTATTTTAGACCTTCAATGCTCAGAATCACTGTTTTGGAGCTTCTGAGAGCACTAAAAGCTGTCTGAGAGCACTAAAAGCTGTGTTAGAGCAACTAAGCAAATGAAGAGAATCTAAGGCCACAGATGCTGAAAAGCTTCTTTCTCAGTGAGAGAAAGCTATTTTAGGCAATTTTAAGAAAAAAGCTCAAGTACATGAAAGATGTTTCTTTCTCATGAAATGAAATGTAATTTGCAATGTAGGAGAAGGATTTTCATGTTTTTGACATTTTTGCAGAGAAAGTTATAATAGAGCTTGAATGCTCAGAATCACTAGTTTGGAGCTTCTGAGAACAAGAAATGCTGTGTTAGAGCAACTAAGCAAATGAAGAGAATCTAAGGCCACAGATGCTGAAAAGCTTCTTTCTCAGTGAGAGAAAGCTAGTTTAGGCAATTTTAAGAAAAAAGCTCAAGTACATGAAAGATGTTTCTTTCTGATGAAAAGACATGTAATTTGCAATGCAGAAGGCAGATTTTCATGAGTTAGAGCTTTTTTGCAGAGAAAGTTATTTTAGACCTTCAATGCTCAGAATCACTGTTTTGGAGCTTCTGAGAGCACTAAAAGCACTAAAAGCTGTGTTAGAGCAACTAAGCAAATGAAGAGAATCTAAGGCCACAGATGCTGAAAAGCTTCTTTCTCAGTGAGAGAAAGCTGCTGAATGCAATTTTAAGAGCAAAACTCAAGTACATCAAAGATGTTTCTTTCTGATGAAAAGACATGTAATTTGCAATGCAGAAGGCAGATTTTCATGAGTTAGAGCTTTTTTGCAGAAAAAGTTATTTTAGACCTTCAATACTCAGAATCACTTATTTGGAGCTTCTGAGAGCACTAAAAGCTGTCTGAGAGCACTAAAAGCTGTGTTAGAGCAACTAAGCAAATGAAGAGAATCTAAGGCCACAGATGCTGAAAAGCTTCTTTCTCAGTGAGAGAAAGCTAGTTTAGGCAATTTTAAGAAAAAAGCTCAAGTACATGAAAGATGTTTCTTTCTGATGAAAAGACATGTAATTTGCAATGCAGAAGGCAGATTTTCATGAGTTAGAGCTTTTTTGCAGAGAAAGTTATTTTAGACCTTCAATGCTCAGAATCACTGTTTTGGAGCTTCTGAGAGCACTAAAAGCTGTCTGAGAGCACTAAAAGCTGTGTTAGAGCAACTAAGCAAATGAAGAGAATCCAAGGCCACAGATGCTGAAAAGCTTCTTTCTCAGTGAGAGAAAGCTAGTTTAGGCAATTTTAAGAAAAAAGCTCAAGTACATGAAAGATGTTTCTTTCTCATGAAATGAATTGTAATTTGCAATGCAGGAGAAGGATTTTCATGTTTTTGACATTTTTACAGAGAAAGTTATTTTAGACCTTCAATGCTCAGAATCACTGTTTTGGAGCTTCTGAGAGCACTAAAAGCTGTCTGAGAGCACTAAAAGCTGTGTTAGAGCAACTAAGCAAATGAAGAGAATCTAAGGCCACAGATGCTGAAAAGCTTCTTTCTCAGTGAGAGAAAGCTATTTTAGGCAATTTTAAGAAAAAAGCTCAAGTACATGAAAGATGTTTCTTTCTCATGAAATGAAATGTAATTTGCAATGTAGGAGAAGGATTTTCATGTTTTTGACATTTTTGCAGAGAAAGTTATAATAGAGCTTGAATGCTCAGAATCACTAGTTTGGAGCTTCTGAGAACAAGAAATGCTGTGTTAGAGCAACTAAGCAAATGAAGAGAATCTAAGGCCACAGATGCTGAAAAGCTTCTTTCTCAGTGAGAGAAAGCTAGTTTAGGCAATTTTAAGAAAAAAGCTCAAGTACATGAAAGATGTTTCTTTCTGATGAAAAGACATGTAATTTGCAATGCAGAAGGCAGATTTTCATGAGTTAGAGCTTTTTTGCAGAGAAAGTTATTTTAGACCTTCAATGCTCAGAATCACTGTTTTGGAGCTTCTGAGAGCACTAAAAGCACTAAAAGCTGTGTTAGAGCAACTAAGCAAATGAAGAGAATCTAAGGCCACAGATGCTGAAAAGCTTCTTTCTCAGTGAGAGAAAGCTGCTGAATGCAATTTTAAGAGCAAAACTCAAGTACATCAAAGATGTTTCTTTCTGATGAAAAGACATGTAATTTGCAATGCAGAAGGCAGATTTTCATGAGTTAGAGCTTTTTTGCAGAAAAAGTTATTTTAGACCTTCAATACTCAGAATCACTTATTTGGAGCTTCTGAGAGCACTAAAAGCTGTCTGAGAGCACTAAAAGCTGTGTTAGAGCAACTAAGCAAATGAAGAGAATCTAAGGCCACAGATGCTGAAAAGCTTCTTTCTCAGTGAGAGAAAGCTAGTTTAGGCAATTTTAAGAAAAAAGCTCAAGTACATGAAAGATGTTTATTTCTGATGAAAAGACATGTAATTTGCAATGCAGAAGGCAGATTTTCATGAGTTAGAGCTTTTTTGCAGAGAAACTTATTTTAGACCTTCAATGCTCAGAATCACTGTTTTGGAGCTTCTGAGAGCACTAAAAGCTGTCTGAGAGCACTAAAAGCTGTGTTAGAGCAACTAAGCAAATGAAGAGAATCTAAGGCCACAGATGCTGAAAAGCTTCTTTCTCAGTGAGAGAAAGCTAGTTTAGGCAATTTTAAGAAAAAAGCTCAAGTACATGAAAGATGTTTCTTTCTGATGAAAAGACATGTAATTTGCAATGCAGAAGGCAGATTTTCATGAGTTAGAGCTTTTTTGCAGAGAAAGTTATTTTAGACCTTCAATGCTCAGAATCACTGTTTTGGAGCTTCTGAGAGCACTAAAAGCTGTGTTAGAGCAACTATAAGCAAATGAAGAGAATCCAAGGCCACAGATGCTGAAAAGCTTCTTTCTCAGTGAGAGAAAGCTAGTTTAGGCAATTTTAAGAAAAAAGCTCAAGTACATGAAAGATGTTTCTTTCTCATGAAATGAAATGTAATTTGCAATGCAGGAGAAGGATTTACATGTTTTTGACATTTTTGCAGAGAAAGTTATATTAGAGCTTGAATGCTCAAAATCAATAGTTTGGAGCTTCTGAGAACAAGAAATGCTGTGTTAGAGCAACTAAGCAAATGAAGAGAATCTAAGGCCACAGATGCTGAAAAGCTTCTTTCTCAGTGAGAGAAAGCTGCTGAATGCAATTTTAAGGGCAAAACTCAAGTACATCAAAGATGTTTCTTTCTGATGAAAAGACATGTAATTTGCAATGCAGAAGGCAGATTTTCATGGGTTAGAGCTTTTTTGCAGAGAAACTTATTTTAGACCTTCAATGCTCAGAATCACTGTTTTGGAGCTTCTGAGAGCACTAAAAGCACTAAAAGCTGTGTTAGAGCAACTAAGCAAATGAAGAGAATCTAAGGCCACAGATGCTGAAAAGCTTCTTTCTCAGTGAGAGAAAGCCGCTGAATGCAATTTTAAGAGCAAAATTCAAGTACATGAAAGATGTTTCTTTCTGATGAAAAGACATGTAATTTGCAATGCAGAAGGCAGATTTTCATGAGTTAGAGCTTTTTTGCAGAGAAAGTTATTTTAGACCTTCAATGCTCAGAATCACTGTTTTGGAGCTTCTGAGAGCACTAAAAGCTGTCTGAGAGCACTAAAAGCTGTGTTAGAGCAACTAAGCAAATGAAGTGAATCCAAGGCCACAGATGCTGAAAAGCTTCTTTCTCAGTGAGAGAAAGCTGCTGAATGCAATTTTAAGAGCAAAACTCAAGTACATCAAAGATGTTTCTTTCTGATGAAAAGACATGTAATTTGCAATGCAGAAGGCAGATTTTCATGAGTTAGAGCTTTTTTGCAGAAAAAGTTATTTTAGACCTTCAATACTCAGAATCACTTATTTGGAGCTTCTGAGAGCACTAAAAGCTGTCTGAGAGCACTAAAAGCTGTGTTAGAGCAACTAAGCAAATGAAGAGAATCTAAGGCCACAGATGCTGAAAAGCTTCTTTCTCAGTGAGAGAAAGCTAGTTTAGGCAATTTTAAGAAAAAAGCTCAAGTACATGAAAGATGTTTCTTTCTCATGAAATGAAATGTAATTTGCAATGCAGGAGAAGGATTTACATATTTTTGACATTTTTGCAGAGAAAGTTAAATTAGAGCTTGAATGCTCAGAATCACTAGTTTGGAGCTTCTGAGAACAAGAAATGCTGTGTTAGAGCAACTAAGCAAATGAAGAGAATCTAAGGCCACAGATGCTGAAAAGCTTCTTTCTCAGTGAGAGAAAGCCGCTGAATGCAATTTTAAGAGCAAAATTCAAGTACATGAAAGAAGTTTCTTTCTGATGAAAAGACATGTAATTTGCAATGCAGAAGGCAGATTTTCATGAGTTAGAGCTTTTTTGCAGAAAAAGTTATTTTAGACCTTCAATACTCAGAATCACTTATTTGGAGCTTCTGAGAGCACTAAAAGCTGTCTGAGAGCACTAAAAGCTGTGTTAGAGCAACTAAGCAAATGAAGAGAATCTAAGGCCACAGATGCTGAAAAGCTTCTTTCTCAGTGAGAGAAAGCTAGTTTAGGCAATTTTTTAAAAAAAGCTCAAGTACATGAAAGATGTTTCTTTCTCATGAAATGAAATGTAATTTGCAATGTAGGAGAAGGATTTTCATGTTTTTGACATATTTGCAGAGAAAGTTATAATAGACCTTGAATGCTCAGAATCACTAGTTTGGAGCTTCTGAGAACAAGAAATGCTGTGTTAGAGCAACTAAGCAAATGAAGAGAATCTAAGGCCACAGATGCTGAAAAGCTTCTTTCTCAGTGAGAGAAAGCCGCTGAATGCAATTTTAGGAGCAAAATTCATGTACATGAAAGATGTTTCTTTCTGATGAAAAGACATGTAATTTGCAATGAAGAAGGCAGATTTTCATGAGTTAGAGCTTTTTTGCAGAGAAAGTTATTTTAGACCTTCAATGCTCAGAATCACTTATTTGGAGCTTCTGAGAGCACTAATAGCTGTCTGAGAGCACTAAAAGCTGTGTTAGAGCAACTAAGCAAATGAAGAGAATCTAAGGCCACAGATGCTGAAAAGCTTCTTTCTCAGTGAGAGAAAGCTAGTTTAGGCAATTTTAAGAAAAAAGCTCAAGTACATGAAAGATGTTTCTTTCTGATGAAAAGACATGTAATTTGCAATGCAGAAGGCAGATTTTCATGAGTTAGAGCTTTTTTGCAGAGAAAGTTATTTTAGACCTTCAATGCTCAGAATCACTGTTTTGGAGCTTCTGAGAGCAGTAAAAGCTGTGTTAGAGCAACTATAAGCAAATGAAGAGAATCCAAGGCCACAGATGCTGAAAAGCTTCTTTCTCAGTGAGAGAAAGCTAGTTTAGGCAATTTTAAGAAAAAAGCTCAAGTACATGAAAGATGTTTCTTTCTGATGAAAAGACATGTAATTTGCAATGCAGAAGGCAGATTTTCATGAGTTAGAGCTTTTTTGCAGAGAAAGTTATTTTAGACCTTCAATGCTCAGAATCACTGTTTTGGAGCTTCTGAGAGCAGTAAAAGCTGTGTTAGAGCAACTATAAGCAAATGAAGAGAATCCAAGGCCACAGATGCTGAAAAGCTTCTTTCTCAGTGAGAGAAAGCTAGTTTAGGCAATTTTAAGAAAAAAGCTCAAGTACATGAAAGATGTTTCTTTCTCATGAAATGAATTGTAATTTGCAATGCAGGAGAAGGATTTTCATTTTTTTGACATTTTTGCAGAGAAAGTTATAATAGAGCTTGAATGCTCAGAATCACTAGTTTGGAGCTTCTGAGAACAAGAAATGCTGTGTTAGAGCAACTAAGCAAATGAAGAGAATCTAAGGCCACAGATGCTGAAAAGCTTCTTTCTCAGTGAGAGAAAGCTAGTTTAGGCAATTTTAAGAAAAAAGCTCAAGTACATGAAAGATGTTTCTTTCTGATGAAAAGACATGTAATTTGCAATGCAGAAGGCAGATTTTCATGAGTTAGAGCTTTTTTGCAGAGAAAGTTATTTTAGACCTTCAATGCTCAGAATCACTGTTTTGGAGCTTCTGTGAGCACTAAAAGCTGTCTGAGAGCACTAAAAGCTGTGTTAGAGCAACTAAGCAAATGAAGAGAATCTAAGGCCACAGATGCTGAAAAGCTTCTTTCTCAGTGAGAGAAAGCTAGTTTAGGCAATTTTAAGAAAAAAGCTCAAGTACATGAAAGATGTTTCTTTCTGATGAAAAGACATGTAATTTGCAATGCAGAAGGCAGATTTTCATGAGTTAGAGCTTTTTTGCAGAGAAAGTTATTTTAGACCTTCAATGCTCAGAATCACTGTTTTGGAGCTTCTGAGAGCACTAAAAGCACTAAAAGCTGTGTTAGAGCAACTAAGCAAATGAAGAGAATCTAAGGCCACAGATGCTGAAAAGCTTCTTTCTCAGTGAGAGAAAGCTAGTTTAGGCAATTTTAAGAAAAAAGCTCAAGTACATGAAAGATGTTTCTTTCTGATGAAAAGACATGTAATTTGCAATGCAGAAGGCAGATTTTCATGGGTTAGAGCTTTTTTGCAGAGAAAGTTATTTTAGACCTTCAATGCTCAGAATCACTGTTTTGGAGCTTCTGAGAGCACTAAAAGCTGTCTGGGAGCACTAAAAGCTGTGTTAGAGCAACTAAGCAAATGAAGAGAATCCAAGGCCACAGATGCTGAAAAGCTTCTTTCTCAGTGAGAGAAAGCTGCTGAATGCAATTTTAAGGGCAAAACTCAAGTACATCAAAGATGTTTCTTTCTGATGAAAAGACATGTAATTTGCAATGCAGAAGGCAGATTTTCATGAGTTAGAGCTTTTTTGCAGAGAAACTTATTTTAGACCTTCAATGCTCAGAATCACTGTTTTGGAGCTTCTGAGAGCACTAAAAGCACTAAAAGCTGTGTTAGAGCAACTAAGCAAATGAAGAGAATCTAAGGCCACAGATGCTGAAAAGCTTCTTTCTCAGTGAGAGAAAGCCGCTGAATGCAATTTTAAGAGCAAAATTCAAGTACATGAAAGATGTTTCTTTCTGATGAAAAGACATGTAATTTGCAATGCAGAAGGCAGATTTTCATGAGTTAGAGCTTTTTTGCAGAGAAAGTTATTTTAGACCTTCAATGCTCAGAATCACTGTTTTGGAGCTTCTGAGAGCACTAAAAGCTGTCTGAGAGCACTAAAAGCTGTGTTAGAGCAACTAAGCAAATGAAGTGAATCCAAGGCCACAGATGCTGAAAAGCTTCTTTCTCAGTGAGAGAAAGCTGCTGAATGCAATTTTAAGAGCAAAACTCAAGTACATCAAAGATGTTTCTTTCTGATGAAAAGACATGTAATTTGCAATGCAGAAGGCAGATTTTCATGAGTTAGAGCTTTTTTGCAGAAAAAGTTATTTTAGACCTTCAATACTCAGAATCACTGATTTGGAGCTTCTGAGAGCACTAAAAGCTGTCTGAGAGCACTAAAAGCTGTGTTAGAGCAACTAAGCAAATGAAGAGAATCTAAGGCCACAGATGCTGAAAAGCTTCTTTCTCAGTGAGAGAAAGCTAGTTTAGGCAATTTTAAGAAAAAAGCTCAAGTACATGAAAGATGTTTCTTTCTCATGAAATGAAATGTAATTTGCAATGCAGGAGAAGGATTTACATATTTTTGACATTTTTGCAGAGAAAGTTAAATTAGAGCTTGAATGCTCAGAATCACTAGTTTGGAGCTTCTGAGAACAAGAAATGCTGTGTTAGAGCAACTAAGCAAATGAAGAGAATCTAAGGCCACAGATGCTGAAAAGCTTCTTTCTCAGTGAGAGAAAGCCGCTGAATGCAATTTTAAGAGCAAAATTCAAGTACATGAAAGAAGTTTCTTTCTGATGAAAAGACATGTAATTTGCAATGCAGAAGGCAGATTTTCATGAGTTAGAGCTTTTTTGCAGAAAAAGTTATTTTAGACCTTCAATACTCAGAATCACTTATTTGGAGCTTCTGAGAGCACTAAAAGCTGTCTGAGAGCACTAAAAGCTGTGTTAGAGCAACTAAGCAAATGAAGAGAATCTAAGGCCACAGATGCTGAAAAGCTTCTTTCTCAGTGAGAGAAAGCTAGTTTAGGCAATTTTTTAAAAAAAGCTCAAGTACATGAAAGATGTTTCTTTCTCATGAAATGAAATGTAATTTGCAATGTAGGAGAAGGATTTTCATGTTTTTGACATATTTGCAGAGAAAGTTATAATAGACCTTGAATGCTCAGAATCACTAGTTTGGAGCTTCTGAGAACAAGAAATGCTGTGTTAGAGCAACTAAGCAAATGAAGAGAATCTAAGGCCACAGATGCTGAAAAGCTTCTTTCTCAGTGAGAGAAAGCCGCTGAATGCAATTTTAGGAGCAAAATTCATGTACATGAAAGATGTTTCTTTCTGATGAAAAGACATGTAATTTGCAATGAAGAAGGCAGATTTTCATGAGTTAGAGCTTTTTTGCAGAGAAAGTTATTTTAGACCTTCAATGCTCAGAATCACTTATTTGGAGCTTCTGAGAGCACTAATAGCTGTCTGAGAGCACTAAAAGCTGTGTTAGAGCAACTAAGCAAATGAAGAGAATCTAAGGCCACAGATGCTGAAAAGCTTCTTTCTCAGTGAGAGAAAGCTAGTTTAGGCAATTTTAAGAAAAAAGCTCAAGTACATGAAAGATTTTTCTTTCTGATGAAAAGACATGTAATTTGCAATGCAGAAGGCAGATTTTCATGAGTTAGAGCTTTTTTGCAGAGAAAGTTATTTTAGACCTTCAATGCTCAGAATCACTGTTTTGGAGCTTCTGAGAGCAGTAAAAGCTGTGTTAGAGCAACTATAAGCAAATGAAGAGAATCCAAGGCCACAGATGCTGAAAAGCTTCTTTCTCAGTGAGAGAAAGCTAGTTTAGGCAATTTTAAGAAAAAAGCTCAAGTACATGAAAGATGTTTCTTTCTGATGAAAAGACATGTAATTTGCAATGCAGAAGGCAGATTTTCATGAGTTAGAGCTTTTTTGCAGAGAAAGTTATTTTAGACCTTCAATGCTCAGAATCACTGTTTTGGAGCTTCTGAGAGCACTAAAAGCTGTCTGAGAGCACTAAAAGCTGTGTTAGAGCAACTAAGCAAATGAAGAGAATCCAAGGCCACAGATGCTGAAAAGCTTCTTTCTCAGTGAGAGAAAGCTAGTTTAGGCAATTTTAAGAAAAAAGCTCAAGTACATGAAAGATGTTTCTTTCTCATGAAATGAATTGTAATTTGCAATGCAGGAGAAGGATTTTCATGTTTTTGACATTTTTACAGAGAAAGTTATTTTAGACCTTCAATGCTCAGAATCACTGTTTTGGAGCTTCTGAGAGCACTAAAAGCTGTCTGAGAGCACTAAAAGCTGTGTTAGAGCAACTAAGCAAATGAAGAGAATCTAAGGCCACAGATGCTGAAAAGCTTCTTTCTCAGTGAGAGAAAGCTATTTTAGGCAATTTTAAGAAAAAAGCTCAAGTACATGAAAGATGTTTCTTTCTCATGAAATGAAATGTAATTTGCAATGTAGGAGAAGGATTTTCATGTTTTTGACATTTTTGCAGAGAAAGTTATAATAGAGCTTGAATGCTCAGAATCACTAGTTTGGAGCTTCTGAGAACAAGAAATGCTGTGTTAGAGCAACTAAGCAAATGAAGAGAATCTAAGGCCACAGATGCTGAAAAGCTTCTTTCTCAGTGAGAGAAAGCTAGTTTAGGCAATTTTAAGAAAAAAGCTCAAGTACATGAAAGATGTTTCTTTCTGATGAAAAGACATGTAATTTGCAATGCAGAAGGCAGATTTTCATGAGTTAGAGCTTTTTTGCAGAGAAAGTTATTTTAGACCTTCAATGCTCAGAATCACTGTTTTGGAGCTTCTGTGAGCACTAAAAGCTGTCTGAGAGCACTAAAAGCTGTGTTAGAGCAACTAAGCAAATGAAGAGAATCTAAGGCCACAGATGCTGAAAAGCTTCTTTCTCAGTGAGAGAAAGCTAGTTTAGGCAATTTTAAGAAAAAAGCTCAAGTACATGAAAGATTTTTCTTTCTGATGAAAAGACATGTAATTTGCAATGCAGAAGGCAGATTTTCATGAGTTAGAGCTTTTTTGCAGAGAAAGTTATTTTAGACCTTCAATGCTCAGAATCACTGTTTTGGAGCTTCTGAGAGCAGTAAAAGCTGTGTTAGAGCAACTATAAGCAAATGAAGAGAATCCAAGGCCACAGATGCTGAAAAGCTTCTTTCTCAGTGAGAGAAAGCTAGTTTAGGCAATTTTAAGAAAAAAGCTCAAGTACATGAAAGATGTTTCTTTCTGATGAAAAGACATGTAATTTGCAATGCAGAAGGCAGATTTTCATGAGTTAGAGCTTTTTTGCAGAGAAAGTTATTTTAGACCTTCAATGCTCAGAATCACTGTTTTGGAGCTTCTGAGAGCACTAAAAGCTGTCTGAGAGCACTAAAAGCTGTGTTAGAGCAACTAAGCAAATGAAGAGAATCCAAGGCCACAGATGCTGAAAAGCTTCTTTCTCAGTGAGAGAAAGCTAGTTTAGGCAATTTTAAGAAAAAAGCTCAAGTACATGAAAGATGTTTCTTTCTCATGAAATGAATTGTAATTTGCAATGCAGGAGAAGGATTTTCATGTTTTTGACATTTTTACAGAGAAAGTTATTTTAGACCTTCAATGCTCAGAATCACTGTTTTGGAGCTTCTGAGAGCACTAAAAGCTGTCTGAGAGCACTAAAAGCTGTGTTAGAGCAACTAAGCAAATGAAGAGAATCTAAGGCCACAGATGCTGAAAAGCTTCTTTCTCAGTGAGAGAAAGCTATTTTAGGCAATTTTAAGAAAAAAGCTCAAGTACATGAAAGATGTTTCTTTCTCATGAAATGAAATGTAATTTGCAATGTAGGAGAAGGATTTTCATGTTTTTGACATTTTTGCAGAGAAAGTTATAATAGAGCTTGAATGCTCAGAATCACTAGTTTGGAGCTTCTGAGAACAAGAAATGCTGTGTTAGAGCAACTAAGCAAATGAAGAGAATCTAAGGCCACAGATGCTGAAAAGCTTCTTTCTCAGTGAGAGAAAGCTAGTTTAGGCAATTTTAAGAAAAAAGCTCAAGTACATGAAAGATGTTTCTTTCTGATGAAAAGACATGTAATTTGCAATGCAGAAGGCAGATTTTCATGAGTTAGAGCTTTTTTGCAGAGAAAGTTATTTTAGACCTTCAATGCTCAGAATCACTGTTTTGGAGCTTCTGAGAGCACTAAAAGCACTAAAAGCTGTGTTAGAGCAACTAAGCAAATGAAGAGAATCTAAGGCCACAGATGCTGAAAAGCTTCTTTCTCAGTGAGAGAAAGCTGCTGAATGCAATTTTAAGAGCAAAACTCAAGTACATCAAAGATGTTTCTTTCTGATGAAAAGACATGTAATTTGCAATGCAGAAGGCAGATTTTCATGAGTTAGAGCTTTTTTGCAGAAAAAGTTATTTTAGACCTTCAATACTCAGAATCACTTATTTGGAGCTTCTGAGAGCACTAAAAGCTGTCTGAGAGCACTAAAAGCTGTGTTAGAGCAACTAAGCAAATGAAGAGAATCTAAGGCCACAGATGCTGAAAAGCTTCTTTCTCAGTGAGAGAAAGCTAGTTTAGGCAATTTTAAGAAAAAAGCTCAAGTACATGAAAGATGTTTATTTCTGATGAAAAGACATGTAATTTGCAATGCAGAAGGCAGATTTTCATGAGTTAGAGCTTTTTTGCAGAGAAACTTATTTTAGACCTTCAATGCTCAGAATCACTGTTTTGGAGCTTCTGAGAGCACTAAAAGCTGTCTGAGAGCACTAAAAGCTGTGTTAGAGCAACTAAGCAAATGAAGAGAATCTAAGGCCACAGATGCTGAAAAGCTTCTTTCTCAGTGAGAGAAAGCTAGTTTAGGCAATTTTAAGAAAAAAGCTCAAGTACATGAAAGATGTTTCTTTCTGATGAAAAGACATGTAATTTGCAATGCAGAAGGCAGATTTTCATGAGTTAGAGCTTTTTTGCAGAGAAAGTTATTTTAGACCTTCAATGCTCAGAATCACTGTTTTGGAGCTTCTGAGAGCACTAAAAGCTGTGTTAGAGCAACTATAAGCAAATGAAGAGAATCCAAGGCCACAGATGCTGAAAAGCTTCTTTCTCAGTGAGAGAAAGCTAGTTTAGGCAATTTTAAGAAAAAAGCTCAAGTACATGAAAGATGTTTCTTTCTCATGAAATGAAATGTAATTTGCAATGCAGGAGAAGGATTTACATGTTTTTGACATTTTTGCAGAGAAAGTTATATTAGAGCTTGAATGCTCAAAATCAATAGTTTGGAGCTTCTGAGAACAAGAAATGCTGTGTTAGAGCAACTAAGCAAATGAAGAGAATCTAAGGCCACAGATGCTGAAAAGCTTCTTTCTCAGTGAGAGAAAGCTGCTGAATGCAATTTTAAGGGCAAAACTCAAGTACATCAAAGATGTTTCTTTCTGATGAAAAGACATGTAATTTGCAATGCAGAAGGCAGATTTTCATGAGTTAGAGCTTTTTTGCAGAGAAACTTATTTTAGACCTTCAATGCTCAGAATCACTGTTTTGGAGCTTCTGAGAGCACTAAAAGCACTAAAAGCTGTGTTAGAGCAACTAAGCAAATGAAGAGAATCTAAGGCCACAGATGCTGAAAAGCTTCTTTCTCAGTGAGAGAAAGCCGCTGAATGCAATTTTAAGAGCAAAATTCAAGTACATGAAAGATGTTTCTTTCTGATGAAAAGACATGTAATTTGCAATGCAGAAGGCAGATTTTCATGAGTTAGAGCTTTTTTGCAGAGAAAGTTATTTTAGACCTTCAATGCTCAGAATCACTGTTTTGGAGCTTCTGAGAGCACTAAAAGCTGTCTGAGAGCACTAAAAGCTGTGTTAGAGCAACTAAGCAAATGAAGTGAATCCAAGGCCACAGATGCTGAAAAGCTTCTTTCTCAGTGAGAGAAAGCTGCTGAATGCAATTTTAAGAGCAAAACTCAAGTACATCAAAGATGTTTCTTTCTGATGAAAAGACATGTAATTTGCAATGCAGAAGGCAGATTTTCATGAGTTAGAGCTTTTTTGCAGAAAAAGTTATTTTAGACCTTCAATACTCAGAATCACTTATTTGGAGCTTCTGAGAGCACTAAAAGCTGTCTGAGAGCACTAAAAGCTGTGTTAGAGCAACTAAGCAAATGAAGAGAATCTAAGGCCACAGATGCTGAAAAGCTTCTTTCTCAGTGAGAGAAAGCTAGTTTAGGCAATTTTAAGAAAAAAGCTCAAGTACATGAAAGATGTTTCTTTCTCATGAAATGAAATGTAATTTGCAATGCAGGAGAAGGATTTACATATTTTTGACATTTTTGCAGAGAAAGTTAAATTAGAGCTTGAATGCTCAGAATCACTAGTTTGGAGCTTCTGAGAACAAGAAATGCTGTGTTAGAGCAACTAAGCAAATGAAGAGAATCTAAGGCCACAGATGCTGAAAAGCTTCTTTCTCAGTGAGAGAAAGCCGCTGAATGCAATTTTAAGAGCAAAATTCAAGTACATGAAAGAAGTTTCTTTCTGATGAAAAGACATGTAATTTGCAATGCAGAAGGCAGATTTTCATGAGTTAGAGCTTTTTTGCAGAAAAAGTTATTTTAGACCTTCAATACTCAGAATCACTTATTTGGAGCTTCTGAGAGCACTAAAAGCTGTCTGAGAGCACTAAAAGCTGTGTTAGAGCAACTAAGCAAATGAAGAGAATCTAAGGCCACAGATGCTGAAAAGCTTCTTTCTCAGTGAGAGAAAGCTAGTTTAGGCAATTTTTTAAAAAAAGCTCAAGTACATGAAAGATGTTTCTTTCTCATGAAATGAAATGTAATTTGCAATGTAGGAGAAGGATTTTCATGTTTTTGACATATTTGCAGAGAAAGTTATAATAGACCTTGAATGCTCAGAATCACTAGTTTGGAGCTTCTGAGAACAAGAAATGCTGTGTTAGAGCAACTAAGCAAATGAAGAGAATCTAAGGCCACAGATGCTGAAAAGCTTCTTTCTCAGTGAGAGAAAGCCGCTGAATGCAATTTTAGGAGCAAAATTCATGTACATGAAAGATGTTTCTTTCTGATGAAAAGACATGTAATTTGCAATGAAGAAGGCAGATTTTCATGAGTTAGAGCTTTTTTGCAGAGAAAGTTATTTTAGACCTTCAATGCTCAGAATCACTTATTTGGAGCTTCTGAGAGCACTAATAGCTGTCTGAGAGCACTAAAAGCTGTGTTAGAGCAACTAAGCAAATGAAGAGAATCTAAGGCCACAGATGCTGAAAAGCTTCTTTCTCAGTGAGAGAAAGCTAGTTTAGGCAATTTTAAGAAAAAAGCTCAAGTACATGAAAGATTTTTCTTTCTGATGAAAAGACATGTAATTTGCAATGCAGAAGGCAGATTTTCATGAGTTAGAGCTTTTTTGCAGAGAAAGTTATTTTAGACCTTCAATGCTCAGAATCACTGTTTTGGAGCTTCTGAGAGCAGTAAAAGCTGTGTTAGAGCAACTATAAGCAAATGAAGAGAATCCAAGGCCACAGATGCTGAAAAGCTTCTTTCTCAGTGAGAGAAAGCTAGTTTAGGCAATTTTAAGAAAAAAGCTCAAGTACATGAAAGATGTTTCTTTCTGATGAAAAGACATGTAATTTGCAATGCAGAAGGCAGATTTTCATGAGTTAGAGCTTTTTTGCAGAGAAAGTTATTTTAGACCTTCAATGCTCAGAATCACTGTTTTGGAGCTTCTGAGAGCACTAAAAGCTGTCTGAGAGCACTAAAAGCTGTGTTAGAGCAACTAAGCAAATGAAGAGAATCTAAGGCCACAGATGCTGAAAAGCTTCTTTCTCAGTGAGAGAAAGCTATTTTAGGCAATTTTAAGAAAAAAGCTCAAGTACATGAAAGATGTTTCTTTCTCATGAAATGAAATGTAATTTGCAATGTAGGAGAAGGATTTTCATGTTTTTGACATTTTTGCAGAGAAAGTTATAATAGAGCTTGAATGCTCAGAATCACTAGTTTGGAGCTTCTGAGAACAAGAAATGCTGTGTTAGAGCAACTAAGCAAATGAAGAGAATCTAAGGCCACAGATGCTGAAAAGCTTCTTTCTCAGTGAGAGAAAGCTAGTTTAGGCAATTTTAAGAAAAAAGCTCAAGTACATGAAAGATGTTTCTTTCTGATGAAAAGACATGTAATTTGCAATGCAGAAGGCAGATTTTCATGAGTTAGAGCTTTTTTGCAGAGAAAGTTATTTTAGACCTTCAATGCTCAGAATCACTGTTTTGGAGCTTCTGAGAGCACTAAAAGCACTAAAAGCTGTGTTAGAGCAACTAAGCAAATGAAGAGAATCTAAGGCCACAGATGCTGAAAAGCTTCTTTCTCAGTGAGAGAAAGCTGCTGAATGCAATTTTAAGAGCAAAACTCAAGTACATCAAAGATGTTTCTTTCTGATGAAAAGACATGTAATTTGCAATGCAGAAGGCAGATTTTCATGAGTTAGAGCTTTTTTGCAGAAAAAGTTATTTTAGACCTTCAATACTCAGAATCACTTATTTGGAGCTTCTGAGAGCACTAAAAGCTGTCTGAGAGCACTAAAAGCTGTGTTAGAGCAACTAAGCAAATGAAGAGAATCTAAGGCCACAGATGCTGAAAAGCTTCTTTCTCAGTGAGAGAAAGCTAGTTTAGGCAATTTTAAGAAAAAAGCTCAAGTACATGAAAGATGTTTATTTCTGATGAAAAGACATGTAATTTGCAATGCAGAAGGCAGATTTTCATGAGTTAGAGCTTTTTTGCAGAGAAACTTATTTTAGACCTTCAATGCTCAGAATCACTGTTTTGGAGCTTCTGAGAGCACTAAAAGCTGTCTGAGAGCACTAAAAGCTGTGTTAGAGCAACTAAGCAAATGAAGAGAATCTAAGGCCACAGATGCTGAAAAGCTTCTTTCTCAGTGAGAGAAAGCTAGTTTAGGCAATTTTAAGAAAAAAGCTCAAGTACATGAAAGATGTTTCTTTCTGATGAAAAGACATGTAATTTGCAATGCAGAAGGCAGATTTTCATGAGTTAGAGCTTTTTTGCAGAGAAAGTTATTTTAGACCTTCAATGCTCAGAATCACTGTTTTGGAGCTTCTGAGAGCACTAAAAGCACTAAAAGCTGTGTTAGAGCAACTAAGCAAATGAAGAGAATCTAAGGCCACAGATGCTGAAAAGCTTCTTTCTCAGTGAGAGAAAGCTGCTGAATGCAATTTTAAGAGCAAAACTCAAGTACATCAAAGATGTTTCTTTCTGATGAAAAGACATGTAATTTGCAATGCAGAAGGCAGATTTTCATGAGTTAGAGCTTTTTTGCAGAAAAAGTTATTTTAGACCTTCAATACTCAGAATCACTTATTTGGAGCTTCTGAGAGCACTAAAAGCTGTCTGAGAGCACTAAAAGCTGTGTTAGAGCAACTAAGCAAATGAAGAGAATCTAAGGCCACAGATGCTGAAAAGCTTCTTTCTCAGTGAGAGAAAGCTAGTTTAGGCAATTTTAAGAAAAAAGCTCAAGTACATGAAAGATGTTTATTTCTGATGAAAAGACATGTAATTTGCAATGCAGAAGGCAGATTTTCATGAGTTAGAGCTTTTTTGCAGAGAAACTTATTTTAGACCTTCAATGCTCAGAATCACTGTTTTGGAGCTTCTGAGAGCACTAAAAGCTGTCTGAGAGCACTAAAAGCTGTGTTAGAGCAACTAAGCAAATGAAGAGAATCTAAGGCCACAGATGCTGAAAAGCTTCTTTCTCAGTGAGAGAAAGCTAGTTTAGGCAATTTTAAGAAAAAAGCTCAAGTACATGAAAGATGTTTATTTCTGATGAAAAGACATGTAATTTGCAATGCAGAAGGCAGATTTTCATGAGTTAGAGCTTTTTTGCAGAGAAACTTATTTTAGACCTTCAATGCTCAGAATCACTGTTTTGGAGCTTCTGAGAGCACTAAAAGCTGTCTGAGAGCACTAAAAGCTGTGTTAGAGCAACTAAGCAAATGAAGAGAATCTAAGGCCACAGATGCTGAAAAGCTTCTTTCTCAGTGAGAGAAAGCTAGTTTAGGCAATTTTAAGAAAAAAGCTCAAGTACATGAAAGATGTTTCTTTCTGATGAAAAGACATGTAATTTGCAATGCAGAAGGCAGATTTTCATGAGTTAGAGCTTTTTTGCAGAGAAACTTATTTTAGACCTTCAATGCTCAGAATCACTGTTTTGGAGCTTTTGAGAGCACTAAAAGCTGTCTGAGAGCACTAAAAGCTGTGTTAGAGCAACTAAGCAAATGAAGAGAATCCAAGGCCACAGATGCTGAAAAGCTTCTTTCTCAGTGAGAGAAAGCTAGTTTAGGCAATTTTAAGAAAAAAGCTCAAGTACATGAAAGATGTTTCTTTCTCATGAAATGAAATGTAATTTGAAATGCAGGAGAAGGATTTACATATTTTTGACATTTTTGCAAAGAAAGTTAAATTAGAGCTTGAATGCTCAGAATCACTAGTTTGGAGCTTCTGAGAACAAGAAATGCTGTGTTAGAGCAACTAAGCAAATGAAGAGAATCCAAGGCCACAGATGCTGAAAAGCTTCTTTCTCAGTGAGAGAAAGCTAGTTTAGGCAATTTTAAGAAAAAAGCTCAAGTACATGAAAGATGTTTCTTTCTGATGAAAAGACATGTAATTTGCAATGCAGAAGGCAGATTTTCATGGGTTAGAGCTTTTTTGCAGAGAAAGTTATTTTAGACCTTCAATGCTCAGAATCACTGTTTTGGAGCTTCTGAGAGCACTAAAAGCACTAAAAGCTGTGTTAGAGCACTAAAAGCTGTGTTAGAGCAACTAAGCAAATGAAGTGAATCCAAGGCCACAGATGCTGAAAAGCTTCTTTCTCAGTGAGAGAAAGCTGCTGAATGCAATTTTAATAGCAAAACTCAAGTACATCAAAGATGTTTCTTTCTGATGAAAAGACATGTAATTTGCAATGCAGAAGGCAGATTTTCATGAGTTAGAGCTTTTTTGCAGAAAAAGTTATTTTAGACCTTCAATACTCAGAATCACTTATTTGGAGCTTCTGAGAGCACTAAAAGCTGTCTGAGAGCACTAAAAGCTGTGTTAGAGCAACTAAGCAAATGAAGAGAATCTAAGGCCACAGATGCTGAAAAGCTTCTTTCTCAGTGAGAGAAAGCTAGTTTAGGCAATTTTAAGAAAAAAGCTCAAGTACATGAAAGATGTTTCTTTCTGATGAAAAGACATGTAATTTGCAATGCAGAAGGCAGATTTTCATGAGTTAGAGCTTTTTTGCAGAGAAAGTTATTTTAGACCTTCAATGCTCAGAATCACTGTTTTGGAGCTTCTGTGAGCACTAAAAGCTGTCTGAGAGCACTAAAAGCTGTGTTAGAGCAACTAAGCAAATGAAGAGAATCTAAGGCCACAGATGCTGAAAAGCTTCTTTCTCAGTGAGAGAAAGCTAGTTTAGGCAATTTTAAGAAAAAAGCTCAAGTACATGAAAGATGTTTCTTTCTGATGAAAAGACATGTAATTTGCAATGCAGAAGGCAGATTTTCATGAGTTAGAGCTTTTTTGCAGAGAAAGTTATTTTAGACCTTCAATGCTCAGAATCACTGTTTTGGAGCTTCTGAGAGCACTAAAAGCACTAAAAGCTGTGTTAGAGCAACTAAGCAAATGAAGAGAATCTAAGGCCACAGATGCTGAAAAGCTTCTTTCTCAGTGAGAGAAAGCTGCTGAATGCAATTTTAAGAGCAAAACTCAAGTACATCAAAGATGTTTCTTTCTGATGAAAAGACATGTAATTTGCAATGCAGAAGGCAGATTTTCATGAGTTAGAGCTTTTTTGCAGAAAAAGTTATTTTAGACCTTCAATACTCAGAATCACTTATTTGGAGCTTCTGAGAGCACTAAAAGCTGTCTGAGAGCACTAAAAGCTGTGTTAGAGCAACTAAGCAAATGAAGAGAATCTAAGGCCACAGATGCTGAAAAGCTTCTTTCTCAGTGAGAGAAAGCTAGTTTAGGCAATTTTAAGAAAAAAGCTCAAGTACATGAAAGATGTTTATTTCTGATGAAAAGACATGTAATTTGCAATGCAGAAGGCAGATTTTCATGAGTTAGAGCTTTTTTGCAGAGAAACTTATTTTAGACCTTCAATGCTCAGAATCACTGTTTTGGAGCTTCTGAGAGCACTAAAAGCTGTCTGAGAGCACTAAAAGCTGTGTTAGAGCAACTAAGCAAATGAAGAGAATCTAAGGCCACAGATGCTGAAAAGCTTCTTTCTCAGTGAGAGAAAGCTAGTTTAGGCAATTTTAAGAAAAAAGCTCAAGTACATGAAAGATGTTTCTTTCTGATGAAAAGACATGTAATTTGCAATGCAGAAGGCAGATTTTCATGAGTTAGAGCTTTTTTGCAGAGAAACTTATTTTAGACCTTCAATGCTCAGAATCACTGTTTTGGAGCTTCTTAGAGCACTAAAAGCTGTCTGAGAGCACTAAAAGCTGTCTGAGAGCACTAAAAGCTGTCTGAGAGCACTAAAAGCTGTGTTAGAGCAACTAAGCAAATGAAGAGAATCCAAGGCCACAGATGCTGAAAAGCTTCTTTCTCAGTGAGAGAAAGCTAGTTTAGGCAATTTTAAGAAAAAAGCTCAAGTACATGAAAGATGTTTCTTTCTCATGAAATGAAATGTAATTTGCAATGCAGGAGAAGGATTTACATGTTTTTGACATTTTTGCAGAGAAAGTTATATTAGAGCTTGAATGCTCAAAATCAATAGTTTGGAGCTTCTGAGAACAAGAAATGCTGTGTTAGAGCAACTAAGCAAATGAAGAGAATCTAAGGCCACAGATGCTGAAAAGCTTCTTTCTCAGTGAGAGAAAGCCGCTGAATGCAATTTTAAGAGCAAAATTCAAGTACATGAAAGATGTTTCTTTCTGATGAAAAGACATGTAATTTGCAAAGCAGAAGGCAGATTTTCATGAGTTAGAGCTTTTTTGCAGAGAAACTTAGTTTAGACCTTCAATGCTCAGAATCACTGTTTTGGAGCTTTTGAGAGCACTAAAAGCTGTCTGAGAGCACTAAAAGCTGTGTTAGAGCAACTAAGCAAATGAAGAGAATCCAAGGCCACAGATGCTGAAAAGCTTCTTTCTCAGTGAGAGAAAGCTAGTTTAGGCAATTTTAAGAAAAAAGCTCAAGTACATGAAAGATGTTTCTTTCTCATGAAATTAAATGTAATTTGCAATGCAGGAGAAGGATTTACATATTTTTGACATTTTTGCAAAGAAAGTTAAATTAGAGCTTGAATGCTCAGAATCACTAGTTTGGAGCTTCTGAGAACAAGAAATGCTGTGTTAGAGCAACTAAGCAAATGAAGAGAATCCAAGGCCACAGATGCTGAAAAGCTTCTTTCTCAGTGAGAGAAAGCTAGTTTAGGCAATTTTAAGAAAAAAGCTCAAGTACATGAAAGATGTTTCTTTCTGATGAAAAGACATGTAATTTGCAATGCAGAAGGCAGATTTTCATGGGTTAGAGCTTTTTTGCAGAGAAAGTTATTTTAGACCTTCAATGCTCAGAATCACTGTTTTGGAGCTTCTGAGAGCACTAAAAGCACTAAAAGCTGTGTTAGAGCAACTAAGCAAATGAAGAGAATCTAAGGCCACAGATGCTGAAAAGCTTCTTTCTCAGTGAGAGAAAGCCGCTGAATGCAATTTAAAGAGCAAAATTCAAGTACATGAAAGATGTTTCTTTCTGATGAAAAGACATGTAATTTGCAATGCAGAAGGCAGATTTTCATGAGTTAGAGCTTTTTTGCAGAGAAAGTTATTTTAGACCTTCAATGCTCAGAATCACTGTTTTGGAGCTTCTGAGAGCACTAAAAGCTGTCTGAGAGCACTAAAAGCTGTGTTAGAGCAACTAAGCAAATGAAGTGAATCCAAGGCCACAGATGCTGAAAAGCTTCTTTCTCAGTGAGAGAAAGCTGCTGAATGCAATTTTAATAGCAAAACTCAAGTACATCAAAGATGTTTCTTTCTGATGAAAAGACATGTAATTTGCAAAGCAGAAGGCAGATTTTCATGAGTTAGAGCTTTTTTGCAGAAAAAGTTATTTTAGACCTTCAATACTCAGAATCACTTATTTGGAGCTTCTGAGAGCACTAAAAGCTGTCTGAGAGCACTAAAAGCTGTGTTAGAGCAACTAAGCAAATGAAGAGAATCTAAGGCCACAGATGCTGAAAAGCTTCTTTCTCAGTGAGAGAAAGCTAGTTTAGGCAATTTTAAGAAAAAAGCTCAAGTACATGAAAGATGTTTCTTTCTGATGAAAAGACATGTAATTTGCAATGCAGAAGGCAGATTTTCATGAGTTAGAGCTTTTTTGCAGAGAAAGTTATTTTAGACCTTCAATGCTCAGAATCACTGTTTTGGAGCTTCTTAGAGCACTAAAAGCTGTCTGAGAGCACTAAAAGCTGTGTTAGAGCAACTAAGCAAATGAAGAGAATCCAAGGCCACAGATGCTGAAAAGCTTCTTTCTCAGTGAGAGAAAGCTAGTTTAGGCAATTTTAAGAAAAAAGCTCAAGTACATGAAAGATGTTTCTTTCTCATGAAATGAAATGTAATTTGCAATGCAGGAGAAGGATTTACATATTTTTGACATTTTTGCAGAGAAAGTTAAATTAGAGCTTGAATGCTCAGAATCACTAGTTTGGAGCTTCTGAGAACAAGAAATGCTGTGTTAGAGCAACTAAGCAAATGAAGAGAATCTAACGCCACAGATGCTGAAAAGCTTCTTTCTCAGTGAGAGAAAGCCGCTGAATGCAATTTTAAGAGCAAAATTCAAGTACATGAAAGATGTTTCTTTCTGATGAAAAGACATGTAATTTGCAATGCAAAAGGCAGATTTTCATGAGTTAGAGCTTTTTTGCAGAGAAAGTTATTTTAGACCTTCATTGCTCAGAATCACTGTTTTGGAGCTTCTGAGAGCACTAAAAGCTGTCTGAGAGCACTAAAAGCTGTGTTAGAGCAAAACTAAGCAAATGAAGAGAATCTAAGGCCACAGATGCTGAAAAGCTTCTTTCTCAGTGAGAGAAGGCTAGTTTAGGCAATTTTAAGAAAAAAGCTCAAGTACATGAAAGATGTTTCTTTCTGATGAAAAGACATGTAATTTGCAATGCAGAAGGCAGATTTTCATGGGTTAGAGCTTTTTTGCAGAGAAAGTTATTTTAGACCTTCAATGCTCAGAATCACTGTTTTGGAGCTTCTGAGAGCACTAAAAGCTGTCTGGGAGCACTAAAAGCTGTGTTAGAGCAACTAAGCAAATGAAGAGAATCCAAGGCCACAGATGCTGAAAAGCTTCTTTCTCAGTGAGAGAAAGCTGCTGAATGCAATTTTAAGAGCAAAACTCAAGTACATCAAAGATGTTTCTTTCTGATGAAAAGACATGTAATTTGCAATGCAGAAGGCAGATTTTCATGAGTTAGAGCTTTTTTGCAGAGAAACTTATTTTAGACCTTCAATGCTCAGAATCACTGTTTTGGAGCTTCTGAGAGCACTAAAAGCACTAAAAGCTGTGTTAGAGCAACTAAGCAAATGAAGAGAATCTAAGGCCACAGATGCTGAAAAGCTTCTTTCTCAGTGAGAGAAAGCCGCTGAATGCAATTTTAAGAGCAAAATTCAAGTACATGAAAGATGTTTCTTTCTGATGAAAAGACTTGTAATTTGCAATGCAGAAGGCAGATTTTCATGAGTTAGAGCTTTTTTGCAGAGAAAGTTATTTTAGACCTTCAATGCTCAGAATCACTGTTTTGGAGCTTCTGAGAGCACTAAAAGCTGTCTGAGAGCACTAAAAGCTGTGTTAGAGCAACTAAGCAAATGAAGTGAATCCAAGGCCACAGATGCTGAAAAGCTTCTTTCTCAGTGAGAGAAAGCTGCTGAATGCAATTTTAAGAGCAAAACTCAAGTACATCAAAGATGTTTCTTTCTAATGAAAAGACATGTAATTTGCAATGCAGAAGGCAGATTTTCATGAGTTAGAGCTTTTTTGCAGAGAAAGTTATTTTAGACCTTCAATGCTCAGAATCACTGTTTTGGAGCTTCTTAGAGCACTAAAAGCTGTCTGAGAGCACTAAAAGCTGTGTTAGAGCAACTAAGCAAATGAAGAGAATCCAAGGCCACAGATGCTGAAAAGCTTCTTTCTCAGTGAGAGAAAGCTAGTTTAGGCAATTTTAAGAAAAAAGCTCAAGTACATGAAAGATGTTTCTTTCTCATGAAATGAAATGTAATTTGCAATGCAGGAGAAGGATTTACATATTTTTGACATTTTTGCAGAGAAAGTTAAATTAGAGCTTGAATGCTCAGAATCACTAGTTTGGAGCTTCTGAGAACAAGAAATGCTGTGTTAGAGCAACTAAGCAAATGAAGAGAATCTAAGGCCACAGATGCTGAAAAGCTTCTTTCTCAGTGAGAGAAAGCCGCTGAATGCAATTTTAAGAGCAAAATTCAAGTACATGAAAGATGTTTCTTTCTGATGAAAAGACATGTAATTTGCAATGCAGAAGGCAGATTTTCATGAGTTAGAGCTTTTTTGCAGAAAAAGTTATTTTAGACCTTCAATACTCAGAATCACTTATTTGGAGCTTCTGAGAGCACTAAAAGCTGTGTTAGAGCAACTAAGCAAATGAAGAGAATCTAAGGCCACAGATGCTGAAAAGCTTCTTTCTCAGTGAGAGAAAGCTAGTTTAGGCAATTTTAAAAAAAAAAGCTCAAGTACATGAAAGATGTTTCTTTCTCATGAAATGAAATGTAATTTGCAATGTAGGAGAAGGATTTTCATGTTTTTGACATATTTGCAGAGAAAGTTATAATAGACCTTGAATGCTCAGAATCACTAGTTTGGAGCTTCTGAGAACAAGAAATGCTGTGTTAGAGCAAATAAGCAAATGAAGAGAATCTAAGGCCACAGATGCTGAAAAGCTTCTTTCTCAGTGAGAGAAAGCCGCTGAATGCAATTTTAAGAGCAAAATTCATGTACATGAAAGATGTTTCTTTCTGATGAAAAGACATGTAATTTGCAATGAAGAAGGCAGATTTTCATGAGTTAGAGCTTTTTTGCAGAGAAAGTTATTTTAGACCTTCAATGCTCAGAATCACTTATTTGGAGCTTCTGAGAGCACTAATAGCTGTCTGAGAGCACTAAAAGCTGTGTTAGAGCAACTAAGCAAATGAAGAGAATCTAAGGCCACAGATGCTGAAAAGCTTCTTTCTCAGTGAGAGAAAGCTAGTTTAAGCAATTTTAAGAAAAAAGCTCAAGTACATGAAAGATGTTTCTTTCTGATGAAAAGACATGTAATTTGCAATGCAGAAGGCAGATTTTCATGAGTTAGAGCTTTTTTGCAGAGAAACTTATTTTAGACCTTCAATGCTCAGAATCACTGTTTTGGAGCTTCTTAGAGCACTAAAAGCTGTCTGAGAGCACTAAAAGCTGTGTTAGAGCAACTAAGCAAATGAAGAGAATCCAAGGCCACAGATGCTGAAAAGCTTCTTTCTCAGTGAGAGAAAGCTAGTTTAGGCAATTTTAAGAAAAAAGCTCAAGTACATGAAAGATGTTTCTTTCTCATGAAATGAAATGTAATTTCCAATGCAGGAGAAGGATTTACATATTTTTGACATTTTTGCAAAGAAAGTTAAATTAGAGCTTGAATGCTCAGAATCACTAGTTTGGAACTTCTGAGAACAAGAAATGCTGTGTTAGAGCAACTAAGCAAATGAAGAGAATCCAAGGCCACAGATGCTGAAAAGCTTCTTTCTCAGTGAGAGAAAGCTAGTTTAGGCAATTTTAAGAAAAAAGCTCAAGTACATGAAAGATGTTTCTTTCTGATGAAAAGACATGTAATTTGCAATGCAGAAGGCAGATTTTCATGGGTTAGAGCTTTTTTGCAGAGAAAGTTATTTTAGACCTTCAATGCTCAGAATCACTGTTTTGGAGCTTCTGAGAGCACTAAAAGCACTAAAAGCTGTGTTAGAGCAACTAAGCAAATGAAGAGAATCTAAGGCCACAGATGCTGAAAAGCTTCTTTCTCAGTGAGAGAAAGCCGCTGAATGCAATTTAAAGAGCAAAATTCAAGTACATGAAAGATGTTTCTTTCTGATGAAAAGACATGTAATTTGCAATGCAGAAGGCAGATTTTCATGAGTTAGAGCTTTTTTGCAGAGAAAGTTATTTTAGACCTTCAATGCTCAGAATCACTGTTTTGGAGCTTCTGAGAGCACTAAAAGCTGTCTGAGAGCACTAAAAGCTGTGTTAGAGCAACTAAGCAAATGAAGTGAATCCAAGGCCACAGATGCTGAAAAGCTTCTTTCTCAGTGAGAGAAAGCTGCTGAATGCAATTTTAATAGCAAAACTCAAGTACATGAAAGATGTTTCTTTCTGATGAAAAGACATGTAATTTGCAATGCAGAAGGCAGATTTTCATGAGTTAGAGCTTTTTTGCAGAAAAAGTTATTTTAGACCTTCAATACTCAGAATCACTTATTTGGAGCTTCTGAGAGCACTAAAAGCTGTCTGAGAGCACTAAAAGCTGTGTTAGAGCAACTAAGCAAATGAAGAGAATCTAAGGCCACAGATGCTGAAAAGCTTCTTTCTCTGTGAGAGAAAGCTAGTTTAGGCAATTTTAAGAAAAAAGCTCAAGTACATGAAAGATGTTTCTTTCTCATGAAATGAAATGTAATTTGCAATGCAGGAGAAGGATTTACATATTTTTGACATTTTTGCAGAGAAAGTTAAATTAGAGCTTGAATGCTCAGAATCACTAGTTTGGAGCTTCTGAGAACAAGTAATGCTGTGTTAGAGCAACTAAGCAAATGAAGAGAATCTAAGGCCACAGATGCTGAAAAGCTTCTTTCTCAGTGAGAGAAAGCCGCTGAATGCAATTTTAAGAGCAAAATTCAAGTACATGAAAGATGTTTCTTTCTGATGAAAAGACATGTAATTTGCAATGCAGAAGGCAGATTTTCATGAGTTAGAGCTTTTTTGCAGAAAAAGTTATTTTAGACCTTCAATACTCAGAATCACTTATTTGGAGCTTCTGAGAGCACTAAAAGCTGTCTGAGAGCACTAAAAGCTGTGTTAGAGCAACTAAGCAAATGAAGAGAATCCAAGGCCACAGATGCTGAAAAGCTTCTTTCTCACTGAGAGAAAGCTAGTTTAGGCAATTTTAAGAAAAAAGCTCAAGTACATGAAAGATGTTTCTTTCTCATGAAATGAATTGTAATTTGCAATGCAGGAGAAGGATTTTCATGTTTTTGACATTTTTGCAGAGAAAGTTATAATAGAGCTTGAATGCTCAGAATCACTAGTTTGGAGCTTCTGAGAACAAGAAATGCTGTGTTAGAGCAACTAAGCAAATGAAGAGAATCTAAGGCCACAGATGCTGAAAAGCTTCTTTCTCAGTGAGAGAAAGCCGCTGAATGCAATTTTAGGAGCAAAATTCATGTACATGAAAGATGTTTCTTTCTGATGAAAAGACATGTAATTTGCAATGAAGAAGGCAGATTTTCATGAGTTAGAGCTTTTTTGCAGAGAAAGTTATTTTAGACCTTCAATGCTCAGAATCACTTATTTGGAGCTTCTGAGAGCACTAAAAGCTGTGTTAGAGCAACTATAAGCAAATGAAGAGAATCCAAGGCCACAGATGCTGAAAAGCTTCTTTCTCAGTGAGAGAAAGCTAGTTTAGGCAATTTTAAGAAAAAAGCTCAAGTACATGAAAGATGTTTCTTTCTGATGAAAAGACATGTAATTTGCAATGCAGAAGGCAGATTTTCATGAGTTAGAGCTTTTTTGCAGAGAAACTTATTTTAGACCTTCAATGCTCAGAATCACTGTTTTGGAGCTTCTGAGAGCACTAAAAGCTGTCTGAGAGCACTAAAAGCTGTGTTAGAGCAACTAAGCAAATGAAGAGAATCCAAGGCCACAGATGCTGAAAAGCTTCTTTCTCACTGAGAGAAAGCTAGTTTAGGCAATTTTAAGAAAAAACCTCAAGTACATGAAAGATGTTTCTTTCTCATGAAATGAATTGTAATTTGCAATGCAGGAGAAGGATTTTCATGTTTTTGACATTTTTGCAGAGAAAGTTATAATAGAGCTTGAATGCTCAGAATCACTAGTTTGGAGCTTCTGAGAACAAGAAATGCTGTGTTAGAGCAACTAAGCAAATGAAGAGAATCTAAGGCCACAGATGCTGAAAAGCTTCTTTCTCAGTGAGAGAAAGCTAGTTTAGGCAATTTTAAGAAAAAAGCTCAAGTACATGAAAGATGTTTCTTTCTGATGAAAAGACATGTAATTTGCAATGCAGAAGGCAGATTTTCATGAGTTAGAGCTTTTTTGCAGAGAAAGTTATTTTAGACCTTCAATGCTCAGAATCACTGTTTTGGAGCTTCTGTGAGCACTAAAAGCTGTCTGAGAGCACTAAAAGCTGTGTTAAGTGAAAGTGAAAGTGACGTGACATACAGCCAAGTATGGTGACCCATACTCAGAATTTGTGCTCTGCATTTAACCCATCCAAAGTGCACACACACAGCAGTGAACACACACACACCGTGAACACACACCCGGAGCAGTGGGCAGCCATTTATGCTGCGGCGCCCGGGGAGCAGTTGGGGGTTCGGTGCCTTGCTCAAGGGCACCTCAGTCGTGGTATTGAGGGTGGAGAGAGCGCTGGATAGTCACTCCCCCCACCTACAATCCCTGCCAGCCCGAGACTCGAACTCGCAACCTTTTGATTACGAGTCCGACTCTCTAACCATTAGGCCACGACTTCCCCACGACTTACCCACGACTTAGAGCAACTAAGCAAATGAAGAGAATCTAAGGCCACAGATGCTGAAAAGCTTCTTTCTCAGTGAGAGAAAGCTAGTTTAGGCAATTTTAAGAAAAAAGCTCAAGTACATGAAAGATGTTTCTTTCTCATGAAATGAAATGTAATTTGCAATGCAGGAGAAGGATTTACATATTTTTGACATTTTTGCAAAGAAAGTTAAATTAGAGCTTGAATGCTCAGAATCACTAGTTTGGAGCTTCTGAGAACAAGAAATGCTGTGTTAGAGCAACTAAGCAAATGAAGAGAATCCAAGGCCACAGATGCTGAAAAGCTTCTTTCTCAGTGAGAGAAAGCTAGTTTAGGCAATTTTAAGAAAAAAGCTCAAGTACATGAAAGATGTTTCTTTCTGATGAAAAGACATGTAATTTGCAATGCAGAAGGCAGATTTTCATGGGTTAGAGCTTTTTTGCAGAGAAAGTTATTTTAGACCTTCAATGCTCAGAATCACTGTTTTGGAGCTTCTGAGAGCACTAAAAGCACTAAAAGCTGTGTTAGAGCAACTAAGCAAATGAAGAGAATCTAAGGCCACAGATGCTGAAAAGCTTCTTTCTCAGTGAGAGAAAGCCGCTGAATGCAATTTAAAGAGCAAAATTCAAGTACATGAAAGATGTTTCTTTCTGATGAAAAGACATGTAATTTGCAATGCAGAAGGCAGATTTTCATGAGTTAGAGCTTTTTTGCAGAGAAAGTTATTTTAGACCTTCAATGCTCAGAATCACTGTTTTGGAGCTTCTGAGAGCACTAAAAGCTGTCTGAGAGCACTAAAAGCTGTGTTAGAGCAACTAAGCAAATGAAGTGAATCCAAGGCCACAGATGCTGAAAAGCTTCTTTCTCAGTGAGAGAAAGCTAGTTTAGGCAATTTTAAGAAAAAAGCTCAAGTACATGAAAGATGTTTATTTCTGATGAAAAGACATGTAATTTGCAATGCAGAAGGCAGATTTTCATGAGTTAGAGCTTTTTTGCAGAGAAAGTTATTTTAGACCTTCAATGCTCAGAATCACTGTTTTGGAGCTTCTTAGAGCACTAAAAGCTGTCTGAGAGCACTAAAAGCTGTGTTAGAGCAACTAAGCAAATGAAGAGAATCCAAGGCCACAGATGCTGAAAAGCTTCTTTCTCAGTGAGAGAAAGCTAGTTTAGGCAATTTTAAGAAAAAAGCTCAAGTACATGAAAGATGTTTCTTTCTCATGAAATGAAATGTAATTTGCAATGCAGGAGAAGGATTTACATATTTTTGACATTTTTGCAGAGAAAGTTAAATTAGAGCTTGAATGCTCAGAATCACTAGTTTGGAGCTTCTGAGAACAAGAAATGCTGTGTTAGAGCAACTAAGCAAATGAAGAGAATCTAACGCCACAGATGCTGAAAAGCTTCTTTCTCAGTGAGAGAAAGCCGCTGAATGCAATTTTAAGAGCAAAATTCAAGTACATGAAAGATGTTTCTTTCTGATGAAAAGACATGTAATTTGCAATGCAAAAGGCAGATTTTCATGAGTTAGAGCTTTTTTGCAGAGAAAGTTATTTTAGACCTTCATTGCTCAGAATCACTGTTTTGGAGCTTCTGAGAGCACTAAAAGCTGTCTGAGAGCACTAAAAGCTGTGTTAGAGCAACTAAGCAAATGAAGAGAATCTAAGGCCACAGATGCTGAAAAGCTTCTTTCTCAGTGAGAGAAGGCTAGTTTAGGCAATTTTAAGAAAAAAGCTCAAGTACATGAAAGATGTTTCTTTCTGATGAAAAGACATGTAATTTGCAATGCAGAAGGCAGATTTTCATGGGTTAGAGCTTTTTTGCAGAGAAAGTTATTTTAGACCTTCAATGCTCAGAATCACTGTTTTGGAGCTTCTGAGAGCACTAAAAGCTGTCTGGGAGCACTAAAAGCTGTGTTAGAGCAACTAAGCAAATGAAGAGAATCCAAGGCCACAGATGCTGAAAAGCTTCTTTCTCAGTGAGAGAAAGCTGCTGAATGCAATTTTAAGAGCAAAACTCAAGTACATCAAAGATGTTTCTTTCTGATGAAAAGACATGTAATTTGCAATGCAGAAGGCAAATTTTCATGAGTTAGAGCTTTTTTGCAGAGAAACTTATTTTAGACCTTCAATGCTCAGAATCACTGTTTTGGAGCTTCTTAGAGCACTAAAAGCTGTCTGAGAGCACTAAAAGCTGTGTTAGAGCAACTAAGCAAATGAAGAGAATCCAAGGCCACAGATGCTGAAAAGCTTCTTTCTCAGTGAGAGAAAGCTAGTTTAGGCAATTTTAAGAAAAAAGCTCAAGTACATGAAAGATGTTTCTTTCTGATGAAAAGACATGTAATTTGCAATGCAGAAGGCAGATTTTCATGAGTTAGAGCTTTTTTGCAGAGAAAGTTATTTTAGACCTTCAATGCTCAGAATCACTGTTTTGGAGCTTCTGAGAGCACTAAATGCTGTGTTAGAGCAACTAAGCAATTGAAGAGAATCTAAGGCCACAGATGCTGAAAAGCTTCTTTCTCAGTGAGAGAAAGCTAGTTTAGGCAATTTTAAGAAAAAAGCTCAAGTACATGAAAGATGTTTCTTTCTGATGAAAAGACATGTACTTTGCAATGCAGAAGGCAGATTTTCATGAGTTAGAGCTTTTTTGCAGAGAAACTTATTTTAGACCTTCAATGCTCAGAATCACTGTTTTGGAGCTTCTTAGAGCACTAAAAGCTGTCTGAGAGCACTAAAAGCTGTGTTAGAGCAACTAAGCAAATGAAGAGAATCCAAGGCCACAGATGCTGAAAAGCTTCTTTCTCAGTGAGAGAAAGCTAGTTTAGGCAATTTTAAGAAAAAAGCTCAAGTACATGAAAGATGTTTCTTTCTCATGAAATGAAATGTAATTTGCAATGCAGGAGAAGGATTTACATATTTTTGACATTTTTGCAAAGAAAGTTAAATTAGAGCTTGAATGCTCAGAATCACTAGTTTGGAGCTTCTGAGAACAAGAAATGCTGTGTTAGAGCAACTAAGCAAATGAAGAGAATCCAAGGCCACAGATGCTGAAAAGCTTCTTTCTCAGTGAGAGAAAGCTAGTTTAGGCAATTTTAAGAAAAAAGCTCAAGTACATGAAAGATGTTTCTTTCTGATGAAAAGACATGTAATTTGCAATGCAGAAGGCAGATTTTCATGAGTTAGAGCTTTTTTGCAGAGAAACTTATTTTAGACCTTCAATGCTCAGAATCACTGTTTTGGAGCTTCTGAGAGCACTAAAAGCACTAAAAGCTGTGTTAGAGCAACTAAGCAAATGAAGAGAATCTAAGGCCACAGATGCTGAAAAGCTTCTTTCTCAGTGAGAGAAAGCCGCTGAATGCAATTTTAAGAGCAAAATTCAAGTACATGAAAGATGTTTCTTTCCGATGAAAAGAAATGTAATTTGCAATGCAGAAGGCAGATTTTCATGAGTTAGAGCTTTTTTGCAGAGAAAGTTATTTTAGACCTTCAATGCTCAGAATCACTGTTTTGGAGCTTCTGAGAGCACTAAAAGCTGTCTGAGAGCACTAAAAGCTGTGTTAGAGCAACTAAGCAAATGAAGTGAATCCAAGGCCACAGATGCTGAAAAGCTTCTTTCTCAGTGAGAGAAAGCTGCTGAATGCAATTTTAAGAGCAAAACTCAAGTACATCAAAGATGTTTCTTTCTAATGAAAAGACATGTAATTTGCAATGCAGAAGGCAGATTTTCATGAGTTAGATATTTTTTGCAGAGAAAGTTATTTTAGACCTTCAATGCTCAGAATCACTGTTTTGGAGCTTCTTAGAGCACTAAAAGCTGTCTGAGAGCACTAAAAGCTGTGTTAGAGCAACTAAGCAAATGAAGAGAATCCAAGGCCACAGATGCTGAAAAGCTTCTTTCTCAGTGAGAGAAAGCTAGTTTAGGCAATTTTAAGAAAAAAGCTCAAGTACATGAAAGATGTTTCTTTCTCATGAAATGAAATGTAATTTGCAATGCAGGAGAAGGATTTACATATTTTTGACATTTTTGCAGAGAAATTAAATTAGAGCTTGAATGCTAAGAATCACTAGTTTGGAGCTTCTGAGAACAAGAAATGCTGTGTTAGAGCAACTAAGCAAATGAAGAGAATCTAACGCCACAGATGCTGAAAAGCTTCTTTCTCAGTGAGAGAAAGCCGCTGAATGCAATTTTAAGAGCAAAATTCAAGTACATGAAAGATGTTTCTTTCTGATGAAAAGACATGTAATTTGCAATGCAAAAGGCAGATTTTCATGAGTTAGAGCTTTTTTGCAGAGAAAGTTATTTTAGACCTTCATTGCTCAGAATCACTGTTTTGGAGCTTCTGAGAGCACTAAAAGCTGTCTGAGAGCACTAAAAGCTGTGTTAGAGCAACTAAGCAAATGAAGAGAATCTAAGGCCACAGATGCTGAAAAGCTTCTTTCTCAGTGAGAGAAGGCTAGTTTAGGCAATTTTAAGAAAAAAGCTCAAGTACATGAAAGATGTTTCTTTCTGATGAAAAGACATGTAATTTGCAATGCAGAAGGCAGATTTTCATGGGTTAGAGCTTTTTTGCAGAGAAAGTTATTTTAGACCTTCAATGCTCAGAATCACTGTTTTGGAGCTTCTGAGAGCACTAAAAGCTGTCTGGGAGCACTAAAAGCTGTGTTAGAGCAACTAAGCAAATGAAGAGAATCCAAGGCCACAGATGCTGAAAAGCTTCTTTCTCAGTGAGAGAAAGCTGCTGAATGCAATTTTAAGAGCAAAACTCAAGTACATCAAAGATGTTTCTTTCTGATGAAAAGACATGTAATTTGCAATGCAGAAGGCAGATTTTCATGAGTTAGAGCTTTTTTGCAGAGAAAGTTATTTTAGACCTTCAATGCTCAGAATCACTGTTTTGGAGCTTCTGAGAGCACTAAAAGCTGTCTGAGAGCACTAAAAGCTGTGTTAGAGCAACTAAGCAAATGAAGTGAATCCAAGGCCACAGATGCTGAAAAGCTTCTTTCTCAGTGAGAGAAAGCTGCTGAATGCAATTTTAAGAGCAAAACTCAAGTACATCAAAGATGTTTCTTTCTAATGAAAAGACATGTAATTTGCAATGCAGGAGAAGGATTTACATATTTTTGACATTTTTGCAGAGAAAGTTAAATTAGAGCTTGAATGCTCAGAATCACTAGTTTGGAGCTTCTGAGAACAAGAAATGCTGTGTTAGAGCAACTAAGCAAATGAAGAGAATCTAAGGCCACAGATGCTGAAAAGCTTCTTTCTCAGTGAGAGAAAGCCGCTGAATGCAATTTTAAGAGCAAAATTCAAGTACATGAAAGATGTTTCTTTCTGATGAAAAGACATGTAATTTGCAATGCAGAAGGCAGATTTTCATGAGTTAGAGCTTTTTTGCAGAAAAAGTTATTTTAGACCTTCAATACTCAGAATCACTTATTTGGAGCTTCTGAGAGAACTAAAAGCTGTCTGAGAGCACTAAAAGCTGTGTTAGAGCAACTAAGCAAATGAAGAGAATCTAAGGCCACAGATGCTGAAAAGCTTCTTTCTCAGTGAGAGAAAGCCGCTGAATGCAATTTTAAGAGCAAAATTCATGTACATGAAAGATGTTTCTTTCTGATGAAAAGACATGTAATTTGCAATGAAGAAGGCAGATTTTCATGAGTTAGAGCTTTTTTGCAGAGAAAGTTATTTTAGACCTTCAATGCTCAGAATCACTGTTTTGGAGCTTCTGAGAGCACTAAAAGCTGTGTTAGAGCAACTAAGCAAATGAAGAGAATCTAAGGCCACAGATGCTGAAAAGCTTCTTTCTCAGTGAGAGAAAGCTAGTTTAGGCAATTTTAAGAAAAAAGCTCAAGTACATGAAAGATGTTTCTTTCTGATGAAAAGACATGTAATTTGCAATGCAGAAGGCAGATTTTCATGAGTTAGAGCTTTTTTGCAGAGAAACTTATTTTAGACCTTCAATGCTCAGAATCACTGTTTTAGAGCTTCTTAGAGCACTAAAAGCTGTCTGAGAGCACTAAAAGCTGTGTTAGAGCAACTAAGCAAATGAAGAGAATCCAAGGCCACAGATGCTGAAAAGCTTCTTTCTCAGTGAGAGAAAGCTAGTTTAGGCAATTTTAAGAAAAAAGCTCAAGTACATGAAAGATGTTTCTTTCTCATGAAATGAAATGTAATTTGCAATGCAGGAGAAGGATTTACATATTTTTGACATTTTTGCAAAGAAAGTTAAATTAGAGCTTGAATGCTCAGAATCACTAGTTTGGAGCTTCTGAGAACAAGAAATGCTGTGTTAGAGCAACTAAGCAAATGAAGAGAATCCAAGGCCACAGATGCTGAAAAGCTTCTTTCTCAGTGAGAGAAAGCTAGTTTAGGCAATTTTAAGAAAAAAGCTCAAGTACATGAAAGATGTTTCTTTCTGATGAAAAGACATGTAATTTGCAATGCAGAAGGCAGATTTTCATGGGTTAGAGCTTTTTTGCAGAGAAAGTTATTTTAGACCTTCAATGCTCAGAATCACTGTTTTGGAGCTTCTGAGAGCACTAAAAGCACTAAAAGCTGTGTTAGAGCAACTAAGCAAATGAAGAGAATCTAAGGCCACAGATGCTGAAAAGCTTCTTTCTCAGTGAGAGAAAGCCGCTGAATGCAATTTAAAGAGCAAAATTCAAGTACATGAAAGATGTTTCTTTCTGATGAAAAGACATGTAATTTGCAATGCAGAAGGCAGATTTTCATGAGTTAGAGCTTTTTTGCAGAAAAAGTTATTTTAGACCTTCAATACTCAGAATCACTTATTTGGAGCTTCTGAGAGCACTAAAAGCTGTCTGAGAGCACTAAAAGCTGTGTTAGAGCAACTAAGCAAATGAAGAGAATCTAAGGCCACAGATGCTGAAAAGCTTCTTTCTCAGTGAGAGAAAGCTAGTTTAGGCAATTTTAAGAAAAAAGCTCAAGTACATGAAAGATGTTTATTTCTGATGAAAAGACATGTAATTTGCAACGCAGAAGGCAGATTTTCATGAGTTAGAGCTTTTTTGCAGAGAAAGTTATTTTAGACCTTCAATGCTCAGAATCACTGTTTTGGAGCTTCTTAGAGCACTAAAAGCTGTCTGAGAGCACTAAAAGCTGTGTTAGAGCAACTAAGCAAATGAAGAGAATCCAAGGCCACAGATGCTGAAAAGCTTCTTTCTCAGTGAGAGAAAGCTAGTTTAGGCAATTTTAAGAAAAAAGCTCAAGTACATGAAAGATGTTTCTTTCTCATGAAATGAAATGTAATTTGCAATGCAGGAGAAGGATTTACATATTTTTGACATTTTTGCAGAGAAAGTTAAATTAGAGCTTGAATGCTCAGAATCACTAGTTTGGAGCTTCTGAGAACAAGAAATGCTGTGTTAGAGCAACTAAGCAAATGAAGAGAATCTAAGGCCACAGATGCTGAAAAGCTTCTTTCTCAGTGAGAGAAAGCCGCTGAATGCAATTTTAAGAGCAAAATTCAAGTACATGAAAGATGTTTCTTTCTGATGAAAAGACATGTAATTTGCAATGCAGAAGGCAGATTTTCATGAGTTAGAGATTTTTTGCAGAGAAAGTTATTTTAGACCTTCAATGCTCAGAATCACTGTTTTGGAGCTTCTGAGAGCACTAAAAGCTGTGTTAGAGCAACTAAGCAAATGAAGTGAATCCAAGGCCACAGATGCTGAAAAGCTTCTTTCTCAGTGAGAGAAAGCTGCTGAATGCACTTTTAAGAGCAAAACTCAAGTACATCAAAGATGTTTCTTTCTGATGAAAAGACATGTAATTTGCAATGCAGAAGGCAGATTTTCATGAGTTACAGCTTTTTTGCAGAAAAAGTTATTTTAGACCTTCAATACTCAGAATCACTTATTTGGAAATTCTGAGAGCACTAAAAGCTGTCTGAGAGCACTAAAAGCTGTGTTAGAGCAACTAAGCAAATGAAGAGAATCCAAGGCCACAGATGCTGAAAAGCTTCTTTCTCATCGAGAGAAAGCTAGTTTAGGCAATTTTAAGAAAAAAGCTCAAGTACATGAAAGATGTTTCTTTCTCATGAAATGAAATGTAATTTGCAATGCAGGAAAAGGATTTACATATTTTTGACATTTTTGCAGAGAAAGTTAAATTAGAGCTTGAATGCTCAGAATCACTAGTTTGGAGCTTCTGAGAACAAGAAATGCTGTGATAGAGCAACTAAGCAAATGAAGAGAATCTAAGGCCACAGATGCTGAAAAGCTTCTTTCTCAGTGAGAGAAAGCCGCTGAATGCAATTTTAACAGCAAAATTCATGTACATGTAAGATGTTTCTTTCTGATGAAAAGACATGTAATTTGCAATGCAAAAGGCAGATTTTCATGAGTTAGAGCTTTTTTGCAGAGAAAGTTATTTTAGACCTTCAATGCTCAGAATCACTTATTTGGAGCTTCTGAGAGCACTAAAAGCTGTGTTAGAGCAACTAAGCAAATGAAGAGAATCTAAGGCCACAGATGCTGAAAAGCTTCTTTCTCAGTGAGAGAAAGCTAGTTTAGGCAATTTTAAGAAAAAAGCTCAAGTACATCAAAGATGTTTCTTTCTGATGAAAAGACATGTAATTTGCAATGCAGAAGGCAGATTTTCATGAGTTAGAGCTTTTTTGCAGAAAAAGTTATTTTAGACCTTCAATACTCAGAATCACTTATTTGGAGCTTCTGAGAGCACTAAAAGCTGTCTGAGAGCACTAAAAGCTGTGTTAGAGCAACTAAGCAAATGAAGAGAATCCAAGGCCACAGATGCTGAAAAGCTTCTTTCTCATCGAGAGAAAGCTAGTTTAGGCAATTTTAAGAAAAAAGCTCAAGTACATGAAAGATGTTTCTTTCTCATGAAATGAAATGTAATTTGCAATGCAGGAAAAGGATTTACATATTTTTGACATTTTTGCAGAGAAAGTTAAATTACAGCTTGAATGCTCAGAATCACTAGTTTGGAGCTTCTGAGAACAAGAAATGCTGTGATAGAGCAACTAAGCAAATGAAGAGAATCTAAGGCCACAAATGCTGAAAAGCTTCTTTCTCAGTGAGAGAAAGCCGCTGAATGCAATTTTAACAGCAAAATTCATGTACATGAAAGATGTTTCTTTCTGATGAAAAGACATGTAATTTGCAATGCAAAAGGCAGATTTTCATGAGTTAGAGCTTTTTTGCAGAGAAAGTTATTTTAGACCTTCAATGCTCAGAATCACTGTTTTGGAGCTTCTGAGAGCAGTAAAAGCTGTGTTAGAGCAACTATAAGCAAATGAAGAGAATCCAAGGCCACAGATGCTGAAAAGCTTCTTTCTCAGTGAGAGAAAGCTAGTTTAGGCAATTTTAAGAAAAAAGCTCAAGTACATGAAAGATGTTTCTTTCTCATGAAATGAAATGTAATTTGCAATGTAGGAGAAGGATTTTCATGTTTTTGACATTTTTGCAGAGAAAGTTATATTAGAGCTTGAATGCTCAAAATCAATAGTTTGGAGCTTCTGAGAACAAGAAATGCTGTGTTAGAGCAACTAAGCAAATGAAGAGAATCTAAGGCCACAGATGCTGAAAAGCTTCTTTCTCAGTGAGAGAAAGCCGCTGAATGCAATTTTAACAGCAAAATTCAAGTACATGAAAGATGTTTCTTTCTGATGAAAAGACATGTAATTTGCAAAGCAGAAGGCAGATTTTCATGAGTTAGAGCTTTTTTGCAGAGAAAGTTATTTTAGACCTTCAATGCTCAGAATCACTGTTTTGGAGCTTCTTAGAGCACTAAAAGCTGTCTGAGAGCACTAAAAGCTGTGTTAGAGCAACTAAGCAAATGAAGAGAATCCAAGGCCACAGATGCTGAAAAGCTTCTTTCTCAGTGAGAGAAAGCTATTTTAGGCAATTTTAAGAAAAAATCTCAAGTACATGAAAGATGTTTCTTTCTCATGAAATGAAATGTAATTTGCAATGCAGGAGAAGGATTTTCATGTTTTTGACATTTTTGCAGAGAAAGTTATTTTAGACCTTCAATGCTCAGAATCACTGTTTTGGAGCTTCTGAGAGCACTAAAAGCTGTCTGAGAGCACTAAAAGCTGTGTTAGAGCAACTAAGCAAATTAAGAGAATCTAAGGCCACAGATGCTGAAAAGCTTCTTTCTCAGTGAGAGAAAGCTAGTTTAGGCAATTTTAAGAAAAAAGCTCAAGTACATGAAAGATGTTTCTTTCTCATGAAATGAAATGTAATTTGCAATGTAGGAGAAGGATTTTCATGTTTTTGACATTTTTGCAGAGAAAGTTATAATAGAGCTTGAATGCTCAGAATCACTAGTTTGGAGCTTCTGAGAACAAGAAATGCTGTGTTAGAGCAACTAAGCAAATGAAGAGAATCTAAGGCCACAGATGCTGAAAAGCTTCTTTCTCAGTGAGAGAAAGCTAGTTTAGGCAATTTTAAGAAAAAAGCTCAAGTACATGAAAGATGTTTCTTTCTGATGAAAAGACATGTAATTTGCAATGCAGAAGGCAGATTTTCATGAGTTAGAGCTTTTTTGCAAAGAAACTTATTTTAGACCTTCAATGCTCAGAATCACTGTTTTGGAGCTTCTGAGAGCACTAAAAGCTGTATGAGAGCACTAAAAGCTGTGTTAGAGCAACTAAGCAAATGAAGAGAATCTAAGGCCACAGATGCTGAAAAGCTTCTTTCTCAGTGAGAGAAAGCTAGTTTAGGCAATTTTAAGAAAAAAGCTCAAGTACATGAAAGATGTTTCTTTCTCATGAAATGAAATGTAATTTGCAATGTAGGAGAAGGATTTTCATGTTTTTGACATTTTTGCAGAGAAAGTTATAATAGAGCTTGAATGCTCAGAATTACTAGTTTGGAGCTTCTGAGAACAAGAAATGCTGTGTTAGAGCAACTAAGCAAATGAAGAGAATCTAAGGCCACAGATGCTGAAAAGCTTCTTTCTCAGTGAGAGAAAGCTAGTTTAGGCAATTTTAAGAAAAAGCTCAATTACATGAAAGATGTTTCTTTCTGATGAAAAGACATGTAATTTGCAATGCAGAAGGCAGATTTTCATGAGTTAGAGCTTTTTTGCCGAGAAACTTATTTTAGACCTTCAATGCTCAGAATCACTGTTTTGGAGCTTCTGAGAGCACTAAAAGCACTAAAAGCTGTGTTAGAGCAACTAAGCAAATGAAGAGAATCTAAGGCCACAGATGCTGAAAAGCTTCTTTCTCAGTGAGAGAAAGCCGCTGAATGCAATTTTAAGAGCAAAATTCAAGTACATGAAAGATGTTTCTTTCTGATGAAAAGACATGTAATTTGCAATGCAGAAGGCAGATTTTCATGAGTTAGAGCTTTTTTGCAGAGAAAGTTATTTTAGACCTTCAATGCTCAGAATCACTGTTTTGGAGCTTCTGAGAGCACTAAAAGCTGTCTGAGAGCACTAAAAGCTGTGTTAGAGCAACTAAGCAAATGAAGTGAATCCAAGGCCACAGATGCTGAAAAGCTTCTTTCTCAGTGAGAGAAAGCTGCTGAATGCAATTTTATAAGCAAAACTCAAGTACATCAAAGATGTTTCTTTCTGATGAAAAGACATGTAATTTGCAATGCAGAAGGCAGATTTTCATGAGTTAGAGCTTTTTTGCAGAGAAAGTTATTTTAGACCTTCAATGCTCAGAATCACTGTTTTGGAGCTTCTGAGAGCACTAAAAGCTGTCTGAGAGCACTAAAAGCTGTGTTAGAGCAACTAAGCAAATGAAGTGAATCCAAGGCCACAGATGCTGAAAAGCTTCTTTCTCAGTGAGAGAAAGCTGCTGAATGCAATTTTATAAGCAAAACTCAAGTACATCAAAGATGTTTCTTTCTGATGAAAAGACATGTAATTTGCAATGCAGAAGGCAGATTTTCATGAGTTAGAGCTTTTTTGCAGAGAAAGTTATTTTAGACCTTCAATGCTCAGAATCACTGTTTTGGAGCTTCTGAGAGCACTAAAAGCTGTCTGAGAGCACTAAAAGCTGTGTTAGAGCAACTAAGCAAATGAAGAGAATCCAAGGCCACAGATGCTGAAAAGCTTCTTTCTCATTGAGAGAAAGCTATTTTAGGCAATTTTAAGAAAAAATCTCAAGTACATGAAAGATGTTTCTTTCTCATGAAATGAAATGTAATTTGCAATGCAGGAGAAGGATTTTCATGTTTTTGACATTTTTGCAGAGAAAGTTATTTTAGACCTTCAATGCTCAGAATCACTGTTTTGGAGCTTCTGAGAGCACTAAAAGCTGTCTGAGAGCACTAAAAGCTGTGTTAGAGCAACTAAGCAAATTAAGAGAATCTAAGGCCACAGATGCTGAAAAGCTTCTTTCTCAGTGAGAGAAAGCTAGTTTAGGCAATTTTAAGAAAAAAGCTCAAGTACATGAAAGATGTTTCTTTCTCATGAAATGAAATGTAATTTGCAATGTAGGAGAAGGATTTTCATGTTTTTGACATTTTTGCAGAGAAAGTTATAATAGAGCTTGAATGCTCAGAATCACTAGTTTGGAGCTTCTGAGAACAAGAAATGCTGTGTTAGAGCAACTAAGCAAATGAAGAGAATCTAAGGCCACAGATGCTGAAAAGCTTCTTTCTCAGTGAGAGAAAGCTAGTTTAGGCAATTTTAAGAAAAAAGCTCAAGTACATGAAAGATGTTTCTTTCTGATGAAAAGACATGTAATTTGCAATGCAGAAGGCAGATTTTCATGAGTTAGAGCTTTTTTGCAGAGAAAGTTATTTTAGACCTTCAATGCTCAGAATCACTGTTTTGGAGCTTCTGAGAGCACTAAAAGCTGTCTGAGAGCACTAAAAGCTGTGTTAGAGCAACTAAGCAAATGAAGAGAATCTAAGGCCACAGATGCTGAAAAGCTTCTTTCTCAGTGAGAGAAAGCTAGTTTAGGCAATTTTAAGAAAAAAGCTCAAGTACATGAAAGATGTTTCTTTCTCATGAAATGAAATGTAATTTGCAATGTAGAAGGATTTTCATGTTTTTGACATTTTTGCAGAGAAAGTTATAATAGAGCTTGAATGCTCAGAATCACTAGTTTGGAGCTTCTGAGAACAAGAAATGCTGTGTTAGAGCAACTAAGCAAATGAAGAGAATCTAAGGCCATAGATGCTGAAAAGCTTCTTTCTCAGTGAGAGAAAGCCGCTGAATGCAATTTTAAGAGCAAAATTCAAGTACATGAAAGATGTTTCTTTCTGATGAAAAGACATGTAATTTGCAATGCAGAAGGCAGATTTTCATGAGTTAGAGCTTTTTTGCAGAGAAAGTTATTTTAGACCTTCAATACTCAGAATCACTGTTTTGGAGCTTCTGAGAGCACTAAAAGCTGTCTGAGAGCACTAAAAGCTGTGTTAGAGCAACTAAGCAAATGAAGTGAATCCAAGGCCACAGATGCTGAAAAGCTTCTTTCTCAGTGAGAGAAAGCTGCTGAATGCAATTTTAAGAGCAAAACTCAAGTACATCAAAGATGTTTCTTTCTGATGAAAAGACATGTAATTTGCAATGCAGAAGGCAGATTTTCATGAGTTAGAGATTTTTTGCAGAGAAAGTTATTTTAGACCTTCAATGCTCAGAATCACTGTTTTGGAGCTTCTGAGAGCACTAAAAGCTGTGTTAGAGCAACTAAGCAAATGAAGTGAATCCAAGGCCACAGATGCTGAAAAGCTTCTTTCTCAGTGAGAGAAAGCTGCTGAATGCACTTTTAAGAGCAAAACTCAAGTACATCAAAGATGTTTCTTTCTGATGAAAAGACATGTAATTTGCAATGCAGAAGGCAGATTTTCATGAGTTAGAGCTTTTTTGCAGAAAAAGTTATTTTAGACCTTCAATACTCAGAATCACTTATTTGGAAATTCTGAGAGCACTAAAAGCTGTCTGAGAGCACTAAAAGCTGTGTTAGAGCAACTAAGCAAATGAAGAGAATCTAAGGCCACAGATGCTGAAAAGCTTCTTTCTCAGTGAGAGAAAGCTAGTTTAGGCAATTTTTAAAAAAAAGCTCAAGTACATGAAAGATGTTTCTTTCTCATGAAATGAAATGTAATTTGCAATGTAGGAGAAGGATTTTCATGTTTTTGACATATTTGCAGAGAAAGTTATAATAGACCTTGAATGCTCAGAATCACTAGTTTGGAGCTTCTGAGAACAAGAAATGCTGTGTTAGAGCAACTAAGCAAATGAAGAGAATCTAAGGCCACAGATGCTGAAAAGCTTCTTTCTCAGTGAGAGAAAGCTAGTTTAGGCAATTTTAAGAAAAAAGCTCAAGTACATGAAAGATGTTTCTTTCTGATGAAAAGACATGTAATTTGCAATGCAGAAGGCAGATTTTCATGAGTTAGAGCTTTTTTGCAGAGAAAGATATTTTAGACCTTCAATGCTCAGAATCACTGTTTTGGAGCTTCTGAGAGCACTAAAAGCTGTCTGAGAGCACTAAAAGCTGTGTTAGAGCAACTAAGCAAATGAAGAGAATCCAAGGCCACAGATGCTGAAAAGCTTCTTTCTCATCGAGAGAAAGCTAGTTTAGGCAATTTTAAGAAAAAAGCTCAAGTACATGAAAGATGTTTCTTTCTCATGAAATGAAATGTAATTTGCAATGCAGGAAAAGGATTTACATATTTTTGACATTTTTGCAGAGAAAGTTAAATTAGAGCTTGAATGCTCAGAATCACTAGTTTGGAGCTTCTGAGAACAAGAAATGCTGTGATAGAGCAACTAAGCAAATGAAGAGAATCTAAGGCCACAGATGCTGAAAAGCTTCTTTCTCAGTGAGAGAAAGCCGCTGAATGCAATTTTAACAGCAAAATTCATGTACATGAAAGATGTTTCTTTCTGATGAAAAGACATGTAATTTGCAATGCAAAAGGCAGATTTTCATGAGTTAGAGCTTTTTTGCAGAGAAAGTTATTTTAGACCTTCAATGCTCAGAATCACTGTTTTGGAGCTTCTGAGAGCACTAAAAGCTGTGTTAGAGCAACTAAGCAAATGAAGAGAATCTAAGGCCACAGATGCTGAAAAGCTTCTTTCTCAGTGAGAGAAAGCTAGTTTAGGCAATTTTAAGAAAAAAGCTCAAGTACATCAAAGATGTTTCTTTCTGATGAAAAGACATGTAATTTGCAATGCAGAAGGCAGATTTTCATGAGTTAGAGCTTTTTTGCAGAAAAAGTTATTTTAGACCTTCAATACTCAGAATCACTTATTTGGAGCTTCTGAGAGCACTAAAAGCTGTCTGAGAGCACTAAAAGCTGTGTTAGAGCAACTAAGCAAATGAAGAGAATCTAAGGCCACAGATGCTGAAAAGCTTCTTTCTCAGTGAGAGAAAGCTAGTTTAGGCAATTTTTAAAAAAAAGCTCAAGTACATGAAAGATGTTTCTTTCTCATGAAATGAAATGTAATTTGCAATGTAGGAGAAGGATTTTCATGTTTTTGACATATTTGCAGAGAAAGTTATAATAGACCTTGAATGCTCAGAATCACTAGTTTGGAGCTTCTGAGAACAAGAAATGCTGTGTTAGAGCAACTAAGCAAATGAAGAGAATCTAAGGCCACAGATGCTGAAAAGCTTCTTTCTCAGTGAGAGAAAGCTAGTTTAGGCAATTTTAAGAAAAAAGCTCAAGTACATCAAAGATGTTTCTTTCTGATGAAAAGACATGTAATTTGCAATGCAGAAGGCAGATTTTCATGAGTTAGAGCTTTTTTGCAGAGAAAGATATTTTAGACCTTCAATGCTCAGAATCACTGTTTAGGAGCTTCTGAGAGCACTAAAAGCTGTCTGAGAGCACTAAAAGCTGTGTTAGAGCAACTAAGCAAATGAAGAGAATCCAAGGCCACAGATGCTGAAAAGCTTCTTTCTCATCGAGAGAAAGCTAGTTTAGGCAATTTTAAGAAAAAAGCTCAAGTACATGAAAGATGTTTCTTTCTCATGAAATGAAATGTAATTTGCAATGCAGGAAAAGGATTTACATATTTTTGACATTTTTGCAGAGAAAGTTAAATTAGAGCTTGAATGCTCAGAATCACTAGTTTGGAGCTTCTGAGAACAAGAAATGCTGTGATAGAGCAACTAAGCAAATGAAGAGAATCTAAGGCCACAGATGCTGAAAAGCTTCTTTCTCAGTGAGAGAAAGCCGCTGAATGCAATTTTAACAGCAAAATTCATGTACATGAAAGATGTTTCTTTCTGATGAAAAGACATGTAATTTGCAATGCAAAAGGCAGATTTTCATGAGTTAGAGCTTTTTTGCAGAGAAAGTTATTTTAGACCTTCAATGCTCAGAATCACTGTTTTGGAGCTTCTGAGAGCACTAAAAGCTGTGTTAGAGCAACTAAGCAAATGAAGAGAATCTAAGGCCACAGATGCTGAAAAGCTTCTTTCTCAGTGAGAGAAAGCTAGTTTAGGCAATTTTAAGAAAAAAGCTCAAGTACATGAAAGATGTTTCTTTCTGATGAAAAGACATGTAATTTGCAATGCAGGAGAAGGATTTACATGTTTTTGACATTTTTGCAGAGAAAGTTATATTAGAGCTTGAATGCTCAAAATCAATAGTTTGGAGCTTCTGAGAACAAGAAATGCTGTGTTAGAGCAACTAAGCAAATGAAGAGAATCTAAGGCCACAGATGCTGAAAAGCTTCTTTCTCAGTGAGAGAAAGCCGCTGAATGCAATTTTAAGAGCAAAATTCAAGTACATGAAAGATGTTTCTTTCTGATGAAAAGACATGTAATTTGCAAAGCAGAAGGCAGATTTTCATGAGTTAGAGCTTTTTTGCAGAGAAAGTTATTTTAGACCTTCAATGCTCAGAATCACTGTTTTGGAGCTTCTTAGAGCACTAAAAGCTGTCTGAGAGCACTAAAAGCTGTGTTAGAGCAACTAAGCAAATGAAGAGAATCCAAGGCCACAGATGCTGAAAAGCTTCTTTCTCAGTGAGAGAAAGCTAGTTTAGGCAATTTTAAGAAAAAAGCTCAAGTACATGAAAGATGTTTCTTTCTGATGAAAAGACATGTAATTTGCAATACAGAAGGCAGATTTTCATGAGTTAGAGCTTTTTTGCAGAGAAAGTTATTTTAGACCTTCAATGCTCAGAATCACTGTTTTGGAGCTTCTGAGAGCACTAAAAGCTGTGTTAGAGCAACTAAGCAAATGAAGAGAATCCAAGGCCACAGATGCTGAAAAGCTTCTTTCTCAGTGAGAGAAAGCTATTTTAGGCAATTTTAAGAAAAAATCTCAAGTACATGAAAGATGTTTCTTTCTCATGAAATGAAATGTAATTTGCAATGCAGGAGAAGGATTTTCATGTTTTTGACATTTTTGCAGAGAAAGTTATTTTAGACCTTCAATGCTCAGAATCACTGTTTTGGAGCTTCTGAGAGCACTAAAAGCTGTCTGAGAGCACTAAAAGCTGTGTTAGAGCAACTAAGCAAATGAAGAGAATCTAAGGCCACAGATGCTGAAAAGCTTCTTTCTCAGTGAGAGAAAGCTAGTTTAGGCAATTTTTAAAAAAAAGCTCAAGTACATGAAAGATGTTTCTTTCTCATGAAATGAAATGTAATTTGCAATGTAGGAGAAGGATTTTCATGTTTTTGACATATTTGCAGAGAAAGTTATAATAGACCTTGAATGCTCAGAATCACTAGTTTGGAGCTTCTGAGAACAAGAAATGCTGTGTTAGAGCAACTAAGCAAATGAAGAGAATCTAAGGCCACAGATGCTGAAAAGCTTCTTTCTCAGTGAGAGAAAGCTAGTTTAGGCAATTTTAAGAAAAAAGCTCAAGTACATGAAAGATGTTTCTTTCTGATGAAAAGACATGTAATTTGCAATGCAGAAGGCAGATTTTCATGAGTTAGAGCTTTTTTGCAGAGAAAGTTATTTTAGACCTTCAATGCTCAGAATCACTGTTTTGGAGCTTCTGAGAGCACTAAAAGCTGTCTGAGAGCACTAAAAGCTGTGTTAGAGCAACTAAGCAAATGAAGAGAATCCAAGGCCACAGATGCTGAAAAGCTTCTTTCTCATCGAGAGAAAGCTAGTTTAGGCAATTTTAAGAAAAAAGCTCAAGTACATGAAAGATGTTTCTTTCTCATGAAATGAAATGTAATTTGCAATGCAGGAAAAGGATTTACATATTTTTGACATTTTTGCAGAGAAAGTTAAATTAGAGCTTGAATGCTCAGAATCACTAGTTTGGAGCTTCTGAGAACAAGAAATGCTGTGATAGAGCAACTAAGCAAATGAAGAGAATCTAAGGCCACAGATGCTGAAAAGCTTCTTTCTCAGTGAGAGAAAGCCGCTGAATGCAATTTTAACAGCAAAATTCATGTACATGAAAGATGTTTCTTTCTGATGAAAAGACATGTAATTTGCAATGCAAAAGGCAGATTTTCATGAGTTAGAGCTTTTTTGCAGAGAAAGTTATTTTAGACCTTCAATGCTCAGAATCACTTATTTGGAGCTTCTGAGAGCACTAAAAGCTGTGTTAGAGCAACTAAGCAAATGAAGAGAATCTAAGGCCACAGATGCTGAAAAGCTTCTTTCTCAGTGAGAGAAAGCTAGTTTAGGCAATTTTAAGAAAAAAGCTCAAGTACATCAAAGATGTTTCTTTCTGATGAAAAGACATGTAATTTGCAATGCAGAAGGCAGATTTTCATGAGTTAGAGCTTTTTTGCAGAAAAAGTTATTTTAGACCTTCAATACTCAGAATCACTTATTTGGAGCTTCTGAGAGCACTAAAAGCTGTCTGAGAGCACTAAAAGCTGTGTTAGAGCAACTAAGCAAATGAAGAGAATCTAAGGCCACAGATGCTGAAAAGCTTCTTTCTCAGTGAGAGAAAGCTAGTTTAGGCAATTTTAAGAAAAAAGCTCAAGTACATGAAAGATGTTTCTTTCTGATGAAAAGACATGTAATTTGCAATACAGAAGGCAGATTTTCATGAGTTAGAGCTTTTTTGCAGAGAAAGTTATTTTAGACCTTCAATGCTCAGAATCACTGTTTTGGAGCTTCTGAGAGCACTAAAAGCTGTGTTAGAGCAACTAAGCAAATGAAGAGAATCCAAGGCCACAGATGCTGAAAAGCTTCTTTCTCAGTGAGAGAAAGCTATTTTAGGCAATTTTAAGAAAAAATCTCAAGTACATGAAAGATGTTTCTTTCTCATGAAATGAAATGTAATTTGCAATGCAGGAGAAGGATTTTCATGTTTTTGACATTTTTGCAGAGAAAGTTATAATAGAGCTTGAATGCTCAGAATCACTAGTTTGGAGCTTCTGAGAACACGAAATGCTGTGTTAGAGCAACTAAGCAAATGAAGAGAATCTAAGGCCACAGATGCTGAAAAGCTTCTTTCTCAGTGAGAGAAAGCTAGTTTAGGCAATTTTAAGAAAAAAGCTCAAGTACATGAAAGATGTTTCTTTCTGATGAAAAGACATGTAATTTGCAATGCAGAAGGCAGATTTTCATGAGTTAGAGCTTTTTTGCAGAGAAAGTTATTTTAGACCTTCAATGCTCAGAATCACTGTTTTGGAGCTTCTGAGAGCACTAAAAGCTGTCTGAGAGCACTAAAAGCTGTGTTAGAGCAACTAAGCAAATTAAGAGAATCTAAGGCCACAGATGCTGAAAAGCTTCTTTCTCAGTGAGAGAAAGCTAGTTTAGGCAATTTTAAGAAAAAAGCTCAAGTACATGAAAGATGTTTCTTTCTCATGAAATGAAATGTAATTTGCAATGTAGGAGAAGGATTTTCATGTTTTTGACATTTTTGCAGAGAAAGTTATAATAGAGCTTGAATGCTCAGAATCACTAGTTTGGAGCTTCTGAGAACAAGAAATGCTGTGTTAGAGCAACTAAGCAAATGAAGAGAATCTAAGGCCACAGATGCTGAAAAGCTTCTTTCTCAGTGAGAGAAAGCTAGTTTAGGCAATTTTAAGAAAAAAGCTCAAGTACATGAAAGATGTTTCTTTCTGATGAAAAGACATGTAATTTGCAATGCAGAAGGCAGATTTTCATGAGTTAGAGCTTTTTTGCAGAGAAAGTTATTTTAGACCTTCAATGCTCAGAATCACTGTTTTGGAGCTTCTGAGAGCACTAAAAGCACTAAAAGCTGTGTTAGAGCAACTAAGCAAATGAAGAGAATCTAAGGCCATAGATGCTGAAAAGCTTCTTTCTCAGTGAGAGAAAGCCGCTGAATGCAATTTTAAGAGCAAAATTCAAGTACATGAAAGATGTTTCTTTCTGATGAAAAGACATGTAATTTGCAATGCAGAAGGCAGATTTTCATGAGTTAGAGCTTTTTTGCAGAGAAAGTTATTTTAGACCTTCAATGCTCAGAATCACTGTTTTGGAGCTTCTGAGAGCACTAAAAGCTGTCTGAGAGCACTAAAAGCTGTGTTAGAGCAACTAAGCAAATGAAGTGAATCCAAGGCCACAGATGCTGAAAAGCTTCTTTCTCAGTGAGAGAAAGCTGCTGAATGCAATTTTAAGAGCAAAACTCAAGTACATCAAAGATGTTTCTTTCTGATGAAAAGACATGTAATTTGCAATGCAGAAGGCAGATTTTCATGAGTTAGAGCTTTTTTGCAGAAAAAGTTATTTTAGACCTTCAATACTCAGAATCACTTATTTGGAGCTTCTGAGAGCACTAAAAGCTGTCTGAGAGCACTAAAAGCTGTGTTAGAGCAACTAAGCAAATGAAGAGAATCTAAGGCCACAGATGCTGAAAAGCTTCTTTCTCAGTGAGAGAAAGCTAGTTTAGGCAATTTTAAGAAAAAAGCTCAAGTACATGAAAGATGTTTATTTCTGATGAAAAGACATGTAATTTGCAATGCAGAAGGCAGATTTTCATGAGTTAGAGCTTTTTTGCAGAGAAAGTTATTTTAGACCTTCAATGCTCAGAATCACTGTTTTGGAGCTTCTTAGAGCACTAAAAGCTGTCTGAGAGCACTAAAAGCTGTGTTAGAGCAACTAAGCAAATGAAGAGAATCCAAGGCCACAGATGCTGAAAAGCTTCTTTCTCAGTGAGAGAAAGCTAGTTTAGGCAATTTTAAGAAAAAAGCTCAAGTACATGAAAGATGTTTCTTTCTCATGAAATGAAATGTAATTTGCAATGCAGGAGAAGGATTTACATATTTTTGACATTTTTGCAGAGAAAGTTAAATTAGAGCTTGAATGCTCAGAATCACTAGTTTGGAGCTTCTGAGAACAAGAAATGCTGTGTTAGAGCAACTAAGCAAATGAAGAGAATCTAAGGCCACAGATGCTGAAAAGCTTCTTTCTCAGTGAGAGAAAGCCGCTGAATGCAATTTTAAGAGCAAAATTCAAGTACATGAAAGATGTTTCTTTCTGATGAAAAGACATGTAATTTGCAATGCAGAAGGCAGATTTTCATGAGTTAGAGATTTTTTGCAGAGAAAGTTATTTTAGACCTTCAATGCTCAGAATCACTGTTTTGGAGCTTCTGAGAGCACTAAAAGCTGTGTTAGAGCAACTAAGCAAATGAAGTGAATCTAAGGCCACAGATGCTGAAAAGCTTCTTTCTCAGTGAGAGAAAGCTAGTTTAGGCAATTTTTAAAAAAAAGCTCAAGTACATGAAAGATGTTTCTTTCTCATGAAATGAAATGTACTTTGCAATGTAGGAGAAGGATTTTCATGTTTTTGACATATTTGCAGAGAAAGTTATATTAGAGCTTGAATGCTCAGAATCACTAGTTTGGAGCTTCTGAGAACAAGAAATGCTGTGTTAGAGCAACTAAGCAAATGAAGAGAATCTAAGGCCACAGATGCTGAAAAGCTTCTTTCTCAGTGAGAGAAAGCCGCTGAATGCAATTTTAACAGCAAAATTCATGTACATGAAAGATGTTTCTTTCTGATGAAAAGACATGTAATTTGCAATGCAAAAGGCAGATTTTCATGAGTTAGAGCTTTTTTGCAGAGAAAGTTATTTTAGACCTTCAATGCTCAGAATCACTTATTTGGAGCTTCTGAGAGCACTAAAAGCTGTGTTAGAGCAACTAAGCAAATGAAGAGAATCTAAGGCCACAGATGCTGAAAAGCTTCTTTCTCAGTGAGAGAAAGCTAGTTTAGGCAATTTTAAGAAAAAAGCTCAAGTACATGAAAGATGTTTCTTTCTGATGAAAAGACATGTAATTTGCAATGCAGAAGGCAGATTTTCATGAGTTAGAGCTTTTTTGCAGAGAAACTTATTTTAGACCTTCAATGCTCAGAATCACTGTTTTGGAGCTTCTGAGAGCAGTAAAAGCTGTGTTAGAGCAACTATAAGCAAATGAAGAGAATCCAAGGCCACAGATGCTGAAAAGCTTCTTTCTCAGTGAGAGAAAGCTAGTTTAGGCAATTTTAAGAAAAAAGCTCAAGTACATGAAAGATGTTTCTTTCTCATGAAATGAAATGTAATTTGCAATGCAGGAGAAGGATTTACATGTTTTTGACATTTTTGCAGAGAAAGTTATATTAGAGCTTGAATGCTCAAAATCAATAGTTTGGAGCTTCTGAGAACAAGAAATGCTGTGTTAGAGCAACTAAGCAAATGAAGAGAATCTACGGCCACAGATGCTGAAAAGCTTCTTTCTCAGTGAGAGAAAGCCGCTGAATGCAATTTTAAGAGCAAAATTCAAGTACATGAAAGATGTTTCTTTCTGATGAAAAGACATGTAATTTGCAAAGCAGAAGGCAGATTTTCATGAGTTAGAGCTTTTTTGCAGAGAAACTTATTTTAGACCTTCAATGCTCAGAATCACTGTTTTGGAGCTTCTTAGAGCACTAAAAGCTGTCTGAGAGCACTAAAAGCTGTGTTAGAGCAACTAAGCAAATTAAGAGAATCTAAGGCCACAGATGCTGAAAAGCTTCTTTCTCAGTGAGAGAAAGCTAGTTTAGGCAATTTTAAGAAAAAAGCTCAAGTACATGAAAGATGTTTCTTTCTCATGAAATGAAATGTAATTTGCAATGTAGGAGAAGGATTTTCATGTTTTTGACATTTTTGCAGAGAAAGTTATAATAGAGCTTGAATGCTCAGAATCACTAGTTTGGAGCTTCTGAGAACAAGAAATGCTGTGTTAGAGCAACTAAGCAAATGAAGAGAATCTAAGGCCACAGATGCTGAAAAGCTTCTTTCTCAGTAAGAGAAAGCTAGTTTAGGCAATTTTAAGAAAAAAGCTCAAGTACATGAAAGATGTTTCTTTCTGATGAAAAGACATGTAATTTGCAATGCAGAAGGCAGATTTTCATGAGTTAGAGCTTTTTTGCAGAGAAACTTATTTTAGACCTTCAATGCTCAGAATCACTGTTTTGGAGCTTCTGAGAGCACTAAAAGCACTAAAAGCTGTGTTAGAGCAACTAAGCAAATGAAGAGAATCTAAGGCCATAGATGCTGAAAAGCTTCTTTCTCAGTGAGAGAAAGCCGCTGAATGCAATTTTAAGAGCAAAATTCAAGTACATGAAAGATGTTTCTTTCTGATGAAAAGACATGTAATTTGCAATGCAGAAGGCAGATTTTCATGAGTTAGAGCTTTTTTGCAGAGAAAGTTATTTTAGACCTTCAGTGCTCAGAATCACTGTTTTGGAGCTTCTGAGAGCACTAAAAGCTGTCTGAGAGCACTAAAAGCTGTGTTAGAGCAACTAAGCAAATGAAGAGAATCTAAGGCCACAGATGCTGAAAAGCTTCTTTCTCAGTGAGAGAAAGCTAGTTTAGGCAATTTTAAGAAAAAAGCTCAAGTACATGAAAGATGTTTATTTCTGATGAAAAGACATGTAATTTGCAATGCAGAAGGCAGATTTTCATGAGTTAGAGCTTTTTTGCAGAGAAAGTTATTTTAGACCTTCAATGCTCAGAATCACTGTTTTGGAGCTTCTGAGAGCACTAAAAGCTGTCTGAGAGCACTAAAAGCTGTGTTAGAGCAACTAAGCAAATGAAGAGAATCCAAGGCCACAGATGCTGAAAAGCTTCTTTCTCAGTGAGAGAAAGCTAGTTTAGGCAATTTTAAGAAAAAAGCTCAAGTACATGAAAGATGTTTCTTTCTCATGAAATGAAATGTAATTTGCAATGCAGGAGAAGGATTTACATATTTTTGACATTTTTGCAGAGAAAGTTAAATTAGAGCTTGAATGCTCAGAATCACTAGTTTGGAGCTTCTGAGAACAAGAAATGCTGTGTTAGAGCAACTAAGCAAATGAAGAGAATCTAAGGCCACAGATGCTGAAAAGCTTCTTTCTCAGTGAGAGAAAGCCGCTGAATGCAATTTTAAGAGCAAAATTCAAGTACATGAAAGATGTTTCTTTCTGATGAAAAGACATGTAATTTGCAATGCAGAAGGCAGATTTTCATGAGTTAGAGATTTTTTGCAGAGAAAGTTATTTTAGACCTTCAATGCTCAGAATCACTGTTTTGGAGCTTCTGAGAGCACTAAAAGCTGTGTTAGAGCAACTAAGCAAATGAAGTGAATCCAAGGCCACAGATGCTGAAAAGCTTCTTTCTCAGTGAGAGAAAGCTGCTGAATGCACTTTTAAGAGCAAAACTCAAGTACATCAAAGATGTTTCTTTCTGATGAAAAGACATGTAATTTGCAATGCAGAAGGCAGATTTTCATGAGTTAGAGCTTTTTTGCAGAAAAAGTTATTTTAGACCTTCAATACTCAGAATCACTAGTTTGGAGCTTCTGAGAACAAGAAATGCTGTGTTAGAGCAACTAAGCAAATGAAGAGAATCTAAGGCCACAGATGCTGAAAAGCTTCTTTCTCAGTGAGAGAAAGCTAGTTTAGGCAATTTTAAGAAAAAAGCTCAAGTACATGAAAGATGTTTCTTTCTGATGAAAAGACATGTAATTTGCAATGCAGAAGGCAGATTTTCATGAGTTAGAGCTTTTTTGCAGAGAAAGTTATTTTAGACCTTCAATGCTCAGAATCACTGTTTTGGAGCTTCTGAGAGCACTAATAGCTGTCTGAGAGCACTAAAAGCTGTGTTAGAGCAACTAAGCAAATGAAGAGAATCCAAGGCCACAGATGCTGAAAAGCTTCTTTCTCATCGAGAGAAAGCTAGTTTAGGCAATTTTAAGAAAAAAGCTCAAGTACATGAAAGATGTTTCTTTCTCATGAAATGAAATGTAATTTGCAATGCAGGAAAAGGATTTACATATTTTTGACATTTTTGCAGAGAAAGTTAAATTAGAGCTTGAATGCTCAGAATCACTAGTTTGGAGCTTCTGAGAACAAGAAATGCTGTGATAGAGCAACTAAGCAAATGAAGAGAATCTAAGGCCACAGATGCTGAAAAGCTTCTTTCTCAGTGAGAGAAAGCCGCTGAATGCAATTTTAACAGCAAAATTCATGTACATGAAAGATGTTTCTTTCTGATGAAAAGACATGTAATTTGCAATGAAGAAGGCAGATTTTCATGAGTTAGAGCTTTTTTGCAGAGAAAGTTATTTTAGACCTTCAATGCTCAGAATAACTTATTTGGAGCTTCTGAGAGCACTAAAAGCTGTGTTAGAGCAACTAAGCAAATGAAGAGAATCTAAGGCCACAGATGCTGAAAAGCTTCTTTCTCAGTGAGAGAAAGCCGCTGAATGCAATTTTAAGAGCAAAATTCAAGTACATGAAAGATGTTTCTTTCTGATGAAAAGACATGTAATTTGCAATGCAGAAGGCAGATTTTCATGAGTTAGAGATTTTTTGCAGAGAAAGTTATTTTAGACCTTCAATGCTCAGAATCACTGTTTTGGAGCTTCTGAGAGCACTAAAAGCTGTGTTAGAGCAACTAAGCAAATGAAGTGAATCCAAGGCCACAGATGCTGAAAAGCTTCTTTCTCAGTGAGAGAAAGCTGCTGAATGCACTTTTAAGAGCAAAATTCAAGTACATGAAAGATGTTTCTTTCTGATGAAAAGACATGTAATTTGCAATGCAGAAGGCAGATTTTCATGAGTTAGAGCTTTTTTGCAGAGAAAGTTATTTTAGACCTTCAATGCTCAGAATCACTGTTTTGGAGCTTCTGAGAGCACTAAAAGCTGTGTTAGAGCAACTATAAGCAAATGAAGAGAATCCAAGGCCACAGATGCTGAAAAGCTTCTTTCTCAGTGAGAGAAAGCTAGTTTAGGCAATTTTAAGAAAAAAGCTCAAGTACATGAAAGATGTTTCTTTCTCATGAAATGAATTGTAATTTGCAATGCAGGAGAAGGATTTTCATGAGTTAGAGCTTTTTTGCAGAGAAAGTTATTTTAGACCTTCAATGCTCAGAATCACTGTTTTGGAGCTTCTGAGAGCACTAAAAGCTGTCTGAGAGCACTAAAAGCTGTGTTAGAGCAACTAAGCAAATGAAGAGAATCCAAGGCCACAGATGCTGAAAAGCTTCTTTCTCAGTGAGAGAAAGCTAGTTTAGGCAATTTTAAGAAAAAAGCTCAAGTACATGAAAGATGTTTCTTTCTCATGAAATGAAATGTAATTTGCAATGCAGGAGAAGGATTTACATATTTTTGACATTTTTGCAGAGAAAGTTAAATTAGAGCTTGAATGCTCAGAATCACTAGTTTGGAGCTTCTGAGAACAAGAAATGCTGTGTTAGAGCAACTAAGCAAATGAAGAGAATCTAAGGCCACAGATGCTGAAAAGCTTCTTTCTCAGTGAGAGAAAGCCGCTGAATGCAATTTTAAGAGCAAAATTCAAGTACATGAAAGATGTTTCTTTCTGATGAAAAGACATGTAATTTGCAATGCAGAAGGCAGATTTTCATGAGTTAGAGATTTTTTGCAGAGAAAGTTATTTTAGACCTTCAATGCTCAGAATCACTGTTTTGGAGCTTCTGAGAGCACTAAAAGCTGTGTTAGAGCAACTAAGCAAATGAAGTGAATCCAAGGCCACAGATGCTGAAAAGCTTCTTTCTCAGTGAGAGAAAGCTGCTGAATGCACTTTTAAGAGCAAAACTCAAGTACATGAAAGATGTTTCTTTCTGATGAAAAGACATGTAATTTGCAATGCAGAAGGCAGATTTTCATGAGTTAGAGCTTTTTTGCAGAGAAAGTTATTTTAGACCTTCAATGCTCAGAATCACTGTTTTGGAGCTTCTGAGAGCACTAATAGCTGTCTGAGAGCACTAAAAGCTGTGTTAGAGCAACTAAGCAAATGAAGAGAATCCAAGGCCACAGATGCTGAAAAGCTTCTTTCTCATCGAGAGAAAGCTAGTTTAGGCAATTTTAAGAAAAAAGCTCAAGTACATGAAAGATGTTTCTTTCTGATGAAAAGACATGTAATTTGCAATGCAGGAGAAGGATTTACATGTTTTTGACATTTTTGCAGAGAAAGTTATATTAGAGCTTGAATGCTCAAAATCAATAGTTTGGAGCTTCTGAGAACAAGAAATGCTGTGTTAGAGCAACTAAGCAAATGAAGAGAATCTAAGGCCACAGATGCTGAAAAGCTTCTTTCTCAGTGAGAGAAAGCCGCTGAATGCAATTTTAAGAGCAAAATTCAAGTACATGAAAGATGTTTCTTTCTGATGAAAAGACATGTAATTTGCAAAGCAGAAGGCAGATTTTCATGAGTTAGAGCTTTTTTGCAGAGAAAGTTATTTTAGACCTTCAATGCTCAGAATCACTGTTTTGGAGCTTCTTAGAGCACTAAAAGCTGTCTGAGAGCACTAAAAGCTGTGTTAGAGCAACTAAGCAAATGAAGAGAATCCAAGGCCACAGATGCTGAAAAGCTTCTTTCTCAGTGAGAGAAAGCTAGTTTAGGCAATTTTAAGAAAAAAGCTCAAGTACATGAAAGATGTTTATTTCTGATGAAAAGACATGTAATTTGCAATGCAGAAGGCAGATTTTCATGAGTTAGAGCTTTTTTGCAGAGAAAGTTATTTTAGACCTTCAATGCTCAGAATCACTGTTTTGGAGCTTCTTAGAGCACTAAAAGCTGTCTGAGAGCACTAAAAGCTGTGTTAGAGCAACTAAGCAAATGAAGAGAATCCAAGGCCACAGATGCTGAAAAGCTTCTTTCTCAGTGAGAGAAAGCTAGTTTAGGCAATTTTAAGAAAAAAGCTCAAGTACATGAAAGATGTTTCTTTCTCATGAAATGAAATGTAATTTGCAATGCAGGAGAAGGATTTACATATTTTTGACATTTTTGCAGAGAAAGTTAAATTAGAGCTTGAATGCTCAGAATCACTAGTTTGGAGCTTCTGAGAACAAGAAATGCTGTGTTAGAGCAACTAAGCAAATGAAGAGAATCTAAGGCCACAGATGCTGAAAAGCTTCTTTCTCAGTGAGAGAAAGCCGCTGAATGCAATTTTAAGAGCAAAATTCAAGTACATGAAAGATGTTTCTTTCTGATGAAAAGACATGTAATTTGCAATGCAGAAGGCAGATTTTCATGAGTTAGAGATTTTTTGCAGAGAAAGTTATTTTAGACCTTCAATGCTCAGAATCACTGTTTTGGAGCTTCTGAGAGCACTAAAAGCTGTGTTAGAGCAACTAAGCAAATGAAGTGAATCCAAGGCCACAGTTGCTGAAAAGCTTCTTTCTCAGTGAGAGAAAGCTAGTTTAGGCAATTTTAAGAAAAAAGCTCAAGTACATGAAAGATGTTTCTTTCTGATGAAAAGACATGTAATTTGCAATGCAGGAGAAGGATTTACATGTTTTTGAAATTTTTGCAGAGAAAGTTATATTAGAGCTTGAATGCTCAAAATCAATAGTTTGGAGCTTCTGAGAACAAGAAATGCTGTGTTAGAGCAACTAAGCAAATGAAGAGAATCTAAGGCCACAGATGCTGAAAAGCTTCTTTCTCAGTGAGAGAAAGCCGCTGAATGCAATTTTAAGAGCAAAATTCAAGTACATGAAAGATGTTTCTTTCTGATGAAAAGACATGTAATTTGCAAAGCAGAAGGCAGATTTTCATGAGTTAGAGCTTTTTTGCAGAGAAACTTATTTTAGACCTTCAATGCTCAGAATCACTGTTTTGGAGCTTCTTAGAGCACTAAAAGCTGTCTCAGAGCACTAAAAGCTGTGTTAGAGCAACTAAGCAAATGAAGAGAATCCAAGGCCACAGATGCTGAAAAGCTTCTTTCTCAGTGAGAGAAAGCTAGTTTAGGCAATTTTAAGAAAAAAGCTCAAGTACATGAAAGATGTTTCTTTCTGATGAAAAGACATGTAATTTGCAATACAGAAGGCAGATTTTCATGAGTTAGAGCTTTTTTGCAGAGAAAGTTATTTTAGACCTTCAATGCTCAGAATCACTGATTTGGAGCTTCTGAGAGCACTAAAAGCTGTGTTAGAGCAACTAAGCAAATGAAGAGAATCTAAGGCCACAGATGCTGAAAAGCTTCTTTCTCAGTGAGAGAAAGCTAGTTTAGGCAATTTTAAGAAAAAAGCTCAAGTACATGAAAGATGTTTCTTTCTCATGAAATGAAATGTAATTTGCAATGCAGGAGAAGGATTTACATATTTTTGACATTTTTGCAGAGAAAGTTAAATTAGAGCTTGAATGCTCAGAATCACTAGTTTGGAGCTTCTGAGAACAAGAAATGCTGTGTTAGAGCAACTAAGCAAATGAAGAGAATCTAAGGCCACAGATGCTGAAAAGCTTCTTTCTCAGTGAGAGAAAGCCGCTGAATGCAATTTTAAGAGCAAAATTCAAGTACATGAAAGATGTTTCTTTCTGATGAAAAGACATGTAATTTGCAATGCAGAAGGCAGATTTTCATGAGTTAGAGATTTTTTGCAGAGAAAGTTATTTTAGACCTTCAATGCTCAGAATCACTGTTTTGGAGCTTCTGAGAGCACTAAAAGCTGTGTTAGGGCAACTAAGCAAATGAAGTGAATCCAAGGCCACAGATGCTGAAAAGCTTCTTTCTCAGTGAGAGAAAGCTGCTGAATGCACTTTTAAGAGCAAAACTCAAGTACATGAAAGATGTTTCTTTCTGATGAAAAGACATGTAATTTGCAATGCAGAAGGCAGATTTTCATGAGTTAGAGCTTTTTTGCAGAGAAAGTTATTTTAGACCTTCAATGCTCAGAATCACTGTTTTGGAGCTTCTGAGAGCACTAAAAGCTGTGTTAGAGCAACTAAGCAAATGAAGAGAATCCAAGGCCACAGATGCTGAAAAGCTTCTTTCTCATCGAGAGAAAGCTAGTTTAGGCAATTTTAAGAAAAAAGCTCAAGTACATGAAAGATGTTTCTTTCTCATGAAATGAAATGTAATTTGCAATGCAGGAAAAGGATTTACATATTTTTGACATTTTTGCAGAGAAAGTTAAATTAGAGCTTGAATGCTCAGAATCACTAGTTTGGAGCTTCTGAGAACAAGAAATGCTGTGATAGAGCAACTAAGCAAATGAAGAGAATCTAAGGCCACAGATGCTGAAAAGCTTCTTTCTCAGTGAGAGAAAGCTAGTTTAGGCAATTTTAAGAAAAAAGCTCAAGTACATGAAAGATGTTTCTTTCTGATGAAAAGACATGTAATTTGCAATGCAGGAGAAGGATTTACATGTTTTTGACATTTTTGCAGAGAAAGTTATATTAGAGCTTGAATGCTCAAAATCAATAGTTTGGAGCTTCTGAGAACAAGAAATGCTGTGTTAGAGCAACTAAGCAAATGAAGAGAATCTAAGGCCACAGATGCTGAAAAGCTTCTTTCTCAGTGAGAGAAAGCCGCTGAATGCAATTTTAAGAGCAAAATTCAAGTACATGAAAGATGTTTCTTTCTGATGAAAAGACATGTAATTTGCAAAGCAGAAGGCAGATTTTCATGAGTTAGAGCTTTTTTGCAGAGAAACTTATTTTAGACCTTCAATGCTCAGAATCACTGTTTTGGAGCTTCTTAGAGCACTAAAAGCTGTCTCAGAGCACTAAAAGCTGTGTTAGAGCAACTAAGCAAATGAAGAGAATCTAAGGCCACAGATGCTGAAAAGCTTCTTTCTCAGTGAGAGAAAGCTAGTTTAGGCAATTTTAAGAAAAAAGCTCAAGTACATGAAAGATGTTTATTTCTGATGAAAAGACATGTAATTTGCAATGCAGAAGGCAGATTTTCATGAGTTAGAGCTTTTTTGCAGAGAAAGTTATTTTAGACCTTCAATGCTCAGAATCACTGTTTTGGAGCTTCTTAGAGCACTAAAAGCTGTCTGAGAGCACTAAAAGCTGTGTTAGAGCAACTAAGCAAATGAAGAGAATCCAAGGCCACAGATGCTGAAAAGCTTCTTTCTCAGTGAGAGAAAGCTAGTTTAGGCAATTTTAAGAAAAAAGCTCAAGTACATGAAAGATGTTTCTTTCTCATGAAATGAAATGTAATTTGCAATGCAGGAGAAGGATTTACATATTTTTGACATTTTTGCAGAGAAAGTTAAATTAGAGCTTGAATGCTCAGAATCACTAGTTTGGAGCTTCTGAGAACAAGAAATGCTGTGTTAGAGCAACTAAGCAAATGAAGAGAATCTAAGGCCACAGATGCTGAAAAGCTTCTTTCTCAGTGAGAGAAAGCCGCTGAATGCAATTTTAAGAGCAAAATTCAAGTACATGAAAGATGTTTCTTTCTGATGAAAAGACATGTAATTTGCAATGCAGAAGGCAGATTTTCATGAGTTAGAGATTTTTTGCAGAGAAAGTTATTTTAGACCTTCAATGCTCAGAATCACTGTTTTGGAGCTTCTGAGAGCACTAAAAGCTGTGTTAGAGCAACTAAGCAAATGAAGTGAATCCAAGGCCACAGATGCTGAAAAGCTTCTTTCTCAGTGAGAGAAAGCTGCTGAATGCACTTTTAAGAGCAAAACTCAAGTACATCAAAGATGTTTCTTTCTGATGAAAAGACATGTAATTTGCAATGCAGAAGGCAGATTTTCATGAGTTAGAGCTTTTTTGCAGAAAAAGTTATTTTAGACCTTCAATACTCAGAATCACTTATTTGGAGCTTCTGAGAGCACTAAAAGCTGTCTGAGAGCACTAAAAGCTGTGTTAGAGCAACTAAGCAAATGAAGAGAATCTAAGGCCACAGATGCTGAAAAGCTTCTTTCTCAGTGAGAGAAAGCTAGTTTAGGCAATTTTTAAAAAAAAGCTCAAGTACATGAAAGATGTTTCTTTCTCATGAAATGAAATGTAATTTGCAATGTAGGAGAAGGATTTTCATGTTTTTGACATATTTGCAGAGAAAGTTATAATAGACCTTGAATGCTCAGAATCACTAGTTTGGAGCTTCTGAGAGCACTAAAAGCTGTGTTAGAGCAACTAAGCAAATGAAGAGAATCCAAGGCCACAGATGCTGAAAAGCTTCTTTCTCATCGAGAGAAAGCTAGTTTAGGCAATTTTAAGAAAAAAGCTCAAGTACATGAAAGATGTTTCTTTCTCATGAAATGAAATGTAATTTGCAATGCAGGAAAAGGATTTACATATTTTTGACATTTTTGCAGAGAAAGTTAAATTAGAGCTTGAATGCTCAGAATCACTAGTTTGGAGCTTCTGAGAACAAGAAATGCTGTGATAGAGCAACTAAGCAAATGAAGAGAATCTAAGGCCACAGATGCTGAAAAGCTTCTTTCTCAGTGAGAGAAAGCCGCTGAATGCAATTTTAACAGCAAAATTCATGTACATGAAAGATGTTTCTTTCTGATGAAAAGACATGTAATTTGCAATGCAAAAGGCAGATTTTCATGAGTTAGAGCTTTTTTGCAGAGAAAGTTATTTTAGACCTTCAATGCTCAGAATCACTTATTTGGAGCTTCTGAGAGCACTAAAAGCTGTGTTAGAGCAACTAAGCAAATGAAGAGAATCTAAGGCCACAGATGCTGAAAAGCTTCTTTCTCAGTGAGAGAAAGCTAGTTTAGGCAATTTTAAGAAAAAAGCTCAAGTACATGAAAGATGTTTCTTTCTGATGAAAAGACATGTAATTTGCAATGCAGAAGGCAGATTTTCATGAGTTAGAGCTTTTTTGCAGAGAAAGTTATTTTAGACCTTCAATGCTCAGAATCACTGTTTTGGAGCTTCTGAGAGCAGTAAAAGCTGTGTTAGAGCAACTATAAGCAAATGAAGAGAATCCAAGGCCACAGATGCTGAAAAGCTTCTTTCTCAGTGAGAGAAAGCTAGTTTAGGCAATTTTAAGAAAAAAGCTCAAGTACATGAAAGATGTTTCTTTCTCATGAAATGAAATGTAATTTGCAATGCAGGAGAAGGATTTACATGTTTTTGACATTTTTGCAGAGAAAGTTATATTAGAGCTTGAATGCTCAAAATCAATAGTTTGGAGCTTCTGAGAACAAGAAATGCTGTGTTAGAGCAACTAAGCAAATGAAGAGAATCTACGGCCACAGATGCTGAAAAGCTTCTTTCTCAGTGAGAGAAAGCCGCTGAATGCAATTTTAAGAGCAAAATTCAAGTACATGAAAGATGTTTCTTTCTGATGAAAAGACATGTAATTTGCAAAGCAGAAGGCAGATTTTCATGAGTTAGAGCTTTTTTGCAGAGAAACTTATTTTAGACCTTCAATGCTCAGAATCACTGTTTTGGAGCTTCTTAGAGCACTAAAAGCTGTCTGAGAGCACTAAAAGCTGTGTTAGAGCAACTAAGCAAATGAAGAGAATCCAAGGCCACAGATGCTGAAAAGCTTCTTTCTCAGTGAGAGAAAGCTAGTTTAGGCAATTTTAAGAAAAAATCTCAAGTACATGAAAGATGTTTCTTTCTCATGAAATGAAATGTAATTTGCAATGCAGGAGAAGGATTTTCATGTTTTTGACATTTTTGCAGAGAAAGTTATTTTAGACCTTCAATGCTCAGAATCACTGTTTTGGAGCTTCTGAGAGCACTAAAAGCTGTCTGAGAGCACTAAAAGCTGTGTTAGAGCAACTAAGCAAATGAAGAGAATCTAAGGCCACAGATGCTGAAAAGCTTCTTTCTCAGTGAGAGAAAGCTAGTTTAGGCAATTTTAAGAAAAAAGCTCAAGTACATGAAAGATGTTTCTTTCTCATGAAATGAAATGTAATTTGCAATGTAGGAGAAGGATTTTCATGTTTTTGACATTTTTGCAGAGAAAGTTATAATAGAGCTTGAATGCTCAGAATCACTAGTTTGGAGCTTCTGAGAACAAGAAATGCTGTGTTAGAGCAACTAAGCAAATGAAGAGAATCTAAGGCCACAGATGCTGAAAAGCTTCTTTCTCAGTGAGAGAAAGCTAGTTTAGGCAATTTTAAGAAAAAAGCTCAAGTACATGAAAGATGTTTCTTTCTCATGAAATGAAATGTAATTTGCAATGTAGGAGAAGGATTTTCATGTTTTTGACATTTTTGCAGAGAAAGTTATAATAGAGCTTGAATGCTCAGAATCACTAGTTTGGAGCTTCTGAGAACAAGAAATGCTGTGTTAGAGCAACTAAGCAAATGAAGAGAATCTAAGGCCACAGATGCTGAAAAGCTTCTTTCTCAGTGAGAGAAAGCTAGTTTAGGCAATTTTAAGAAAAAAGCTCAAGTACATGAAAGATGTTTCTTTCTGATGAAAAGACATGTAATTTGCAATGCAGAAGGCAGATTTTCATGAGTTAGAGCTTTTTTGCAGAGAAACTTATTTTAGACCTTCAATGCTCAGAATCACTGTTTTGGAGCTTCTGAGAGCACTAAAAGCACTAAAAGCTGTGTTAGAGCAACTAAGCAAATGAAGAGAATCTAAGGCCATAGATGCTGAAAAGCTTCTTTCTCAGTGAGAGAAAGCCGCTGAATGCAATTTTAAGAGCAAAATTCAAGTACATGAAAGATGTTTCTTTCTGATGAAAAGACATGTAATTTGCAATGCAGAAGGCAGATTTTCATGAGTTAGAGCTTTTTTGCAGAGAAAGTTATTTTAGACCTTCAATGCTCAGAATCACTGTTTTGGAGCTTCTGAGAGCACTAAAAGCTGTCTGAGAGCACTAAAAGCTGTGTTAGAGCAACTAAGCAAATGAAGTGAATCCAAGGCCACAGATGCTGAAAAGCTTCTTTCTCAGTGAGAGAAAGCTGCTGAATGCAATTTTAAGAGCAAAACTCAAGTACATCAAAGATGTTTCTTTCTGATGAAAAGACATGTAATTTGCAATGCAGAAGGCAGATTTTCATGAGTTAGAGCTTTTTTGCAGAAAAAGTTATTTTAGACCTTCAATACTCAGAATCACTTATTTGGAGCTTCTGAGAGCACTAAAAGCTGTCTGAGAGCACTAAAAGCTGTGTTAGAGCAACTAAGCAAATGAAGAGAATCCAAGGCCACAGATGCTGAAAAGCTTCTTTCTCAGTGAGAGAAAGCTAGTTTAGGCAATTTTAAGAAAAAAGCTCAAGTACATGAAAGATGTTTCTTTCTCATGAAATGAAATGTAATTTGCAATGCAGGAGAAGGATTTACATATTTTTGACATTTTTGCAGAGAAAGTTAAATTAGAGCTTGAATGCTCAGAATCACTAGTTTGGAGCTTCTGAGAACAAGAAATGCTGTGTTAGAGCAACTAAGCAAATGAAGAGAATCTAAGGCCACAGATGCTGAAAAGCTTCTTTCTCAGTGAGAGAAAGCCGCTGAATGCAATTTTAAGAGCAAAATTCAAGTACATGAAAGATGTTTCTTTCTGATGAAAAGACATGTAATTTGCAATGCAGAAGGCAGATTTTCATGAGTTAGAGATTTTTTGCAGAGAAAGTTATTTTAGACCTTCAATGCTCAGAATCACTGTTTTGGAGCTTCTGAGAGCACTAAAAGCTGTGTTAGAGCAACTAAGCAAATGAAGTGAATCCAAGGCCACAGATGCTGAAAAGCTTCTTTCTCAGTGAGAGAAAGCTGCTGAATGCACTTTTAAGAGCAAAACTCAAGTACATCAAAGATGTTTCTTTCTGATGAAAAGACATGTAATTTGCAATGCAGAAGGCAGATTTTCATGAGTTAGAGCTTTTTTGCAGAAAAAGTTATTTTAGACCTTCAATACTCAGAATCACTTATTTGGAGCTTCTGAGAGCACTAAAAGCTGTCTGAGAGCACTAAAAGCTGTGTTAGAGCAACTAAGCAAATGAAGAGAATCTAAGGCCACAGATGCTGAAAAGCTTCTTTCTCAGTGAGAGAAAGCTAGTTTAGGCAATTTTTAAAAAAAAAAGCTCAAGTACATGAAAGATGTTTCTTTCTCATGAAATGAAATGTAATTTGCAATGTAGGAGAAGGATTTTCATGTTTTTGACATATTTGCAGAGAAAGTTATAATAGACCTTGAATGCTCAGAATCACTAGTTTGGAGCTTCTGAGAACAAGAAATGCTGTGATAGAGCAACTAAGCAAATGAAGAGAATCTAAGGCCACAGATGCTGAAAAGCTTCTTTCTCAGTGAGAGAAAGCCGCTGAATGCAATTTTAACAGCAAAATTCATGTACATGAAAGATGTTTCTTTCTGATGAAAAGACATGTAATTTGCAATGAAGAAGGCAGATTTTCATGAGTTAGAGCTTTTTTGCAGAGAAAGTTATTTTAGACCTTCAATGCTCAGAATCACTTATTTGGAGCTTCTGAGAGCACTAAAAGCTGTGTTAGAGCAACTAAGCAAATGAAGAGAATCTAAGGCCACAGATGCTGAAAAGCTTCTTTCTCAGTGAGAGAAAGCTAGTTTAGGCAATTTTAAGAAAAAAGCTCAAGTACATGAAAGATGTTTCTTTCTGATGAAAAGACATGTAATTTGCAATGCAGGAGAAGGATTTACATGTTTTTGACATTTTTGCAGAGAAAGTTATATTAGAGCTTGAATGCTCAAAATCAATAGTTTGGAGCTTCTGAGAACAAGAAATGCTGTGTTAGAGCAACTAAGCAAATGAAGAGAATCTAAGGCCACAGATGCTGAAAAGCTTCTTTCTCAGTGAGAGAAAGCCGCTGAATGCAATTTTAAGAGCAAAATTCAAGTACATGAAAGATGTTTCTTTCTGATGAAAAGACATGTAATTTGCAAAGCAGAAGGCAGATTTTCATGAGTTAGAGCTTTTTTGCAGAGAAACTTATTTTAGACCTTCAATGCTCAGAATCACTGTTTTGGAGCTTCTTAGAGCACTAAAAGCTGTCTCAGAGCACTAAAAGCTGTGTTAGAGCAACTAAGCAAATGAAGTGAATCCAAGGCCACAGATGCTGAAAAGCTTCTTTCTCAGTGAGAGAAAGCTAGTTTAGGCAATTTTTAAAAAAAAAAAGCTCAAGTACATGAAAGATGTTTCTTTCTCATGAAATGAAATGTAATTTGCAATGTAGGAGAAGGATTTTCATGTTTTTGACATATTTGCAGAGAAAGTTATAATAGACCTTGAATGCTCAGAATCACTAGTTTGGAGCTTCTGAGAACAAGAAATGCTGTGTTAGAGCAACTAAGCAAATGAAGAGAATCTAAGGCCACAGATGCTGAAAAGCTTCTTTCTCAGTGAGAGAAAGCTAGTTTAGGCAATTTTAAGAAAAAAGCTCAAGTACATGAAAGATGTTTCTTTCTGATGAAAAGACATGTAATTTGCAATGCAGAAGGCAGATTTTCATGAGTTAGAGCTTTTTTGCAGAGAAAGTTATTTTAGACCTTCAATGCTCAGAATCACTGTTTTGGAGCTTCTGAGAGCACTAATAGCTGTCTGAGAGCACTAAAAGCTGTGTTAGAGCAACTAAGCAAATGAAGAGAATCCAAGGCCACAGATGCTGAAAAGCTTCTTTCTCATCGAGAGAAAGCTAGTTTAGGCAATTTTAAGAAAAAAGCTCAAGTACATGAAAGATGTTTCTTTCTCATGAAATGAAATGTAATTTGCAATGCAGGAAAAGGATTTACATATTTTTGACATTTTTGCAGAGAAAGTTAAATTAGAGCTTGAATGCTCAGAATCACTAGTTTGGAGCTTCTGAGAACAAGAAATGCTGTGATAGAGCAACTAAGCAAATGAAGAGAATCTAAGGCCACAGATGCTGAAAAGCTTCTTTCTCAGTGAGAGAAAGCCGCTGAATGCAATTTTAACAGCAAAATTCATGTACATGAAAGATGTTTCTTTCTGATGAAAAGACATGTAATTTGCAATGAAGAAGGCAGATTTTCATGAGTTAGAGCTTTTTTGCAGAGAAAGTTATTTTAGACCTTCAATGCTCAGAATCACTTATTTGGAGCTTCTGAGAGCACTAAAAGCTGTGTTAGAGCAACTAAGCAAATGAAGAGAATCTAAGGCCACAGATGCTGAAAAGCTTCTTTCTCAGTGAGAGAAAGCTAGTTTAGGCAATTTTAAGAAAAAAGCTCAAGTACATGAAAGATGTTTCTTTCTGATGAAAAGACATGTAATTTGCAATGCAGGAGAAGGATTTACATGTTTTTGACATTTTTGCAGAGAAAGTTATATTAGAGCTTGAATGCTCAAAATCAATAGTTTGGAGCTTCTGAGAACAAGAAATGCTGTGTTAGAGCAACTAAGCAAATGAAGAGAATCTAAGGCCACAGATGCTGAAAAGCTTCTTTCTCAGTGAGAGAAAGCCGCTGAATGCAATTTTAAGAGCAAAATTCAAGTACATGAAAGATGTTTCTTTCTGATGAAAAGACATGTAATTTGCAAAGCAGAAGGCAGATTTTCATGAGTTAGAGCTTTTTTGCAGAGAAACTTATTTTAGACCTTCAATGCTCAGAATCACTGTTTTGGAGCTTCTTAGAGCACTAAAAGCTGTCTCAGAGCACTAAAAGCTGTGTTAGAGCAACTAAGCAAATGAAGAGAATCCAAGGCCACAGATGCTGAAAAGCTTCTTTCTCAGTGAGAGAAAGCTAGTTTAGGCAATTTTAAGAAAAAAGCTCAAGTACATGAAAGATGTTTCTTTCTGATGAAAAGACATGTAATTTGCAATACAGAAGGCAGATTTTCATGAGTTAGAGCTTTTTTGCAGAGAAAGTTATTTTAGACCTTCAATGCTCAGAATCACTGATTTGGAGCTTCTGAGAGCACTAAAAGCTGTGTTAGAGCAACTAAGCAAATGAAGAGAATCTAAGGCCACAGATGCTGAAAAGCTTCTTTCTCAGTGAGAGAAAGCTAGTTTAGGCAATTTTAAGAAAAAAGCTCAAGTACATGAAAGATGTTTATTTCTGATGAAAAGACATGTAATTTGCAATGCAGAAGGCAGATTTTCATGAGTTAGAGCTTTTTTGCAGAGAAAGTTATTTTAGACCTTCAATGCTCAGAATCACTGTTTTGGAGCTTCTGAGAGCACTAAAAGCTGTCTGAGAGCACTAAAAGCTGTGTTAGAGCAACTAAGCAAATGAAGAGAATCCAAGGCCACAGATGCTGAAAAGCTTCTTTCTCAGTGAGAGAAAGCTAGTTTAGGCAATTTTAAGAAAAAAGCTCAAGTACATGAAAGATGTTTCTTTCTCATGAAATGAAATGTAATTTGCAATGCAGGAGAAGGATTTACATATTTTTGACATTTTTGCAGAGAAAGTTAAATTAGAGCTTGAATGCTCAGAATCACTAGTTTGGAGCTTCTGAGAACAAGAAATGCTGTGTTAGAGCAACTAAGCAAATGAAGAGAATCTAAGGCCACAGATGCTGAAAAGCTTCTTTCTCAGTGAGAGAAAGCCGCTGAATGCAATTTTAAGAGCAAAATTCAAGTACATGAAAGATGTTTCTTTCTGATGAAAAGACATGTAATTTGCAATGCAGAAGGCAGATTTTCATGAGTTAGAGATTTTTTGCAGAGAAAGTTATTTTAGACCTTCAATGCTCAGAATCACTGTTTTGGAGCTTCTGAGAGCACTAAAAGCTGTGTTAGAGCAACTAAGCAAATGAAGTGAATCCAAGGCCACAGATGCTGAAAAGCTTCTTTCTCAGTGAGAGAAAGCTGCTGAATGCACTTTTACGAGCAAAACTCAAGTACATCAAAGATGTTTCTTTCTGATGAAAAGACATGTAATTTGCAATGCAGAAGGCAGATTTTCATGAGTTAGAGCTTTTTTGCAGAAAAAGTTATTTTAGACCTTCAATACTCAGAATCACTTATTTGGAGCTTCTGAGAGCACTAAAAGCTGTCTGAGAGCACTAAAAGCTGTGTTAGAGCAACTAAGCAAATGAAGAGAATCTAAGGCCACAGATGCTGAAAAGCTTCTTTCTCAGTGAGAGAAAGCTAGTTTAGGCAATTTTTTAAAAAAAGCTCAAGTACATGAAAGATGTTTCTTTCTCATGAAATGAAATGTAATTTGCAATGTAGGAGAAGGATTTTCATGTTTTTGACATATTTGCAGAGAAAGTTATAATAGACCTTGAATGCTCAGAATCACTAGTTTGGAGCTTCTGAGAACAAGAAATGCTGTGTTAGAGCAACTAAGCAAATGAAGAGAATCTAAGGCCACAGATGCTGAAAAGCTTCTTTCTCAGTGAGAGAAAGCTAGTTTAGGCAATTTTAAGAAAAAAGCTCAAGTACATGAAAGATGTTTCTTTCTGATGAAAAGACATGTAATTTGCAATGCAGAAGGCAGATTTTCATGAGTTAGAGCTTTTTTGCAGAGAAACTTATTTTAGACCTTCAATGCTCAGAATCACTGTTTTGGAGCTTCTGAGAGCACTAAAAGCTGTCTGAGAGCACTAAAAGCTGTGTTAGAGCAACTAAGCAAATGAAGAGAATCCAAGGCCACAGATGCTGAAAAGCTTCTTTCTCATCGAGAGAAAGCTAGTTTAGGCAATTTTAAGAAAAAAGCTCAAGTACATGAAAGATGTTTCTTTCTCATGAAATGAAATGTAATTTGCAATGCAGGAAAAGGATTTACATATTTTTGACATTTTTGCAGAGAAAGTTAAATTAGAGCTTGAATGCTCAGAATCACTAGTTTGGAGCTTCTGAGAACAAGAAATGCTGTGATAGAGCAACTAAGCAAATGAAGAAAATCTAAGGCCACAGATGCTGAAAAGCTTCTTTCTCAGTGAGAGAAAGCCGCTGAATGCAATTTTAACAGCAAAATTCATGTACATGAAAGATGTTTCTTTCTGATGAAAAGACATGTAATTTGCAATGCAAAAGGCAGATTTTCATGAGTTAGAGCTTTTTTGCAGAGAAAGTTATTTTAGACCTTCAATGCTCAGAATCACTTATTTGGAGCTTCTGAGAGCACTAAAAGCTGTGTTAGAGCAACTAAGCAAATGAAGAGTATCTAAGGCCACAGATGCTGAAAAGCTTCTTTCTCAGTGAGAGAAAGCTAGTTTAGGCAATTTTAAGAAAAAAAGCTCAAGTACATGAAAGATGTTTCTTTCTGATGAAAAGACATGTAATTTGCAATGCAGAAGGCAGATTTTCATGAGTTAGAGCTTTTTTGCAGAGAAAGTTATTTTAGACCTTCAATGCTCAGAATCACTGTTTTGGAGCTTCTGAGAGCAGTAAAAGCTGTGTTAGAGCAACTATAAGCAAATGAAGAGAATCCAAGGCCACAGATGCTGAAAAGCTTCTTTCTCAGTGAGAGAAAGCTAGTTTAGGCAATTTTAAGAAAAAAGCTCAAGTACATGAAAGATGTTTCTTTCTCATGAAATGAAATGTAATTTGCAATGCAGGAGAAGGATTTACATGTTTTTGACATTTTTGCAGAGAAAGTTATATTAGAGCTTGAATGCTCAAAATCAATAGTTTGGAGCTTCTGAGAACAAGAAATGCTGTGTTAGAGCAACTAAGCAAATGAAGAGAATCTACGGCCACAGATGCTGAAAAGCTTCTTTCTCAGTGAGAGAAAGCCGCTGAATGCAATTTTAAGAGCAAAATTCAAGTACATGAAAGATGTTTCTTTCTGATGAAAAGACATGTAATTTGCAAAGCAGAAGGCAGATTTTCATGAGTTAGAGCTTTTTTGCAGAGAAACTTTTTTTAGACCTTCAATGCTCAGAATCACTGTTTTGGAGCTTCTTAGAGCACTAAAAGCTGTCTGAGAGCACTAAAAGCTGTGTTAGAGCAACTAAGCAAAAGAAGAGAATCCAAGGCCACAGATGCTGAAAAGCTTCTTTCTCAGTGAGAGAAAGCTAGTTTAGGCAATTTTAAGAAAAAAGCTTAAGTACATGAAAGATGTTTCTTTCTGATGAAAAGACATGTAATTTGCAATACAGAAGGCAGATTTTCATGAGTTAGAGCTTTTTTGCAGAGAAAGTTATTTTAGACCTTCAATGCTCAGAATCACTGTTTTGGAGCTTCTGAGAGCACTAAAAGCTGTCTGAGAGCACTAAAAGCTGTGTTAGAGCAACTAAGCAAATTAAGAGAATCTAAGGCCACAGATGCTGAAAAGCTTCTTTCTCAGTGAGAGAAAGCTAGTTTAGGCAATTTTAAGAAAAAAGCTCAAGTACATGAAAGATGTTTCTTTCTCATGAAATGAAATGTAATTTGCAATGTAGGAGAAGGATTTTCATGTTTTTGACATTTTTGCAGAGAAAGTTAAATTAGAGCTTGAATGCTCAGAATCACTAGTTTGGAGCTTCTGAGAACAAGAAATGCTGTGTTAGAGCAACTAAGCAAATGAAGAGAATCTAAGGCCACAGATGCTGAAAAGCTTCTTTCTCAGTGAGAGAAAGCTAGTTTAGGCAATTTTAAGAAAAAAGCTCAAGTACATGAAAGATGTTTCTTTCTGATGAAAAGACATGTAATTTGCAATGCAGAAGGCAGATTTTCATGAGTTAGAGCTTTTTTGCAGAGAAACTTATTTTAGACCTTCAATGCTCAGAATCACTGTTTTGGAGCTTCTGAGAGCACTAAAAGCACTAAAAGCTGTGTTAGAGCAACTAAGCAAATGAAGAGAATCTAAGGCCATAGATGCTGAAAAGCTTCTTTCTCAGTGAGAGAAAGCCGCTGAATGCAATTTTAAGAGCAAAATTCAAGTACATGAAAGATGTTTCTTTCTGATGAAAAGACATGTAATTTGCAATGCAGAAGGCAGATTTTCATGAGTTAGAGCTTTTTTGCAGAGAAAGTTATTTTAGACCTTCAATGCTCAGAATCACTGTTTTGGAGCTTCTGAGAGCACTAAAAGCTGTCTGAGAGCACTAAAAGCTGTGTTAGAGCAACTAAGCAAATGAAGTGAATCCAAGGCCACAGATGCTGAAAAGCTTCTTTCTCAGTGAGAGAAAGCTGCTGAATGCAATTTTAAGAGCAAAACTCAAGTACATCAAAGATGTTTCTTTCTGATGAAAAGACATGTAATTTGCAATGCAGAAGGCAGATTTTCATGAGTTAGAGTTTTTTTGCAGAAAAAGTTATTTTAGACCTTCAATACTCAGAATCACTTATTTGGAGCTTCTGAGAGCACTAAAAGCTGTCTGAGAGCACTAAAAGCTGTGTTAGAGCAACTAAGCAAATGAAGAGAATCTAAGGCCACAGATGCTGAAAAGCTTCTTTCTCAGTGAGAGAAAGCTATTTTAGGCAATTTTAAGAAAAAATCTCAAGTACATGAAAGATGTTTCTTTCTCATGAAATGAAATGTAATTTGCAATGCAGGAGAAGGATTTTCATGTTTTTGACATTTTTGCAGAGAAAGTTATTTTAGACCTTCAATGCTCAGAATCACTGTTTTGGAGCTTCTGAGAGCACTAAAAGCTGTCTGAGAGCACTAAAAGCTGTGTTAGAGCAACTAAGCAAATTAAGAGAATCTAAGGCCACAGATGCTGAAAAGCTTCTTTCTCAGTGAGAGAAAGCTAGTTTAGGCAATTTTAAGAAAAAAGCTCAAGTACATGAAAGATGTTTCTTTCTCATGAAATGAAATGTAATTTGCAATGTAGGAGAAGGATTTTCATGTTTTTGACATTTTTGCAGAGAAAGTTATAATAGAGCTTGAATGCTCAGAATCACTAGTTTGGAGCTTCTGAGAACAAGAAATGCTGTGTTAGAGCAACTAAGCAAATGAAGAGAATCTAAGGCCACAGATGCTGAAAAGCTTCTTTCTCAGTGAGAGAAAGCTAGTTTAGGCAATTTTAAGAAAAAAGCTCAAGTACATGAAAGATGTTTCTTTCTGATGAAAAGACATGTAATTTGCAATGCAGAAGGCAGATTTTCATGAGTTAGAGCTTTTTTGCAGAGAAAGTTATTTTAGACCTTCAATGCTCAGAATCACTGTTTTGGAGCTTCTGAGAGCACTAAAAGCTGTCTGAGAGCACTAAAAGCTGTGTTAGAGCAACTAAGCAAATGAAGAGAATCTAAGGCCACAGATGCTGAAAAGCTTCTTTCTCAGTGAGAGAAAGCTAGTTTAGGCAATTTTAAGAAAAAAGCTCAAGTACATGAAAGATGTTTCTTTCTCATGAAATGAAATGTAATTTGCAATGTAGGAGAAGGATTTTCATGTTTTTGACATTTTTGCAGAGAAAGTTATAATAGAGCTTGAATGCTCAGAATCACTAGTTTGGAGCTTCTGAGAACAAGAAATGCTGTGTTAGAGCAACTAAGCAAATGAAGAGAATCTAAGGCCACAGATGCTGAAAAGCTTCTTTCTCAGTGAGAGAAAGCCGCTGAATGCAATTTTAAGAGCAAAATTCAAGTACATGAAAGATTTTTCTTTCTGATGAAAAGACATGTAATTTGCAATGCAGAAGGCAGATTTTCATGAGTTAGAGCTTTTTTGCAGAGAAAGTTATTTTAGACCTTCAATGCTCAGAATCACTGTTTTGGAGCTTCTGAGAGCACTAAAAGCTGTCTGAGAGCACTAAAAGCTGTGTTAGAGCAACTAAGCAAATGAAGTGAATCCAAGGCCACAGATGCTGAAAAGCTTCTTTCTCAGTGAGAGAAAGCTGCTGAATGCAATTTTAAGAGCAAAACTCAAGTACATCAAAGATGTTTCTTTCTGATGAAAAGACATGTAATTTGCAATGCAGAAGGCAGATTTTCATGAGTTAGAGCTTTTTTGCAGAGAAAGTTATTTTAGACCTTCAATGCTCAGAATCACTGTTTTGGAGCTTCTTAGAGCACTAAAAGCTGTCTGAGAGCACTAAAAGCTGTGTTAGAGCAACTAAGCAAATGAAGAGAATCCAAGGCCACAGATGCTGAAAAGCTTCTTTCTCAGTGAGAGAAAGCTAGTTTAGGCAATTTTAAGAAAAAAGCTCAAGTACATGAAAGATGTTTCTTTCTCATGAAATGAAATGTAATTTGCAATGCAGGAGAAGGATTTACATATTTTTGACATTTTTGCAGAGAAAGTTAAATTAGAGCTTGAATGCTCAGAATCACTAGTTTGGAGCTTCTGAGAACAAGAAATGCTGTGTTAGAGCAACTAAGCAAATGAAGAGAATCTAAGGCCACAGATGCTGAAAAGCTTCTTTCTCAGTGAGAGAAAGCCGCTGAATGCAATTTTAAGAGCAAAATTCAAGTACATGAAAGATGTTTCTTTCTGATGAAAAGACATGTAATTTGCAATGCAGAAGGCAGATTTTCATGAGTTAGAGCTTTTTTGCAGAGAAACTTATTTTAGACCTTCAATGCTCAGAATCACTGTTTTGGAGCTTCTGAGAGCACTAAAAGCACTAAAAGCTGTGTTAGAGCAACTAAGCAAATGAAGAGAATCTAAGGCCATAGATGCTGAAAAGCTTCTTTCTCAGTGAGAGAAAGCCGCTGAATGCAATTTTAAGAGCAAAATTCAAGTACATGAAAGATGTTTCTTTCTGATGAAAAGACATGTAATTTGCAATGCAGAAGGCAGATTTTCATGAGTTAGAGCTTTTTTGCAGAGAAAGTTATTTTAGACCTTCAATGCTCAGAATCACTGTTTTGGAGCTTCTGAGAGCACTAAAAGCTGTCTGAGAGCACTAAAAGCTGTGTTAGAGCAACTAAGCAAATGAAGAGAATCTAAGGCCACAGATGCTGAAAAGCTTCTTTCTCAGTGAGAGAAAGCTATTTTAGGCAATTTTAAGAAAAATCTCAAGTACATGAAAGATGTTTCTTTCTCATGAAATGAAATGTAATTTGCAATGCAGGAGAAGGATTTTCATGTTTTTGACATTTTTGCAGAGAAAGTTATTTTAGACCTTCAATGCTCAGAATCACTGTTTTGGAGCTTCTGAGAGCACTAAAAGCTGTCTGAGAGCACTAAAAGCTGTGTTAGAGCAACTAAGCAAATGAAGAGAATCTAAGGCCACAGATGCTGAAAAGCTTCTTTCTCAGTGAGAGAAAGCTAGTTTAGGCAATTTTAAGAAAAAAGCTCAAGTACATGAAAGATGTTTCTTTCTCATGAAATGAAATGTAATTTGCAATGTAGGAGAAGGATTTTCATGTTTTTGACATTTTTGCAGAGAAAGTTATAATAGAGCTTGAATGCTCAGAATCACTAGTTTGGAGCTTCTGAGAACAAGAAATGCTGTGTTAGAGCAACTAAGCAAATGAAGAGAATCTAAGGCCACAGATGCTGAAAAGCTTCTTTCTCAGTGAGAGAAAGCTAGTTTAGGCAATTTTAAGAAAAAAGCTCAAGTACATGAAAGATGTTTCTTTCTGATGAAAAGACATGTAATTTGCAATGCAGAAGGCAGATTTTCATGAGTTAGAGCTTTTTTGCAGAGAAACTTATTTTAGACCTTCAATGCTCAGAATCACTGTTTTGGAGCTTCTGAGAGCACTAAAAGCTGTCTGAGAGCACTAAAAGCTGTGTTAGAGCAACTAAGCAAATGAAGAGAATCTAAGGCCACAGATGCTGAAAAGCTTCTTTCTCAGTGAGAGAAAGCTAGTTTAGGCAATTTTAAGAAAAAAGCTCAAGTACATGAAAGATGTTTCTTTCTCATGAAATGAAATGTAATTTGCAATGTAGGAGAAGGATTTTCATGTTTTTGACATTTTTGCAGAGAAAGTTATAATAGAGCTTGAATGCTCAGAATCACTAGTTTGGAGCTTCTGAGAACAAGAAATGCTGTGTTAGAGCAACTAAGCAAATGAAGAGAATCTAAGGCCACAGATGCTGAAAAGCTTCTTTCTCAGTGAGAGAAAGCTAGTTTAGGCAATTTTAAGAAAAAAGCTCAAGTACATGAAAGATTTTTCTTTCTGATGAAAAGACATGTAATTTGCAATGCAGAAGGCAGATTTTCATGAGTTAGAGCTTTTTTGCAGAGAAACTTATTTTAGACCTTCAATGCTCAGAATCACTGTTTTGGAGCTTCTGAGAGCACTAAAAGCACTAAAAGCTGTGTTAGAGCAACTAAGCAAATGAAGAGAATCTAAGGCCATAGATGCTGAAAAGCTTCTTTCTCAGTGAGAGAAAGCCGCTGAATGCAATTTTAAGAGCAAAATTCAAGTACATGAAAGATGTTTCTTTCTGATGAAAAGACATGTAATTTGCAATGCAGAAGGCAGATTTTCATGAGTTAGAGCTTTTTTGCAGAGAAAGTTATTTTAGACCTTCAATGCTCAGAATCACTGTTTTGGAGCTTCTGAGAGCACTAAAAGCTGTCTGAGAGCACTAAAAGCTGTGTTAGAGCAACTAAGCAAATGAAGTGAATCCAAGGCCACAGATGCTGAAAAGCTTCTTTCTCAGTGAGAGAAAGCTGCTGAATGCAATTTTAAGAGCAAAACTCAAGTACATCAAAGATGTTTCTTTCTGATGAAAAGACATGTAATTTGCAATGCAGAAGGCAGATTTTCATGAGTTAGAGTTTTTTTGCAGAAAAAGTTATTTTAGACCTTCAATACTCAGAATCACTTATTTGGAGCTTCTGAGAGCACTAAAAGCTGTCTGAGAGCACTAAAAGCTGTGTTAGAGCAACTAAGCAAATGAAGAGAATCTAAGGCCACAGATGCTGAAAAGCTTCTTTCTCAGTGAGAGAAAGCTATTTTAGGCAATTTTAAGAAAAAATCTCAAGTACATGAAAGATGTTTCTTTCTCATGAAAAGAAATGTAATTTGCAATGCAGGAGAAGGATTTTCATGTTTTTGACATTTTTGCAGAGAAAGTTATTTTAGACCTTCAATGCTCAGAATCACTGTTTTGGAGCTTCTGAGAGCACTAAAAGCTGTCTGAGAGCACTAAAAGCTGTGTTAGAGCAACTAAGCAAATTAAGAGAATCTAAGGCCACAGATGCTGAAAAGCTTCTTTCTCAGTGAGAGAAAGCTAGTTTAGGCAATTTTAAGAAAAAAGCTCAAGTACATGAAAGATGTTTCTTTCTCATGAAATGAAATGTAATTTGCAATGTAGGAGAAGGATTTTCATGTTTTTGACATTTTTGCAGAGAAAGTTATAATAGAGCTTGAATGCTCAGAATCACTAGTTTGGAGCTTCTGAGAACAAGAAATGCTGTGATAGAGCAACTAAGCAAATGAAGAGAATCTAAGGCCACAGATGCTGAAAAGCTTCTTTCTCAGTGAGAGAAAGCCGCTGAATGCAATTTTAACAGCAAAATTCATGTACATGAAAGATGTTTCTTTCTGATGAAAAGACATGTAATTTGCAATGAAGAAGGCAGATTTTCATGAGTTAGAGCTTTTTTGCAGAGAAAGTTATTTTAGACCTTCAATGCTCAGAATCACTTATTTGGAGCTTCTGAGAGCACTAAAAGCTGTGTTAGAGCAACTAAGCAAATGAAGAGAATCTAAGGCCACAGATGCTGAAAAGCTTCTTTCTCAGTGAGAGAAAGCTAGTTTAGGCAATTTTAAGAAAAAAGCTCAAGTACATGAAAGATGTTTCTTTCTGATGAAAAGACATGTAATTTGCAATGCAGGAGAAGGATTTACATGTTTTTGACATTTTTGCAGAGAAAGTTATATTAGAGCTTGAATGCTCAAAATCAATAGTTTGGAGCTTCTGAGAACAAGAAATGCTGTGTTAGAGCAACTAAGCAAATGAAGAGAATCTAAGGCCACAGATGCTGAAAAGCTTCTTTCTCAGTGAGAGAAAGCCGCTGAATGCAATTTTAAGAGCAAAATTCAAGTACATGAAAGATGTTTCTTTCTGATGAAAAGACATGTAATTTGCAAAGCAGAAGGCAGATTTTCATGAGTTAGAGCTTTTTTGCAGAGAAACTTATTTTAGACCTTCAATGCTCAGAATCACTGTTTTGGAGCTTCTTAGAGCACTAAAAGCTGTCTCAGAGCACTAAAAGCTGTGTTAGAGCAACTAAGCAAATGAAGTGAATCCAAGGCCACAGATGCTGAAAAGCTTCTTTCTCAGTGAGAGAAAGCTAGTTTAGGCAATTTTTAAAAAAAAAAAGCTCAAGTACATGAAAGATGTTTCTTTCTCATGAAATGAAATGTAATTTGCAATGTAGGAGAAGGATTTTCATGTTTTTGACATATTTGCAGAGAAAGTTATAATAGACCTTGAATGCTCAGAATCACTAGTTTGGAGCTTCTGAGAACAAGAAATGCTGTGTTAGAGCAACTAAGCAAATGAAGAGAATCTAAGGCCACAGATGCTGAAAAGCTTCTTTCTCAGTGAGAGAAAGCTAGTTTAGGCAATTTTAAGAAAAAAGCTCAAGTACATGAAAGATGTTTCTTTCTGATGAAAAGACATGTAATTTGCAATGCAGAAGGCAGATTTTCATGAGTTAGAGCTTTTTTGCAGAGAAAGTTATTTTAGACCTTCAATGCTCAGAATCACTGTTTTGGAGCTTCTGAGAGCACTAATAGCTGTCTGAGAGCACTAAAAGCTGTGTTAGAGCAACTAAGCAAATGAAGAGAATCCAAGGCCACAGATGCTGAAAAGCTTCTTTCTCATCGAGAGAAAGCTAGTTTAGGCAATTTTAAGAAAAAAGCTCAAGTACATGAAAGATGTTTCTTTCTCATGAAATGAAATGTAATTTGCAATGCAGGAAAAGGATTTACATATTTTTGACATTTTTGCAGAGAAAGTTAAATTAGAGCTTGAATGCTCAGAATCACTAGTTTGGAGCTTCTGAGAACAAGAAATGCTGTGATAGAGCAACTAAAGCAAATGAAGAGAATCTAAGGCCACAGATGCTGAAAAGCTTCTTTCTCAGTGAGAGAAAGCCGCTGAATGCAATTTTAACAGCAAAATTCATGTACATGAAAGATGTTTCTTTCTGATGAAAAGACATGTAATTTGCAATGAAGAAGGCAGATTTTCATGAGTTAGAGCTTTTTTGCAGAGAAAGTTATTTTAGACCTTCAATGCTCAGAATCACTTATTTGGAGCTTCTGAGAGCACTAAAAGCTGTGTTAGAGCAACTAAGCAAATGAAGAGAATCTAAGGCCACAGATGCTGAAAAGCTTCTTTCTCAGTGAGAGAAAGCTAGTTTAGGCAATTTTAAGAAAAAAGCTCAAGTACATGAAAGATGTTTCTTTCTGATGAAAAGACATGTAATTTGCAATGCAGGAGAAGGATTTACATGTTTTTGACATTTTTGCAGAGAAAGTTATATTAGAGCTTGAATGCTCAAAATCAATAGTTTGGAGCTTCTGAGAACAAGAAATGCTGTGTTAGAGCAACTAAGCAAATGAAGAGAATCTAAGGCCACAGATGCTGAAAAGCTTCTTTCTCAGTGAGAGAAAGCCGCTGAATGCAATTTTAAGAGCAAAATTCAAGTACATGAAAGATGTTTCTTTCTGATGAAAAGACATGTAATTTGCAAAGCAGAAGGCAGATTTTCATGAGTTAGAGCTTTTTTGCAGAGAAACTTATTTTAGACCTTCAATGCTCAGAATCACTGTTTTGGAGCTTCTTAGAGCACTAAAAGCTGTCTCAGAGCACTAAAAGCTGTGTTAGAGCAACTAAGCAAATGAAGAGAATCCAAGGCCACAGATGCTGAAAAGCTTCTTTCTCAGTGAGAGAAAGCTAGTTTAGGCAATTTTAAGAAAAAAGCTCAAGTACATGAAAGATGTTTCTTTCTGATGAAAAGACATGTAATTTGCAATACAGAAGGCAGATTTTCATGAGTTAGAGCTTTTTTGCAGAGAAAGTTATTTTAGACCTTCAATGCTCAGAATCACTGATTTGGAGCTTCTGAGAGCACTAAAAGCTGTGTTAGAGCAACTAAGCAAATGAAGAGAATCTAAGGCCACAGATGCTGAAAAGCTTCTTTCTCAGTGAGAGAAAGCTAGTTTAGGCAATTTTAAGAAAAAAGCTCAAGTACATGAAAGATGTTTATTTCTGATGAAAAGACATGTAATTTGCAATGCAGAAGGCAGATTTTCATGAGTTAGAGCTTTTTTGCAGAGAAAGTTATTTTAGACCTTCAATGCTCAGAATCACTGTTTTGGAGCTTCTTAGAGCACTAAAAGCTGTCTGAGAGCACTAAAAGCTGTGTTAGAGCAACTAAGCAAATGAAGAGAATCCAAGGCCACAGATGCTGAAAAGCTTCTTTCTCAGTGAGAGAAAGCTAGTTTAGGCAATTTTAAGAAAAAAGCTCAAGTACATGAAAGATGTTTCTTTCTCATGAAATGAAATGTAATTTGCAATGCAGGAGAAGGATTTACATATTTTTGACATTTTTGCAGAGAAAGTTAAATTAGAGCTTGAATGCTCAGAATCACTAGTTTGGAGCTTCTGAGAACAAGAAATGCTGTGTTAGAGCAACTAAGCAAATGAAGAGAATCTAAGGCCACAGATGCTGAAAAGCTTCTTTCTCAGTGAGAGAAAGCCGCTGAATGCAATTTTAAGAGCAAAATTCAAGTACATGAAAGATGTTTCTTTCTGATGAAAAGACATGTAATTTGCAATGCAGAAGGCAGATTTTCATGAGTTAGAGATTTTTTGCAGAGAAAGTTATTTTAGACCTTCAATGCTCAGAATCACTGTTTTGGAGCTTCTGAGAGCACTAAAAGCTGTGTTAGAGCAACTAAGCAAATGAAGTGAATCCAAGGCCACAGATGCTGAAAAGCTTCTTTCTCAGTGAGAGAAAGCTGCTGAATGCACTTTTACGAGCAAAACTCAAGTACATCAAAGATGTTTCTTTCTGATGAAAAGACATGTAATTTGCAATGCAGAAGGCAGATTTTCATGAGTTAGAGCTTTTTTGCAGAAAAAGTTATTTTAGACCTTCAATACTCAGAATCACTTATTTGGAGCTTCTGAGAGCACTAAAAGCTGTCTGAGAGCACTAAAAGCTGTGTTAGAGCAACTAAGCAAATGAAGAGAATCTAAGGCCACAGATGCTGAAAAGCTTCTTTCTCAGTGAGAGAAAGCTAGTTTAGGCAATTTTTTAAAAAAAGCTCAAGTACATGAAAGATGTTTCTTTCTCATGAAATGAAATGTAATTTGCAATGTAGGAGAAGGATTTTCATGTTTTTGACATATTTGCAGAGAAAGTTATAATAGACCTTGAATGCTCAGAATCACTAGTTTGGAGCTTCTGAGAACAAGAAATGCTGTGTTAGAGCAACTAAGCAAATGAAGAGAATCTAAGGCCACAGATGCTGAAAAGCTTCTTTCTCAGTGAGAGAAAGCTAGTTTAGGCAATTTTAAGAAAAAAGCTCAAGTACATGAAAGATGTTTCTTTCTGATGAAAAGACATGTAATTTGCAATGCAGAAGGCAGATTTTCATGAGTTAGAGCTTTTTTGCAGAGAAACTTATTTTAGACCTTCAATGCTCAGAATCACTGTTTTGGAGCTTCTGAGAGCACTAAAAGCTGTCTGAGAGCACTAAAAGCTGTGTTAGAGCAACTAAGCAAATGAAGAGAATCCAAGGCCACAGATGCTGAAAAGCTTCTTTCTCATCGAGAGAAAGCTAGTTTAGGCAATTTTAAGAAAAAAGCTCAAGTACATGAAAGATGTTTCTTTCTCATGAAATGAAATGTAATTTGCAATGCAGGAAAAGGATTTACATATTTTTGACATTTTTGCAGAGAAAGTTAAATTAGAGCTTGAATGCTCAGAATCACTAGTTTGGAGCTTCTGAGAACAAGAAATGCTGTGATAGAGCAACTAAGCAAATGAAGAAAATCTAAGGCCACAGATGCTGAAAAGCATCTTTCTCAGTGAGAGAAAGCCGCTGAATGCAATTTTAACAGCAAAATTCATGTACATGAAAGATGTTTCTTTCTGATGAAAAGACATGTAATTTGCAATGCAAAAGGCAGATTTTCATGAGTTAGAGCTTTTTTGCAGAGAAAGTTATTTTAGACCTTCAATGCTCAGAATCACTTATTTGGAGCTTCTGAGAGCACTAAAAGCTGTGTTAGAGCAACTAAGCAAATGAAGAGTATCTAAGGCCACAGATGCTGAAAAGCTTCTTTCTCAGTGAGAGAAAGCTAGTTTAGGCAATTTTAAGAAAAAAAGCTCAAGTACATGAAAGATGTTTCTTTCTGATGAAAAGACATGTAATTTGCAATGCAGAAGGCAGATTTTCATGAGTTAGAGCTTTTTTGCAGAGAAAGTTATTTTAGACCTTCAATGCTCAGAATCACTGTTTTGGAGCTTCTGAGAGCAGTAAAAGCTGTGTTAGAGCAACTATAAGCAAATGAAGAGAATCCAAGGCCACAGATGCTGAAAAGCTTCTTTCTCAGTGAGAGAAAGCTAGTTTAGGCAATTTTAAGAAAAAAGCTCAAGTACATGAAAGATGTTTCTTTCTCATGAAATGAAATGTAATTTGCAATGCAGGAGAAGGATTTACATGTTTTTGACATTTTTGCAGAGAAAGTTATATTAGAGCTTGAATGCTCAAAATCAATAGTTTGGAGCTTCTGAGAACAAGAAATGCTGTGTTAGAGCAACTAAGCAAATGAAGAGAATCTACGGCCACAGATGCTGAAAAGCTTCTTTCTCAGTGAGAGAAAGCCGCTGAATGCAATTTTAAGAGCAAAATTCAAGTACATGAAAGATGTTTCTTTCTGATGAAAAGACATGTAATTTGCAAAGCAGAAGGCAGATTTTCATGAGTTAGAGCTTTTTTGCAGAGAAACTTTTTTTAGACCTTCAATGCTCAGAATCACTGTTTTGGAGCTTCTTAGAGCACTAAAAGCTGTCTGAGAGCACTAAAAGCTGTGTTAGAGCAACTAAGCAAAAGAAGAGAATCCAAGGCCACAGATGCTGAAAAGCTTCTTTCTCAGTGAGAGAAAGCTAGTTTAGGCAATTTTAAGAAAAAAGCTTAAGTACATGAAAGATGTTTCTTTCTGATGAAAAGACATGTAATTTGCAATACAGAAGGCAGATTTTCATGAGTTAGAGCTTTTTTGCAGAGAAAGTTATTTTAGACCTTCAATGCTCAGAATCACTGTTTTGGAGCTTCTGAGAGCACTAAAAGCTGTCTGAGAGCACTAAAAGCTGTGTTAGAGCAACTAAGCAAATTAAGAGAATCTAAGGCCACAGATGCTGAAAAGCTTCTTTCTCAGTGAGAGAAAGCTAGTTTAGGCAATTTTAAGAAAAAAGCTCAAGTACATGAAAGATGTTTCTTTCTCATGAAATGAAATGTAATTTGCAATGTAGGAGAAGGATTTTCATGTTTTTGACATTTTTGCAGAGAAAGTTAAATTAGAGCTTGAATGCTCAGAATCACTAGTTTTGAGCTTCTGAGAACAAGAAATGCTGTGTTAGAGCAACTAAGCAAATGAAGAGAATCTAAGGCCACAGATGCTGAAAAGCTTCTTTCTCAGTGAGAGAAAGCTAGTTTAGGCAATTTTAAGAAAAAAGCTCAAGTACATGAAAGATGTTTCTTTCTGATGAAAAGACATGTAATTTGCAATGCAGAAGGCAGATTTTCATGAGTTAGAGCTTTTTTGCAGAGAAACTTATTTTAGACCTTCAATGCTCAGAATCACTGTTTTGGAGCTTCTGAGAGCACTAAAAGCACTAAAAGCTGTGTTAGAGCAACTAAGCAAATGAAGAGAATCTAAGGCCATAGATGCTGAAAAGCTTCTTTCTCAGTGAGAGAAAGCCGCTGAATGCAATTTTAAGAGCAAAATTCAAGTACATGAAAGATGTTTCTTTCTGATGAAAAGACATGTAATTTGCAATGCAGAAGGCAGATTTTCATGAGTTAGAGCTTTTTTGCAGAGAAAGTTATTTTAGACCTTCAATGCTCAGAATCACTGTTTTGGAGCTTCTGAGAGCACTAAAAGCTGTCTGAGAGCACTAAAAGCTGTGTTAGAGCAACTAAGCAAATGAAGTGAATCCAAGGCCACAGATGCTGAAAAGCTTCTTTCTCAGTGAGAGAAAGCTGCTGAATGCAATTTTAAGAGCAAAACTCAAGTACATCAAAGATGTTTCTTTCTGATGAAAAGACATGTAATTTGCAATGCAGAAGGCAGATTTTCATGAGTTAGAGTTTTTTTGCAGAAAAAGTTATTTTAGACCTTCAATACTCAGAATCACTTATTTGGAGCTTCTGAGAGCACTAAAAGCTGTCTGAGAGCACTAAAAGCTGTGTTAGAGCAACTAAGCAAATGAAGAGAATCTAAGGCCACAGATGCTGAAAAGCTTCTTTCTCAGTGAGAGAAAGCTATTTTAGGCAATTTTAAGAAAAAATCTCAAGTACATGAAAGATGTTTCTTTCTCATGAAATGAAATGTAATTTGCAATGCAGGAGAAGGATTTTCATGTTTTTGACATTTTTGCAGAGAAAGTTATTTTAGACCTTCAATGCTCAGAATCACTGTTTTGGAGCTTCTGAGAGCACTAAAAGCTGTCTGAGAGCACTAAAAGCTGTGTTAGAGCAACTAAGCAAATTAAGAGAATCTAAGGCCACAGATGCTGAAAAGCTTCTTTCTCAGTGAGAGAAAGCTAGTTTAGGCAATTTTAAGAAAAAAGCTCAAGTACATGAAAGATGTTTCTTTCTCATGAAATGAAATGTAATTTGCAATGTAGGAGAAGGATTTTCATGTTTTTGACATTTTTGCAGAGAAAGTTATAATAGAGCTTGAATGCTCAGAATCACTAGTTTGGAGCTTCTGAGAACAAGAAATGCTGTGTTAGAGCAACTAAGCAAATGAAGAGAATCTAAGGCCACAGATGCTGAAAAGCTTCTTTCTCAGTGAGAGAAAGCTAGTTTAGGCAATTTTAAGAAAAAAGCTCAAGTACATGAAAGATGTTTCTTTCTGATGAAAAGACATGTAATTTGCAATGCAGAAGGCAGATTTTCATGAGTTAGAGCTTTTTTGCAGAGAAAGTTATTTTAGACCTTCAATGCTCAGAATCACTGATTTGGAGCTTCTGAGAGCACTAAAAGCTGTGTTAGAGCAACTAAGCAAATGAAGAGAATCTAAGGCCACAGATGCTGAAAAGCTTCTTTCTCAGTGAGAGAAAGCTAGTTTAGGCAATTTTAAGAAAAAAGCTCAAGTACATGAAAGATGTTTATTTCTGATGAAAAGACATGTAATTTGCAATGCAGAAGGCAGATTTTCATGAGTTAGAGCTTTTTTGCAGAGAAAGTTATTTTAGACCTTCAATGCTCAGAATCACTGTTTTGGAGCTTCTTAGAGCACTAAAAGCTGTCTGAGAGCACTAAAAGCTGTGTTAGAGCAACTAAGCAAATGAAGAGAATCCAAGGCCACAGATGCTGAAAAGCTTCTTTCTCAGTGAGAGAAAGCTAGTTTAGGCAATTTTAAGAAAAAAGCTCAAGTACATGAAAGATGTTTCTTTCTCATGAAATGAAATGTAATTTGCAATGCAGGAGAAGGATTTACATATTTTTGACATTTTTGCAGAGAAAGTTAAATTAGAGCTTGAATGCTCAGAATCACTAGTTTGGAGCTTCTGAGAACAAGAAATGCTGTGTTAGAGCAACTAAGCAAATGAAGAGAATCTAAGGCCACAGATGCTGAAAAGCTTCTTTCTCAGTGAGAGAAAGCCGCTGAATGCAATTTTAAGAGCAAAATTCAAGTACATGAAAGATGTTTCTTTCTGATGAAAAGACATGTAATTTGCAATGCAGAAGGCAGATTTTCATGAGTTAGAGATTTTTTGCAGAGAAAGTTATTTTAGACCTTCAATGCTCAGAATCACTGTTTTGGAGCTTCTGAGAGCACTAAAAGCTGTGTTAGAGCAACTAAGCAAATGAAGTGAATCCAAGGCCACAGATGCTGAAAAGCTTCTTTCTCAGTGAGAGAAAGCTGCTGAATGCACTTTTACGAGCAAAACTCAAGTACATCAAAGATGTTTCTTTCTGATGAAAAGACATGTAATTTGCAATGCAGAAGGCAGATTTTCATGAGTTAGAGCTTTTTTGCAGAAAAAGTTATTTTAGACCTTCAATACTCAGAATCACTTATTTGGAGCTTCTGAGAGCACTAAAAGCTGTCTGAGAGCACTAAAAGCTGTGTTAGAGCAACTAAGCAAATGAAGAGAATCTAAGGCCACAGATGCTGAAAAGCTTCTTTCTCAGTGAGAGAAAGCTAGTTTAGGCAATTTTTTAAAAAAAGCTCAAGTACATGAAAGATGTTTCTTTCTCATGAAATGAAATGTAATTTGCAATGTAGGAGAAGGATTTTCATGTTTTTGACATATTTGCAGAGAAAGTTATAATAGACCTTGAATGCTCAGAATCACTAGTTTGGAGCTTCTGAGAACAAGAAATGCTGTGTTAGAGCAACTAAGCAAATGAAGAGAATCTAAGGCCACAGATGCTGAAAAGCTTCTTTCTCAGTGAGAGAAAGCTAGTTTAGGCAATTTTAAGAAAAAAGCTCAAGTACATGAAAGATGTTTCTTTCTGATGAAAAGACATGTAATTTGCAATGCAGAAGGCAGATTTTCATGAGTTAGAGCTTTTTTGCAGAGAAACTTATTTTAGACCTTCAATGCTCAGAATCACTGTTTTGGAGCTTCTGAGAGCACTAAAAGCTGTCTGAGAGCACTAAAAGCTGTGTTAGAGCAACTAAGCAAATGAAGAGAATCCAAGGCCACAGATGCTGAAAAGCTTCTTTCTCATCGAGAGAAAGCTAGTTTAGGCAATTTTAAGAAAAAAGCTCAAGTACATGAAAGATGTTTCTTTCTCATGAAATGAAATGTAATTTGCAATGCAGGAAAAGGATTTACATATTTTTGACATTTTTGCAGAGAAAGTTAAATTAGAGCTTGAATGCTCAGAATCACTAGTTTGGAGCTTCTGAGAACAAGAAATGCTGTGATAGAGCAACTAAGCAAATGAAGAAAATCTAAGGCCACAGATGCTGAAAAGCTTCTTTCTCAGTGAGAGAAAGCCGCTGAATGCAATTTTAACAGCAAAATTCATGTACATGAAAGATGTTTCTTTCTGATGAAAAGACATGTAATTTGCAATGCAAAAGGCAGATTTTCATGAGTTAGAGCTTTTTTGCAGAGAAAGTTATTTTAGACCTTCAATGCTCAGAATCACTTATTTGGAGCTTCTGAGAGCACTAAAAGCTGTGTTAGAGCAACTAAGCAAATGAAGAGTATCTAAGGCCACAGATGCTGAAAAGCTTCTTTCTCAGTGAGAGAAAGCTAGTTTAGGCAATTTTAAGAAAAAAAGCTCAAGTACATGAAAGATGTTTCTTTCTGATGAAAAGACATGTAATTTGCAATGCAGAAGGCAGATTTTCATGAGTTAGAGCTTTTTTGCAGAGAAAGTTATTTTAGACCTTCAATGCTCAGAATCACTGTTTTGGAGCTTCTGAGAGCAGTAAAAGCTGTGTTAGAGCAACTATAAGCAAATGAAGAGAATCCAAGGCCACAGATGCTGAAAAGCTTCTTTCTCAGTGAGAGAAAGCTAGTTTAGGCAATTTTAAGAAAAAAGCTCAAGTACATGAAAGATGTTTCTTTCTCATGAAATGAAATGTAATTTGCAATGCAGGAGAAGGATTTACATGTTTTTGACATTTTTGCAGAGAAAGTTATATTAGAGCTTGAATGCTCAAAATCAATAGTTTGGAGCTTCTGAGAACAAGAAATGCTGTGTTAGAGCAACTAAGCAAATGAAGAGAATCTACGGCCACAGATGCTGAAAAGCTTCTTTCTCAGTGAGAGAAAGCCGCTGAATGCAATTTTAAGAGCAAAATTCAAGTACATGAAAGATGTTTCTTTCTGATGAAAAGACATGTAATTTGCAAAGCAGAAGGCAGATTTTCATGAGTTAGAGCTTTTTTGCAGAGAAACTTTTTTTAGACCTTCAATGCTCAGAATCACTGTTTTGGAGCTTCTTAGAGCACTAAAAGCTGTCTGAGAGCACTAAAAGCTGTGTTAGAGCAACTAAGCAAAAGAAGAGAATCCAAGGCCACAGATGCTGAAAAGCTTCTTTCTCAGTGAGAGAAAGCTAGTTTAGGCAATTTTAAGAAAAAAGCTTAAGTACATGAAAGATGTTTCTTTCTGATGAAAAGACATGTAATTTGCAATACAGAAGGCAGATTTTCATGAGTTAGAGCTTTTTTGCAGAGAAAGTTATTTTAGACCTTCAATGCTCAGAATCACTGTTTTGGAGCTTCTGAGAGCACTAAAAGCTGTCTGAGAGCACTAAAAGCTGTGTTAGAGCAACTAAGCAAATTAAGAGAATCTAAGGCCACAGATGCTGAAAAGCTTCTTTCTCAGTGAGAGAAAGCTAGTTTAGGCAATTTTAAGAAAAAAGCTCAAGTACATGAAAGATGTTTCTTTCTCATGAAATGAAATGTAATTTGCAATGTAGGAGAAGGATTTTCATGTTTTTGACATTTTTGCAGAGAAAGTTAAATTAGAGCTTGAATGCTCAGAATCACTAGTTTGGAGCTTCTGAGAACAAGAAATGCTGTGTTAGAGCAACTAAGCAAATGAAGAGAATCTAAGGCCACAGATGCTGAAAAGCTTCTTTCTCAGTGAGAGAAAGCTAGTTTAGGCAATTTTAAGAAAAAAGCTCAAGTACATGAAAGATGTTTCTTTCTGATGAAAAGACATGTAATTTGCAATGCAGAAGGCAGATTTTCATGAGTTAGAGCTTTTTTGCAGAGAAACTTATTTTAGACCTTCAATGCTCAGAATCACTGTTTTGGAGCTTCTGAGAGCACTAAAAGCACTAAAAGCTGTGTTAGAGCAACTAAGCAAATGAAGAGAATCTAAGGCCATAGATGCTGAAAAGCTTCTTTCTCAGTGAGAGAAAGCCGCTGAATGCAATTTTAAGAGCAAAATTCAAGTACATGAAAGATGTTTCTTTCTGATGAAAAGACATGTAATTTGCAATGCAGAAGGCAGATTTTCATGAGTTAGAGCTTTTTTGCAGAGAAAGTTATTTTAGACCTTCAATGCTCAGAATCACTGTTTTGGAGCTTCTGAGAGCACTAAAAGCTGTCTGAGAGCACTAAAAGCTGTGTTAGAGCAACTAAGCAAATGAAGTGAATCCAAGGCCACAGATGCTGAAAAGCTTCTTTCTCAGTGAGAGAAAGCTGCTGAATGCAATTTTAAGAGCAAAACTCAAGTACATCAAAGATGTTTCTTTCTGATGAAAAGACATGTAATTTGCAATGCAGAAGGCAGATTTTCATGAGTTAGAGTTTTTTTGCAGAAAAAGTTATTTTAGACCTTCAATACTCAGAATCACTTATTTGGAGCTTCTGAGAGCACTAAAAGCTGTCTGAGAGCACTAAAAGCTGTGTTAGAGCAACTAAGCAAATGAAGAGAATCTAAGGCCACAGATGCTGAAAAGCTTCTTTCTCAGTGAGAGAAAGCTATTTTAGGCAATTTTAAGAAAAAATCTCAAGTACATGAAAGATGTTTCTTTCTCATGAAATGAAATGTAATTTGCAATGCAGGAGAAGGATTTTCATGTTTTTGACATTTTTGCAGAGAAAGTTATTTTAGACCTTCAATGCTCAGAATCACTGTTTTGGAGCTTCTGAGAGCACTAAAAGCTGTCTGAGAGCACTAAAAGCTGTGTTAGAGCAACTAAGCAAATTAAGAGAATCTAAGGCCACAGATGCTGAAAAGCTTCTTTCTCAGTGAGAGAAAGCTAGTTTAGGCAATTTTAAGAAAAAAGCTCAAGTACATGAAAGATGTTTCTTTCTCATGAAATGAAATGTAATTTGCAATGTAGGAGAAGGATTTTCATGTTTTTGACATTTTTGCAGAGAAAGTTATAATAGAGCTTGAATGCTCAGAATCACTAGTTTGGAGCTTCTGAGAACAAGAAATGCTGTGTTAGAGCAACTAAGCAAATGAAGAGAATCTAAGGCCACAGATGCTGAAAAGCTTCTTTCTCAGTGAGAGAAAGCCGCTGAATGCAATTTTAAGAGCAAAATTCAAGTACATGAAAGATTTTTCTTTCTGATGAAAAGACATGTAATTTGCAATGCAGAAGGCAGATTTTCATGAGTTAGAGCTTTTTTGCAGAGAAAGTTATTTTAGACCTTCAATGCTCAGAATCACTGTTTTGGAGCTTCTGAGAGCACTAAAAGCTGTCTGAGAGCACTAAAAGCTGTGTTAGAGCAACTAAGCAAATGAAGTGAATCCAAGGCCACAGATGCTGAAAAGCTTCTTTCTCAGTGAGAGAAAGCTGCTGAATGCAATTTTAAGAGCAAAACTCAAGTACATCAAAGATGTTTCTTTCTGATGAAAAGACATGTAATTTGCAATGCAGAAGGCAGATTTTCATGAGTTAGAGCTTTTTTGCAGAGAAAGTTATTTTAGACCTTCAATGCTCAGAATCACTGTTTTGGAGCTTCTTAGAGCACTAAAAGCTGTCTGAGAGCACTAAAAGCTGTGTTAGAGCAACTAAGCAAATGAAGAGAATCCAAGGCCACAGATGCTGAAAAGCTTCTTTCTCAGTGAGAGAAAGCTAGTTTAGGCAATTTTAAGAAAAAAGCTCAAGTACATGAAAGATGTTTCTTTCTCATGAAATGAAATGTAATTTGCAATGCAGGAGAAGGATTTACATATTTTTGACATTTTTGCAGAGAAAGTTAAATTAGAGCTTGAATGCTCAGAATCACTAGTTTGGAGCTTCTGAGAACAAGAAATGCTGTGTTAGAGCAACTAAGCAAATGAAGAGAATCTAAGGCCACAGATGCTGAAAAGCTTCTTTCTCAGTGAGAGAAAGCCGCTGAATGCAATTTTAAGAGCAAAATTCAAGTACATGAAAGATGTTTCTTTCTGATGAAAAGACATGTAATTTGCAATGCAGAAGGCAGATTTTCATGAGTTAGAGCTTTTTTGCAGAGAAACTTATTTTAGACCTTCAATGCTCAGAATCACTGTTTTGGAGCTTCTGAGAGCACTAAAAGCACTAAAAGCTGTGTTAGAGCAACTAAGCAAATGAAGAGAATCTAAGGCCATAGATGCTGAAAAGCTTCTTTCTCAGTGAGAGAAAGCCGCTGAATGCAATTTTAAGAGCAAAATTCAAGTACATGAAAGATGTTTCTTTCTGATGAAAAGACATGTAATTTGCAATGCAGAAGGCAGATTTTCATGAGTTAGAGCTTTTTTGCACAGAAAGTTATTTTAGACCTTCAATGCTCAGAATCACTGTTTTGGAGCTTCTGAGAGCACTAAAAGCTGTCTGAGAGCACTAAAAGCTGTGTTAGAGCAACTAAGCAAATGAAGTGAATCCAAGGCCACAGATGCTGAAAAGCTTCTTTCTCAGTGAGAGAAAGCTGCTGAATGCAATTTTAAGAGCAAAACTCAAGTACATCAAAGATGTTTCTTTCTGATGAAAAGACATGTAATTTGCAATGCAGAAGGCAGATTTTCATGAGTTAGAGTTTTTTTGCAGAAAAAGTTATTTTAGACCTTCAATACTCAGAATCACTTATTTGGAGCTTCTGAGAGCACTAAAAGCTGTCTGAGAGCACTAAAAGCTGTGTTAGAGCAACTAAGCAAATGAAGAGAATCTAAGGCCACAGATGCTGAAAAGCTTCTTTCTCAGTGAGAGAAAGCTATTTTAGGCAATTTTAAGAAAAAATCTCAAGTACATGAAAGATGTTTCTTTCTCATGAAATGAAATGTAATTTGCAATGCAGGAGAAGGATTTTCATGTTTTTGACATTTTTGCAGAGAAAGTTATTTTAGACCTTCAATGCTCAGAATCACTGTTTTGGAGCTTCTGAGAGCACTAAAAGCTGTCTGAGAGCACTAAAAGCTGTGTTAGAGCAACTAAGCAAATGAAGAGAATCTAAGGCCACAGATGCTGAAAAGCTTCTTTCTCAGTGAGAGAAAGCTAGTTTAGGCAATTTTAAGAAAAAAGCTCAAGTACATGAAAGATGTTTCTTTCTCATGAAATGAAATGTAATTTGCAATGTAGGAGAAGGATTTTCATGTTTTTGACATTTTTGCAGAGAAAGTTATAATAGAGCTTGAATGCTCAGAATCACTAGTTTGGAGCTTCTGAGAACAAGAAATGCTGTGTTAGAGCAACTAAGCAAATGAAGAGAATCTAAGGCCACAGATGCTGAAAAGCTTCTTTCTCAGTGAGAGAAAGCTAGTTTAGGCAATTTTAAGAAAAAAGCTCAAGTACATGAAAGATGTTTCTTTCTGATGAAAAGACATGTAATTTGCAATGCAGAAGGCAGATTTTCATGAGTTAGAGCTTTTTTGCAGAGAAACTTATTTTAGACCTTCAATGCTCAGAATCACTGTTTTGGAGCTTCTGAGAGCACTAAAAGCTGTCTGAGAGCACTAAAAGCTGTGTTAGAGCAACTAAGCAAATGAAGAGAATCTAAGGCCACAGATGCTGAAAAGCTTCTTTCTCAGTGAGAGAAAGCTAGTTTAGGCAATTTTAAGAAAAAAGCTCAAGTACATGAAAGATGTTTCTTTCTCATGAAATGAAATGTAATTTGCAATGTAGGAGAAGGATTTTCATGTTTTTGACATTTTTGCAGAGAAAGTTATAATAGAGCTTGAATGCTCAGAATCACTAGTTTGGAGCTTCTGAGAACAAGAAATGCTGTGTTAGAGCAACTAAGCAAATGAAGAGAATCTAAGGCCACAGATGCTGAAAAGCTTCTTTCTCAGTGAGAGAAAGCTAGTTTAGGCAATTTTAAGAAAAAAGCTCAAGTACATGAAAGATTTTTCTTTCTGATGAAAAGACATGTAATTTGCAATGCAGAAGGCAGATTTTCATGAGTTAGAGCTTTTTTGCAGAGAAACTTATTTTAGACCTTCAATGCTCAGAATCACTGTTTTGGAGCTTCTGAGAGCACTAAAAGCACTAAAAGCTGTGTTAGAGCAACTAAGCAAATGAAGAGAATCTAAGGCCATAGATGCTGAAAAGCTTCTTTCTCAGTGAGAGAAAGCCGCTGAATGCAATTTTAAGAGCAAAATTCAAGTACATGAAAGATGTTTCTTTCTGATGAAAAGACATGTAATTTGCAATGCAGAAGGCAGATTTTCATGAGTTAGAGCTTTTTTGCAGAGAAAGTTATTTTAGACCTTCAATGCTCAGAATCACTGTTTTGGAGCTTCTGAGAGCACTAAAAGCTGTCTGAGAGCACTAAAAGCTGTGTTAGAGCAACTAAGCAAATGAAGTGAATCCAAGGCCACAGATGCTGAAAAGCTTCTTTCTCAGTGAGAGAAAGCTGCTGAATGCAATTTTAAGAGCAAAACTCAAGTACATCAAAGATGTTTCTTTCTGATGAAAAGACATGTAATTTGCAATGCAGAAGGCAGATTTTCATGAGTTAGAGCTTTTTTGCAGAAAAAGTTATTTTAGACCTTCAATACTCAGAATCACTTATTTGGAGCTTCTGAGAGCACTAAAAGCTGTCTGAGAGCACTAAAAGCTGTGTTAGAGCAACTAAGCAAATGAAGAGAATCTAAGGCCACAGATGCTGAAAAGCTTCTTTCTCAGTGAGAGAAAACTAGTTTAGGCAATTTTAAGAAAAAAGCTCAAGTACATGAAAGATGTTTCTTTCTGATGAAAAGACATGTAATTTGCAATGCAGAAGGCAGATTTTCATGAGTTAGAGCTTTTTTGCAGAGAAACTTATTTTAGACCTTCAATGCTCAGAATCACTGTTTTGGAGCTTCTGAGAGCACTAAAAGCACTAAAAGCTGTGTTAGAGCAACTAAGCAAATGAAGAGAATCTAAGGCCATAGATGCTGAAAAGCTTCTTTCTCAGTGAGAGAAAGCCGCTGAATGCAATTTTAAGAGCAAAATTCAAGTACATGAAAGATGTTTCTTTCTGATGAAAAGACATGTAATTTGCAATGCAGAAGGCAGATTTTCATGAGTTAGAGCTTTTTTGCAGAGAAAGTTATTTTAGACCTTCAATGCTCAGAATCACTGTTTTGGAGCTTCTGAGAGCACTAAAAGCTGTCTGAGAGCACTAAAAGCTGTGTTAGAGCAACTAAGCAAATGAAGTGAATCCAAGGCCACAGATGCTGAAAAGCTTCTTTCTCAGTGAGAGAAAGCTGCTGAATGCAATTTTAAGAGCAAAACTCAAGTACATCAAAGATGTTTCTTTCTGATGAAAAGACATGTAATTTGCAATGCAGAAGGCAGATTTTCATGAGTTAGAGTTTTTTTGCAGAAAAAGTTATTTTAGACCTTCAATACTCAGAATCACTTATTTGGAGCTTCTGAGAGCACTAAAAGCTGTCTGAGAGCACTAAAAGCTGTGTTAGAGCAACTAAGCAAATGAAGAGAATCTAAGGCCACAGATGCTGAAAAGCTTCTTTCTCAGTGAGAGAAAGCTATTTTAGGCAATTTTAAGAAAAAATCTCAAGTACATGAAAGATGTTTCTTTCTCATGAAAAGAAATGTAATTTGCAATGCAGGAGAAGGATTTTCATGTTTTTGACATTTTTGCAGAGAAAGTTATTTTAGACCTTCAATGCTCAGAATCACTGTTTTGGAGCTTCTGAGAGCACTAAAAGCTGTCTGAGAGCACTAAAAGCTGTGTTAGAGCAACTAAGCAAATTAAGAGAATCTAAGGCCACAGATGCTGAAAAGCTTCTTTCTCAGTGAGAGAAAGCTAGTTTAGGCAATTTTAAGAAAAAAGCTCAAGTACATGAAAGATGTTTCTTTCTCATGAAATGAAATGTAATTTGCAATGTAGGAGAAGGATTTTCATGTTTTTGACATTTTTGCAGAGAAAGTTATAATAGAGCTTGAATGCTCAGAATCACTAGTTTGGAGCTTCTGAGAACAAGAAATGCTGTGTTAGAGCAACTAAGCAAATGAAGAGAATCTAAGGCCACAGATGCTGAAAAGCTTCTTTCTCAGTGAGAGAAAGCTAGTTTAGGCAATTTTAAGAAAAAAGCTCAAGTACATGAAAGATGTTTCTTTCTGATGAAAAGACATGTAATTTGCAATGCAGAAGGCAGATTTTCATGAGTTAGAGCTTTTTTGCAGAGAAAGTTATTTTAGACCTTCAATGCTCAGAATCACTGTTTTGGAGCTTCTGAGAGCACTAAAAGCTGTCTGAGAGCACTAAAAGCTGTGTTAGAGCAACTAAGCAAATGAAGAGAATCTAAGGCCACAGATGCTGAAAAGCTTCTTTCTCAGTGAGAGAAAGCTAGTTTAGGCAATTTTAAGAAAAAAGCTCAAGTACATGAAAGATGTTTCTTTCTCATGAAATGAAATGTAATTTGCAATGTAGGAGAAGGATTTTCATGTTTTTGACATTTTTGCAGAGAAAGTTATAATAGAGCTTGAATGCTCAGAATCACTAGTTTGGAGCTTCTGAGAACAAGAAATGCTGTGTTAGAGCAACTAAGCAAATGAAGAGAATCTAAGGCCACAGATGCTGAAAAGCTTCTTTCTCAGTGAGAGAAAGCCGCTGAATGCAATTTTAAGAGCAAAATTCAAGTACATGAAAGATTTTTCTTTCTGATGAAAAGACATGTAATTTGCAATGCAGAAGGCAGATTTTCATGAGTTAGAGCTTTTTTGCAGAGAAAGTTATTTTAGACCTTCAATGCTCAGAATCACTGTTTTGGAGCTTCTGAGAGCACTAAAAGCTGTCTGAGAGCACTAAAAGCTGTGTTAGAGCAACTAAGCAAATGAAGTGAATCCAAGGCCACAGATGCTGAAAAGCTTCTTTCTCAGTGAGAGAAAGCCGCTGAATGCAATTTTAAGAGCAAAATTCAAGTATATGAAAGATGTTTCTTTCTGATGAAAAGACATGTAATTTGCAATGCAGAAGGCAGATTTTCATGAGTTAGAGCTTTTTTGCAGAGAAAGTTATTTTAGACCTTCAATGCTCAGAATCACTGTTTTGGAGCTTCTTAGAGCACTAAAAGCTGTCTGAGAGCACTAAAAGCTGTGTTAGAGCAACTAAGCAAATGAAGAGAATCCAAGGCCACAGATGCTGAAAAGCTTCTTTCTCAGTGAGAGAAAGCTAGTTTAGGCAATTTTAAGAAAAAAGCTCAAGTACATGAAAGATGTTTCTTTCTCATGAAATGAAATGTAATTTGCAATGCAGGAGAAGGATTTACATATTTTTGACATTTTTGCAGAGAAAGTTAAATTAGAGCTTGAATGCTCAGAATCACTAGTTTGGAGCTTCTGAGAACAAGAAATGCTGTGTTAGAGCAACTAAGCAAATGAAGAGAATCTAAGGCCACAGATGCTGAAAAGCTTCTTTCTCAGTGAGAGAAAGCCGCTGAATGCAATTTTAAGAGCAAAATTCAAGTACATGAAAGATGTTTCTTTCTGATGAAAAGACATGTAATTTGCAATGCAGAAGGCAGATTTTCATGAGTTAGAGCTTTTTTGCAGAGAAACTTATTTTAGACCTTCAATGCTCAGAATCACTGTTTTGGAGCTTCTGAGAGCACTAAAAGCACTAAAAGCTGTGTTAGAGCAACTAAGCAAATGAAGAGAATCTAAGGCCATAGATGCTGAAAAGCTTCTTTCTCAGTGAGAGAAAGCCGCTGAATGCAATTTTAAGAGCAAAATTCAAGTACATGAAAGATGTTTCTTTCTGATGAAAAGACATGTAATTTGCAATGCAGAAGGCAGATTTTCATGAGTTAGAGCTTTTTTGCAGAGAAAGTTATTTTAGACCTTCAATGCTCAGAATCACTGTTTTGGAGCTTCTGAGAGCACTAAAAGCTGTCTGAGAGCACTAAAAGCTGTGTTAGAGCAACTAAGCAAATGAAGTGAATCCAAGGCCACAGATGCTGAAAAGCTTCTTTCTCAGTGAGAGAAAGCTGCTGAATGCAATTTTAAGAGCAAAACTCAAGTACATCAAAGATGTTTCTTTCTGATGAAAAGACATGTAATTTGCAATGCAGAAGGCAGATTTTCATGAGTTAGAGTTTTTTTGCAGAAAAAGTTATTTTAGACCTTCAATACTCAGAATCACTTATTTGGAGCTTCTGAGAGCACTAAAAGCTGTCTGAGAGCACTAAAAGCTGTGTTAGAGCAACTAAGCAAATGAAGAGAATCTAAGGCCACAGATGCTGAAAAGCTTCTTTCTCAGTGAGAGAAAGCTATTTTAGGCAATTTTAAGAAAAAATCTCAAGTACATGAAAGATGTTTCTTTCTCATGAAATGAAATGTAATTTGCAATGCAGGAGAAGGATTTTCATGTTTTTGACATTTTTGCAGAGAAAGTTATTTTAGACCTTCAATGCTCAGAATCACTGTTTTGGAGCTTCTGAGAGCACTAAAAGCTGTCTGAGAGCACTAAAAGCTGTGTTAGAGCAACTAAGCAAATGAAGAGAATCTAAGGCCACAGATGCTGAAAAGCTTCTTTCTCAGTGAGAGAAAGCTAGTTTAGGCAATTTTAAGAAAAAAGCTCAAGTACATGAAAGATGTTTCTTTCTCATGAAATGAAATGTAATTTGCAATGTAGGAGAAGGATTTTCATGTTTTTGACATTTTTGCAGAGAAAGTTATAATAGAGCTTGAATGCTCAGAATCACTAGTTTGGAGCTTCTGAGAACAAGAAATGCTGTGTTAGAGCAACTAAGCAAATAAAGAGAATCTAAGGCCACAGATGCTGAAAAGCTTCTTTCTCAGTGAGAGAAAGCTAGTTTAGGCAATTTTAAGAAAAAAGCTCAAGTACATGAAAGATGTTTCTTTCTGATGAAAAGACATGTAATTTGCAATGCAGAAGGCAGATTTTCATGAGTTAGAGCTTTTTTGCAGAGAAACTTATTTTAGACCTTCAATGCTCAGAATCACTGTTTTGGAGCTTCTGAGAGCACTAAAAGCACTAAAAGCTGTGTTAGAGCAACTAAGCAAATGAAGAGAATCTAAGGCCATAGATGCTGAAAAGCTTCTTTCTCAGTGAGAGAAAGCCGCTGAATGCAATTTTAAGAGCAAAATTCAAGTACATGAAAGATGTTTCTTTCTGATGAAAAGACATGTAATTTGCAATGCAGAAGGCAGATTTTCATGAGTTAGAGCTTTTTTGCAGAGAAAGTTATTTTAGACCTTCAATGCTCAGAATCACTGTTTTGGAGCTTCTGAGAGCACTAAAAGCTGTCTGAGAGCACTAAAAGCTGTGTTAGAGCAACTAAGCAAATGAAGTGAATCCAAGGCCACAGATGCTGAAAAGCTTCTTTCTCAGTGAGAGAAAGCTGCTGAATGCAATTTTAAGAGCAAAACTCAAGTACATCAAAGATGTTTCTTTCTGATGAAAAGACATGTAATTTGCAATGCAGAAGGCAGATTTTCATGAGTTAGAGCTTTTTTGCAGAAAAAGTTATTTTAGACCTTCAATACTCAGAATCACTTATTTGGAGCTTCTGAGAGCACTAAAAGCTGTCTGAGAGCACTAAAAGCTGTGTTAGAGCAACTAAGCAAATGAAGAGAATCTAAGGCCACAGATGCTGAAAAGCTTCTTTCTCAGTGAGAGAAAGCTAGTTTAGGCAATTTTAAGAAAAAAGCTCAAGTACATGAAAGACGTTTATTTCTGATGAAAAGACATGTAATTTGCAATGCAGAAGGCAGATTTTCATGAGTTAGAGCTTTTTTGCAGAGAAAGTTATTTTAGACCTTCAATACTCAGAATCACTGTTTTGGAGCTTCTGAGAGCACTAAAAGCTGTCTGAGAGCACTAAAAGCTGTGTTAGAGCAACTAAGCAAATGAAGAGAATCCAAGGCCACAGATGCTGAAAAGCTTCTTTCTCAGTGAGAGAAAGCTAGTTTAGGCAATTTTAAGAAAAAAGCTCAAGTACATGAAAGATGTTTCTTTCTCATGAAATGAAATGTAATTTGCAATGCAGGAGAAGGATTTACATATTTTTGACATTTTTGCAGAGAAAGTTAAATTAGAGCTTGAATGCTCAGAATCACTAGTTTGGAGCTTCTGAGAACAAGAAATGCTGTGTTAGAGCAACTAAGCAAATGAAGAGAATCTAAGGCCACAGATGCTGAAAAGCTTCTTTCTCAGTGAGAGAAAGCCGCTGAATGCAATTTTAAGAGCAAAATTCAAGTACATGAAAGATGTTTCTTTCTAATGAAAAGACATGTAATTTGCAATGCAGAAGGCAGATTTTCATGAGTTAGAGCTTTTTTGCAGAAAAAGTTATTTTAGACCTTCAATACTCAGAATCACTTATTTGGAGCTTCTGAGAGCACTAAAAGCTGTCTGAGAGCACTAAAAGCTGTGTTAGAGCAACTAAGCAAATGAAGAGAATCTAAGGCCACAGATGCTGAAAAGCTTCTTTCTCAGTGAGAGAAAGCTAGTTTAGGCAATTTTTAAAAAAAAGCTCAAGTACATGAAAGATGTTTCTTTCTCATGAAATGAAATGTAATTTGCAATGTAGGAGAAGGATTTTCATGTTTTTGACATATTTGCAGAGAAAGTTATAATAGACCTTGAATGCTCAGAATCACTAGTTTGGAGCTTCTGAGAACAAGAAATGCTGTCTTAGAGCAACTAAGCAAATGAAGAGAATCTAAGGCCACAGATGCTGAAAAGCTTCTTTCTCAGTGAGAGAAAGCTAGTTTAGGCAATTTTAAGAAAAAAGCTCAAGTACATGAAAGATGTTTCTTTCTGATGAAAAGACATGTAATTTGCAATGCAGAAGGCAGATTTTCATGAGTTAGAGCTTTTTTGCAGAGAAACTTATTTTAGACCTTCAATGCTCAGAATCACTGTTTTGGAGCTTCTGAGAGCACTAAAAGCTGTCTGAGAGCACTAAAAGCTGTGTTAGAGCAACTAAGCAAATGAAGAGAATCCAAGGCCACAGATGCTGAAAAGCTTCTTTCTCATCGAGAGAAAGCTAGTTTAGGCAATTTTAAGAAAAAAGCTCAAGTACATGAAAGATGTTTCTTTCTCATGAAATGAAATGTAATTTGCAATGCAGGAAAAGGATTTACATATTTTTGACATTTTTGCAGAGAAAGTTAAATTAGAGCTTGAATGCTCAGAATCACTAGTTTGGAGCTTCTGAGAACAAGAAATGCTGTGATAGAGCAACTAAGCAAATGAAGAGAATCTAAGGCCACAGATGCTGAAAAGCTTCTTTCTCAGTGAGAGAAAGCCGCTGAATGCAATTTTAACAGCAAAATTCATGTACATGAAAGATGTTTCTTTCTGATGAAAAGACATGTAATTTGCAATGCAAAAGGCAGATTTTCATGAGTTAGAGCCTTTTTGCAGAGAAAGTTATTTTAGACCTTCAATGCTCAGAATCACTTATTTGGAGCTTCTGAGAGCACTAAAAGCTGTGTTAGAGCAACTAAGCAAATGAAGAGAATCTAAGGCCACAGATGCTGAAAAGCTTCTTTCTCAGTGAGAGAAAGCTAGTTTAGGCAATTTTAAGAAAAAAGCTCAAGTACATGAAAGATGTTTCTTTCTGATGAAAAGACATGTAATTTGCAATGCAGAAGGCAGATTTTCATGAGTTAGAGCTTTTTTGCAGAGAAAGTTATTTTAGACCTTCAATGCTCAGAATCACTGTTTTGGAGCTTCTGAGAGCAGTAAAAGCTGTGTTAGAGCAACTATAAGCAAATGAAGAGAATCCAAGGCCACAGATGCTGAAAAGCTTCTTTCTCAGTGAGAGAAAGCTAGTTTAGGCAATTTTAAGAAAAAAGCTCAAGTACATGAAAGATGTTTCTTTCTCATGAAATGAAATGTAATTTGCAATGCAGGAGAAGGATTTACATGTTTTTGACATTTTTGCAGAGAAAGTTATATTAGAGCTTGAATGCTCAAAATCAATAGTTTGGAGCTTCTGAGAACAAGAAATGCTGTGTTAGAGCAACTAAGCAAATGAAGAGAATCTAAGGCCACAGATGCTGAAAAGCTTCTTTCTCAGTGAGAGAAAGCCGCTGAATGCAATTTTAAGAGCAAAATTCAAGTACATGAAAGATGTTTCTTTCTGATGAAAAGACATGTAATTTGCAAAGCAGAAGGCAGATTTTCATGAGTTAGAGCTTTTTTGCAGAGAAACTTATTTTAGACCTTCAATGCTCAGAATCACTGTTTTGGAGCTTCTTAGAGCACTAAAAGCTGTCTGAGAGCACTAAAAGCTGTGTTAGAGCAACTAAGCAAATGAAGAGAATCCAAGGCCACAGATGCTGAAAAGCTTCTTTCTCAGTGAGAGAAAGCTAGTTTAGGCAATTTTAAGAAAAAAGCTTAAGTACATGAAAGATGTTTCTTTCTGATGAAAAGACATGTAATTTGCAATACAGAAGGCAGATTTTCATGAGTTAGAGCTTTTTTGCAGAGAAACTTATTTTAGACCTTCAATGCTCAGAATCACTGTTTTGGAGCTTCTTAGAGCACTAAAAGCTGTCTGAGAGCACTAAAAGCTGTGTTAGAGCAACTAAGCAAATGAAGAGAATCCAAGGCCACAGATGCTGAAAAGCTTCTTTCTCAGTGAGAGAAAGCTAGTTTAGGCAATTTTAAGAAAAAAGCTTAAGTACATGAAAGATGTTTCTTTCTCATGAAATGAAATGTAATTTGCAATGCAGGAGAAGGATTTACATATTTTTGACATTTTTGCAGAGAAAGTTAAATTAGAGCTTGAATGCTCAGAATCACTAGTTTGGAGCTTCTGAGAACAAGAAATGCTGTGTTAGAGCAACTAAGCAAATGAAGAGAATCTAAGGCCACAGATGCTGAAAAGCTTCTTTCTCAGTGAGAGAAAGCCGCTGAATGCAATTTTAAGAGCAAAATTCAAGTACATGAAAGATGTTTCTTTCTGATGAAAAGACATGTAATTTGCAATGCAGAAGGCAGATTTTCATGAGTTAGAGCTTTTTTGCAGAGAAACTTATTTTAGACCTTCAATGCTCAGAATCACTGTTTTGGAGCTTCTGAGAGCACTAAAAGCACTAAAAGCTGTGTTAGAGCAACTAAGCAAATGAAGAGAATCTAAGGCCATAGATGCTGAAAAGCTTCTTTCTCAGTGAGAGAAAGCCGCTGAATGCAATTTTAAGAGCAAAATTCAAGTACATGAAAGATGTTTCTTTCTGATGAAAAGACATGTAATTTGCAATGCAGAAGGCAGATTTTCATGAGTTAGAGCTTTTTTGCAGAGAAAGTTATTTTAGACCTTCAATGCTCAGAATCACTGTTTTGGAGCTTCTGAGAGCACTAAAAGCTGTCTGAGAGCACTAAAAGCTGTGTTAGAGCAACTAAGCAAATGAAGTGAATCCAAGGCCACAGATGCTGAAAAGCTTCTTTCTCAGTGAGAGAAAGCTGCTGAATGCAATTTTAAGAGCAAAACTCAAGTACATCAAAGATGTTTCTTTCTGATGAAAAGACATGTAATTTGCAATGCAGAAGGCAGATTTTCATGAGTTAGAGTTTTTTTGCAGAAAAAGTTATTTTAGACCTTCAATACTCAGAATCACTTATTTGGAGCTTCTGAGAGCACTAAAAGCTGTCTGAGAGCACTAAAAGCTGTGTTAGAGCAACTAAGCAAATGAAGAGAATCTAAGGCCACAGATGCTGAAAAGCTTCTTTCTCAGTGAGAGAAAGCTAGTTTAGGCAATTTTAAGAAAAAAGCTCAAGTACATGAAAGATGTTTCTTTCTCATGAAATGAAATGTAATTTGCAATGTAGGAGAAGGATTTTCATGTTTTTGACATTTTTGCAGAGAAAGTTATAATAGAGCTTGAATGCTCAGAATCACTAGTTTGGAGCTTCTGAGAACAAGAAATGCTGTGTTAGAGCAACTAAGCAAATGAAGAGAATCTAAGGCCACAGATGCTGAAAAGCTTCTTTCTCAGTGAGAGAAAGCTAGTTTAGGCAATTTTAAGAAAAAAGCTCAAGTACATGAAAGATGTTTCTTTCTGATGAAAAGACATGTAATTTGCAATGCAGAAGGCAGATTTTCATGAGTTAGAGCTTTTTTGCAGAGAAACTTATTTTAGACCTTCAATGCTCAGAATCACTGTTTTGGAGCTTCTGAGAGCACTAAAAGCTGTCTGAGAGCACTAAAAGCTGTGTTAGAGCAACTAAGCAAATGAAGAGAATCTAAGGCCACAGATGCTGAAAAGCTTCTTTCTCAGTGAGAGAAAGCTAGTTTAGGCAATTTTAAGAAAAAAGCTCAAGTACATGAAAGATGTTTCTTTCTCATGAAATGAAATGTAATTTGCAATGTAGGAGAAGGATTTTCATGTTTTTGACATTTTTGCAGAGAAAGTTATAATAGAGCTTGAATGCTCAGAATCACTAGTTTGGAGCTTCTGAGAACAAGAAATGCTGTGTTAGAGCAACTAAGCAAATGAAGAGAATCTAAGGCCACAGATGCTGAAAAGCTTCTTTCTCAGTGAGAGAAAGCTAGTTTAGGCAATTTTAAGAAAAAAGCTCAAGTACATGAAAGATTTTTCTTTCTGATGAAAAGACATGTAATTTGCAATGCAGAAGGCAGATTTTCATGAGTTAGAGCTTTTTTGCAGAGAAACTTATTTTAGACCTTCAATGCTCAGAATCACTGTTTTGGAGCTTCTGAGAGCACTAAAAGCACTAAAAGCTGTGTTAGAGCAACTAAGCAAATGAAGAGAATCTAAGGCCATAGATGCTGAAAAGCTTCTTTCTCAGTGAGAGAAAGCCGCTGAATGCAATTTTAAGAGCAAAATTCAAGTACATGAAAGATGTTTCTTTCTGATGAAAAGACATGTAATTTGCAATGCAGAAGGCAGATTTTCATGAGTTAGAGCTTTTTTGCAGAGAAAGTTATTTTAGACCTTCAATGCTCAGAATCACTGTTTTGGAGCTTCTGAGAGCACTAAAAGCTGTCTGAGAGCACTAAAAGCTGTGTTAGAGCAACTAAGCAAATGAAGTGAATCCAAGGCCACAGATGCTGAAAAGCTTCTTTCTCAGTGAGAGAAAGCTGCTGAATGCAATTTTAAGAGCAAAACTCAAGTACATCAAAGATGTTTCTTTCTGATGAAAAGACATGTAATTTGCAATGCAGAAGGCAGATTTTCATGAGTTAGAGCTTTTTTGCAGAAAAAGTTATTTTAGACCTTCAATACTCAGAATCACTTATTTGGAGCTTCTGAGAGCACTAAAAGCTGTCTGAGAGCACTAAAAGCTGTGTTAGAGCAACTAAGCAAATGAAGAGAATCTAAGGCCACAGATGCTGAAAAGCTTCTTTCTCAGTGAGAGAAAACTAGTTTAGGCAATTTTAAGAAAAAAGCTCAAGTACATGAAAGATGTTTCTTTCTGATGAAAAGACATGTAATTTGCAATGCAGAAGGCAGATTTTCATGAGTTAGAGCTTTTTTGCAGAGAAACTTATTTTAGACCTTCAATGCTCAGAATCACTGTTTTGGAGCTTCTGAGAGCACTAAAAGCACTAAAAGCTGTGTTAGAGCAACTAAGCAAATGAAGAGAATCTAAGGCCATAGATGCTGAAAAGCTTCTTTCTCAGTGAGAGAAAGCCGCTGAATGCAATTTTAAGAGCAAAATTCAAGTACATGAAAGATGTTTCTTTCTGATGAAAAGACATGTAATTTGCAATGCAGAAGGCAGATTTTCATGAGTTAGAGCTTTTTTGCAGAGAAAGTTATTTTAGACCTTCAATGCTCAGAATCACTGTTTTGGAGCTTCTGAGAGCACTAAAAGCTGTCTGAGAGCACTAAAAGCTGTGTTAGAGCAACTAAGCAAATGAAGTGAATCCAAGGCCACAGATGCTGAAAAGCTTCTTTCTCAGTGAGAGAAAGCTGCTGAATGCAATTTTAAGAGCAAAACTCAAGTACATCAAAGATGTTTCTTTCTGATGAAAAGACATGTAATTTGCAATGCAGAAGGCAGATTTTCATGAGTTAGAGTTTTTTTGCAGAAAAAGTTATTTTAGACCTTCAATACTCAGAATCACTTATTTGGAGCTTCTGAGAGCACTAAAAGCTGTCTGAGAGCACTAAAAGCTGTGTTAGAGCAACTAAGCAAATGAAGAGAATCTAAGGCCACAGATGCTGAAAAGCTTCTTTCTCAGTGAGAGAAAGCTATTTTAGGCAATTTTAAGAAAAAATCTCAAGTACATGAAAGATGTTTCTTTCTCATGAAAAGAAATGTAATTTGCAATGCAGGAGAAGGATTTTCATGTTTTTGACATTTTTGCAGAGAAAGTTATTTTAGACCTTCAATGCTCAGAATCACTGTTTTGGAGCTTCTGAGAGCACTAAAAGCTGTCTGAGAGCACTAAAAGCTGTGTTAGAGCAACTAAGCAAATTAAGAGAATCTAAGGCCACAGATGCTGAAAAGCTTCTTTCTCAGTGAGAGAAAGCTAGTTTAGGCAATTTTAAGAAAAAAGCTCAAGTACATGAAAGATGTTTCTTTCTCATGAAATGAAATGTAATTTGCAATGTAGGAGAAGGATTTTCATGTTTTTGACATTTTTGCAGAGAAAGTTATAATAGAGCTTGAATGCTCAGAATCACTAGTTTGGAGCTTCTGAGAACAAGAAATGCTGTGTTAGAGCAACTAAGCAAATGAAGAGAATCTAAGGCCACAGATGCTGAAAAGCTTCTTTCTCAGTGAGAGAAAGCTAGTTTAGGCAATTTTAAGAAAAAAGCTCAAGTACATGAAAGATGTTTCTTTCTGATGAAAAGACATGTAATTTGCAATGCAGAAGGCAGATTTTCATGAGTTAGAGCTTTTTTGCAGAGAAAGTTATTTTAGACCTTCAATGCTCAGAATCACTGTTTTGGAGCTTCTGAGAGCACTAAAAGCTGTCTGAGAGCACTAAAAGCTGTGTTAGAGCAACTAAGCAAATGAAGAGAATCTAAGGCCACAGATGCTGAAAAGCTTCTTTCTCAGTGAGAGAAAGCTAGTTTAGGCAATTTTAAGAAAAAAGCTCAAGTACATGAAAGATGTTTCTTTCTCATGAAATGAAATGTAATTTGCAATGTAGGAGAAGGATTTTCATGTTTTTGACATTTTTGCAGAGAAAGTTATAATAGAGCTTGAATGCTCAGAATCACTAGTTTGGAGCTTCTGAGAACAAGAAATGCTGTGTTAGAGCAACTAAGCAAATGAAGAGAATCTAAGGCCACAGATGCTGAAAAGCTTCTTTCTCAGTGAGAGAAAGCCGCTGAATGCAATTTTAAGAGCAAAATTCAAGTACATGAAAGATTTTTCTTTCTGATGAAAAGACATGTAATTTGCAATGCAGAAGGCAGATTTTCATGAGTTAGAGCTTTTTTGCAGAGAAAGTTATTTTAGACCTTCAATGCTCAGAATCACTGTTTTGGAGCTTCTGAGAGCACTAAAAGCTGTCTGAGAGCACTAAAAGCTGTGTTAGAGCAACTAAGCAAATGAAGTGAATCCAAGGCCACAGATGCTGAAAAGCTTCTTTCTCAGTGAGAGAAAGCCGCTGAATGCAATTTTAAGAGCAAAATTCAAGTATATGAAAGATGTTTCTTTCTGATGAAAAGACATGTAATTTGCAATGCAGAAGGCAGATTTTCATGAGTTAGAGCTTTTTTGCAGAGAAAGTTATTTTAGACCTTCAATGCTCAGAATCACTGTTTTGGAGCTTCTTAGAGCACTAAAAGCTGTCTGAGAGCACTAAAAGCTGTGTTAGAGCAACTAAGCAAATGAAGAGAATCCAAGGCCACAGATGCTGAAAAGCTTCTTTCTCAGTGAGAGAAAGCTAGTTTAGGCAATTTTAAGAAAAAAGCTCAAGTACATGAAAGATGTTTCTTTCTCATGAAATGAAATGTAATTTGCAATGCAGGAGAAGGATTTACATATTTTTGACATTTTTGCAGAGAAAGTTAAATTAGAGCTTGAATGCTCAGAATCACTAGTTTGGAGCTTCTGAGAACAAGAAATGCTGTGTTAGAGCAACTAAGCAAATGAAGAGAATCTAAGGCCACAGATGCTGAAAAGCTTCTTTCTCAGTGAGAGAAAGCCGCTGAATGCAATTTTAAGAGCAAAATTCAAGTACATGAAAGATGTTTCTTTCTGATGAAAAGACATGTAATTTGCAATGCAGAAGGCAGATTTTCATGAGTTAGAGCTTTTTTGCAGAGAAACTTATTTTAGACCTTCAATGCTCAGAATCACTGTTTTGGAGCTTCTGAGAGCACTAAAAGCACTAAAAGCTGTGTTAGAGCAACTAAGCAAATGAAGAGAATCTAAGGCCATAGATGCTGAAAAGCTTCTTTCTCAGTGAGAGAAAGCCGCTGAATGCAATTTTAAGAGCAAAATTCAAGTACATGAAAGATGTTTCTTTCTGATGAAAAGACATGTAATTTGCAATGCAGAAGGCAGATTTTCATGAGTTAGAGCTTTTTTGCAGAGAAAGTTATTTTAGACCTTCAATGCTCAGAATCACTGTTTTGGAGCTTCTGAGAGCACTAAAAGCTGTCTGAGAGCACTAAAAGCTGTGTTAGAGCAACTAAGCAAATGAAGTGAATCCAAGGCCACAGATGCTGAAAAGCTTCTTTCTCAGTGAGAGAAAGCTGCTGAATGCAATTTTAAGAGCAAAACTCAAGTACATCAAAGATGTTTCTTTCTGATGAAAAGACATGTAATTTGCAATGCAGAAGGCAGATTTTCATGAGTTAGAGTTTTTTTGCAGAAAAAGTTATTTTAGACCTTCAATACTCAGAATCACTTATTTGGAGCTTCTGAGAGCACTAAAAGCTGTCTGAGAGCACTAAAAGCTGTGTTAGAGCAACTAAGCAAATGAAGAGAATCTAAGGCCACAGATGCTGAAAAGCTTCTTTCTCAGTGAGAGAAAGCTATTTTAGGCAATTTTAAGAAAAAATCTCAAGTACATGAAAGATGTTTCTTTCTCATGAAATGAAATGTAATTTGCAATGCAGGAGAAGGATTTTCATGTTTTTGACATTTTTGCAGAGAAAGTTATTTTAGACCTTCAATGCTCAGAATCACTGTTTTGGAGCTTCTGAGAGCACTAAAAGCTGTCTGAGAGCACTAAAAGCTGTGTTAGAGCAACTAAGCAAATGAAGAGAATCTAAGGCCACAGATGCTGAAAAGCTTCTTTCTCAGTGAGAGAAAGCTAGTTTAGGCAATTTTAAGAAAAAAGCTCAAGTACATGAAAGATGTTTCTTTCTCATGAAATGAAATGTAATTTGCAATGTAGGAGAAGGATTTTCATGTTTTTGACATTTTTGCAGAGAAAGTTATAATAGAGCTTGAATGCTCAGAATCACTAGTTTGGAGCTTCTGAGAACAAGAAATGCTGTGTTAGAGCAACTAAGCAAATAAAGAGAATCTAAGGCCACAGATGCTGAAAAGCTTCTTTCTCAGTGAGAGAAAGCTAGTTTAGGCAATTTTAAGAAAAAAGCTCAAGTACATGAAAGATGTTTCTTTCTGATGAAAAGACATGTAATTTGCAATGCAGAAGGCAGATTTTCATGAGTTAGAGCTTTTTTGCAGAGAAACTTATTTTAGACCTTCAATGCTCAGAATCACTGTTTTGGAGCTTCTGAGAGCACTAAAAGCACTAAAAGCTGTGTTAGAGCAACTAAGCAAATGAAGAGAATCTAAGGCCATAGATGCTGAAAAGCTTCTTTCTCAGTGAGAGAAAGCCGCTGAATGCAATTTTAAGAGCAAAATTCAAGTACATGAAAGATGTTTCTTTCTGATGAAAAGACATGTAATTTGCAATGCAGAAGGCAGATTTTCATGAGTTAGAGCTTTTTTGCAGAGAAAGTTATTTTAGACCTTCAATGCTCAGAATCACTGTTTTGGAGCTTCTGAGAGCACTAAAAGCTGTCTGAGAGCACTAAAAGCTGTGTTAGAGCAACTAAGCAAATGAAGTGAATCCAAGGCCACAGATGCTGAAAAGCTTCTTTCTCAGTGAGAGAAAGCTGCTGAATGCAATTTTAAGAGCAAAACTCAAGTACATCAAAGATGTTTCTTTCTGATGAAAAGACATGTAATTTGCAATGCAGAAGGCAGATTTTCATGAGTTAGAGCTTTTTTGCAGAAAAAGTTATTTTAGACCTTCAATACTCAGAATCACTTATTTGGAGCTTCTGAGAGCACTAAAAGCTGTCTGAGAGCACTAAAAGCTGTGTTAGAGCAACTAAGCAAATGAAGAGAATCTAAGGCCACAGATGCTGAAAAGCTTCTTTCTCAGTGAGAGAAAGCTAGTTTAGGCAATTTTAAGAAAAAAGCTCAAGTACATGAAAGACGTTTATTTCTGATGAAAAGACATGTAATTTGCAATGCAGAAGGCAGATTTTCATGAGTTAGAGCTTTTTTGCAGAGAAAGTTATTTTAGACCTTCAATACTCAGAATCACTGTTTTGGAGCTTCTGAGAGCACTAAAAGCTGTCTGAGAGCACTAAAAGCTGTGTTAGAGCAACTAAGCAAATGAAGAGAATCCAAGGCCACAGATGCTGAAAAGCTTCTTTCTCAGTGAGAGAAAGCTAGTTTAGGCAATTTTAAGAAAAAAGCTCAAGTACATGAAAGATGTTTCTTTCTCATGAAATGAAATGTAATTTGCAATGCAGGAGAAGGATTTACATATTTTTGACATTTTTGCAGAGAAAGTTAAATTAGAGCTTGAATGCTCAGAATCACTAGTTTGGAGCTTCTGAGAACAAGAAATGCTGTGTTAGAGCAACTAAGCAAATGAAGAGAATCTAAGGCCACAGATGCTGAAAAGCTTCTTTCTCAGTGAGAGAAAGCCGCTGAATGCAATTTTAAGAGCAAAATTCAAGTACATGAAAGATGTTTCTTTCTAATGAAAAGACATGTAATTTGCAATGCAGAAGGCAGATTTTCATGAGTTAGAGCTTTTTTGCAGAAAAAGTTATTTTAGACCTTCAATACTCAGAATCACTTATTTGGAGCTTCTGAGAGCACTAAAAGCTGTCTGAGAGCACTAAAAGCTGTGTTAGAGCAACTAAGCAAATGAAGAGAATCTAAGGCCACAGATGCTGAAAAGCTTCTTTCTCAGTGAGAGAAAGCTAGTTTAGGCAATTTTTAAAAAAAAGCTCAAGTACATGAAAGATGTTTCTTTCTCATGAAATGAAATGTAATTTGCAATGTAGGAGAAGGATTTTCATGTTTTTGACATATTTGCAGAGAAAGTTATAATAGACCTTGAATGCTCAGAATCACTAGTTTGGAGCTTCTGAGAACAAGAAATGCTGTCTTAGAGCAACTAAGCAAATGAAGAGAATCTAAGGCCACAGATGCTGAAAAGCTTCTTTCTCAGTGAGAGAAAGCTAGTTTAGGCAATTTTAAGAAAAAAGCTCAAGTACATGAAAGATGTTTCTTTCTGATGAAAAGACATGTAATTTGCAATGCAGAAGGCAGATTTTCATGAGTTAGAGCTTTTTTGCAGAGAAACTTATTTTAGACCTTCAATGCTCAGAATCACTGTTTTGGAGCTTCTGAGAGCACTAAAAGCTGTCTGAGAGCACTAAAAGCTGTGTTAGAGCAACTAAGCAAATGAAGAGAATCCAAGGCCACAGATGCTGAAAAGCTTCTTTCTCATCGAGAGAAAGCTAGTTTAGGCAATTTTAAGAAAAAAGCTCAAGTACATGAAAGATGTTTCTTTCTCATGAAATGAAATGTAATTTGCAATGCAGGAAAAGGATTTACATATTTTTGACATTTTTGCAGAGAAAGTTAAATTAGAGCTTGAATGCTCAGAATCACTAGTTTGGAGCTTCTGAGAACAAGAAATGCTGTGATAGAGCAACTAAGCAAATGAAGAGAATCTAAGGCCACAGATGCTGAAAAGCTTCTTTCTCAGTGAGAGAAAGCCGCTGAATGCAATTTTAACAGCAAAATTCATGTACATGAAAGATGTTTCTTTCTGATGAAAAGACATGTAATTTGCAATGCAAAAGGCAGATTTTCATGAGTTAGAGCCTTTTTGCAGAGAAAGTTATTTTAGACCTTCAATGCTCAGAATCACTTATTTGGAGCTTCTGAGAGCACTAAAAGCTGTGTTAGAGCAACTAAGCAAATGAAGAGAATCTAAGGCCACAGATGCTGAAAAGCTTCTTTCTCAGTGAGAGAAAGCTAGTTTAGGCAATTTTAAGAAAAAAGCTCAAGTACATGAAAGATGTTTCTTTCTGATGAAAAGACATGTAATTTGCAATGCAGAAGGCAGATTTTCATGAGTTAGAGCTTTTTTGCAGAGAAAGTTATTTTAGACCTTCAATGCTCAGAATCACTGTTTTGGAGCTTCTGAGAGCAGTAAAAGCTGTGTTAGAGCAACTATAAGCAAATGAAGAGAATCCAAGGCCACAGATGCTGAAAAGCTTCTTTCTCAGTGAGAGAAAGCTAGTTTAGGCAATTTTAAGAAAAAAGCTCAAGTACATGAAAGATGTTTCTTTCTCATGAAATGAAATGTAATTTGCAATGCAGGAGAAGGATTTACATGTTTTTGACATTTTTGCAGAGAAAGTTATATTAGAGCTTGAATGCTCAAAATCAATAGTTTGGAGCTTCTGAGAACAAGAAATGCTGTGTTAGAGCAACTAAGCAAATGAAGAGAATCTAAGGCCACAGATGCTGAAAAGCTTCTTTCTCAGTGAGAGAAAGCCGCTGAATGCAATTTTAAGAGCAAAATTCAAGTACATGAAAGATGTTTCTTTCTGATGAAAAGACATGTAATTTGCAAAGCAGAAGGCAGATTTTCATGAGTTAGAGCTTTTTTGCAGAGAAACTTATTTTAGACCTTCAATGCTCAGAATCACTGTTTTGGAGCTTCTTAGAGCACTAAAAGCTGTCTGAGAGCACTAAAAGCTGTGTTAGAGCAACTAAGCAAATGAAGAGAATCCAAGGCCACAGATGCTGAAAAGCTTCTTTCTCAGTGAGAGAAAGCTAGTTTAGGCAATTTTAAGAAAAAAGCTTAAGTACATGAAAGATGTTTCTTTCTGATGAAAAGACATGTAATTTGCAATACAGAAGGCAGATTTTCATGAGTTAGAGCTTTTTTGCAGAGAAACTTATTTTAGACCTTCAATGCTCAGAATCACTGTTTTGGAGCTTCTTAGAGCACTAAAAGCTGTCTGAGAGCACTAAAAGCTGTGTTAGAGCAACTAAGCAAATGAAGAGAATCCAAGGCCACAGATGCTGAAAAGCTTCTTTCTCAGTGAGAGAAAGCTAGTTTAGGCAATTTTAAGAAAAAAGCTTAAGTACATGAAAGATGTTTCTTTCTCATGAAATGAAATGTAATTTGCAATGCAGGAGAAGGATTTACATATTTTTGACATTTTTGCAGAGAAAGTTAAATTAGAGCTTGAATGCTCAGAATCACTAGTTTGGAGCTTCTGAGAACAAGAAATGCTGTGTTAGAGCAACTAAGCAAATGAAGAGAATCTAAGGCCACAGATGCTGAAAAGCTTCTTTCTCAGTGAGAGAAAGCCGCTGAATGCAATTTTAAGAGCAAAATTCAAGTACATGAAAGATGTTTCTTTCTGATGAAAAGACATGTAATTTGCAATGCAGAAGGCAGATTTTCATGAGTTAGAGCTTTTTTGCAGAGAAACTTATTTTAGACCTTCAATGCTCAGAATCACTGTTTTGGAGCTTCTGAGAGCACTAAAAGCACTAAAAGCTGTGTTAGAGCAACTAAGCAAATGAAGAGAATCTAAGGCCATAGATGCTGAAAAGCTTCTTTCTCAGTGAGAGAAAGCCGCTGAATGCAATTTTAAGAGCAAAATTCAAGTACATGAAAGATGTTTCTTTCTGATGAAAAGACATGTAATTTGCAATGCAGAAGGCAGATTTTCATGAGTTAGAGCTTTTTTGCAGAGAAAGTTATTTTAGACCTTCAATGCTCAGAATCACTGTTTTGGAGCTTCTGAGAGCACTAAAAGCTGTCTGAGAGCACTAAAAGCTGTGTTAGAGCAACTAAGCAAATGAAGTGAATCCAAGGCCACAGATGCTGAAAAGCTTCTTTCTCAGTGAGAGAAAGCTGCTGAATGCAATTTTAAGAGCAAAACTCAAGTACATCAAAGATGTTTCTTTCTGATGAAAAGACATGTAATTTGCAATGCAGAAGGCAGATTTTCATGAGTTAGAGTTTTTTTGCAGAAAAAGTTATTTTAGACCTTCAATACTCAGAATCACTTATTTGGAGCTTCTGAGAGCACTAAAAGCTGTCTGAGAGCACTAAAAGCTGTGTTAGAGCAACTAAGCAAATGAAGAGAATCTAAGGCCACAGATGCTGAAAAGCTTCTTTCTCAGTGAGAGAAAGCTATTTTAGGCAATTTTAAGAAAAAATCTCAAGTACATGAAAGATGTTTCTTTCTCATGAAATGAAATGTAATTTGCAATGCAGGAGAAGGATTTTCATGTTTTTGACATTTTTGCAGAGAAAGTTATTTTAGACCTTCAATGCTCAGAATCACTGTTTTGGAGCTTCTGAGAGCACTAAAAGCTGTCTGAGAGCACTAAAAGCTGTGTTAGAGCAACTAAGCAAATGAAGAGAATCTAAGGCCACAGATGCTGAAAAGCTTCTTTCTCAGTGAGAGAAAGCTAGTTTAGGCAATTTTAAGAAAAAAGCTCAAGTACATGAAAGATGTTTCTTTCTCATGAAATGAAATGTAATTTGCAATGTAGGAGAAGGATTTTCATGTTTTTGACATTTTTGCAGAGAAAGTTATAATAGAGCTTGAATGCTCAGAATCACTAGTTTGGAGCTTCTGAGAACAAGAAATGCTGTGTTAGAGCAACTAAGCAAATAAAGAGAATCTAAGGCCACAGATGCTGAAAAGCTTCTTTCTCAGTGAGAGAAAGCTAGTTTAGGCAATTTTAAGAAAAAAGCTCAAGTACATGAAAGATGTTTCTTTCTGATGAAAAGACATGTAATTTGCAATGCAGAAGGCAGATTTTCATGAGTTAGAGCTTTTTTGCAGAGAAACTTATTTTAGACCTTCAATGCTCAGAATCACTGTTTTGGAGCTTCTGAGAGCACTAAAAGCACTAAAAGCTGTGTTAGAGCAACTAAGCAAATGAAGAGAATCTAAGGCCATAGATGCTGAAAAGCTTCTTTCTCAGTGAGAGAAAGCCGCTGAATGCAATTTTAAGAGCAAAATTCAAGTACATGAAAGATGTTTCTTTCTGATGAAAAGACATGTAATTTGCAATGCAGAAGGCAGATTTTCATGAGTTAGAGCTTTTTTGCAGAGAAAGTTATTTTAGACCTTCAATGCTCAGAATCACTGTTTTGGAGCTTCTGAGAGCACTAAAAGCTGTCTGAGAGCACTAAAAGCTGTGTTAGAGCAACTAAGCAAATGAAGTGAATCCAAGGCCACAGATGCTGAAAAGCTTCTTTCTCAGTGAGAGAAAGCTGCTGAATGCAATTTTAAGAGCAAAACTCAAGTACATCAAAGATGTTTCTTTCTGATGAAAAGACATGTAATTTGCAATGCAGAAGGCAGATTTTCATGAGTTAGAGCTTTTTTGCAGAAAAAGTTATTTTAGACCTTCAATACTCAGAATCACTTATTTGGAGCTTCTGAGAGCACTAAAAGCTGTCTGAGAGCACTAAAAGCTGTGTTAGAGCAACTAAGCAAATGAAGAGAATCTAAGGCCACAGATGCTGAAAAGCTTCTTTCTCAGTGAGAGAAAGCTAGTTTAGGCAATTTTAAGAAAAAAGCTCAAGTACATGAAAGACGTTTATTTCTGATGAAAAGACATGTAATTTGCAATGCAGAAGGCAGATTTTCATGAGTTAGAGCTTTTTTGCAGAGAAAGTTATTTTAGACCTTCAATACTCAGAATCACTGTTTTGGAGCTTCTGAGAGCACTAAAAGCTGTCTGAGAGCACTAAAAGCTGTGTTAGAGCAACTAAGCAAATGAAGAGAATCCAAGGCCACAGATGCTGAAAAGCTTCTTTCTCAGTGAGAGAAAGCTAGTTTAGGCAATTTTAAGAAAAAAGCTCAAGTACATGAAAGATGTTTCTTTCTCATGAAATGAAATGTAATTTGCAATGCAGGAGAAGGATTTACATATTTTTGACATTTTTGCAGAGAAAGTTAAATTAGAGCTTGAATGCTCAGAATCACTAGTTTGGAGCTTCTGAGAACAAGAAATGCTGTGTTAGAGCAACTAAGCAAATGAAGAGAATCTAAGGCCACAGATGCTGAAAAGCTTCTTTCTCAGTGAGAGAAAGCCGCTGAATGCAATTTTAAGAGCAAAATTCAAGTACATGAAAGATGTTTCTTTCTAATGAAAAGACATGTAATTTGCAATGCAGAAGGCAGATTTTCATGAGTTAGAGCTTTTTTGCAGAAAAAGTTATTTTAGACCTTCAATACTCAGAATCACTTATTTGGAGCTTCTGAGAGCACTAAAAGCTGTCTGAGAGCACTAAAAGCTGTGTTAGAGCAACTAAGCAAATGAAGAGAATCTAAGGCCACAGATGCTGAAAAGCTTCTTTCTCAGTGAGAGAAAGCTAGTTTAGGCAATTTTTAAAAAAAAGCTCAAGTACATGAAAGATGTTTCTTTCTCATGAAATGAAATGTAATTTGCAATGTAGGAGAAGGATTTTCATGTTTTTGACATATTTGCAGAGAAAGTTATAATAGACCTTGAATGCTCAGAATCACTAGTTTGGAGCTTCTGAGAACAAGAAATGCTGTCTTAGAGCAACTAAGCAAATGAAGAGAATCTAAGGCCACAGATGCTGAAAAGCTTCTTTCTCAGTGAGAGAAAGCTAGTTTAGGCAATTTTAAGAAAAAAGCTCAAGTACATGAAAGATGTTTCTTTCTGATGAAAAGACATGTAATTTGCAATGCAGAAGGCAGATTTTCATGAGTTAGAGCTTTTTTGCAGAGAAACTTATTTTAGACCTTCAATGCTCAGAATCACTGTTTTGGAGCTTCTGAGAGCACTAAAAGCTGTCTGAGAGCACTAAAAGCTGTGTTAGAGCAACTAAGCAAATGAAGAGAATCCAAGGCCACAGATGCTGAAAAGCTTCTTTCTCATCGAGAGAAAGCTAGTTTAGGCAATTTTAAGAAAAAAGCTCAAGTACATGAAAGATGTTTCTTTCTCATGAAATGAAATGTAATTTGCAATGCAGGAAAAGGATTTACATATTTTTGACATTTTTGCAGAGAAAGTTAAATTAGAGCTTGAATGCTCAGAATCACTAGTTTGGAGCTTCTGAGAACAAGAAATGCTGTGATAGAGCAACTAAGCAAATGAAGAGAATCTAAGGCCACAGATGCTGAAAAGCTTCTTTCTCAGTGAGAGAAAGCCGCTGAATGCAATTTTAACAGCAAAATTCATGTACATGAAAGATGTTTCTTTCTGATGAAAAGACATGTAATTTGCAATGCAAAAGGCAGATTTTCATGAGTTAGAGCCTTTTTGCAGAGAAAGTTATTTTAGACCTTCAATGCTCAGAATCACTTATTTGGAGCTTCTGAGAGCACTAAAAGCTGTGTTAGAGCAACTAAGCAAATGAAGAGAATCTAAGGCCACAGATGCTGAAAAGCTTCTTTCTCAGTGAGAGAAAGCTAGTTTAGGCAATTTTAAGAAAAAAGCTCAAGTACATGAAAGATGTTTCTTTCTGATGAAAAGACATGTAATTTGCAATGCAGAAGGCAGATTTTCATGAGTTAGAGCTTTTTTGCAGAGAAAGTTATTTTAGACCTTCAATGCTCAGAATCACTGTTTTGGAGCTTCTGAGAGCAGTAAAAGCTGTGTTAGAGCAACTATAAGCAAATGAAGAGAATCCAAGGCCACAGATGCTGAAAAGCTTCTTTCTCAGTGAGAGAAAGCTAGTTTAGGCAATTTTAAGAAAAAAGCTCAAGTACATGAAAGATGTTTCTTTCTCATGAAATGAAATGTAATTTGCAATGCAGGAGAAGGATTTACATGTTTTTGACATTTTTGCAGAGAAAGTTATATTAGAGCTTGAATGCTCAAAATCAATAGTTTGGAGCTTCTGAGAACAAGAAATGCTGTGTTAGAGCAACTAAGCAAATGAAGAGAATCTAAGGCCACAGATGCTGAAAAGCTTCTTTCTCAGTGAGAGAAAGCCGCTGAATGCAATTTTAAGAGCAAAATTCAAGTACATGAAAGATGTTTCTTTCTGATGAAAAGACATGTAATTTGCAAAGCAGAAGGCAGATTTTCATGAGTTAGAGCTTTTTTGCAGAGAAACTTATTTTAGACCTTCAATGCTCAGAATCACTGTTTTGGAGCTTCTTAGAGCACTAAAAGCTGTCTGAGAGCACTAAAAGCTGTGTTAGAGCAACTAAGCAAATGAAGAGAATCCAAGGCCACAGATGCTGAAAAGCTTCTTTCTCAGTGAGAGAAAGCTAGTTTAGGCAATTTTAAGAAAAAAGCTTAAGTACATGAAAGATGTTTCTTTCTGATGAAAAGACATGTAATTTGCAATACAGAAGGCAGATTTTCATGAGTTAGAGCTTTTTTGCAGAGAAACTTATTTTAGACCTTCAATGCTCAGAATCACTGTTTTGGAGCTTCTTAGAGCACTAAAAGCTGTCTGAGAGCACTAAAAGCTGTGTTAGAGCAACTAAGCAAATGAAGAGAATCCAAGGCCACAGATGCTGAAAAGCTTCTTTCTCAGTGAGAGAAAGCTAGTTTAGGCAATTTTAAGAAAAAAGCTTAAGTACATGAAAGATGTTTCTTTCTGATGAAAAGACATGTAATTTGCAATACAGAAGGCAGATTTTCATGAGTTAGAGCTTTTTTGCAGAGAAACTTATTTTAGACCTTCAATGCTCAGAATCACTGTTTTGGAGCTTCTTAGAGCACTAAAAGCTGTCTGAGAGCACTAAAAGCTGTGTTAGAGCAACTAAGCAAATTAAGAGAATCTAAGGCCACAGATGCTGAAAAGCTTCTTTCTCAGTGAGAGAAAGCTAGTTTAGGCAATTTTAAGAAAAAAGCTCAAGTACATGAAAGATGTTTCTTTCTCATGAAATGAAATGTAATTTGCAATGTAGGAGAAGGATTTTCATGTTTTTGACATTTTTGCAGAGAAAGTTATAATAGAGCTTGAATGCTCAGAATCACTAGTTTGGAGCTTCTGAGAACAAGAAATGCTGTGTTAGAGCAACTAAGCAAATGAAGAGAATCTAAGGCCACAGATGCTGAAAAGCTTCTTTCTCAGTGAGAGAAAGCTAGTTTAGGCAATTTTAAGAAAAAAGCTCAAGTACATGAAAGATGTTTCTTTCTGATGAAAAGACATGTAATTTGCAATGCAGAAGGCAGATTTTCATGAGTTAGAGCTTTTTTGCAGAGAAAGTTATTTTAGACCTTCAATGCTCAGAATCACTGTTTTGGAGCTTCTGAGAGCACTAAAAGCTGTCTGAGAGCACTAAAAGCTGTGTTAGAGCAACTAAGCAAATGAAGAGAATCTAAGGCCACAGATGCTGAAAAGCTTCTTTCTCAGTGAGAGAAAGCTAGTTTAGGCAATTTTAAGAAAAAAGCTCAAGTACATGAAAGATGTTTCTTTCTCATGAAATGAAATGTAATTTGCAATGTAGGAGAAGGATTTTCATGTTTTTGACATTTTTGCAGAGAAAGTTATAATAGAGCTTGAATGCTCAGAATCACTAGTTTGGAGCTTCTGAGAACAAGAAATGCTGTGTTAGAGCAACTAAGCAAATGAAGAGAATCTAAGGCCACAGATGCTGAAAAGCTTCTTTCTCAGTGAGAGAAAGCTAGTTTAGGCAATTTTAAGAAAAAAGCTCAAGTACATGAAAGATGTTTCTTTCTGATGAAAAGACATGTAATTTGCAATGCAGAAGGCAGATTTTCATGAGTTAGAGCTTTTTTGCAGAGAAAGTTATTTTAGACCTTCAATGCTCAGAATCACTGTTTTGGAGCTTCTGAGAGCACTAATAGCTGTGTTAGAGCAACTATAAGCAAATGAAGAGAATCCAAGGCCACAGATGCTGAAAAGCTTCTTTCTCAGTGAGAGAAAGCTAGTTTAGGCAATTTTAAGAAAAAAGCTCAAGTACATGAAAGATGTTTCTTTCTCATGAAATGAAATGTAATTTGCAATGCAGGAGAAGGATTTACATGTTTTTGACATTTTTGCAGAGAAAGTTATATTAGAGCTTGAATGCTCAAAATCAATAGTTTGGAGCTTCTGAGAACAAGAAATGCTGTGTTAGAGCAACTAAGCAAATGAAGAGAATCTAAGGCCACAGATGCTGAAAAGCTTCTTTCTCAGTGAGAGAAAGCCGCTGAATGCAATTTTAAGAGCAAAATTCAAGTACATGAAAGATGTTTCTTTCTGATGAAAAGACATGTAATTTGCAAAGCAGAAGGCAGATTTTCATGAGTTAGAGCTTTTTTGCAGAGAAACTTATTTTAGACCTTCAATGCTCAGAATCACTGTTTTGGAGCTTCTTAGAGCACTAAAAGCTGTCTCAGAGCACTAAAAGCTGTGTTAGAGCAACTAAGCAAATGAAGAGAATCCAAGGCCACAGATGCTGAAAAGCTTCTTTCTCAGTGAGAGAAAGCTAGTTTAGGCAATTTTAAGAAAAAAGCTCAAGTACATGAAAGATGTTTCTTTCTGATGAAAAGACATGTAATTTGCAATACAGAAGGCAGATTTTCATGAGTTAGAGCTTTTTTGCAGAGAAAGTTATTTTAGACCTTCAATGCTCAGAATCACTGATTTGGAGCTTCTTAGAGCACTAAAAGCTGTCTGAGAGCACTAAAAGCTGTGTTAGAGCAACTAAGCAAATGAAGAGAATCCAAGGCCACAGATGCTGAAAAGCTTCTTTCTCAGTGAGAGAAAGCTAGTTTAGGCAATTTTAAGAAAAAAGCTCAAGTACATGAAAGATGTTTCTTTCTCATGAAATGAAATGTAATTTGCAATGCAGGAGAAGGATTTACATATTTTTGACATTTTTGCAGAGAAAGTTAAATTAGAGCTTGAATGCTCAGAATCACTAGTTTGGAGCTTCTGAGAACAAGAAATGCTGTGTTAGAGCAACTAAGCAAATGAAGAGAATCTAAGGCCACAGATGCTGAAAAGCTTCTTTCTCAGTGAGAGAAAGCCGCTGAATGCAATTTTAAGAGCAAAATTCAAGTACATGAAAGATGTTTCTTTCTGATGAAAAGACATGTAATTTGCAATGCAGAAGGCAGATTTTCATGAGTTAGAGATTTTTTGCAGAGAAAGTTATTTTAGACCTTCAATGCTCAGAATCACTGTTTTGGAGCTTCTGAGAGCACTAAAAGCTGTGTTAGAGCAACTAAGCAAATGAAGTGAATCCAAGGCCACAGATGCTGAAAAGCTTCTTTCTCAGTGAGAGAAAGCTGCTGAATGCACTTTTAAGAGCAAAACTCAAGTACATCAAAGATGTTTCTTTCTGATGAAAAGACATGTAATTTGCAATGCAGAAGGCAGATTTTCATGAGTTAGAGCTTTTTTGCAGAAAAAGTTATTTTAGACCTTCAATACTCAGAATCACTTATTTGGAGCTTCTGAGAGCACTAATAGCTGTCTGAGAGCACTAAAAGCTGTGTTAGAGCAACTAAGCAAATGAAGAGAATCTAAGGCCACAGATGCTGAAAAGCTTCTTTCTCAGTGAGAGAAAGCTAGTTTAGGCAATTTTTAAAAAAAAGCTCAAGTACATGAAAGATGTTTCTTTCTCATGAAATGAAATGTAATTTGCAATGTAGGAGAAGGATTTTCATGTTTTTGACATATTTGCAGAGAAAGTTATAATAGACCTTGAATGCTCAGAATCACTAGTTTGGAGCTTCTGAGAACAAGAAATGCTGTGTTAGAGCAACTAAGCAAATGAAGAGAATCTAAGGCCACAGATGCTGAAAAGCTTCTTTCTCAGTGAGAGAAAGCTAGTTTAGGCAATTTTAAGAAAAAAGCTCAAGTACATGAAAGATGTTTATTTCTGATGAAAAGACATGTAATTTGCAATGCAGAAGGCAGATTTTCATGAGTTAGAGCTTTTTTGCAGAGAAAGTTATTTTAGACCTTCAATGCTCAGAATCACTGTTTTGGAGCTTCTTAGAGCACTAAAAGCTGTCTGAGAGCACTAAAAGCTGTGTTAGAGCAACTAAGCAAATGAAGAGAATCCAAGGCCACAGATGCTGAAAAGCTTCTTTCTCAGTGAGAGAAAGCTAGTTTAGGCAATTTTAAGAAAAAAGCTCAAGTACATGAAAGATGTTTCTTTCTCATGAAATGAAATGTAATTTGCAATGCAGGAGAAGGATTTACATATTTTTGACATTTTTGCAGAGAAAGTTAAATTAGAGCTTGAATGCTCAGAATCACTAGTTTGGAGCTTCTGAGAACAAGAAATGCTGTGTTAGAGCAACTAAGCAAATGAAGAGAATCTAAGGCCACAGATGCTGAAAAGCTTCTTTCTCAGTGAGAGAAAGCCGCTGAATGCAATTTTAAGAGCAAAATTCAAGTACATGAAAGATGTTTCTTTCTGATGAAAAGACATGTAATTTGCAATGCAGAAGGCAGATTTTCATGAGTTAGAGATTTTTTGCAGAGAAAGTTATTTTAGACCTTCAATGCTCAGAATCACTGTTTTGGAGCTTCTGAGAGCACTAAAAGCTGTGTTAGAGCAACTAAGCAAATGAAGTGAATCCAAGGCCACAGATGCTGAAAAGCTTCTTTCTCAGTGAGAGAAAGCTGCTGAATGCACTTTTAAGAGCAAAACTCAAGTACATCAAAGATGTTTCTTTCTGATGAAAAGACATGTAATTTGCAATGCAGAAGGCAGATTTTCATGAGTTAGAGCTTTTTTGCAGAAAAAGTTATTTTAGACCTTCAATACTCAGAATCACTTATTTGGAGCTTCTGAGAGCACTAAAAGCTGTCTGAGAGCACTAAAAGCTGTGTTAGAGCAACTAAGCAAATGAAGAGAATCTAAGGCCACAGATGCTGAAAAGCTTCTTTCTCAGTGAGAGAAAGCTAGTTTAGGCAATTTTTAAAAAAAAGCTCAAGTACATGAAAGATGTTTCTTTCTCATGAAATGAAATGTAATTTGCAATGTAGGAGAAGGATTTTCATGTTTTTGACATATTTGCAGAGAAAGTTATAATAGACCTTGAATGCTCAGAATCACTAGTTTGGAGCTTCTGAGAACAAGAAATGCTGTGTTAGAGCAACTAAGCAAATGAAGAGAATCTAAGGCCACAGATGCTGAAAAGCTTCTTTCTCAGTGAGAGAAAGCTAGTTTAGGCAATTTTAAGAAAAAAGCTCAAGTACATGAAAGATGTTTCTTTCTCATGAAATGAAATGTAATTTGCAATGCAGGAGAAGGATTTACATGTTTTTGACATTTTTGCAGAGAAAGTTATATTAGAGCTTGAATGCTCAAAATCAATAGTTTGGAGCTTCTGAGAACAAGAAATGCTGTGTTAGAGCAACTAAGCAAATGAAGAGAATCTAAGGCCACAGATGCTGAAAAGCTTCTTTCTCAGTGAGAGAAAGCCGCTGAATGCAATTTTAAGAGCAAAATTCAAGTACATGAAAGATGTTTCTTTCTGATGAAAAGACATGTAATTTGCAAAGCAGAAGGCAGATTTTCATGAGTTAGAGCTTTTTTACAGAGAAACTTATTTTAGACCTTCAATGCTCAGAATCACTGTTTTGGAGCTTCTTAGAGCACTAAAAGCTGTCTGAGAGCACTAAAAGCTGTGTTAGAGCAACTAAGCAAATGAAGAGAATCCAAGGCCACAGATGCTGAAAAGCTTCTTTCTCAGTGAGAGAAAGCTAGTTTAGGCAATTTTAAGAAAAAAGCTTAAGTACATGAAAGATGTTTCTTTCTGATGAAAAGACATGTAATTTGCAATACAGAAGGCAGATTTTCATGAGTTAGAGCTTTTTTGCAGAGAAACTTATTTTAGACCTTCAATGCTCAGAATCACTGTTTTGGAGCTTCTTAGAGCACTAAAAGCTGTCTGAGAGCACTAAAAGCTGTGTTAGAGCAACTAAGCAAATGAAGAGAATCCAAGGCCACAGATGCTGAAAAGCTTCTTTCTCAGTGAGAGAAAGCTAGTTTAGGCAATTTTAAGAAAAAAGCTTAAGTACATGAAAGATGTTTCTTTCTGATGAAAAGACATGTAATTTGCAATACAGAAGGCAGATTTTCATGAGTTAGAGCTTTTTTGCAGAGAAACTTATTTTAGACCTTCAATGCTCAGAATCACTGTTTTGGAGCTTCTTAGAGCACTAAAAGCTGTCTGAGAGCACTAAAAGCTGTGTTAGAGCAACTAAGCAAATTAAGAGAATCTAAGGCCACAGATGCTGAAAAGCTTCTTTCTCAGTGAGAGAAAGCTAGTTTAGGCAATTTTAAGAAAAAAGCTCAAGTACATGAAAGATGTTTCTTTCTCATGAAATGAAATGTAATTTGCAATGTAGGAGAAGGATTTTCATGTTTTTGACATTTTTGCAGAGAAAGTTATAATAGAGCTTGAATGCTCAGAATCACTAGTTTGGAGCTTCTGAGAACAAGAAATGCTGTGTTAGAGCAACTAAGCAAATGAAGAGAATCTAAGGCCACAGATGCTGAAAAGCTTCTTTCTCAGTGAGAGAAAGCTAGTTTAGGCAATTTTAAGAAAAAAGCTCAAGTACATGAAAGATGTTTCTTTCTGATGAAAAGACATGTAATTTGCAATGCAGAAGGCAGATTTTCATGAGTTAGAGCTTTTTTGCAGAGAAAGTTATTTTAGACCTTCAATGCTCAGAATCACTGTTTTGGAGCTTCTGAGAGCACTAAAAGCTGTCTGAGAGCACTAAAAGCTGTGTTAGAGCAACTAAGCAAATGAAGAGAATCTAAGGCCACAGATGCTGAAAAGCTTCTTTCTCAGTGAGAGAAAGCTAGTTTAGGCAATTTTAAGAAAAAAGCTCAAGTACATGAAAGATGTTTCTTTCTCATGAAATGAAATGTAATTTGCAATGTAGGAGAAGGATTTTCATGTTTTTGACATTTTTGCAGAGAAAGTTATAATAGAGCTTGAATGCTCAGAATCACTAGTTTGGAGCTTCTGAGAACAAGAAATGCTGTGTTAGAGCAACTAAGCAAATGAAGAGAATCTAAGGCCACAGATGCTGAAAAGCTTCTTTCTCAGTGAGAGAAAGCTAGTTTAGGCAATTTTAAGAAAAAAGCTCAAGTACATGAAAGATGTTTCTTTCTGATGAAAAGACATGTAATTTGCAATGCAGAAGGCAGATTTTCATGAGTTAGAGCTTTTTTGCAGAGAAAGTTATTTTAGACCTTCAATGCTCAGAATCACTGTTTTGGAGCTTCTGAGAGCACTAATAGCTGTGTTAGAGCAACTATAAGCAAATGAAGAGAATCCAAGGCCACAGATGCTGAAAAGCTTCTTTCTCAGTGAGAGAAAGCTAGTTTAGGCAATTTTAAGAAAAAAGCTCAAGTACATGAAAGATGTTTCTTTCTCATGAAATGAAATGTAATTTGCAATGCAGGAGAAGGATTTACATGTTTTTGACATTTTTGCAGAGAAAGTTATATTAGAGCTTGAATGCTCAAAATCAATAGTTTGGAGCTTCTGAGAACAAGAAATGCTGTGTTAGAGCAACTAAGCAAATGAAGAGAATCTAAGGCCACAGATGCTGAAAAGCTTCTTTCTCAGTGAGAGAAAGCCGCTGAATGCAATTTTAAGAGCAAAATTCAAGTACATGAAAGATGTTTCTTTCTGATGAAAAGACATGTAATTTGCAAAGCAGAAGGCAGATTTTCATGAGTTAGAGCTTTTTTGCAGAGAAACTTATTTTAGACCTTCAATGCTCAGAATCACTGTTTTGGAGCTTCTTAGAGCACTAAAAGCTGTCTCAGAGCACTAAAAGCTGTGTTAGAGCAACTAAGCAAATGAAGAGAATCCAAGGCCACAGATGCTGAAAAGCTTCTTTCTCAGTGAGAGAAAGCTAGTTTAGGCAATTTTAAGAAAAAAGCTCAAGTACATGAAAGATGTTTCTTTCTGATGAAAAGACATGTAATTTGCAATACAGAAGGCAGATTTTCATGAGTTAGAGCTTTTTTGCAGAGAAAGTTATTTTAGACCTTCAATGCTCAGAATCACTGATTTGGAGCTTCTTAGAGCACTAAAAGCTGTCTGAGAGCACTAAAAGCTGTGTTAGAGCAACTAAGCAAATGAAGAGAATCCAAGGCCACAGATGCTGAAAAGCTTCTTTCTCAGTGAGAGAAAGCTAGTTTAGGCAATTTTAAGAAAAAAGCTCAAGTACATGAAAGATGTTTCTTTCTCATGAAATGAAATGTAATTTGCAATGCAGGAGAAGGATTTACATATTTTTGACATTTTTGCAGAGAAAGTTAAATTAGAGCTTGAATGCTCAGAATCACTAGTTTGGAGCTTCTGAGAACAAGAAATGCTGTGTTAGAGCAACTAAGCAAATGAAGAGAATCTAAGGCCACAGATGCTGAAAAGCTTCTTTCTCAGTGAGAGAAAGCCGCTGAATGCAATTTTAAGAGCAAAATTCAAGTACATGAAAGATGTTTCTTTCTGATGAAAAGACATGTAATTTGCAATGCAGAAGGCAGATTTTCATGAGTTAGAGATTTTTTGCAGAGAAAGTTATTTTAGACCTTCAATGCTCAGAATCACTGTTTTGGAGCTTCTGAGAGCACTAAAAGCTGTGTTAGAGCAACTAAGCAAATGAAGTGAATCCAAGGCCACAGATGCTGAAAAGCTTCTTTCTCAGTGAGAGAAAGCTGCTGAATGCACTTTTAAGAGCAAAACTCAAGTACATCAAAGATGTTTCTTTCTGATGAAAAGACATGTAATTTGCAATGCAGAAGGCAGATTTTCATGAGTTAGAGCTTTTTTGCAGAAAAAGTTATTTTAGACCTTCAATACTCAGAATCACTTATTTGGAGCTTCTGAGAGCACTAATAGCTGTCTGAGAGCACTAAAAGCTGTGTTAGAGCAACTAAGCAAATGAAGAGAATCTAAGGCCACAGATGCTGAAAAGCTTCTTTCTCAGTGAGAGAAAGCTAGTTTAGGCAATTTTTAAAAAAAAGCTCAAGTACATGAAAGATGTTTCTTTCTCATGAAATGAAATGTAATTTGCAATGTAGGAGAAGGATTTTCATGTTTTTGACATATTTGCAGAGAAAGTTATAATAGACCTTGAATGCTCAGAATCACTAGTTTGGAGCTTCTGAGAACAAGAAATGCTGTGTTAGAGCAACTAAGCAAATGAAGAGAATCTAAGGCCACAGATGCTGAAAAGCTTCTTTCTCAGTGAGAGAAAGCTAGTTTAGGCAATTTTAAGAAAAAAGCTCAAGTACATGAAAGATGTTTCTTTCTGATGAAAAGACATGTAATTTGCAATACAGAAGGCAGATTTTCATGAGTTAGAGCTTTTTTGCAGAGAAAGTTATTTTAGACCTTCAATGCTCAGAATCACTGTTTTGGAGCTTCTGAGAGCACTAAAAGCTGTGTTAGAGCAACTAAGCAAATGAAGAGAATCTAAGGCCACAGATGCTGAAAAGCTTCTTTCTCAGTGAGAGAAAGCTAGTTTAGGCAATTTTAAGAAAAAAGCTCAAGTACATGAAAGATGTTTATTTCTGATGAAAAGACATGTAATTTGCAATGCAGAAGGCAGATTTTCATGAGTTAGAGCTTTTTTGCAGAGAAAGTTATTTTAGACCTTCAATGCTCAGAATCACTGTTTTGGAGCTTCTTAGAGCACTAAAAGCTGTCTGAGAGCACTAAAAGCTGTGTTAGAGCAACTAAGCAAATGAAGAGAATCCAAGGCCACAGATGCTGAAAAGCTTCTTTCTCAGTGAGAGAAAGCTAGTTTAGGCAATTTTAAGAAAAAAGCTCAAGTACATGAAAGATGTTTCTTTCTCATGAAATGAAATGTAATTTGCAATGCAGGAGAAGGATTTACATATTTTTGACATTTTTGCAGAGAAAGTTAAATTAGAGCTTGAATGCTCAGAATCACTAGTTTGGAGCTTCTGAGAACAAGAAATGCTGTGTTAGAGCAACTAAGCAAATGAAGAGAATCTAAGGCCACAGATGCTGAAAAGCTTCTTTCTCAGTGAGAGAAAGCCGCTGAATGCAATTTTAAGAGCAAAATTCAAGTACATGAAAGATGTTTCTTTCTGATGAAAAGACATGTAATTTGCAATGCAGAAGGCAGATTTTCATGAGTTAGAGATTTTTTGCAGAGAAAGTTATTTTAGACCTTCAATGCTCAGAATCACTGTTTTGGAGCTTCTGAGAGCACTAAAAGCTGTGTTAGAGCAACTAAGCAAATGAAGTGAATCCAAGGCCACAGATGCTGAAAAGCTTCTTTCTCAGTGAGAGAAAGCTGCTGAATGCACTTTTAAGAGCAAAACTCAAGTACATCAAAGATGTTTCTTTCTGATGAAAAGACATGTAATTTGCAATGCAGAAGGCAGATTTTCATGAGTTAGAGCTTTTTTGCAGAAAAAGTTATTTTAGACCTTCAATACTCAGAATCACTTATTTGGAGCTTCTGAGAGCACTAAAAGCTGTCTGAGAGCACTAAAAGCTGTGTTAGAGCAACTAAGCAAATGAAGAGAATCTAAGGCCACAGATGCTGAAAAGCTTCTTTCTCAGTGAGAGAAAGCTAGTTTAGGCAATTTTTAAAAAAAAGCTCAAGTACATGAAAGATGTTTCTTTCTCATGAAATGAAATGTAATTTGCAATGTAGGAGAAGGATTTTCATGTTTTTGACATATTTGCAGAGAAAGTTATAATAGACCTTGAATGCTCAGAATCACTAGTTTGGAGCTTCTGAGAACAAGAAATGCTGTGTTAGAGCAACTAAGCAAATGAAGAGAATCTAAGGCCACAGATGCTGAAAAGCTTCTTTCTCAGTGAGAGAAAGCTAGTTTAGGCAATTTTAAGAAAAAAGCTCAAGTACATGAAAGATGTTTCTTTCTGATGAAAAGACATGTAATTTGCAATACAGAAGGCAGATTTTCATGAGTTAGAGCTTTTTTGCAGAGAAAGTTATTTTAGACCTTCAATGCTCAGAATCACTGTTTTGGAGCTTCTGAGAGCACTAAAAGCTGTGTTAGAGCAACTAAGCAAATGAAGAGAATCTAAGGCCACAGATGCTGAAAAGCTTCTTTCTCAGTGAGAGAAAGCTAGTTTAGGCAATTTTAAGAAAAAAGCTCAAGTACATGAAAGATGTTTATTTCTGATGAAAAGACATGTAATTTGCCATGCAGAAGGCAGATTTTCATGAGTTAGAGCTTTTTTGCAGAGAAAGTTATTTTAGACCTTCAATGCTCAGAATCACTGTTTTGGAGCTTCTTAGAGCACTAAAAGCTGTCTGAGAGCACTAAAAGCTGTGTTAGAGCAACTAAGCAAATGAAGAGAATCCAAGGCCACAGATGCTGAAAAGCTTCTTTCTCAGTGAGAGAAAGCTAGTTTAGGCAATTTTAAGAAAAAAGCTCAAGTACATGAAAGATGTTTCTTTCTCATGAAATGAAATGTAATTTGCAATGCAGGAGAAGGATTTACATATTTTTGACATTTTTGCAGAGAAAGTTAAATTAGAGCTTGAATGCTCAGAATCACTAGTTTGGAGCTTCTGAGAACAAGAAATGCTGTGTTAGAGCAACTAAGCAAATGAAGAGAATCTAAGGCCACAGATGCTGAAAAGCTTCTTTCTCAGTGAGAGAAAGCCGCTGAATGCAATTTTAAGAGCAAAATTCAAGTACATGAAAGATGTTTCTTTCTGATGAAAAGACATGTAATTTGCAATGCAGAAGGCAGATTTTCATGAGTTAGAGATTTTTTGCAGAGAAAGTTATTTTAGACCTTCAATGCTCAGAATCACTGTTTTGGAGCTTCTGAGAGCACTAAAAGCTGTGTTAGAGCAACTAAGCAAATGAAGTGAATCCAAGGCCACAGATGCTGAAAAGCTTCTTTCTCAGTGAGAGAAAGCTGCTGAATGCACTTTTAAGAGCAAAACTCAAGTACATCAAAGATGTTTCTTTCTGATGAAAAGACATGTAATTTGCAATGCAGAAGGCAGATTTTCATGAGTTAGAGCTTTTTTGCAGAAAAAGTTATTTTAGACCTTCAATACTCAGAATCACTTATTTGGAGCTTCTGAGAGCACTAAAAGCTGTCTGAGAGCACTAAAAGCTGTGTTAGAGCAACTAAGCAAATGAAGAGAATCTAAGGCCACAGATGCTGAAAAGCTTCTTTCTCAGTGAGAGAAAGCTAGTTTAGGCAATTTTTAAAAAAAAGCTCAAGTACATGAAAGATGTTTCTTTCTCATGAAATGAAATGTAATTTGCAATGTAGGAGAAGGATTTTCATGTTTTTGACATATTTGCAGAGAAAGTTATAATAGACCTTGAATGCTCAGAATCACTAGTTTGGAGCTTCTGAGAACAAGAAATGCTGTGTTAGAGCAACTAAGCAAATGAAGAGAATCTAAGGCCACAGATGCTGAAAAGCTTCTTTCTCAGTGAGAGAAAGCTAGTTTAGGCAATTTTAAGAAAAAAGCTCAAGTACATGAAAGATGTTTCTTTCTGATGAAAAGACATGTAATTTGCAATGCAGAAGGCAGATTTTCATGAGTTAGAGCTTTTTTGCAGAGAAAGTTATTTTAGACCTTCAATGCTCAGAATCACTGTTTTGGAGCTTCTGAGAGCACTAAAAGCTGTCTGAGAGCACTAAAAGCTGTGTTAGAGCAACTAAGCAAATGAAGAGAATCCAAGGCCACAGATGCTGAAAAGCTTCTTTCTCATCGAGAGAAAGCTAGTTTAGGCAATTTTAAGAAAAAGCTCAAGTACATGAAAGATGTTTCTTTCTCATGAAATGAAATGTAATTTGCAATGCAGGAAAAGGATTTACATATTTTTGACATTTTTGCAGAGAAAGTTAAATTAGAGCTTGAATGCTCAGAATCACTAGTTTGGAGCTTCTGAGAACAAGAAATGCTCTGATAGAGCAACTAAGCAAATGAAGAGAATCTAAGGCCACAGATGCTGAAAAGCTTCTTTCTCAGTGAGAGAAAGCTAGTTTAGGCAATTTTAAGAAAAAAGCTCAAGTACATGAAAGATGTTTCTTTCTGATGAAAAGACATGTAATTTGCAATGCAGAAGGCAGATTTTCATGAGTTAGAGCTTTTTTGCAGAGAAAGTTATTTTAGACCTCAATGCTCAGAATCACTGTTTTGGAGCTTCTGAGAGCACTAAAAGCTGTGTTAGAGCAACTAAGCAAATGAAGAGAATACAAGGCCACAGATGCTGAAAAGCTTCTTTCTCAGTGAGAGAAAGCTGCTGAATGCAATTTTAAGAGCAAAACTCAAGTACATCAAAGATGTTTCTTTCTGATGAAAAGACATGTAATTTGCAATGCAGAAGGCAGATTTTCATGAGTTAGAGCTTTTTTGCAGAAAAAGTTATTTTAGACCTTCAATACTCAGAATCACTTATTTGGAGCTTCTGAGAGCACTAAAAGCTGTCTGAGAGCACTAAAAGCTGTGTTAGAGCAACTAAGCAAATGAAGAGAATCTAAGGCCACAGATGCTGAAAAGCTTCTTTCTCAGTGAGAGAAAGCTAGTTTAAGCAATTTTAAGAAAAAAGCTCAAGTACATGAAAGATGTTTCTTTCTGATGAAAAGACATGTAATTTGCAATGCAGAAGGCAGATTTTCATGAGTTAGAGCTTTTTTGCAGAGAAAGTTATTTTAGACCTTCAATGCTCAGAATCACTGTTTTGGAGCTTCTGAGAGCACTAAAAGCTGTGTAAGAGCAACTAAGCAAATGAAGTGAATCCAAGGCCACAGATGCTGAAAATCTTCTTTCTCAGTGAGAGAAAGCTGCTGAATGCAATTTTAAGAGCAAAACTCAAGTACATCAAAGATGTTTCTTTCTGATGAAAAGACATGTAATTTGCAATGCAGAAGGCAGATTTTCATGAGTTAGAGCTTTTTTGCAGAAAAAGTTATTTTAGACCTTCAATACTCAGAATCACTTATTTGGAGCTTCTGAGAGCACTAAAAGCTGTCTGAGAGCACTAAAAGCTGTGTTAGAGCAACTAAGCAAATGAAGAGAATCTAAGGCCACAGATGCTGAAAAGCTTCTTTCTCAGTGAGAGAAAGCTAGTTTAGGCATATTTTTAAAAAAAAAGCTCAAGTACATGAAAGATGTTTCTTTCTCATGAAATGAAATGTAATTTGCAATGTAGGAGAAGGATTTTCATGTTTTTGACATTTTTGCAGAGAAAGTTAAATTAGACCTTGAATGCTCAGAATCACTAGTTTGGAGCTTCTGAGAACAAGAAATGCTGTGTTAGAGCAACTAAGCAAATGAAGAGAATCTAAGGCCACAGATGCTGAAAAGCTTCTTTCTCAGTGAGAGAAAGCTAGTTTAAGCAATTTTAAGAAAAAAGCTCAAGTACATGAAAGATGTTTCTTTCTGATGAAAAGACATGTAATTTGCAATGAAGAAGGCAGATTTTCATGAGTTAGAACTTTTTTGCAGAGAAAGTTATTTTAGACCTTCAATGCTCAGAATCACTAGTTTGGAGCTTCTGAGAACAAGAAATGCTGTGATAGAGCAACTAAGCAAATGAAGAGAATCTAAGGCCACAGATGCTGAAAAGCTTCTTTCTCAGTGAGAGAAAGCCGCTGAATGCATTTTAAGAGCAAAATTCATGTACATGAAAGATGTTTCTTTCTGATGAAAAGACATGTAATTTGCAATGAAGAAGGCAGATTTTCATGAGTTAGAGCTTTTTTGCAGAGAAAGTTATTTTAGACCTTCAATGCTCAGAATCACTTATTTGGAGCTTCTGAGAGCACTAATAGCTGTCTGAGAGCACTAAAAGCTGTGTTAGAGCAACTAAGCAAATGAAGAGAATCTAAGGCCACAGATGCTGAAAAGCTTCTTTCTCAGTGAGAGAAAGCTAGTTTAGGCAATTTTAAGAAAAAAGCTCAAGTACATGAAAGATGTTTCTTTCTGATGAAAAGACATGTAATTTGCAATGCAGAAGGCAGATTTTCATGAGTTAGAGCTTTTTTGCAGAGAAAGTTATTTTAGACCTTCAATGCTCAGAATCACTGTTTTGGAGCTTCTGAGAGCAGTAAAAGCTGTGTTAGAGCAACTATAAGCAAATGAAGAGAATCCAAGGCCACAGATGCTGAAAAGCTTCTTTCTCAGTGAGAGAAAGCCGCTGAATGCAATTTTAAGAGCAAAATTCAAGTACATGAAAGATGTTTCTTTCTGATGAAAAGACATGTAATTTGCAAAGCAGAAGGCAGATTTTCATGAGTTAGAGCTTTTTTGCAGAGAAACTTATTTTAGACCTTCAATGCTCAGAATCACTGTTTTGGAGCTTCTTAGAGCACTAAAAGCTGTCTGAGAGCACTAAAAGCTGTGTTAGAGCAACTAAGCAAATGAAGAGAATCCAAGGCCACAGATGCTGAAAAGCTTCTTTCTCAGTGAGAGAAAGCTAGTTTAGGCAATTTTAAGAAAAAAGCTCAAGTACATGAAAGATGTTTCTTTCTGATGAAAAGACATGTAATTTGCAATACAGAAGGCAGATTTTCATGAGTTAGAGCTTTTTTGCAGAGAAAGTTATTTTAGACCTTCAATGCTCAGAATCACTGTTTTGGAGCTTCTGAGAGCACTAAAAGCTGTGTTAGAGCAACTAAGCAAATGAAGAGAATCCAAGGCCACAGATGCTGAAAAGCTTCTTTCTCAGTGAGAGAAAGCCGCTGAATGCAATTTTAAGAGCAAAATTCAAGTACATGAAAGATGTTTCTTTCTGATGAAAAGACATGTAATTTGCAAAGCAGAAGGCAGATTTTCATGAGTTAGAGCTTTTTTGCAGAGAAACTTATTTTAGACCTTCAATGCTCAGAATCACTGTTTTGGAGCTTCTTAGAGCACTAAAAGCTGTCTGAGAGCACTAAAAGCTGTGTTAGAGCAACTAAGCAAATGAAGAGAATCCAAGGCCACAGATGCTGAAAAGCTTCTTTCTCAGTGAGAGAAAGCTAGTTTAGGCAATTTTAAGAAAAAAGCTCAAGTACATGAAAGATGTTTCTTTCTCATGAAATGAAATCTAATTTGCAATGTAGGAGAAGGATTTTCATGTTTTTGACATTTTTGCAGAGAAAGTTATAATAGAGCTTGAATGCTCAGAATCACTAGTTTGGAGCTTCTGAGAACAAGAAATGCTGTGTTAGAGCAACTAAGCAAATGAAGAGAATCTAAGGCCACAGATGCTGAAAAGCTTCTTTCTCAGTGAGAGAAAGCTAGTTTAGGCAATTTTAAGAAAAAAGCTCAAGTACATGAAAGATGTTTCTTTCTGATGAAAAGACATGTAATTTGCAATGCAGAAGGCAGATTTTCATGAGTTAGAGCTTTTTTGCAGAGAAAGTTATTTTAGACCTTCAATGCTCAGAATCACTGTTTTGGAGCTTCTGAGAGCAGTAAAAGCTGTGTTAGAGCAACTATAAGCAAATGAAGAGAATCCAAGGCCACAGATGCTGAAAAGCTTCTTTCTCAGTGAGAGAAAGCTAGTTTAGGCAATTTTAAGAAAAAAGCTCAAGTACATGAAAGATGTTTCTTTCTCATGAAATGAAATGTAATTTGCAATGCAGGAGAAGGATTTACATGTTTTTGACATTTTTGCAGAGAAAGTTATATTAGAGCTTGAATGCTCAAAATCAATAGTTTGGAGCTTCTGAGAACAAGAAATGCTGTGTTAGAGCAACTAAGCAAATGAAGAGAATCTAAGGCCACAGATGCTGAAAAGCTTCTTTCTCAGTGAGAGAAAGCCGCTGAATGCAATTTTAAGAGCAAAATTCAAGTACATGAAAGATGTTTCTTTCTGATGAAAAGACATGTAATTTGCAAAGCAGAAGGCAGATTTTCATGAGTTAGAGCTTTTTTGCAGAGAAACTTATTTTAGACCTTCAATGCTCAGAATCACTGTTTTGGAGCTTCTTAGAGCACTAAAAGCTGTCTGAGAGCACTAAAAGCTGTGTTAGAGCAACTAAGCAAATTAAGAGAATCTAAGGCCACAGATGCTGAAAAGCTTCTTTCTCAGTGAGAGAAAGCTAGTTTAGGCAATTTTAAGAAAAAAGCTCAAGTACATGAAAGATGTTTCTTTCTCATGAAATGAAATGTAATTTGCAATGTAGGAGAAGGATTTTCATGTTTTTGACATTTTTGCAGAGAAAGTTATAATAGAGCTTGAATGCTCAGAATCACTAGTTTGGAGCTTCTGAGAACAAGAAATGCTGTGTTAGAGCAACTAAGCAAATGAAGAGAATCTAAGGCCACAGATGCTGAAAAGCTTCTTTCTCAGTGAGAGAAAGCTAGTTTAGGCAATTTTAAGAAAAAAGCTCAAGTACATGAAAGATGTTTCTTTCTGATGAAAAGACATGTAATTTGCAATGCAGAAGGCAGATTTTCATGAGTTAGAGCTTTTTTGCAGAGAAAGTTATTTTAGACCTTCAATGCTCAGAATCACTGTTTTGGAGCTTCTGAGAGCACTAAAAGCTGTCTGAGAGCACTAAAAGCTGTGTTAGAGCAACTAAGCAAATGAAGAGAATCTAAGGCCACAGATGCTGAAAAGCTTCTTTCTCAGTGAGAGAAAGCTAGTTTAGGCAATTTTAAGAAAAAAGCTCAAGTACATGAAAGATGTTTCTTTCTCATGAAATGAAATCTAATTTGCAATGCAGAAGGCAGATTTTCATGAGTTAGAGCTTTTTTGCAGAAAAAGTTATTTTAGACCTTCAATGCTCAGAATCACTTATTTGGAGCTTCTGAGAGCACTAATAGCTGTCTGAGAGCACTAAAAGCTGTGTTAGAGCAACTAAGCAAATGAAGAGAATCTAAGGCCACAGATGCTGAAAAGCTTCTTTCTCAGTGAGAGAAAGCTAGTTTAGGCAATTTTAAGAAAAAAGCTCAAGTACATGAAAGATGTTTCTTTCTGATGAAAAGACATGTAATTTGCAATGCAGAAGGCAGATTTTCATGAGTTAGAGCTTTTTTGCAGAGAAAGTTATTTTAGACCTTCAATGCTCAGAATCACTGTTTTGGAGCTTCTGAGAGCAGTAAAAGCTGTGTTAGAGCAACTATAAGCAAATGAAGAGATTCCAAGGCCACAGATGCTGAAAAGCTTCTTTCTCAGTGAGAGAAAGCCGCTGAATGCAATTTTAAGAGCAAAATTCAAGTACATGAAAGATGTTTCTTTCTGATGAAAAGACATGTAATTTGCAAAGCAGAAGGCAGATTTTCATGAGTTAGAGCTTTTTTGCAGAGAAACTTATTTTAGACCTTCAATGCTCAGAATCACTGTTTTGGAGCTTCTTAGAGCACTAAAAGCTGTCTGAGAGCACTAAAAGCTGTGTTAGAGCAACTAAGCAAATGAAGAGAATCCAAGGCCACAGATGCTGAAAAGCTTCTTTCTCAGTGAGAGAAAGCTAGTTTAGGCAATTTTAAGAAAAAAGCTCAAGTACATGAAAGATGTTTCTTTCTGATGAAAAGACATGTAATTTGCAATGCAGGAGAAGGATTTACATGTTTTTGACATTTTTGCAGAGAAAGTTATATTAGAGCTTGAATGCTCAAAATCAATAGTTTGGAGCTTCTGAGAACAAGAAATGCTGTGTTAGAGCAACTAAGCAAATGAAGAGAATCTAAGGCCACAGATGCTGAAAAGCTTCTTTCTCAGTGAGAGAAAGCCGCTGAATGCAATTTTAAGAGCAAAATTCAAGTACATGAAAGATGTTTCTTTCTGATGAAAAGACATGTAATTTGCAAAGCAGAAGGCAGATTTTCATGAGTTAGAGCTTTTTTGCAGAGAAACTTATTTTAGACCTTCAATGCTCAGAATCACTGTTTTGGAGCTTCTTAGAGCACTAAAAGCTGTCTGAGAGCACTAAAAGCTGTGTTAGAGCAACTAAGCAAATTAAGAGAATCTAAGGCCACAGATGCTGAAAAGCTTCTTTCTCAGTGAGAGAAAGCTAGTTTAGGCAATTTTAAGAAAAAAGCTCAAGTACATGAAAGATGTTTCTTTCTCATGAAATGAAATGTAATTTGCAATGTAGGAGAAGGATTTTCATGTTTTTGACATTTTTGCAGAGAAAGTTATAATAGAGCTTGAATGCTCAGAATCACTAGTTTGGAGCTTCTGAGAACAAGAAATGCTGTGTTAGAGCAACTAAGCAAATGAAGAGAATCTAAGGCCACAGATGCTGAAAAGCTTCTTTCTCAGTGAGAGAAAGCTAGTTTAGGCAATTTTAAGAAAAAAGCTCAAGTACATGAAAGATGTTTCTTTCTGATGAAAAGACATGTAATTTGCAATGCCGAAGGCAGATTTTCATGAGTTAGAGCTTTTTTGCAGAGAAAGTTATTTTAGACCTTCAATGCTCAGAATCACTGTTTTGGAGCTTCTGAGAGCACTAAAAGCTGTCTGAGAGCACTAAAAGCTGTGTTAGAGCAACTAAGCAAATGAAGAGAATCTAAGGCCACAGATGCTGAAAAGCTTCTTTCTCAGTGAGAGAAAGCTAGTTTAGGCAATTTTAAGAAAAAAGCTCAAGTACATGAAAGATGTTTCTTTCTCATGAAATGAAATCTAATTTGCAATGCAGAAGGCAGATTTTCATGAGTTAGAGCTTTTTTGCAGAAAAAGTTATTTTAGACCTTCAATGCTCAGAATCACTTATTTGGAGCTTCTGAGAGCACTAATAGCTGTCTGAGAGCACTAAAAGCTGTGTTAGAGCAACTAAGCAAATGAAGAGAATCTAAGGCCACAGATGCTGAAAAGCTTCTTTCTCAGTGAGAGAAAGCTAGTTTAGGCAATTTTAAGAAAAAAGCTCAAGTACATGAAAGATGTTTCTTTCTGATGAAAAGACATGTAATTTGCAATGCAGAAGGCAGATTTTCATGAGTTAGAGCTTTTTTGCAGAGAAAGTTATTTTAGACCTTCAATGCTCAGAATCACTGTTTTGGAGCTTCTGAGAGCAGTAAAAGCTGTGTTAGAGCAACTATAAGCAAATGAAGAGATTCCAAGGCCACAGATGCTGAAAAGCTTCTTTCTCAGTGAGAGAAAGCCGCTGAATGCAATTTTAAGAGCAAAATTCAAGTACATGAAAGATGTTTCTTTCTGATGAAAAGACATGTAATTTGCAAAGCAGAAGGCAGATTTTCATGAGTTAGAGCTTTTTTGCAGAGAAACTTATTTTAGACCTTCAATGCTCAGAATCACTGTTTTGGAGCTTCTTAGAGCACTAAAAGCTGTCTGAGAGCACTAAAAGCTGTGTTAGAGCAACTAAGCAAATGAAGAGAATCCAAGGCCACAGATGCTGAAAAGCTTCTTTCTCAGTGAGAGAAAGCTAGTTTAGGCAATTTTAAGAAAAAAGCTCAAGTACATGAAAGATGTTTCTTTCTGATGAAAAGACATGTAATTTGCAATGCAGGAGAAGGATTTACATGTTTTTGACATTTTTGCAGAGAAAGTTATATTAGAGCTTGAATGCTCAAAATCAATAGTTTGGAGCTTCTGAGAACAAGAAATGCTGTGTTAGAGCAACTAAGCAAATGAAGAGAATCTAAGGCCACAGATGCTGAAAAGCTTCTTTCTCAGTGAGAGAAAGCCGCTGAATGCAATTTTAAGAGCAAAATTCAAGTACATGAAAGATGTTTCTTTCTGATGAAAAGACATGTAATTTGCAAAGCAGAAGGCAGATTTTCATGAGTTAGAGCTTTTTTGCAGAGAAACTTATTTTAGACCTTCAATGCTCAGAATCACTGTTTTGGAGCTTCTTAGAGCACTAAAAGCTGTCTGAGAGCACTAAAAGCTGTGTTAGAGCAACTAAGCAAATTAAGAGAATCTAAGGCCACAGATGCTGAAAAGCTTCTTTCTCAGTGAGAGAAAGCTAGTTTAGGCAATTTTAAGAAAAAAGCTCAAGTACATGAAAGATGTTTCTTTCTCATGAAATGAAATGTAATTTGCAATGTAGGAGAAGGATTTTCATGTTTTTGACATTTTTGCAGAGAAAGTTATAATAGAGCTTGAATGCTCAGAATCACTAGTTTGGAGCTTCTGAGAACAAGAAATGCTGTGTTAGAGCAACTAAGCAAATGAAGAGAATCTAAGGCCACAGATGCTGAAAAGCTTCTTTCTCAGTGAGAGAAAGCTAGTTTAGGCAATTTTAAGAAAAAAGCTCAAGTACATGAAAGATGTTTCTTTCTGATGAAAAGACATGTAATTTGCAATGCAGAAGGCAGATTTTCATGAGTTAGAGCTTTTTTGCAGAGAAAGTTATTTTAGACCTTCAATGCTCAGAATCACTGTTTTGGAGCTTCTGAGAGCACTAAAAGCTGTCTGAGAGCACTAAAAGCTGTGTTAGAGCAACTAAGCAAATGAAGAGAATCTAAGGCCACAGATGCTGAAAAGCTTCTTTCTCAGTGAGAGAAAGCTAGTTTAGGCAATTTTAAGAAAAAAGCTCAAGTACATGAAAGATGTTTCTTTCTCATGAAATGAAATCTAATTTGCAATGCAGAAGGCAGATTTTCATGAGTTAGAGCTTTTTTGCAGAAAAAGTTATTTTAGACCTTCAATGCTCAGAATCACTTATTTGGAGCTTCTGAGAGCACTAATAGCTGTCTGAGAGCACTAAAAGCTGTGTTAGAGCAACTAAGCAAATGAAGAGAATCTAAGGCCACAGATGCTGAAAAGCTTCTTTCTCAGTGAGAGAAAGCTAGTTTAGGCAATTTTAAGAAAAAAGCTCAAGTACATGAAAGATGTTTCTTTCTGATGAAAAGACATGTAATTTGCAATGCAGAAGGCAGATTTTCATGAGTTAGAGCTTTTTTGCAGAGAAAGTTATTTTAGACCTTCAATGCTCAGAATCACTGTTTTGGAGCTTCTGAGAGCAGTAAAAGCTGTGTTAGAGCAACTATAAGCAAATGAAGAGATTCCAAGGCCACAGATGCTGAAAAGCTTCTTTCTCAGTGAGAGAAAGCCGCTGAATGCAATTTTAAGAGCAAAATTCAAGTACATGAAAGATGTTTCTTTCTGATGAAAAGACATGTAATTTGCAAAGCAGAAGGCAGATTTTCATGAGTTAGAGCTTTTTTGCAGAGAAACTTATTTTAGACCTTCAATGCTCAGAATCACTGTTTTGGAGCTTCTTAGAGCACTAAAAGCTGTCTGAGAGCACTAAAAGCTGTGTTAGAGCAACTAAGCAAATGAAGAGAATCCAAGGCCACAGATGCTGAAAAGCTTCTTTCTCAGTGAGAGAAAGCTAGTTTAGGCAATTTTAAGAAAAAAGCTCAAGTACATGAAAGATGTTTCTTTCTGATGAAAAGACATGTAATTTGCAATGCAGGAGAAGGATTTACATGTTTTTGACATTTTTGCAGAGAAAGTTATATTAGAGCTTGAATGCTCAAAATCAATAGTTTGGAGCTTCTGAGAACAAGAAATGCTGTGTTAGAGCAACTAAGCAAATGAAGAGAATCTAAGGCCACAGATGCTGAAAAGCTTCTTTCTCAGTGAGAGAAAGCCGCTGAATGCAATTTTAAGAGCAAAATTCAAGTACATGAAAGATGTTTCTTTCTGATGAAAAGACATGTAATTTGCAAAGCAGAAGGCAGATTTTCATGAGTTAGAGCTTTTTTGCAGAGAAACTTATTTTAGACCTTCAATGCTCAGAATCACTGTTTTGGAGCTTCTTAGAGCACTAAAAGCTGTCTGAGAGCACTAAAAGCTGTGTTAGAGCAACTAAGCAAATTAAGAGAATCTAAGGCCACAGATGCTGAAAAGCTTCTTTCTCAGTGAGAGAAAGCTAGTTTAGGCAATTTTAAGAAAAAAGCTCAAGTACATGAAAGATGTTTCTTTCTCATGAAATGAAATGTAATTTGCAATGTAGGAGAAGGATTTTCATGTTTTTGACATTTTTGCAGAGAAAGTTATAATAGAGCTTGAATGCTCAGAATCACTAGTTTGGAGCTTCTGAGAACAAGAAATGCTGTGTTAGAGCAACTAAGCAAATGAAGAGAATCTAAGGCCACAGATGCTGAAAAGCTTCTTTCTCAGTGAGAGAAAGCTAGTTTAGGCAATTTTAAGAAAAAAGCTCAAGTACATGAAAGATGTTTCTTTCTGATGAAAAGACATGTAATTTGCAATGCAGAAGGCAGATTTTCATGAGTTAGAGCTTTTTTGCAGAGAAAGTTATTTTAGACCTTCAATGCTCAGAATCACTGTTTTGGAGCTTCTGAGAGCACTAAAAGCTGTCTGAGAGCACTAAAAGCTGTGTTAGAGCAACTAAGCAAATGAAGAGAATCTAAGGCCACAGATGCTGAAAAGCTTCTTTCTCAGTGAGAGAAAGCTAGTTTAGGCAATTTTAAGAAAAAAGCTCAAGTACATGAAAGATGTTTCTTTCTCATGAAATGAAATCTAATTTGCAATGCAGAAGGCAGATTTTCATGAGTTAGAGCTTTTTTGCAGAAAAAGTTATTTTAGACCTTCAATGCTCAGAATCACTTATTTGGAGCTTCTGAGAGCACTAATAGCTGTCTGAGAGCACTAAAAGCTGTGTTAGAGCAACTAAGCAAATGAAGAGAATCTAAGGCCACAGATGCTGAAAAGCTTCTTTCTCAGTGAGAGAAAGCTAGTTTAGGCAATTTTAAGAAAAAAGCTCAAGTACATGAAAGATGTTTCTTTCTGATGAAAAGACATGTAATTTGCAATGCAGAAGGCAGATTTTCATGAGTTAGAGCTTTTTTGCAGAGAAAGTTATTTTAGACCTTCAATGCTCAGAATCACTGTTTTGGAGCTTCTGAGAGCAGTAAAAGCTGTGTTAGAGCAACTATAAGCAAATGAAGAGATTCCAAGGCCACAGATGCTGAAAAGCTTCTTTCTCAGTGAGAGAAAGCCGCTGAATGCAATTTTAAGAGCAAAATTCAAGTACATGAAAGATGTTTCTTTCTGATGAAAAGACATGTAATTTGCAAAGCAGAAGGCAGATTTTCATGAGTTAGAGCTTTTTTGCAGAGAAACTTATTTTAGACCTTCAATGCTCAGAATCACTGTTTTGGAGCTTCTTAGAGCACTAAAAGCTGTCTGAGAGCACTAAAAGCTGTGTTAGAGCAACTAAGCAAATGAAGAGAATCCAAGGCCACAGATGCTGAAAAGCTTCTTTCTCAGTGAGAGAAAGCTAGTTTAGGCAATTTTAAGAAAAAAGCTCAAGTACATGAAAGATGTTTCTTTCTGATGAAAAGACATGTAATTTGCAATACAGAAGGCAGATTTTCATGAGTTAGAGCTTTTTTGCAGAGAAAGTTATTTTAGACCTTCAATGCTCAGAATCACTGTTTTGGAGCTTCTGAGAGCACTAAAAGCTGTGTTAGAGCAACTAAGCAAATGAAGAGAATCCAAGGCCACAGATGCTGAAAAGCTTCTTTCTCAGTGAGAGAAAGCTATTTTAGGCAATTTTAAGAAAAAATCTCAAGTACATGAAAGATGTTTCTTTCTCATGAAATGAAATGTAATTTGCAATGCAGGAGAAGGATTTTCATGTTTTTGACATTTTTGCAGAGAAAGTTATTTTAGACCTTCAATGCTCAGAATCACTGTTTTGGAGCTTCTGAGAGCACTAAAAGCTGTCTGAGAGCACTAAAAGCTGTGTTAGAGCAACTAAGCAAATGAAGAGAATCTAAGGCCACAGATGCTGAAAAGCTTCTTTCTCAGTGAGAGAAAGCTAGTTTAGGCAATTTTAAGAAAAAAGCTCAAGTACATGAAAGATGTTTCTTTCTGATGAAAAGACATGTAATTTGCAATGCAGAAGGCAGATTTTCATGAGTTAGAGCTTTTTTGCAGAGAAAGTTATTTTAGACCTTCAATGCTCAGAATCACTGTTTTGGAGCTTCTGAGAGCACTAAAAGCTGTCTGAGAGCACTAAAAGCTGTGTTAGAGCAACTAAGCAAATGAAGAGAATCTAAGGCCACAGATGCTGAAAAGCTTCTTTCTCAGTGAGAGAAAGCTAGTTTAGGCAATTTTAAGAAAAAAGCTCAAGTACATGAAAGATGTTTCTTTCTCATGAAATGAAATGTAATTTGCAATGTAGGAGAAGGATTTTCATGTTTTTGACATTTTTGCAGAGAAAGTTATAATAGAGCTTGAATGCTCAGAATTACTAGTTTGGAGCTTCTGAGAACAAGAAATGCTGTGTTAGAGCAACTAAGCAAATGAAGAGAATCTAAGGCCACAGATGCTGAAAAGCTTCTTTCTCAGTGAGAGAAAGCTAGTTTAGGCAATTTTAAGAAAAAGCTCAATTACATGAAAGATGTTTCTTTCTGATGAAAAGACATGTAATTTGCAATGCAGAAGGCAGATTTTCATGAGTTAGAGCTTTTTTGCAGAGAAACTTATTTTAGACCTTCAATGCTCAGAATCACTGTTTTGGAGCTTCTGAGAGCACTAAAAGCACTAAAAGCTGTGTTAGAGCAACTAAGCAAATGAAGAGAATCTAAGGCCACAGATGCTGAAAAGCTTCTTTCTCAGTGAGAGAAAGCCGCTGAATGCAATTTTAAGAGCAAAATTCAAGTACATGAAAGATGTTTCTTTCTGATGAAAAGACATGTAATTTGCAATGCAGAAGGCAGATTTTCATGAGTTAGAGCTTTTTTGCAGAGAAAGTTATTTTAGACCTTCAATGCTCAGAATCACTGTTTTGGAGCTTCTGAGAGCACTAAAAGCTGTCTGAGAGCACTAAAAGCTGTGTTAGAGCAACTAAGCAAATGAAGAGAATCCAAGGCCACAGATGCTGAAAAGCTTCTTTCTCAGTGAGAGAAAGCTAGTTTAGGCAATTTTAAGAAAAAAGCTCAAGTACATGAAAGATGTTTCTTTCTGATGAAAAGACATGTAATTTGCAATACAGAAGGCAGATTTTCATGAGTTAGAGCTTTTTTGCAGAGAAAGTTATTTTAGACCTTCAATGCTCAGAATCACTGTTTTGGAGCTTCTGAGAGCACTAAAAGCTGTCTGAGAGCACTAAAAGCTGTGTTAGAGCAACTAAGCAAATGAAGAGAATCTAAGGCCACAGATGCTGAAAAGCTTCTTTCTCAGTGAGAGAAAGCTAGTTTAGGCAATTTTAAGAAAAAAGCTCAAGTACATGAAAGATGTTTCTTTCTCATGAAATGAAATGTAATTTGCAATGTAGGAGAAGGATTTTCATGTTTTTGACATTTTTGCAGAGAAAGTTATTTTAGACCTTCAATGCTCAGAATCACTAGTTTGGAGCTTCTGAGAACAAGAAATGCTGTGTTAGAGCAACTAAGCAAATGAAGAGAATCTAAGGCCACAGATGCTGAAAAGCTTCTTTCTCAGTGAGAGAAAGCTAGTTTAGGCAATTTTAAGAAAAAAGCTCAAGTACATGAAAGATGTTTCTTTCTGATGAAAAGACATGTAATTTGCAATGCAGAAGGCAGATTTTCATGAGTTAGAGCTTTTTTGCAGAGAAAGTTATTTTAGACCTTCAATGCTCAGAATCACTGTTTTGGAGCTTCTAAGAGCACTAAAAGCTGTCTGAGAGCACTAAAAGCTGTGTTAGAGCAACTAAGCAAATGAAGAGAATCTAAGGCCACAGATGCTGAAAAGCTTCTTTCTCAGTGAGAGAAAGCTAGTTTAGGCAATTTTAAGAAAAAAGCTCAAGTACATGAAAGATGTTTCTTTCTCATGAAATGAAATGTAATTTGCAATGTAGGAGAAGGATTTTCATGTTTTTGACATTTTTGCAGAGAAAGTTATTTTAGACCTTCAATGCTCAGAATCACTAGTTTGGAGCTTCTGAGAACAAGAAATGCTGTGTTAGAGCAACTAAGCAAATGAAGAGAATCTAAGGCCACAGATGCTGAAAAGCTTCTTTCTCAGTGAGAGAAAGCTAGTTTAGGCAATTTTAAGAAAAAAGCTCAAGTACATGAAAGATGTGTCTTTCTGATGAAAAGACATGTAATTTGCAATGCAGAAGGCAGATTTTCATGAGTTAGAGCTTTTTTGCAGAGAAACTTATTTTAGACCTTCAATGCTCAGAATCACTGTTTTGGAGCTTCTGAGAGCACTAAAAGCACTAAAAGCTGTGTTAGAGCAACTAAGCAAATGAAGAGAATCTAAGGCCATAGATGCTGAAAAGCTTCTTTCTCAGTGAGAGAAAGCCGCTGAATGCAATTTTAAGAGCAAAATTCAAGTACATGAAAGATGTTTCTTTCTGATGAAAAGACATGTAATTTGCAATGCAGAAGGCAGATTTTCATGAGTTAGAGCTTTTTTGCAGAGAAAGTTATTTTAGACCTTCAATGCTCAGAATCACTGTTTTGGAGCTTCTGAGAGCACTAAAAGCTGTCTGAGAGCACTAAAAGCTGTGTTAGAGCAACTAAGCAAATGAAGTGAATCCAAGGCCACAGATGCTGAAAAGCTTCTTTCTCAGTGAGAGAAAGCTGCTGAATGCAATTTTAAGAGCAAAACTCAAGTACATCAAAGATGTTTCTTTCTGATGAAAAGACATGTAATTTGCAATGCAGAAGGCAGATTTTCATGAGTTAGAGCTTTTTTGCAGAAAAAGTTATTTTAGACCTTCAATACTCAGAATCACTTATTTGGAGCTTCTGAGAGCACTAAAAGCTGTCTGAGAGCACTAAAAGCTGTGTTAGAGCAACTAAGCAAATGAAGAGAATCTAAGGCCACAGATGCTGAAAAGCTTCTTTCTCAGTGAGAGAAAGCTAGTTTAGGCAATTTTAAGAAAAAAGCTCAAGTACATGAAAGATGTTTCTTTCTCATGAAATGAAATCTAATTTGCAATGCAGAAGGCAGATTTTCATGAGTTAGAGCTTTTTTGCAGAAAAAGTTATTTTAGACCTTCAATGCTCAGAATCACTTATTTGGAGCTTCTGAGAGCACTAATAGCTGTCTGAGAGCACTAAAAGCTGTGTTAGAGCAACTAAGCAAATGAAGAGAATCTAAGGCCACAGATGCTGAAAAGCTTCTTTCTCAGTGAGAGAAAGCTAGTTTAGGCAATTTTAAGAAAAAAGCTCAAGTACATGAAAGATGTTTCTTTCTGATGAAAAGACATGTAATTTGCAATGCAGAAGGCAGATTTTCATGAGTTAGAGCTTTTTTGCAGAGAAAGTTATTTTAGACCTTCAATGCTCAGAATCACTGTTTTGGAGCTTCTGAGAGCACTAAAAGCTGTCTGAGAGCACTAAAAGCTGTGTTAGAGCAACTAAGCAAATGAAGAGAATCTAAGGCCACAGATGCTGAAAAGCTTCTTTCTCAGTGAGAGAAAGCTAGTTTAGGCAATTTTAAGAAAAAAGCTCAAGTACATGAAAGATGTTTCTTTCTCATGAAATGAAATGTAATTTGCAATGTAGGAGAAGGATTTTCATGTTTTTGACATTTTTGCAGAGAAAGTTATAATAGAGCTTGAATGCTCAGAATTACTAGTTTGGAGCTTCTGAGAACAAGAAATGCTGTGTTAGAGCAACTAAGCAAATGAAGAGAATCTAAGGCCACAGATGCTGAAAAGCTTCTTTCTCAGTGAGAGAAAGCTAGTTTAGGCAATTTTAAGAAAAAGCTCAATTACATGAAAGATGTTTCTTTCTGATGAAAAGACATGTAATTTGCAATGCAGAAGGCAGATTTTCATGAGTTAGAGCTTTTTTGCAGAGAAACTTATTTTAGACCTTCAATGCTCAGAATCACTGTTTTGGAGCTTCTGAGAGCACTAAAAGCACTAAAAGCTGTGTTAGAGCAACTAAGCAAATGAAGAGAATCTAAGGCCACAGATGCTGAAAAGCTTCTTTCTCAGTGAGAGAAAGCCGCTGAATGCAATTTTAAGAGCAAAATTCAAGTACATGAAAGATGTTTCTTTCTGATGAAAAGACATGTAATTTGCAATGCAGAAGGCAGATTTTCATGAGTTAGAGCTTTTTTGCAGAGAAAGTTATTTTAGACCTTCAATGCTCAGAATCACTGTTTTGGAGCTTCTGAGAGCACTAAAAGCTGTCTGAGAGCACTAAAAGCTGTGTTAGAGCAACTAAGCAAATGAAGTGAATCCAAGGCCACAGATGCTGAAAAGCTTCTTTCTCAGTGAGAGAAATCTGCTGAATGCAATTTTATAAGCAAAACTCAAGTACATCAAAGATGTTTCTTTCTGATGAAAAGACATGTAATTTGCAATGCAGAAGGCAGATTTTCATGAGTTAGAGCTTTTTTGCAGAGAAAGTTATTTTAGACCTTCAATGCTCAGAATCACTGTTTTGGAGCTTCTGAGAGCACTAAAAGCTGTCTGAGAGCACTAAAAGCTGTGTTAGAGCAACTAAGCAAATGAAGTGAATCCAAGGCCACAGATGCTGAAAAGCTTCTTTCTCAGTGAGAGAAAGCTGCTGAATGCAATTTTATAAGCAAAACTCAAGTATATCAAAGATGTTTCTTTCTGATGAAAAGACATGTAATTTGCAATGCAGAAGGCAGATTTTCATGAGTTAGAGCTTTTTTGCAGAGAAAGTTATTTTAGACCTTCAATGCTCAGAATCACTGTTTTGGAGCTTCTTAGAGCACTAAAAGCTGTCTGAGAGCACTAAAAGCTGTGTTAGAGCAACTAAGCAAATGAAGAGAATCCAAGGCCACAGATGCTGAAAAGCTTCTTTCTCAGTGAGAGAAAGCTAGTTTAGGCAATTTTAAGAAAAAAGCTCAAGTACATGAAAGATGTTTCTTTCTGATGAAAAGACATGTAATTTGCAATACAGAAGGCAGATTTTCATGAGTTAGAGCTTTTTTGCAGAGAAAGTTATTTTAGACCTTCAATGCTCAGAATCACTGTTTTGGAGCTTCTGAGAGCACTAAAAGCTGTGTTAGAGCAACTAAGCAAATGAAGAGAATCCAAGGCCACAGATGCTGAAAAGCTTCTTTCTCATTGAGAGAAAGCTATTTTAGGCAATTTTAAGAAAAAATCTCAAGTACATGAAAGATGTTTCTTTCTCATGAAATGAAATGTAATTTGCAATGCAGGAGAAGGATTTTCATGTTTTTGACATTTTTGCAGAGAAAGTTATTTTAGACCTTCAATGCTCAGAATCACTGTTTTGGAGCTTCTGAGAGCACTAAAAGCTGTGTTAGAGCAACTAAGCAAATGAAGAGAATCTAAGGCCACAGATGCTGAAAAGCTTCTTTCTCAGTGAGAGAAAGCTAGTTTAGGCAATTTTAAGAAAAAAGCTCAAGTACATGAAAGATGTTTCTTTCTCATGAAATGAAATGTAATTTGCAATGTAGGAGAAGGATTTTCATGTTTTTGACATTTTTGCAGAGAAAGTTATAATAGAGCTTGAATGCTCAGAATCACTAGTTTGGAGCTTCTGAGAACAAGAAATGCTGTGTTAGAGCAACTAAGCAAATGAAGAGAATCTAAGGCCACAGATGCTGAAAAGCTTCTTTCTCAGTGAGAGAAAGCTAGTTTAGGCAATTTTAAGAAAAAAGCTCAAGTACATGAAAGATGTTTCTTTCTGATGAAAAGACATGTAATTTGCAATGCAGAAGGCAGATTTTCATGAGTTAGAGCTTTTTTGCAGAGAAAGTTATTTTAGACCTTCAATGCTCAGAATCACTGTTTTGGAGCTTCTAAGAGCACTAAAAGCTGTCTGAGAGCACTAAAAGCTGTGTTAGAGCAACTAAGCAAATGAAGAGAATCTAAGGCCACAGATGCTGAAAAGCTTCTTTCTCAGTGAGAGAAAGCTAGTTTAGGCAATTTTAAGAAAAAAGCTCAAGTACATGAAAGATGTTTCTTTCTCATGAAATGAAATGTAATTTGCAATGTAGGAGAAGGATTTTCATGTTTTTGACATTTTTGCAGAGAAAGTTATTTTAGACCTTCAATGCTCAGAATCACTAGTTTGGAGCTTCTGAGAACAAGAAATGCTGTGTTAGAGCAACTAAGCAAATGAAGAGAATCTAAGGCCACAGATGCTGAAAAGCTTCTTTCTCAGTGAGAGAAAGCTAGTTTAGGCAATTTTAAGAAAAAAGCTCAAGTACATGAAAGATGTTTCTTTCTGATGAAAAGACATGTAATTTGCAATGCAGAAGGCAGATTTTCATGAGTTAGAGCTTTTTTGCAGAGAAACTTATTTTAGACCTTCAATGCTCAGAATCACTGTTTTGGAGCTTCTGAGAGCACTAAAAGCACTAAAAGCTGTGTTAGAGCAACTAAGCAAATGAAGAGAATCTAAGGCCATAGATGCTGAAAAGCTTCTTTCTCAGTGAGAGAAAGCCGCTGAATGCAATTTTAAGAGCAAAATTCAAGTACATGAAAGATGTTTCTTTCTGATGAAAAGACATGTAATTTGCAATGCAGAAGGCAGATTTTCATGAGTTAGAGCTTTTTTGCAGAGAAAGTTATTTTAGACCTTCAATGCTCAGAATCACTGTTTTGGAGCTTCTGAGAGCACTAAAAGCTGTCTGAGAGCACTAAAAGCTGTGTTAGAGCAACTAAGCAAATGAAGTGAATCCAAGGCCACAGATGCTGAAAAGCTTCTTTCTCAGTGAGAGAAAGCTGCTGAATGCAATTTTAAGAGCAAAACTCAAGTACATCAAAGATGTTTCTTTCTGATGAAAAGACATGTAATTTGCAATGCAGAAGGCAGATTTTCATGAGTTAGAGCTTTTTTGCAGAAAAAGTTATTTTAGACCTTCAATACTCAGAATCA